>JAVKLA010000039.1:15813337-15823553 GCA_034782735.1 Sagittarius serpentarius | reverse complement strand
AATATGTTATCACAGAGGCGCTACCATCATCACTGATTGGCTCGGCCTTGGCCAGTGGCGGGGTCCGTTCTTAAAGCTGGCTGGCATTGGCTGTATCGAACACAGTGGAAGCTTCTAGCAACTTTTAAAGAAGCCACCCCTGTGGCCACCCCCGCTACCAAAACCTTGCCACATAAACCCATTACAAAAGGGCTTCTGTGTGAGACGCCTGCTTTGATCCTGCGCTAAAACACCTTGAAATTGGGAATCTCAGATACCAAAGCAGGTGCTGCATCACCACAGTAAGGCAAAGGAGAATCTTCAGGGCTTTTCAAACTTCTCTCCCTTTTTCTTCTTCACTGGAAAAACAATGCAACCTCAACAACACGCTTGCAGCCGAGTTTAAACACATATGGGTATTATCATACTGTGTTCACAGTAATTTATACTAGGCCACTTACCACAGGATTTCAAAACACTTAGGGCTCACCACTGCTGACTTGAGCCAGAAACCTTCACACGGGAAAGCAGAAGTCATGGCAAATAAACTAGCAGAAACTCTATTAGCAATTCTGTAACCTGTGCTAATACCAGTCATACTGAAAGCCATTAACTCCCAGAAAACAAGAGCTCTAGAGGTTTCTGTTAGCAGGGTAAGAGGGTTGGCAAGTACCCAAACCAAAGAGTTTGCCTTGAAAAGCTCACTAGAGTATGTGCTCAATGCTTTACTGAAGCTGTTGCGCTGGCTACTGGGTGTTCAGATGGTTGGTGGCTGTCGTGCATGGTTTGCTGCGCATGGGTATGGGAGAGAATTACGGTGGGTACTCTGGAGGGTTCTTCTGGAGTTAATGTCATTTATATCATCATCCAGCACTGCCAGAAAATGTATCTTAAGGATTCCTACATGCTACCCCTATGTCTCATTTATTTCAGAAATATTTAAGAGTCTTGCTAGTTTGGCCCTTAAATTTCTGGAAGAAAGAAATCTGGCTGTCCTTGCCAAAGATGTAAATAAATGCAAAGCTAGAAGGTAACAGACTGGGCAGAGTGGATTTCTTGCGGGGCTACAATCCTGCGTGTTGCTGAATCCATGGCCCACAGCATCAATTTACTCATCACGATGCACGTACCTGTTATTTTACACTCACAGTGCTTTGAAGAACTGAGCCAGTGCTCATTACAGACAGCTACACTGGAGGCCTAATTGCAGAGTACATCACTGATTACATTAGAAGGGGGTGTAATGACTGATTGGCTGTGTGCGCAAAGTGGAACTGACATACTTTCAGTGTCTGCATGATTTGTGACTCCGACTTAGAAAACTCCAGTTACCATAGACAGGCCTCACATATACCACCTTCACACAGTCCAGTCAGGGACATCTTGTTACCTGCCTGCTAAAAACTGGTCATTTTATAATAGTAATTTTGATTAATTAATTTCCTTTTTCATAAATGGAGCACATGTCCTTTTTTTCTGTGGTGGAAAGCCTACTTCTGTTGCAGCCCACAGCCTTGTTTTGAAAATGTGTTCTGCTAGGAAAACTCTGCTCGGTGATCTCCCCAAAGAGCTAAGCACGCCTTGCTTTATTGCTTCGAAGCTGAAATGCTTTCTTTAGATTTTAATCTTGAAGACTTTCCAAAACTGACATTAAAAATAAAAATGTGAAGCCAAAGGAATCATGGAATGGTTAACTTTTGAGGGTGAGACAATTAGAAAATGCTAAAGGAGAAGCATCTGGCCTTTCTCTTCCTGCTCCATGCCACCATTGAGAGCTTTAAAAGAAGAGTAATCCAAATGGGAAAGCATGAAACCTGCTTATGACAGACAGACAGATGCTAGCAATTTGTTATGGCTGTCCCTGCGATGGAAGCCACAGTTTCAATAATAAATGGCACTGCTGTGATTCTGTAGCAACAACTTCACAAAACAACCCTACCAGGCATGGAAAACGGCCACAGATGG
The DNA here is from genome assembly GCA_034782735.1 of Sagittarius serpentarius. Classification (NCBI taxonomy): domain Eukaryota; kingdom Metazoa; phylum Chordata; class Aves; order Accipitriformes; family Sagittariidae; genus Sagittarius; species Sagittarius serpentarius. Next base: position 15,821,609 of record JAVKLA010000039.1, on the reverse strand, counting down.
GCTGATGCTTGCGTTTTAAGGCTCTCAGCTCCAAACCTAGCTGCTTATCACTCCTTCCAGACTCTAAGGTCCTCAGTAGCACAGCTCTTCTTGGGCTAGTGTGTACCAAGAGCTGTCTAATGGGTCCAAAATTGACTTTTGGGTTAAATTCAGAAAAAAAAAAGTGTAAAAAGAGAGTTTTGTTTGTGTAAATTGAGCAGAAGTCTGATCAGAATCTGACCCTGCATCTCTCACTATGTGTGCATGGATGTGTGGGTGCAGGGAGGCAGAGGAAATATGTGAGAGAAGTCATAAAAGCTCCTAGATAATGCCTCTAAAGTATTTCTAAGCCATTGCACAAGTAACAATATACAGAGACTTAAATTCAGACACAAGGGATCTATTTTACGTGGACAGAAGAATACTCATGTGGAATACGCTTACAAAGAAGCTTCTTTAGGCAAAACAAACAAACAAACACTAGAGGCATTTATCTCCTTGCCTTCTTTTTGTGCTGGAATACAGGAGCTTCACAGTGTTACAGTCTAAAACCGTGGCAGGGGCCTCCCGCTGTCCCTGCCGAGTTCATCTGCGGAATCCCACTTCAGTTCGTTCAGCTGGTCAGAAGCAGAGGGCCCATTTCATGGGAGGACAAGGTAGGGTCTATGGCAAAGCAGCCTGTGAGACCAGGGTCTTTCCAAGCCATGTAAGAAGCCAGTGGGAATTGCCAAAGCAGCAAAAAAACAGGAAGGAATACCGTAGATTTCAGTAACTACTATACTGATAAAGCCTCTTCTCTAAATACTCTTCTTACAAAAAGGAACTATTCTGTGTTTGCCCAAGCATTATTTCAGTATGAAACTGGTCTTTAAAAACTGATTAAGTAATCCAAAAGCTAAAAATCTTTCTTGATACTGCTGAATAGGACTCATAGGCTTTACCCCATATCGAACTTGGTAAGGTTGGATTGAATGGAGAGAGGCAAGTTCAGCAGCAGAATTAACAGATTGTAACTCCTGGACAAGGAACAGAACCACAGCTTCTCAAGACTGTGAATGCAGCCAGCACCTATCTGTGCCAGACACACATACGGTCTTTTGTTGTGTAGCCTTAACAGCATCCATCTCACACCAACAGCATCTTTGGCCTCTGACAGAGAGGAAAGCAAATTGGACACAGTCATCCTAAAACACAACTTGTTAGTGCCCACTCCAATGTGTAGGTGAAGGGTCCCCTTACAAGCTGCTTGGAACAGCAGCTAGATGGCATTGGGATAAAGAAGGGACTTGCAGGTAGGTAAATCCCAAAATACTGCAGGAAGTTGAAATTTGGATTAAACTAGCTCCAGCTATTAAGTGCATTAATAAAATCATTACTGCATTTTTGAGTTTTGGTGGATTTTTGTGGTTGTCCTGAAAAGCAGTTTCTTCCTCCTCTTCCCCTTTGTGAGCGGGGTAGTATGACTGTCACTGCCAGGGTTCCCCTTGGCTGGAGTTCGCTTTCCTTTGGCATGGGAACGGCCCGGTAAAAGGCTGAACATTGCCTATACCGAAGCTGCACAGACAATGTAGACAATGTAATCAAGACAATGTAACGAGGCTATTAAATCCAAGCCTGCCAAGAAATCTAGGAAGAGCAGGTGGCAATATGAAGCAAACGGTCTACACAGAGCATGGGAAATGGGAGCTGTTCCTGACAAATCTCATTCTTACCACAGGCAGCGCCACTCTTCAAACTCCAAGCAAGTATCTTACATTAACTTAGGAAAGCAAAGACTTCAGGCAAAGCTTCTATCCTTGCACTAAGAACCTTCCCCATCATCACTACAACCTGCTCTTTATTTTTGCTTTTTCAAAAAGCAGTGAGGCAGTTATCAGGGACTCTCCTCTGCTCTGCCAAGGAGCTTTCCACGTAATAAAATTAGCATGACTGGCTGCTCTTCTTTTTTGTCCAAGGACACTTCTTTGAAAACTGATCTTTCAAAAAAAGCCACCTTTGAGCTGTTAGAAAGAAAAACATCTAAGCAGCATTGAGTTACTGAGAAATATTTGCACGCTCAGATAACTGAAAAATTATTCTGTATTCTCAAATTTCACAGAAGTACTCACTTCTAGGCAGGGATCAATCAGAAGGATTTTTAGATCATTACATAGATTTGAGGAGTCATCTAAAGGTCTTCAAAAAATGTCCTCTCAGTCAGATGCACAGCACTGTTAGCACAACACTGCAACTCTCCACAATGATGTTTTATCTCAACACCACTTGGAACAATACAATATTCATAAAAAGCCACTGCTGGAATATATTATCTCATCAGCACATGATGATAAGATTAAATTGTTTAGTGTTAGAAGTGATAAGGATGACCATATCAGTGTTTAGGTTTCTGGAATTGTATTACCTACTGCCATTGACAGTAATCACATCAAAATTCTGGATAATTCCAAATGATTCAGTAATAATTACCAGATTGTGCTGTAGGCAAAGGGAAATGCTGGAATCTGCACAGCCAGTGCAGCATTTGTACAATGACTCAGTGTGATGGGATTTGTACCTTAAGAAAATTGACTGAGCTGGTTCACCTTGATCTTTTCTTTGGGAAAGGTACTGCTCCAAATCAGAGCAGGACAAGACAGAAAGAAGTAAGAAAACTATTTCAAAAAGCAGCCAGCTGCTCTGCAGATCTTGCAACAAATTCTGGACCACATTTGGGCTCTTTGGGGCGGGGAGTAGCCTACTGCCGTCTCTGTTTAGCCGCTATTACTGCAGGCTCTTAGACACTGTGGCGACATAAATAAATAGCCAGTGGTGACAGCATTAGGTGTTTACACATGCAGTGAGCACTTGAGCACAGAGCATCTCAGTTTAGTTGAACAGATGCAGCTTTTACACACTCTGTTTAGGCAGTCACTTTCACAAAATTGTCCCAAGAGCTTAACTTTTATTAGTTAACATTATTTGTTTACCATCTTTGATGTGCTCAACCTACCAGACACACACACATATACATATAAATACAATAACTGTCAACCTCAGAGAGAGCTGCTTCTTGATGGAAAGCCTTAGAATAAATAAGTAGATACATAAACACTGGAAAGACTATGGTGAGAAAAGAGATGGTGAGAACAGACTTTCATATCCCTATTTTGACCCCCAGTAGTAACTACAATTTGGATGGGAATATATATGCTAAGGCAACACATAAGTGTTATTCTATGAAATGAGAACTGGTGGGCATGCACAGGATTACAGACAGGACAGGAATGGACCTGTTTCCACACGTATTATATGTGCATGTCCTTTCTGTATAAATTGGTCTCCCTGTCCTTACAAAACAGCAAAGGATGATCTAAGATACAGAACTGGTGTCATGCGCTGAAGCATCAGACCTCTTTTGCCAGCTACCCAAGGTAGCCACATGATCACAGTGTCTTCCCTTGAACTCATTTATCTTTTGTCACTGATCAGTATGCTCCATCTAAATTTAGAAGGCAGTTCTGCAATCCTTGCATTGAATAATACTTGTTCTGGCCAATAGTCCCGAAACCCACAAGCAGGAGTTGTAGAATCACAAAAACACAGAGCTGGAAGAGACCTCAAGAGGTCATGCAGTCCTTCCTCCTGCCCTCTGATCAGACCTGCCTTTCTGGGCTGATACTCATCCAGCCACAGATCTCCCATGTTGGAGCTTTACCGCTTCCCTGGCAATCTATCTCACTACGCTTCCCTATCCCTACCTGATAATGTTTTCCTTAAAATGAAACACTGATCTTCCCTGATTAAAATCAAGTCTATTGTCTTTTATTCTCTCTGCTTCAGCCAACGAAAGCAGATTATCACCCTTCATTTGCCTCTTCCTTAGACTAAAAAAAAAAATCTCAATTTTTAACTCTCCTCATTCATCTTCTCATTATTTTTGCTGACGTCCTCTAGATCTTCTCCAACTGGCTTGTATCTTCTAGTGCAGTGCCCCAACAGTAGTGCTGCTGATGCCTTACCATTGCAGAGTTGAGCGGAGGACTGCTGTATGTCCAAGAGGCTACCCTTCTGTCTGTGCTCTCAGGCAGGGCGCTTCCCTTTTCACAAAACCATGGCACTGTTGACTCATGCTCAGCTTGTGACATGCCAGATCATCTTCGGCTCTATCTGCTATTTAGCAAGCTGTTCTCTGTCTTGTGTTTCAGCAATTAATTATTCCTGTCTAAATGTTTTATCTTGCATCAGTCTCTATTTCTCCTCATTTTCTCCTGGACTATATTTCTAACTTCCAAGACCATTTTGAATTCTAAGCTTGTCCTCTAATGTATCAGCAGTGCTTCTAAATGTTATAGGGATGCTTTCTGTTCCGTCATCCAGGTAGCTAATAAATATACTGGACCAAGGACAAACTAAGGGCTTGATTGTGTATCTCTTATATTAAGCAATATTGTCTGATAACTTTACATCTAAGGAATTATTCACCCAGATAAATACAAGTCAACTTGAGCCAAGACTGAGAAATGAGGTCCTTAGAGTATAGATGTATTAGTAACACAGATTGTTGCAGGTACTTGTCTCAGCAGGAGAGTAATAAACAAGAATGTGCAGTTAAAGCCCATTTGGAAAGAAGGTTGGACAGCTACAGTAATTTTCATGCCACCAATTTTCTTTCCATTAGCCATGGCAGTTACATTCACCACAGGAAATGCACTATAATCTGTCACAATATATGCCTTACATTTTTCGATTTAGAACATTTTGAAATAACTTTTTCATAATTTTTCAAAATCCTGTGCATGGATATAAATATACAGATACATCTAATTTCCCTGGTTTCTTGTTTTAGCTCTTACTCAGTGAGACTCCGACATAAATGAAGTTGAATACACATGAACATTTTACTATTAGATACTTCAATGATCAAAGTGATTAGGATCTGTAGGCTCACAGAAAATCTGGGGGCTGTTTTTTTGAACTAGAGTATAAAAACTGTTATACCAGATTTCAGATTGTCCAGCCAAGCATAACATCTAATACTGTGTAACACTGGATACTTTGGGAAACAGGGTAAGAAATAGATTAATGGGTGGGTGCTTCTTCCTCTAACACCCTCCCCGGATACACTAATGGCTTAAGTATTTTCTGAGATAGCCTAGCTTTTTTTTTTTTTTTGCATCTGGGTCATCCCATTTGCAAGATTCTACTTGACTAATTTCAGCTGCTATCACTGGAACTCATTTTGGTATTTCTTAAACTGAAAGGGATAGTATAAAACCCCTGCAATCTCAAATTGCATGCAGTGCCAGGGCTTTATTGATTTTCATCTCATAATGCCAATATGTATCCATCAGTGATTTGGCCTGAAACATTTTTGAAAGATTTGTCAGAAACTATCACACTAAAAGGACAGAAGAAATGACTGTAAAATTAAATTATTCACTTTTCCACAGGGACGATGGAAAAAAGGACAGTCTTTAAAGGATTAGAATAAATCAGCTACTGCAATCAAATCTGCAAATGCTGCAAAATTGACGCAAGGTCAAAATTTTAATGAAGTTCCACTAAAAATGCCTAAGCAGTAATTGCATGACCAAACTGAAAATCTGAGAAACAAGGTTAAACAGGAAATAAGATGGAAGTTAGAGTTACAGTTGCTGAAACATTAGCTCAAACATTCCTAAACGGCTCATCAGAGAAAAAGATAACACATTTTCCACACTGGGGCAGATTTTCTCAGCTGAGTTCCTGTGTGCCTAAAGATAAAAGATACGCATATCAAGCGGTATGTATATGTATGGAGAGCAGGAAGGGACAATGCCCCACTTCTACCTCAAGAGTCCTTTTATCTCTCATGAATTTGTATGTGCTCGGCCTTTTTATTTTAAGTTTACAGCCTCCACTGTCCCACCACAAATATCCTGAGTGTGCAACACTGGGTTTATTTCCCTTCCTGTAATTTATACCTTCTGCTCTGAAGCTTTGCATGTGCAGAATATCAGATGTGTTAAATTGCAGGCACTGAGGCCACTTGTATATGTTTCCGTTGAAATGGAAAGAAGAGAAAATACCATCTCATTTGAAAATTCATTTTATCTCACCATTCCATTTGCAAGCATTCCCTTCAGCAGAGTGATTCTTCCCATACCAATTGTCTCATTTTTCTCAGAGGAAAAATAAATAGACACTGACCCCTTTTATTGCACAGCATGTTAAGTAAATTCTATAAATTAAGGGACATATATGTAACCTAATCAAAATTCAAAGGCACCCAAACATTCAAGAGCACTTTATTTTTACAGATACAGAAAGTACAGCCTCATAACAACACATTACTTAACAGAGCTTGCAAAAACATAAGAATTACATTCTATCAGGTAGTCTGACCATTTTTTTTGTACCACGGCCATTGCACTTTATGCTGTAGAAAATCAAAATAAACCATTTTGATGCTATTTTATGATAATTGTTGATGAAAGGAAGATGGAAAAGACACGGATACAGAACAAGGAGTCAAGAAATCCGGGCTGGTTTTTTTGCTGGGCTGCTTTGTTCATCACATAACTAGAGACTTGGATTTCAGTGACTCAGTTTTCTCACCCATACAATGAGGACAACACATCTTAATGTCTCTCAGTGGAATGGTGAAATTTAATTTCAGCATGTGTATAAAGCACATTGAGATCGCTAAGTGGCATGCATTATATAAATGCAAGGTATTATTACTACGTATTATAAACACAAACTTGGGAAAATCGGCACCTAATGTTTAGGGGTTTTTCCCTTTTAGCTGGCCTTTTGTTTTAAATAATAATAATAATTGGCATTCTATTAACACTGAGAGGAAACAACAGACAAAAGATTCTCTGTACACACACGCTGAAGTGGGGAAAGACAACATAACAAACAAGAAACAAAGAACAGGGCGAGTCTGTGGTCTGAATATTCAAGTTAAAATGGAGCCCTGCTCTGAATTTTTGTAAGGTTCCTTTTTACTCTCTTGAAACACTACATGATCTTAGTGCTACTTTTTCTGCATTCTTCCCATTTATGGGATAATTCTTTGGCTCACTGACAGGTAAACTTTCCATTTGTGATTTCAAAGGGACTTCTCTGCACACAGCCCAAAGAGCCTACCCTTTAATACAGCCATGGATGCTGTTGTATCCTCACTCTTCCCAGAGCATAAACCCAGAGGCAAAATGAGAAGAGACTATTCCAGAACTCATTGGTAACCAACTAGGCAGCAAAATAACAACTAACTGACAAATTCAAGTTAACGTAGCACAATATTTGGGAATTCATTCAGTGGGGTTTCAGTGATTTTTTTTCCTGACTGGCCGGAATGCTTCACCCTTACCCCTCTCTTCTTTTAGAAACACGTACAAAAACAAGGGTACTTGAAACACGGGACTCGACTCCCATCCCAGTCACAAGCCGGTGAGCGCGCAGTTACGCAGTGGGTGGCAGCTTAATTCATAGATGTGTGTCTGCTTTTTTCTTTTGAATCCAGTGAACCTAAATTTCCATAGGACCAATAAACATGAGATGTGCTTCACCTTCAGACCACGGGCCACTCAAGCCCAGCAAACTGCCTGCAGCAGCCAGCAGCGTCGGCAGCCACAGCCCTCGTGAGCTTGTCCAACGGTGTACGTTTTCCGCAGCTTCAGCCAACGCTGCATTTGCTGCAGCAAGGCAACCGCACCGAACCGTCTCCAACTCTCATCTGTCCAAGCTGAGGCTAAAACTTGGTGCACCGTCTGAAAATTTAGCCCGCTTCCCCTTTGCTTGAGCCTCTTCTTTGGAAAAGTGAGGTTACAGATGGACCGTTTATAATGGCTCGTTAGCCCAGACAGCTGGCTGAGAGGCATCTCCCTTCGAGAGCTCCCTATCGGAAGGTGATGCATCATCATTAATGGCGGGATAATAACTGCAGTTGTTGCGGGGCCATAAGTCACCCCCCATGCGCTGGCCCGTGGGGCAGTCGGAAGGCTGGCCTTCTCGGCCTTGCGCACAGGCCGTGTCCTGCTCCCTGGGGTGCCGGGCCCTCCCCCTCAAGGCCGGGCCCACGGGGGACCATAAGGGCTCCCGTGGAGCGGCCGTTTCTAGCGGCTTCGACGCCCCTTTCCGCGGCCGTTCACCGTCCGCCGCCCCAGGCGGGCTCCGGGCGGGACGGAGCAAGGGGGAGAAAGCGACTTTCCCGCCACCGCCGCTTGAGGCCCGCGACGCCGCCGGAGCGAGGGGCAGCCCCGGGCCTCGCGAACACCCCGGCTCGGCTCGGCTCGGCTAGGCAAGCCCCGCCCGACGCCGCCCTGCC
>JAVKLA010000039.1:15779437-15813237 GCA_034782735.1 Sagittarius serpentarius | reverse complement strand
GGGCCGGCGCCGGGCGGGGGCGGCGCGGCGCTGCCCTGCCCTCCCCCGCGGCGGCGCTGCCGGGCGGTGCGGAGCCTGCGCATTGCGCTCCCGCGTCCGCCTTCTGCCCGGCCGGCAGTCGTGCGTCCCGGCGCTGAAGATGGCGGAGGGCGGCGGCGGCGGCGGCGGCGGCGGCGGCGCGGTCCCCCCCTCCTCTTCCTCCTCCTCCTCCTCCTTGAAGGGGCTGCGGGAGCAGCTGGGTGAGAGCGGGCCGCGCGGCCCCGGGCCGGGAGGGGAAGGAAAGGAAATGGGGGGGGGACGGACATTGTCCCGGCGGGGGCCGTCTGGGGACCCCCGCGCTCCCTCGGCCCAAGGGCTCGGCCCGCGTTGCGGCCGGGTGCCTCCCGCTCGCCTTCCGCCCCGCAGTACGCCCGGCCCCCTTCCCGGGGCGGGAGGGGGCGGAAGGGGCACCGGGAACGGGATGTGGGGCCGCCGCAGGCCTCCGGGCTTTGTGTCCGGCTGGCGGCGGGCTGAGGGAGAGGCGCGCCTCCCGCCGCCGGGGCTGCCTGGCCCCGGCCCCTCTTCCCGCCCGCCGGCCCGGACGGGTCTGTGAGGCTGCGGAGCGTCCTTTCCTCCCCGCTCGAGGCGTTAATCGCTGACTTGGGACCTCTCGCAGCTTGTAGGCAGCAGCAGAGGCGGCTGCAGGACTGCTTCGTTGCACGATTCGTTCATTTTTCACCACTTCTTGACGGTCTGAACTTCTCGGTTTCTCTGGTGGCTCTTGCATTCGGGCTGACAGCTATTGCAGATGGTTTGTCCCAGCGATGTATCCGATGACTGCTCCGAGCCCGGAACGCAGAAGGCAAGGACAGTCTGTGGCATTGATTCCTAATCAAAGGTTGGATAATGCCTTAATTTTTTTTTTAACTTTTTTTGAACTGGTGTCTTAAGAGGGTCAAAAACCCTCTGCTTTGGTTTTGTCCTTGGGTGTGTTTATATGCCTATTTATACTTAAGATCCTTAATAATATCATACTCTGAAATTAGTATTGTGCATGCATGGTATATGTTCCAAGCATAATTTCATGGCACATCTCCACACACTAGCTTTGTGGGCAAGCCATTAGAAAAGATAAACATTTTCTTATCCCAGACAAAAAAAAAATGAGGAAAGAGAATTGTGGTTTGATCTTAACTAACTAACTTGGACTGTGTACAAAAACTACTCCGAGAGCCTCTTGCTTGATTGTTTTCAATGTACCTATGTAATTACATAAAGAAGAGTGCTGGCAAAAGGTCCTGAATGCACAACTCTCATCTGGCAGTCTTTCCTCTGCAGTGTTTTGTATCAGAAATATTACTTAATTACTTTTTATTTCTCTTTCAACATTAAGACAGTCTAGTGCTCCAGAAGGATAACGATCTGCCAAAAGATAGCGCTTCTCACCTGCGCAGACCTTGTCTATTTGATCCTTATCCTCCCTGCTAGAACTGCTGAATTTTCTTTTGTCTATTGGATGCGCTTATATTGTGGCTTCTAAGTTTTTGTAAAGACAGGCACCCATGTTTGCTGACAGCTGTCATGACCTAGATTTAGTCCCAAAACCAGAGGTGAAATGTTCCTTGAACTAGGCAGTTCCATCTCCCTTTAGGTATGCACATGTTCGAATACGCACATCATGTTAAAAGAAAAAAAAACAAACCAAAAGAAACCAAATGAAAACCCCTCACTAGATCCTGGAAAGGCTAGACCTTGAATTTTTTTTTCCCTGAGGGGGTAGAAGTCACTGAACCAGAATCTAAACTTCAATTTACATAGAATGCCTTTCTAGCAGTTACATGCTAGAAGATGAACTCGAAGCAGCATTGTCTGTGAGTGTACAGGCCGCTGCGGTTCTGCTCCTGACTTCTTGTCAGTAACACTCCCTCACTCTCTGGGGAAAGCAAATGATATTTAGAAATCATCCTTGCAATCCAGTGGTTAAGAGTGGAATTTGCAAGATAGTTGCCACTGTATTTGCTGCTGTTTGGAGAAGTTGCAAACAGCAACCAAGTCTCGTACCACAGCTGTTTGGAGAAGATGTAGAAAAAAAAAAGACAGCAGGAGGAACTTCATTCAGTCCCACACTGCCATTCGGCAGGTTTGGAGAGGGACGTAACTTTGCGCCTTTCTAACCTGCGTGGGGAGCTTCTCGGTTCCAAAATACCTGCGAACTAGAATACTTGTATGCAGTTTCTGCTGGTCTGTGGGCAATTATGTACTTCGCTGTCTTAATCATCTGGAGAACCAACATCTATATAAAACAAATACAGTGCCCTGCGCTTTCAGTCATTTGCCAGTGAACTTCTTACTGGGACTCTAAAGACAATAAATATAAATGAGCGGCATCTCGCTGAGAAACCATGTCTCTCTCTGGTAGTCTGGCTAGGAGTATACCTTTTGTATAGTTACGTTTTTGCATAGGTTCTTTTGTGGGTCCTTATAAGACTCTGCTGGGTTCTTCTTCCCTGCCTCCGCGCTTTGTTACCAGCCTCTTGATATTGGTTTGATCTGTGGCTGATTGATGCTTGTTAATTATTTTAGGCCTTGAAAGTGTAGAATCCCATGGTGCCACTTGTTACTAACTTCCGTACCAATGTGGTAAGTTTAAAGAGAATCTTTTTCTTGCCGATTCAAGCTAGTATTGAGGTAAGGAAAAGGTGTTTCTCTTTCTTTGAGTATCAGCTCTAATTAAGATTCTGCAGGCCAAATCATGCCTGCTGTGTCAGTTCTGCAATTCCTTTGCAATAATTTTCTGCCCTTACACACTTGTCCAATCTTATTTCCTTTAGGTGGACGACAAAAAGCAGAATTTGCTACTAAAACTAGAAGCCAGTTAACATTTCTAACAGTGATGCACAAACATCTCTTAACATGAGAAATTAATTGTGATTGTACACTGTGGAACAGCAGTGCATACATGGTAGTTGCTTACTCCATTCTTGTGATATATGCTCGCTGCTGTCATCCTTCAGGGATGAAGAGGAATTTTTGCTTCTATTCTGATAACAAGCTCAACAGTGCTTATGGTAAGATTGGGAAGAGGGATCTAGTCAGTTACGTGTCGTGTACTCAGTAAGTGAGGTTTTTCTTGAGTGGTATGGGTGATCATAATAAAAATACATGTAATTTAAGCTATTGTAGCCTACGTTTATTGTTGTACCTTCATTTTTACTGAAAGACTAAAATCTCCTACCCTGTCTTGTAGTATCTGTGGTAGAGAATGTGTATTTGCTTTTGCCAGAGCTTGGCTGTGCTGTTGTTAGGATTTCCACTCGTGTATTGAATCATTGTTGTGAAGGTGTTCAAAATAGTATATTAAAATGCTATATGCATCTCTTCCTTTCCGAGACCTACATGATCTTTTGGAAAACCTGTCTCGGGGCATGGGATGTGACTTTTTCAACAAATCTAGCTGCAGGCATAATTCCCATGACCTGCATGGCCAAGCCCAGTTTGATCAGAAGTTGTCTAATAAAAAAACAGCTTTATTCTGTCTAATCAGTTGTTTCACCCTGTATAAGTGACACTGCCTGGCTTTGTCTGTCTTGCCTGGAGCACAGTTCCTGGTAACTCCTTTACTAAACACACATACACAGAATTGGCATGAAAAGGAAGGCGGGATGGATAACTAACAGTGAAACTTCATGGCTCAAGCAAATAGTCAGGAACACGTGCAGATTTGTCTGGTGTCTAGGTAATAGTTACAAAGCGTAACTCACGAACACAAGTTCGTACCAACAGGTTTGAAAGTACTTGAGAGCTCCTTGGCAGCGTCTTGGTGGCAAAGTCCCACAACAGAAAATGGTGAGTGCTCTCTAGAGAAAATGATTTGGGATCCAGAAGTGTCTGTCAGTCAGACAACTGATGAATTGATCTCTGCATCAGAGCTGCTTGCTGGAAGAGAGAAAGGATCCAAATTCAAAAGTAAATTCTTAAAAGCCTTTGGGTTTTACAGAGTGCTTGTGAGTAGAGGTGGGCTTCAAAACTTGTCTGGGAAGCTGCAAGACAAGGAAAGTATTCCTTTGCCAGATTTCTGATAGCGTGGGGGTGCTACAGTAAAGGCATCTTCAGCATTCAGTTGTTGTCTTACTTGGTGGTGTTTGTACAAATGACTTGTACATATTCCTTCTGTGGAGCAAAGGTGGCCCAATGACTGGGGCGTTCAACTGGCGTTCTCTAGGTCTGGCTCCAGTTTCTTGTTTTGTCAAACTTCTAATAACTTTGGAGAAGGTCTTTAAGGTTTTTCTGTCCTTCATCTTTTTTCCATGCTTGGAAGTAGTAGTTCTACTGCTTTACAGAGTGCCAAGGTAGTAAATGCAAAGAACTGCACAGAAATTGGATTTCACGTAGATCCCAGTGGTGAGAGAGAACATTCCCAAGTCAGGCTGAGAACTTAATGTAATTGTAATGGTTCTAAGCCTTAATTTCATTTTCTTCTTGTTCATGGACATGCAGTAGGGATAATTTCATGCTGATTCATAGAGATGTATGCTACATATTAGGTGCTTAACATTTTGAAGATTACTTCCAGTTGTAAGTGGTTTATAAAAAAGGTTTTATTCTAATTTGAAACTTAAATTCTTGCAATTACTCCAAGTGCATTCAAGAAAGATATCCTCCTTGCTATAAAGCAAAAAAAAAAAAAATGTCAAAACCATATGCATATACAGCATATTTTTTGACATTTCTTATACAGGATGTTCCATTCTCTACATATTTCTTCATGTGTTAATTTTAAACAAAAGATAAATTTGGATTCCATGCTTCAATTCAGATGGAAGTATTAAACAAATAATGACTTGTAAAGATCATAACTAATGATGGGAGCCCAGAGATACTGTGGCTTGTGCTGTCCCTAACTGTGCATAGCCTTAAAATGTGACTAGAATTAAGGACTGCTGCTTCTTTATACACTTGTGTTTTTCAAGAAGAAAACGGATAGGAGTATTTAAAGTATTTATATGCTATTATTAATTCTCAGTTCTTAAAAGTGGTAAGAGAGTTAAGAAGAAAAGCACTGGGTTACTGTGAGATAAGTGGAAGAAATACTCCGGGTTAGTTGTAATCGTAGAGGTATCAAATGCTGCTATCTGTCTTTAAGCTTGATTAAATAATTGCAGATGCTTGCAGTCCTGTTGAGAAAGGACACCTTGACAAATAAAATTCTGAGCATGCAATTTTAATGGCTTGTGTGAATATGACTTACCAGATGACTTGTGATATTTTAAAAACAAACTGGGGACTTCAAATTCCTGGTCTACCACAAATAAATTGGCGCCATTTAGCTTCCAATTATGCAGCTTACAACCAGGTAATTCTTAATTGATTATCTGTTTTCGATGTGTTTGCATATGCCTGTCCAATAATTAAAACTCTTCTAGATACTGGCGATTAATTAGTTTGGAGTGTGGGATTCGTGGAAGAAAAATCAAATGTTGCTTGAAGTGTTCTCATTTGAAAGAGAAGCCTCAGCTGCCCTGCATAATGCCTCCGCCATCCACCCTATATGCCTGTGGTGTTCACAGTGTACATAAATGGACAGAAGCATTTGCTTTTAAGGAAGGCTGGCCTAGTTGCTTGACATTTGTTTTCTTCTAAAATATTTTTATTTTCTAGTCAGTTTGGAACTTCTGCTTTCTAGGTGAAGGATCCACAGCTGAAGTTGCCTTTGAAGAAAACAGTTACCACTAGCCGTGCTTAGAGTACCTCTGTCTTTCCTCTTAGTGGTTTTTGCCTTCATAATTCACAGGGAACTTTTAAAATATTGTTTTATGAGTACTTAGCTCACTCTTAATTTACAGACACCTTCAGCAGTTTAAATGCACTGACCTGAATCTTGGGAGGGGAGAAAAGATACTGTAGTGGCCTTCTCTGGGCAAGAGTTTGAAAGCTTCCGAGTTCCAACTGGCTACAAGAATATAGAAATCCTGTAGAGATCTTTATACTTAAAGAACATAATTTAATAGAACGCATTTATTCATTTGAAAGGTTATTCTCTGCTTAGTTTTGCCAAGAGAATTTCTTAAAGGAGCATATATTTGCAGCACAGCGTTAATCAATGATATATCTAAGTTGTGTTCGGGACGTTCAAAACCGAGGATGGTTGTCTCCAGACCGGATCAGCAAGTGTCACCTTACTCACTTTAAGATTTCTCTGAAAGACTTTCTGCCACTACGTAGTGAATTAAGCAAAAATATAGTCTCTTTATTGGTCTCTTTTGCCCTTAGGTCTTGCTTGGGGTTTTTTTGCACCTGTTTTGTCATTTTTCACTTATCCATTCTTTAAGCTCTTTGGGGCAGGGACTGATTTGGGTTTACTTTGGTCCATTACTTGTAGTGGAATGCCTCAGAGCTTTCATTTTTTAATTAGTGAGGTTAAGCATACAGTTTTAAGAAAACTTGCAGTTTAATTCCTTTTACATTCTGCATGCTGTGTTCTGCTTTAGACAGTGGGTTTGCTGCATTAAACACGCTGCGGACCTGTCAGTGTCTTATAGCACTGTTCTGGTGCACAGCTGTATTGAGTGATTTGATTTGAGTCTGGAAGCTGGTCTCTTCAGGGTAAATGCCAACACAGTCCTGCTTCTTCTGAAGCAGAGACAGTGTTTGAATGAGCTCTAAAGTTGCCGCAAGAACTTCATCAAGTGTAAAAGGCAAAAGCAGTAGATTTCACTGCTGTCCTGTAAAGGAGCTATTATCCTTGCATCTAAAGAAAGCTCAAAATGGTGTTTTCACAGGGTTTGTCTCAAGTTAGTTGTGACTTATAGCGCTAGGCTGTGTTCTTTGCTGGCATTGTTTGGGCTGGGTGTATTAAACAATAGCCAGCCTGCAAACAAGAGGACAAAAGCATTTACCAAGAACATGCTTCAAGCAAGCAAAAGAAACCAGACTGCTCAGGAAAGGGGGGAGTAGCAGATAGAAGTTAGCTGTTTTTCAATGTTAGGGATAGTGCAATTTAAAAGAAAGAAATAATACAATGGGGAAAACAGATGTGAAAGAGGAGAAGAGAGCAGAAGTTTGTCTTGAACAAGTTACTTTTTGCAGTGGCTATGCAAGGGTGTGAACAGAATTCAATTTAAGGCAGCCTCCAGAGTTAGAGAAGTAAAGCAGAGCGAGCCGATTTCTGTCTGTCTAGCTTTTGCCAACACTTGAGCTAGAATTACAGTAGGAACTAAATTGCTCAGAGCAGATTATAAGTGGGACTGCTCTGATACCTGTTAAGCCAGTCCAATGTGAGGGACAAAACATGTTAATTTTTTTTTTTTCTAATGTACTGCAGGCACCTGAGGCATTGGAAAGTGTTATTAAAGAAAGAAAATGATCTGTACAGCAGAGCGGGTACTAACAATCTTACATTCTGTGTTTAAGACTCCACCATTTTACCCTTTTGGTCGTTCTGTAGCTGTTAAACCTATGTCTAATTCTGTCAGGTTTGGAGTATTTAATCTGTATACACCCATATACAAGCATTTAACTGATGTCACGTAACTACTAAATTTCACAATGAATCCACTTGAAATTATGTGAGGGCATATTTATTGTATAAACTGCTTTCATTTTAGTCCAGTGTATTAGGATACTTAGAAATTTCCTCTATGCAGAAACAGGTAAATACTGATTTCTCTTGCACTTGGGAAGGTTCACAAGGGACTTTTAGTCATAGTTTATTGCATCAGCATTGCAGTCAGTGTCTAATGTATCTTCAAAAGAAATCACTCAAGGTGGATGAAAGCAATTTCTGTTTGGTTTGCAGTTGGTGAGAAGAGTTTGTAGTTGACAACTTAGAGAAACAGTGCAGAAATATTCTCTTCACATCTAAAATGCATCCTTAATGTATTCTGGTGGAGAGTTTTACAGAGAGTTCAAGCACCTTAGTGCCTTGCTCTTTCACTGAGAAACGTAATGAGCCCTCCAACCTTTCCAAAGCTCTGGCTTCCCTGTGGCTATGTCTTAGTAAGACTATGCTTCTGGACAGCAAAGACAAGACAGCAATGCATGGCTGTTTGCTAAAGAACACAACTGGGCCTGTAAGTCTTGTATATCCTTTATGCAGGAAGCATCAGCTCTGAAGAGAGGTCATTACGCAGATATGCTTAGTAAGCACAATATAATAAACAGATTAATAACTAATGCCTGCTAGAACAGGGAAAAGATCTGAGTTGCATTAAAGCTTGCAGAGAGTTGGGAATGTGTGAATTGGAGAAGTGTCCCCTTTGGAGGGCCTTTTTGTACAAATCACGTTACCGTATCAAAAGAGATGGTGAAAGATTGTGTTCTTTAAAAAAAAAAAAAGTGACAAGTGGATCATGCAGAATGCAAAGTCTTGCAAAGCCTTTTCACGTTTCTTTGGGAAGGTGAAGAAGAACCATGGGGAAGAAGAGTGTGGCAAAGGGCAAGCAGAAAGTCAGTGAGTGAGTGAGAGTAGAGTATCTGCTGTGGTTCAGTTTCATTTCTTTCAAGTGGTGAATAATAACATACCTGACTAACAAATAACCTCAACTTGTGAAGCCGGATGTCTTTTCCAGAGAAGGGAGTGGATTTAGCTTGTCAGCCCTGTGTACACAGTACAGGCAGTGCTTCTTACCAACCTTATGATGGTTTCTGCAAGAGTTGGTGACATCTCTTTGTCCTCTTTAAGCATTGTGATGGCAGTTGCTTTTCCCGTTAAGAAGAGAAGCATAACTCTTGGCTGAGCAGCGTGACCAAAGTTAAAGTAAGAGAATATGAGTTACAGCAGGAAACAGTAAAACTCCATAGGACATACATTCACAGTACGTATCACTAGCATTTGGACTAAGGATGGTACTCGCTTGATGTGGCTGTCGGACAATGCTATAGCATCTCTGACTGTCGAAAGTTTTTGGAGATGGCTGCCAATTCTTTTAAGGACAAATTTTGATTCCTTGGTGTGTGTTTGTATTACATTCAAGTTTGGCTTAGATTATGTGCTTCCCCGGGGGAAAAGTGTAGAGAGATCAACCCACAAATTAACTAGCAACCTTCCTGGTGCCTCTGATCATGCCTTAGGGTGAATGAATATGGTAACATGTCTTTGAGATTTCTTCAGCTCTATCTTTGTAGGTTTCCTTATAAGGAGTAAGTAGTGTTTTGTTAATGGTGTGATTGTTTGTTTGCTTTTTGGTTTTTATGTTTCCAGCTCTTAATCTGAGTGTGGATGTTTAAGGATAAGTAAAAACTTACCTTCTTGCAAATATGTCTCTCATACTTAACTTGTGGAGCTGCTAATTCATATACTACAAAGGAATGCTTCTGTCAAGAGTTTTCCATTGGGATAAATACTTGTGATAAGCTGAAGAAATCATCCTGAACTGCCTTGAACATTGGGAAGAAAACCAGATTGTTGTACAGAATCTGCAGAAATGGGCTTAAGGGGAGGAAAGAATATAAAGGTAATAAAATAAGTATCCCATGCAGGGAATAAATACAGAACAAAAGCGTGCAAATAGAGTCTGGAGTAAGGATAAGACAACAGGAAGCTCTTCTGGCCTGCTGAAGCTGAGAGCGTGCACTGCTTTCTGGAGATCTGTGTACTTCCCATCTGGTGACTGCCCAGACAAAACAGGAGAACCATCTGCTTTCCAGCTGGTCCGTCAGAAGGTGCCTACTGGGAGGCTCACGTGTTTGGTTGTGGGTCCTGTCAGTCCTTGCAGCCCAAAGATGGGACATGAGGATCAACAGGGAGAGACAGAAAGAAGGGGGAAAGCAGGGAAAAGAGGTATGCATACAGAAAGGGCTTTTCTGTTCATCATTAGAAAATTTCTGTGTTGTCTACCTGTTTGTGTGAGGGTGCATCCTTTTTCTGGTGTCCTTTAAACAAGGAGTAATGGTGTAAAACCAACAGCTGATTTTTAAAGCATCTAGCATACGATCTTGCATCTGTTTTTCTTAACCTGTGTTAGAGTGGAGATTAGCTTAAAAGACAGTACCCAGAAATCTCAAAACTTGAATGCTGACTTCCCTCATCTTTTCTGAAAGCATGTACAAAAATTATTAAAAGAAGAAGGATCTGAACAGTGTTACTGAAATGGATTACTATCTGCTAGACAAACAGTAGCTGCCTGTAGTGGAGCAAGACAAAAATGGCATTTTGCAAATTTGACACAGTTTGCTATCAAGTCAGAGGTATTTTGCTGGAAAGTTCACTTTTGGTTTATGGATTGCTTATTGGCTTCTTGTACCTGCTTTAAACTTTTATGAAAACACTTAGATTTGTAACAGTGCTTAACATCCAAAGGCTTAGTCTGGGATTTTTTTGTTTGCTTTGCTTAATGAGTCATTAAAATCATAAGAACCAGAAGGATTGCTGTGGAAGTCGGCATGTTCTGCTCTCCTTTCTGGTTCTTCTGGGAAGGGAAGAGCGAGCGGGGCAGCATCCGTCTGGGTTACAGATAATGGGAGAGGCGACGACATGGAAGCCCTAAACCTCACTAGGTAAAGGGACGGAGCTGATTCAGTCCCTAATGAGGTTTACTAAGAACAGCAACTGTGTGGGTTCCTTTGACAGTCTTGGCAAGGGCCAAGGGTATTAAGTCAGTGCAAGGATTGAAATAGAAAAAAGGTTTTATTTTTAGCACCAGTCTCTTCAGGGCATATTAGAAACCTGATCAGCAAAGGGAAGTATCGTCATGCACAGTGCAAGGGAGGCACCACCATACCTGTGCGGTTAGCATGATCGTGAGCTGGAAGGGGAAATTGGGAGAGTCAGCTTTATCTGGCACATTGCCTTCCGCGGTGGCTGGTTCCTGGTGCTTCTGTTGGTTTGGTTTATCCATGATACGTTTGGCCAGACACTTAGTGCTGAACGGTGATGAGGGTGCAGAAGGAAAACTGCTTCCCAAATTACCTAACCATTTTATGTTCCAAATAGCCCTATTTTATTATGCATGAATGCAAATATTATTATTGGCCACATGTGTGGCTTGTACTTTTATTAATTTTATTTGAAGTATTTAAAGATAGACTACTGTAAAATAAAGCACACACATGCTGATTGCAAATTACAGTTGTGAAAGGCTTTAGTGACTACTGTGGGAGGGGAATCTCAGAACAGAAATGAGATTTAATTTGCCTCTAAGAGAATTTTTCTTCTCCAGGAAGTTTGCTGAATATATCCGTGAAGGCATGCCTCTGTAATACAGCACGTGACACAGGTTGTAGTGAAATGGTTGTTAACTGGTTTCCTGTTCTGGGGTATCCTGATTAATCACAGAAGTATTAGGCTTATTTTACAGAGATAGTTAGATTTTGTGGAAAATTCTTTTCGGTGAAGCTTTGCTCCATAGCAGGCTGCTACGTTCATTATGGAAAACTAGGCAAAAAAATTATAGACGTCCATGCCAAAGAATGTATAAATGTATTAAAAATTAAGATTTCTTTTATCATATTAAAGCAAAATAAAATCGCTATTTTTTTTTAAAGGTTGCAAGTACAACAGTGTGCAGTTCATTTTCTCTTACTGTAGTAGAATATGGATTTTGAAAATCACACTTTCATATTGTAAATTTACCATAAAATTGACAAGGGCTGTGAAACCTGTCTGTTGACCTGCGACTTGGTGAAACCGAGTTCACACATCTTGGGGATGCATCTAATGTGATGGCTGTTACCCTTTTAATAATCTTTTGTTCAAATCCCCAGTTCACTTTTAATTCTAACTTTGTTAGTTAAATGGATTGCTTCTTTGTAACATGAAGGTGCACTCCTAGTGCCTTTAAATCTGCTACTTTCAAATTTGTAAGCACGTTGTTTCTATGCAAATAATGAAGCATTGAAGTAGTGAACATAAATAGTTGAACTGACATACAAAAAAACCCTGACATACAAAATCCTTTGGCTAAGTATTTCTAGACTTTGTTCACCTCTGTGTCCTTTGCAAGCTGTACTGTTTCTGTAACCCACTTTCCTGTTCTGTAGAATGTCGAGTAATTTTTTTGCAACCTTAATTAATTAATTAAGATGAACTGACTAATTGCTTTGCAGATGACTTTTTTTTAAATGAGTGCCTTCTAATCATGAACATTATTCAAATGTTTATTTTTTAAAATGAATAAATAAATACTTAATCCCCTACATCATGACTGGTTTGTTCAGCAAGATTTCTGATAATAAAATACTTCTGCAAGTAAAATAAGATTAGTATTGTACCTGTTTAAATTGCAGCTTGCTTCTTACTGTAACTTTATTAAAGAAATTTGAATGTTTAAACTTTGAGAGTTGAGGCAAAATTCCAATGTTGCTCATAAGTAAACCTGGTGTAGGTGTATGGTGGATTTATTCTGTTGGGCTCATTTCCCAGCTGGGCTGGGCTGAATTGGCACAGTCTGCCTGTACACCTCCTGTCTCTCCTCCCTTGCTGGTGGAGACTGAAGAAAAGATTCAACTGGGTTTCTGTATTTGTCATAACTTTAAATGGTATGCGAAGAAGCTTATGTTCTTTCAGCCTTTGTGATCTGCAAAGGTGTCATTGGATATAAATGCCCTGGCTGTATATTTTTGCTCTCAGAAAAAACCTGCACTAGGCTGGTTTTCCTCAGGCTGTTTTCACATCTAATTGTGTTGAGAATATGTAATTTCGTTGTTCTCCACTTGCTGAATTTTTGGGCTAGATTCTCATCCACGTGACGTGCAAGTCTACAAAACCGGCTTTTTGACTGACTTTTGGTCTACATAGTGAAATTACAGTGAGCCCTTTTTTAGCTGTTCTCTTTGCCAGTTGGTAATCTTACCGTGTCGCAGTATATCTGGTCTCTGACTTGTTTGAAAAGAGCCTCAGAGACGTATAGGATGGAAGTGAGGAAGACTTGGGTTTGGTGCTGCAATGAAAAATTAATTCAAGACATGGCAACAGCTGCGGGTGACAATTTAGAGTTGCTGAATAAGTATTGTAATCGGCATTTATCACTGACATCACATGGGATTAAACACTTTGAGGTGATTGTTCCTGGGCACAGCCTTAGGGAGGGTTATTACCATGACACAGCTAGTTGTCATGGCAATGCACGGAGAAGAGGGAGACTCTTCCTTCCTCCTTTGCGTTCTGCACTACTCTATTAAAGGGAAGCCTGAGATCATTGGCAAAGCTGTCGTCTTTTTTTCAAATGTAACACCAAATTCTACTACTCGTCCTTCACGTTATGGTTGAAATCACGGCACGTTATGTGTTACTTTTGTGGGTTGTCTTTTCTGTTTAAAACGGGCGTCGACTTCTGCGTTCTCATGTTTGGTTGATTGCTTGGTGTATTCTCTTGCTGCTTCCCCCGAAGTTGGGCTTTTCTGTAAGAACTAAGTTGATTTCCCCATATCTGTCAGCCAAGGTGAGAACAAGGTGTCACTGCTGTTCAAAGCTGCGCGGGAAAATGGGGTAGTGCTGTATGACAGGTTGCCCTGCCTGCTTTCCCTGTAACACTTCACCTTCGTGCCCTAAAAGGTGATTAGTTAAAGTGAAAGCTGATAGCAAAATAAAGAAAATCTGTGGAAAGTGATACAGTAAATTAGTCTCCCTGACTTCTTAATGGGTTTTGTTATTTAGCGAAATTAATAGTGCTAGCATTTCATTTCTCTATGATTAACTGGGAGTCGTAACCCTGCAGTTCACTGTACTCACCTTGGTGAAACTCAAATAAGGTGAATGGGTCTCTGCACAAATGCTCAAATTACTGTTTTGGAGTCTAATTTATAATTAAAATTTATTTTTGAAGATCCAGTTTTAGAAGTACATCGTAAGCATCCCTTAATAGTTTACTCTATGCACCTAATCCACTTTCTGTTTCATGTCATGAAATAATGAAAGGTCTTCGTAAACCTTTCCCTGCTTGGGTCTCATCAGAATATGATTCTACCAGTGCTAATCGGCTATTACATATATGTGTTCAGCCTGCAAATACACATGCGGTAGCAAAGAGTTTTTATTATTAAGTATAATTCAGACTCATAACTTCGCTAAATATTGTTTTTCTTCTTAGAAAACTTAACAAGTTTGGGTTTTTTGAAACTATGTAGTCTTCTGTTACATGTTTTAAAACATAAGGGTTTGTAACTGTTGTTTTTACAAAGAAAAGCTGTGCCAAGTCTCATTCAAAAAGCTTTTTCTTCTTACAAGTTGAGCAGTCCCAAGTTATTTAATAAAAGGATCTGCAGCCTCAAGTAGAATTTTATGTATTTATTTTAGATATTTATTTCATGAGTTTTGGTTGTAGAGCTTTTCTTAATATGGAATGATTCTTTCTCACAGTTGCTGCAGCTCAAGCCATAGCAGAAGAAAGAAGAAGCCAAAGTGGTGTTAGCCCTATTGCAGTCCAGACCTCAATTAATATAAAGACAGCAACTAAACCAGGTATAATTATTGGTCATCGTTCTTAATGAAGTACTGGGTTCACAAGGCAGAGTTAGTAGGGAATGAATAAAACATCTTTTTAAAAGAAGTTTGATGCTCTTTCTTCAGGAGGCATCAGAGCATAAAGCATCTGGTAGATGGTTCATAGATTCATTGAAGGTCTAGTTTTGATGACAGATACTTGCTCTTGACTCAGAGTTCAGTTGGTGAAGTTGCCTATCTTTTGAGTGGGTCATAACAACAAAGAGATGGTTTTTTTGTGCTCTGGTCAGGTTACTTGTTCACTTCTTGCTGAAATTCAAGTTTTTATACTTGCAAAGACTTAAACAGTCTTGGTTCTGCTTAGCCTGCAAACTAGCTGTTCTACAGCGCTTTGAATTTGTCATGATAGGTGAACTGTCTGTTCTTGGATTGAGTTTTCCTCGTTTCCTGTAATTCTTGATCATAGGAATTCTGATCAAGAATGAGGATCAGAGCTGAATTTGGAATAAGGGTATGTTCTCGCATATCTGACTTCTGCTCAGGCTTTCTTTTGACTATATGCATTGGGCCTTTTAATATTGTGTCTCCTTTCTTCTTCACCTATTAAAAATAGTGGACTGGTTGTTGTGAGGGAATGGAAAGAGGAAAAAGGAGGGTATTCAGCTTCCTATGAATTTTTCAGATGACATCTCTAATCTCTATATAGAGTGTGCCGTGGTTTGGTGGTATGTGTGTATCTATCAGGAAGTTCCATTATCCTTTTGATAGTAAAGACTTTTGACTTTTTTATTTAAATTTGAATGTGCAAAATAACTGACAATTTTGTGTCTTCAATTTTTCTTTTGACAGTGATAGATGGTTCCACTCTAAGAACAGAAGAAAGACAAAGACTGGCCAGGGAGCGTAGAGAAGAGCGGGAAAAGCAACATGGTATTTTCATGTTTCATTTAAAAAATGATTTCCAAAAATGTTCATGATGAAGGTGTAACTTACTCTCTTAATACTTGTTCAGTCGCTTTTTTCAGCTTCCTGGGGACAAGAGACTAGGTCTGCTCTTGGTCTTGCATCAGTGACCATCTGTGAACCTGAATGGAGAAGTAGTAGATTTGAGAGAAAAACATTCCAGAGATTTTTAGCTTCTTGAAGCTGTATATCACTTCTGACCTTCCATTTCTTAGTGACCATCAAGCAAAATTAGCCAATTTCTTATTGAAAGCCTTAAAAACACTTCTGAAAATAAAACTTTTAGCTTAGAACTGCTTCCTGTAGCACTGAAGACTGAGGTCTGGGGAACGCTGATTCAGAGAAAACCAGAAAAGATTTAGCTAGTTGAATGGCTTGATTGCCTTCAACACTGCTTCCCTTGTTTCCTAGCACACTGAAATGACTCCTGGATTGAAGTGTCAGCAGTATACACTTTATCTTGGCAAAGAATCTGAGACCTAGGGAAGAGCATAAAACTCTTGCCCAGCTTTATGCTGTTTGTGACGTGGATCAGTGCATGTATGTGCAGCAAGAGATGAACAGGTCACAGTACGCCCTGCAGTCGTGGTTCTTGGTCTCCCAGCTTGTGAGGATTGGTGTCTCTCTGGCCTGTATGTTTGTTTCTTAACATAAAAGCAAAGACACGCAGCAATGGGAATGATTTTGTTACCCTAACATGGAGAGAGGATAGGACTAGGATGCATATAAATTCAGAAATATTTGGGGGGCCTTATATGTCAATACTGCCCGTGCATTGTTGGTGTAGTTATCTGGTCTCTCGGTTCATTTCATCCATCTAGCCGCTGAAAATACTTCCACTGTGTATTCAACCACTAGCTTTTTGTCACAGTTCTTGAAGCTTCTTGTTAAACTGCGCACAGGTGTTCCTAGGTGGAGGCTGCAGAGAATAGTGATATAACTATTTTGAACTCGGATCCAGTAACTGTGGGGTTTTCCCATCTTGTCACTCAGTGCTTTAAATTTTTTCATTATATCTTGTTCTAAAAAAATGAACATTGCAGCATAGAAAATTCTGCCTTTTGATACTCAACTTAGTACTCTACTTTCAAAGACTTCACTATTATGATGGCAAGAAAAGTATATGCTTAACATAGGGTATATGCATATCCTGACATTCCTGTCGAGACAGTAGTCTAATGGCAGGGAAGTTTCTAATACCAGCCTAACCTGGGGACACAATTAAAGACTCCTCTGTCGTCATGTGCAGTGTCATCCAGCACTGCAAGCTAATCTTGCTGTATGTTTTGGCTTTAAGTGGTGACAATTTTGCTTAGTAGTTTTGCCTGTAAGTTGCGTTATAATATCAATGAATACTTAAGTTTTGATTTTCATTTTTTCTTAAAAATTTACAGCTGCCAAAGAGACTCAAATCCTTGAAAAGGAGAGAAAAGCAAAACTCCAGTATGAAAAACAGTTAGAAGAAAGGCAGAGAAAGCTGAAAGAACAGAAGCAGAAAGAGGAACAACGGAGGGCGGCAGTAGAAGAAAAGAGAAAACAAAAAATAGAGGAGGAAAAGGTACTATGCATTGAAGTTCTATAGTTTTAAAGAAATTCCTACATTGTTTTCCTATATTACCATGCTCTGAAGTGGTGTGAAACAGTTACAGAAATGGTGAATGTATTAGAACATAAGAAAATGTTCTCATCTGTACAGTGCGCTGTTGTGGTTTAACCCCAGCAAGCAACTAAGCACCACACAGCTGCTCGCTTACTCCCCCCCCTACCCAGTGGGATGGGGGAGAGAATTGGAAAAAAAGTAAAATTTGTGGGTTGAGATAAAAATAGTTTAATAGGACAGAAAGGAAGAAAATAATAGTGATTGTGATAATAATAATAGTAATAAAATGACAATAATAATAAAGGAATTGGAATATACAAAACAAGTGATGCACAATGCAGTTGCTCATCACTCGCTGACTGATGCCCAGTTAGTTCCCGAGCAGCTATCTGCTCCCCCCCATCCAGCTCCCCCCAGTTTATACGCTGGGCATGACGTCCCATGGTATGGAATACCCTTTGGCCAGTTTGGGTCAGCTGTCCTGGCTGTGTCCCCTCCCAGCTTTCTTGTGCCCCTCCAGCCTTCTTGCTGGCTGGGCCTGAGAAGCTGAAAAGTCCTTGACTTAGTCTAAACATGACTTAGCAACAACTGAAAACAGCAGTGTGTTATCAATGTTCTTCTCATACTAAACCCAAAACACAGCTCTATACCAGCTACTAGGAAGACAATTAACTCTATCCCAACCAAAGCCAGGACAGCTATACAGACACGTCCTCCTTCCCCATCCCAGGCCTAGCTTAGCTATACCCGAGGCACTCGGGACTTCAGAAGCTGTGGCTGCTGTTTGGCCACTGGTTATTTGTCACACGAGCAAAAACCCCACCCCGTATTCCTAGATTTCTAGATTCCTTTCGGTGCACTTTGTAGATTCTCTTTGTAAATCAGCATGGGTGACAGGTCTTAGACTTTAGTTAATTCTGTGTCTTGCTTCCTGGGAGCCCCACTGTGGCCTAAGAGGCTCACATTCTTTCAGTTCTTTTAAATTACAGTTTGTTACTGTACGTTGAGCGGTTGATAATGCTACCTGTGTACCATTTGCTGCTTTGAACTGTGTATTGGCTGTTCTTACTTGGCTCTTTGCCTTTGCTTTGACTGCACATGAACCAGCGTAGCACTATTTGAGTTGCAGAGCTTGTTGCAAATTGATAGAAGCTGAAAGTAGAAATAAATACATGAAGTTATGCCATCCCTTTTGAAGAGCAGATCTGCTAATGCATATTAAATGCAAGTTTTGAAAGGGTTCATTTTCATAGTGTCAGCAGTAAAGGCATGACACGTGCAAGTGCTTTAGTAAGCTAGCTGTAACAACTTGCTGTGGGTCACTGATGAAGAGCCTGTAAGCCTGGCTTGCTGTTCCCTTGGGAGTCCAGGCATTATTACATTGTTCTAGCAATAAACCTTTTTTACCCTTTTTGACTGGCAGTATTCTATACTGGTGTTTGGTTATCTGTAATCGGCTTCTGGGTGTGTTCAGATTGATATTCCATTTGAACTTCATGGAATAGTTTACATTACTGGAGAACAAGCAGAAATGTTTTGGGTGGGCCTTGACTGCAGTCCAGTGCAGTATCATCTCTTCAAGCAATTACTTTAAGCAAAAAGAATCCCTTACGTTTTAAGAGGTGTTACCCCTCAGCCTGTAGTACACTTATTCATGTAATTTTGAGGATGGTGGATATGTTTTAAGTGGCCAACAGGGTGAATAATCAAGGAAGACAAGTACGAGCTGTGAGTGTTTGATTGGTGTTAACCTTGTCTTTTACTTGGTCCCTGGAGGAAGATGACCTTGTGCATAGCAAGTTATACATGAAGAATCCGGCAGGTGGGAAAATTGTGTGCACTTGACCTGTAAACCTTGCTTTCAACCAGAAAGTGAAAACAGATCTTGACTTTGGTAGTCTGACATTAGAAAATAATCACTTTTAAAGAAGCTAAGCTATCTTAGGGCAATATTTGCCAGCAAGATACCATGTACAGTTGTAAATTTAGTAGACAGAAGTGCATCAAAAAATGCAGTTTCTAACATTCTTGTTTGATACTTCAGCCAAGTCTCATTTAGTTAATCATCTTCCTTAGATAAAGTAGAAGCTCAGTAGCAAATACTGTGGAAAAAGAAGTGGTTCTCTACAACTGGCAATGGCTAGGATTGAGATACCTGTCTTCTCTCAATTATTCTGTACAGCTGTGCAACTTACTATGTTGATGTCTTGAGCTGATAACTGATTTTGTTGTTTGTAAAGTGAAGCCTGTGTCTTTAACTATGACTTTGAAGGACTACCGCACTGCGGATGCCTCCATGGAAATATCATCTACAGATTACATAATATCTAGGTACTTTGACACCTTAGGTAAACTCTAGTTCAGGTTTCTTTAACAGAGGGGAAGCTAAGCTTTATATTTCAAACAAAAACTTTCAATTTTATCTTTTGTCAGTGAACGGAATCCTTCTTCCCTTCCTTCCAAGTTTACTTTGTCTGTTATACACTGTGACATTTTTAGTTTGTGTTTTGAAATGGTGTTGAAAGAAGGTGAAAGTCTTGTGTCCTCAAGAGAGAGAAATGTTTGGATAATGAGTCCCCTTGGCATCTTGCTGCAATGTATCAGCAGTAAATACTGCTTCAAAAGACCACTTGGGATATGACTTATTCCAGAAGAGAAATCTGTTGTTGACACATGTATGGAAACCTGGCTGAGAAGAAAGCCTAGCATGGTTACAGTTCATCTTTATGCACAAGAGCTAAAGTTCCCCCTTTAGCAGTTACTAGTCCCGGAGACAGAAGCAAAAGCTTCTTTCAGTCCTCTTTGTCCTGTTAGCAGTGGTTGCTGAGGTCTGGAGTCTGCTGGTCTTTTTTGCGGTTTTGCCTTCATGTCATCATATATCTATTAATGCAGGTATTTGTTAAGGCTTGGGTCAGTGTTTGTATAGTTCTCTGAAAATACAAAGAACCTTATACTTGGTATTTTAGAATGGAGATTTTTTTATCACCTTTTAGAAATGACTTCAGAATATAAATAGTTTAAAGGCTAAGCAATTATTTTTGCTCAGTTTGGGGTTCATCTCTATTTAGAAAATAAGTAGTGTTGTCTACTGAATAGGAAATCTGTTTGGTGGCTGTTTTAAGTAAAGAGTAGAATAGATTATGTGTGCTTCAGCTCAACCTAATCATGTTTGCAGTGTTTTGAAACCATTAATTGCCCTTAACATTCTTTGCATGATAGTTTTTGTAACAAAGACTTGTTATCAGGCAGTATAGATAAAACAGATTTTAAATCATACTGGAGGGAAAAAAAATGTCTTCTGGCATAGCTGCGCTTGCTTTATAGTTATAAGCTTCATGGAGATGTTGTTTGATGATAGGAGCGATATGAAGCAGTTATGCATCGTACCTTGGAACGGAATCAGCGGCTGGAAACACGACAGAAGAGATGGTCATGGGGAGGATCTGTAACTCCAGATGCAGAGAGCAAAACGGGTAAGTAGCACCCTTTCTAGCATGGCTAAAATCACAGAATGTTATGTGTGAACACTGGTAGGTGCAGCACTATTCATAGGGATCTGGACATCCTTTCCTATCTTAGATCGTACAACAGGATCTGTGGGTAGCTCTTGGGGAAAGCATCATATCTTTTCTTGCCCTGAAATGCTGCTCATACTTAGAGCTATTTTTGACTTTGGGAGGAGCTAAAGAGAAGCCACATGGGAAATACAACACCTGGCAGCATTGCATTGCCAACCCCCAACCATCAGGTAAGGGGAATTGTAATGTATAATGTTAAAATAATTCTGAGTCCTTCAAATGCAGGACATGGAATGGTGTGCTAAGACTGATGATAAACAGAAAAAAAACCCACCCCAGTTGCACTGTAACACTGCATCCAGAAGGTTTTAAACACACCCTTAGAGTTACAGAATGTTAACTGATTATTTAAACCACTAGTAATGGGTAAGGAGATGCAGTGGGCAGTGTCCAAGCTTCTCAGAGAATAGGTTCTATACTAGGTTCGGTGATACATTTTAACGCTTTAATTTGAGCTCAGATTGTTTCCTATTTCACACCATTAACTGTTTCAGCTTGTAAACATTCTGAAATCAGACCAGCAAATCAAGATTGCAGTGGAAGGGATCTTTTCGTGCACTACCTAACTGGAAGACCCTGCCAATAAGTAACTTAAGTTATTCTCCAGGAATAAAATAAAACAAAAAATGCTTCAGTTCAGCCTATCTTCTGAATTGGTGGAATTGTACTGAGTGTGTTTTAGTAGTGTCTTCTTCTGTCAGCACGAGTGTTGACTTTTAAGTGTTTGTTAATAACATGTTTGAAAGTGCTTTGATGTAAGTTATCATCATGATACTCAGCTTCCCCATTTTTTGGTTAACTTGCATTGTTTGCTCTTTGACCTTGTGACTTAGCTTACAAACCTTCTTCTTCTACAGAACAACAGACTGCAGATGAAGGTGGAACTGGTGGTACTGATTTCTAAAACGTTCTTTTTCTGTTGTTTTACACTCACTACTAACCTTTTAAACTTGAGTTCTTGTTTCTCTGAAACTAAGGAAAACCATCTTCTTATAGATCTTTTCCTGGATCTTGGCCAGCTGTGCAACAAATGTGATCCCTAAGTAGAAAGCAGCCCCCTACGTTTTTAACTATCCCTCCCAGCTAATTAAACTACAGTTTAAGTCATGGCATCCTGAGGGAGTTTTCAGGGAAAGGGTATGTGCATTTGGGTTTTTAAAGATGACTGGATACAGCATGGGGGAGAAGAAAAATTCTTAGTGGCATGTATTTGAATATAAATTAGTTAAGTAGTCTAAGCCTTTTTTTTTTTAAAAGGGCAATTTCAAACCTTTGCATTGTTTCCTAATTTGCAAAAAGTACATGGTAGGGCTTGGTTTGTTTTCTTTTTGCTTTGTTTTACCAGCAGTTGAAGTAATAATTTGCAAAATCAAATGATAATTTACTGAAACTTTGTGAAAGGGAATGGGTCGTTTGTGCAGTTTGATACTTTTTCCATGAAGGGTTTTGCAAAATCAGATCAGTCCAATTATCTAAACATGATTCTATCTATTAAATATGTTTTCAATGGATTTCTGGCACTTTCCAGTGCACAGACTGAGCCATTCATAGAAACACTTTGGATCACTGATACATTTGTCAAGGCTATATGTTTATTAAGCAAACTTATTTCTTGTAGCTAGTTTAAGATGATAGCTCTCAGCTGAGACCCTAGCCAAATGTGAATTCTGAAAATCTGTGCATGCTCACAGCATTACTAATTCAATACAGCTGTCTCATAATGCTGTGACAATATGAGACCTGAAAATGCAATGAAAGTCTGAGTATGATTTAACTACTGTGGCTTATTCTGGCAACACAGCAGAAGCATGTGTATTTTATTTAACTTCTCTCTTCCCTTTCTCTGCACAGCACAAATCCCCAATTTTCTCCAAAATTAGCCAGTTTGACTGCATTGGTTTACCTGTTCAACATGTATTCCTTGGATACATACATAAATCCGATTACTGTATTCCACATTACCAAATGTCGTTTAACCTTGAAACTAGGAAATCACATTTGCTTTACATATTTAGGAAAGCACTATTTTTTTTCCACCTCCATTCTTTTCTACCATACCTAATTTTAAAGCTAAACTTTATAACAAACATAATGTTCTTTGCTCTCTCCTAACTTATGTGAGGAAATGAGTCTTGTCTGTCCTTTTGATTGTGGAGAAAGATTTTCAGTGCTGCTGAAGCATGTTAAAAATAGTGCCTTCCAACAGACATGCTCCTGATGTAATAATAGGTGCTTAAGCTGTACCTTATGCATCATAAAGTAACAGGAGGAGCAGTTAAGTTCAGCTACAGTAGATCAATTTGCATTACTTGGCACCAATTTTGAAAAAACTGACCATGGAAATAAACAGATAATGCAGTGTTTGGCTAAGACACTTGTGCATCCACGCTGTTTTAAATTTGTGTTTGATTTTATGTTGGCGTTTCAAACGTACAGCTGTCTTACCTGGGGTGGATAATGTGGAATCATAATTGGATTTACACTTCTCGTATGTATTCCTGTTTCAGGATCATTCTTAGCTTTTTATTTTTCCGAGAGCTCCTCACTTAATTGTTATATAAAATCTACCCAAACCATGTAGGGTGCCTAAGTCCAGCCGGCTTTCTAAAAAATCCTTACTTGGTCCCTATCACCTTATATTTGCATAGTTGCTGGAAAGACAACAATTACCTTTTTTTTTTTTTTTTTTTTACTCTGAAAAATTACACCATATGAGCTCTTGCTACATTACATCATTGTGGCTGAGTAGTGCACCTTGTCTAATGGCATGCCTAGAGCAAGTTTCAATGCAATATTATTTTTCCACCATCAGTAACCATAGCAGATTTGGGATTAAAGGCTCCATTTCTTAAAATGAAAACCATTGGGGGAACAGATTTCAAATATTCTTTACGTTATTTTAGGACTGAAGGCTTTCTTGTCTATTGTATTGCTGTGCAAAAAAAAAAAGTACAGAATCAAACATTATTCTTCCATGAACTGGCTGTGTCAGCAGTAATATTTAGGAACATTGACTGGTAAGCAGCATTTGTGGGTGATGGAGGTAGTGTGCTCTGGAAAGTAAACCCTGTGTAATTGAACATTTCACCAACCGTCAGCCGTTCTGTATTATGCACAGAATGTGATTCACTGAGACTGCACCAAGTACCCCACTGATGGCCTGAAATTTAAAAATTGGTGAAAGCCCCAGAGTCAAATGTTACATTAATGACGTTGCTGTCAGTGCTAAGATGAAACATGCAGGGTGTGGGTCTGCCAAGAGAAATGACAAGGCTGTATAATAAAGCATCTTTGATGACAGAGTCCTTGTAAATGAGGGAGGTTTAGTGATGACTGCTAAGCAAAACTAGATGTTCAGGTGCATCTGTAGTGGAGACGTGCTATTAGAATAGAAATTGGGCTGCCAGAGTCTCTCCTTTCTAAATAAAGAGCTTCCTTGTCCTAGTAGAAATTTGGAAGGAAGCGAGAGACAGATAATCTTATTTTATTTAGCCTAATTTTATCCAACCTCAGATAGGCAGTGCTGCAGCACCCTCTCTCAGTGAAACTTGGTGAGAAGCTAGGACTGAGAGCTGCTCTCTCTCATGATGATTTTCTTAAGATACAGTGTTTTCCAGCTCCTTGCCCAATTGCAAGCCTTGCGGCATGGCCATCATATGCTTTCTTTGACTTTGCTGCTACAGTTTGCTTTCCCCCTTCCATTAAAAAATGCAGATGTTTTGTATCACATGGGATTTGTGCTGTATGCTTCTTCCATTTCAAATCCCTTGATGTAAGTATTCTAACTTTTTCCCCAAAATACAAAAGATATTTGAGGTATTTTTTCAAAAGATATTTTGTGAATACCTACGTAAACCAGACTAACTTACTCAAGAATATCCTGTCTGTCTTATAAAGCTTTTTTTTTTCCCTAGTGAATTGTCCAAAGCTTTAAAGTTTGCAGAAGCTGTCCTGTGGGTGAGGTAGGGAAAAAGTTGAGGCCATCCGATCATATATTTGCAAATGTGTTGATCAAAAAAGCATTGACTTCTCAAGGTTTTAAGCAATTAATGCAAACTAAAATTTTCTGGAAAAAGTAAACTCAAATATCTGTGTGAATACCCTTTACCAGTTAGATTTTTTCTGTCAAGGCATCAGTTGAGATACTAGCTGATGCCCTCACCACTGCTCTCTGTTCCCCTGAAAAAGAGAGACTGATTTTTTTTTTTTTTGTCTGAACAGTCATATTTAGCCTGTACTTTTTTCTTTTGAGTCTTCTAGTAGAAGTTCCATCCCTTGTCTCTTTACTAAACAGCACAGCACAGCCCACCTCCAGAACTGGTAAACTTGCTGGAAAAGAATTATTTTGCTCAGTGTAATTTTTCTCAAGGCAAGATTTAATTTTTTGCCTTGTGGATCTCAGTAGGTGATAGACCAAATCTCAGATTTCATGCAGGTGCTGAAGTCCTAATTTGAACCAAGAGAAATTTGTATGAAGCATCTCCATGGTGCTTTGGAGGCCTTAGACTCGCACGCTTGAATTCATGCAGGAGCCAGACTTTCTTTTCAAGAGCAGACGCTAGAGGGTAGTCTTTACCTTCGAAAACACCCAAATACATGAATTATGAGTTTCCTGATTTTCATACATAAAACTTCTCAGGGCTGTTTTACTTAACCCAGTACTCAGGCTTCATTCATAAAATGCCTTGTTTGTTTGTTTGTGTTATGTTGGGAAAGTATCCACTAAGCTCAGATCTTTATGTCTTAACTAGATTCAGTAGATCCCCTTTCTCCCTTATTCTGTGATGACTTTCCTCTTGTTCACTGTGACAAGAGCTTGCCACTTTTGTAGCTTTGGCTCCAAAATCTGGTTTTTACTTGACATGGTTTTGCAGGAGGTCCCTAGCTCAGGAAGCCTGGGTTGGGTCCATCTGTCAAAAGTACAATGCAGAGGCAGGGCTGTCCATAGGAATCCTTATGTCCTGGCTCTTGCTATAAGGAGCTGCTATAGCATGCTGGCCAAAGGGAAAAGGTGCTGCCTCTGTGGTGAGTAGTGCTGCTTTTTTCTTTGGTACTTGTGCGCTAATGAGTTCACATTAATCATCTTTGCTGTCTAATATGCCAGCAAAATCGATTACTTGTGTTTGTTGTACAGAATCTCTTGTGTTTATTATGCTAGTCTGCACTACTTCGTGTGCATTACCGTTTTCTGCTTATTGCGTTTCCATAGCAACAGGTACATGCTTTTCCAAGGCTTCTGCACTCTGGAGTAGTGTTCATCCTGAAAGTACATTATTTGAAATTAAAAAGCAGGTATTTATCTGGCTTGTAGTAAACTTGAAATTTTGCCATGCGAGATGTGATTTTTATGTGTGTATATATGTCTGTGTGTATACACATACAAAAAAATAATGCTTCTTGTGGCAATTTTTTTTCAGAAGAGTTGCAAAATTGATAGGAAACGTAAACTTAAGGACTAGCTTTTAGAGAAAAAATGGAAATTTATAGAATAGTTACAGCAACCCTTGGGAAGTCATCAGAAAGAGGAATGCTTTCTTGCTTTCCTCAGGACTTGCTTTTATCCTCCAAAAGCATTTGTTTTGTTCTGTTCTTGTTAACTAGTGATTGAAAAACTGTTTTGACATACCTATGTGGAAGGAATGAAGAAAGAAATTATTGTTTTTCAGGTTTTGTTGTTACTTTGTCTGTCGTACCAGTCTGGTAACAACACATAACCTCGGTAGCTTTTGTTTTTACATGTTAGGAGCGCAGCGTTTAAAAATCACTTGTTTGCATACATGTGCATAAAATCTTGGCATGACTCCACTAAACTAAGTGCCTGTTCTGTGCATGTTACAACTGGTGCTAATTGTATCGAGTGTGTTCAAAGGAAAAAAAAAAAAGTATTTTCTGTTTCTTATGAAGCCAAACTGGAAATAGCTTTCAGGATGTAATACTTCCAAAGTTAGCTCGCAGCAACGTGTGAAAGGTTCTTCCTCAGGTATGGAGATGAATTCTAAAGTAAGCACTTCTTTACACAGCCAGCAAGCGGTCCACCTCCACAGCAAACCTCAAACAGACAGAAACTGTCATGAATAAACGGTTGTCATCATCTGCAGCGCTTTTAAATGCTTCTGATCGAAGTAAGTGTTTGTGTGTCTGCTGGTAGCAGGTGTACTGCTTAACTGTTATTTGGGGAGGAGACAGGAGGTGAAATGATACTCCTCTTCCTCCCTTGCTGTGTAACTCACTTCATATTTTGATCTCAAATGCATTTCATGCAATTTGTTAATCCAGCTTGACTGTTCAGGGCTCTGACCCAGTTGATGTGATCTCTGTTAGAGGAGAAGAGTAACGGTAAAAATTACTGTTTTTTTATTTTTTATTTCTGTAATTGTTTTTCTAAAGAAAAATCTTGGTGAATGATTGATTCACAGATCATTTCACATCATCTTTACGGGTTTGCATGCCTTAAATCACACCCTAAAATTTCAGCAAAATAGAAACAGTACAAAACTAAAGTTTTTCTTGTTCTGTTAGACAGCTTCAGTCTTTTGATTGCCTGTGGGAAGGAAAAAATCAACTTAGTTTTGATATCTTTCTGTTGTGCCGGTCCTGTACTCTGTAGACACACACTTTCTTTTTAATATTAGAATTCTGCTTTAACGAAATAGAGAAGGATGCATGGAAAAACCCTGACATTTGTGGGAGGGGTTTGGGTGGGAGGAGATTGTTTTGTTTTGACCTGGAGTTCTAGCATGATTGTAGCCATAGCGTGCAGCTCTGACACCATTTCCGAGCCCAATAAATTAGCGTAATCTTGATAGTGATACTCAAATTACACACTTCTTAAACTATTAGTGCACACCACTGCTTGCAAGCACTCTGGGTTACTTACTGTGCCAATGATTACCAAGGAACAGAAACAGCCTGGAAGCCAACTGCCTCTTTAATTTTATTTTTTTAAGGGTTTCTGAGAGTGTTTGCACCCTAGAGATCATCTACCAATTTCTGTGGCTTCCAGTCTCATTTTGAATTGCAACTTTGGGGTGGATGAAGCTCCTGACTATAGCGTGTCATGTTTCAAATGTGCACCATGCAACTAGTCTTAACAGGGATGTAGAAAATGAGATAGATCTCTGGTAAACCTGTACATGTGAGTCTCCTCTCTGCCTCCTTTCTTCTGCCCCATCCTGATACATTCTGTAAATCATGGCAATCTGCTTTGTCCAAATAAAAAAAATAAATTATGAAACTCAAGGAATTGTCCTCATCTACTTGTTAAGAAAAATAAAATTATTTGCATGAACACATATCAGCTTGTTTTAGCCTGCAATTTCCTTGTGGAGAATCTTCCCAGTGTTTCATAGGAGCCTGCCTGTATCCCAAATGCCTTTTGTTTTCCAAGATGATGAAAAGCATTAATAAGCTAAGAGCTGTTTAATACAAAACCAAGTTCAACTAGGTCTATGCTGCAGTATTCTGTCAGTCTGTAACCTCTGATCAAATGAGCTGTGCTAGAAGAATCCCTAACATGGACATGATTTCGCTGGTTCATGTTGGAAGGTGATGCAGCAGAAAAACTTGTACTTACACACTGTGTGCCTGGTAGGGGAATCCATGAATATATCTATATTGGCATAGCTGCAGGGGCTCTGAGTCACTGGAGACTACTTGTGATTTAAAATGATACTTGTATATAACATGTCTGCAGGGTTCAGCTCTGAGTATGAGTCAGAAAAAGGGCTGTAAAGTACAAATCAAGCCGCTAACAAAGGAAGTCACTAATTATCAACTAATGGGGATTGCTTTCAAACTTACTGTCATACCTTGAAATCCTTTGTGAATCCTTGTTTGCTTTGGAGGAAGAATTCTCAGGTGGCCTGAAATACAAGAAATTTGGACAGGACTTAATTGATCCACGTGATCAGGATGTAGAAGTCAACTAACTGACTAGATTACCATAGCAAGTTAGAGCGATTCTGTGCTCTTGATCTGGCACTCAAGAAGAAATGGCTTTTGGTAAAAGATGGCTAAATTCAGATGACAAAAAGTACAATCGCAGAATTAAACAGATTGCTTCTGCCATGCATATGTGCCTGGCAAGGTGGAGGAGCAGAATGTGGAAATGAGAGGAAGATGCTTGTCCCTGGATCAGTGGAGTATTTTGCCAGCTGTGTTTCCTGTTAATTCTGAGCTTGCTCTTACTCATACAGAATGTGAGCAATGGCCTTTTTAAATTACTTATTTATTTAAAAAGGCGTACAAGGATGGCCTCAGTAGGTCAAACAAGAAGTCTGTTGAGACTGGCATCCCGCTGCTATGATCAGTAACATACAGGAATATAAGAAATACATAAGAAATAAAGTAATTCTTCCCTGATCCAGTTTTCCTGCTTCTGAAGGATTCATACTATAAAGGGACTTAATTACTCTTCTGTATCTTAGGGAAGTGGGGCAGGTGTTGGAAGGGACTTCTAGGCTTTTCAACATAATTAATCCATGCACTTTCACTTCCAGGTACCACAAAGCGAAGTGCCTCATTAAACAGACTGAATAACAAAGTTCCTCTACATTCTCAGCAGTCAGCACTCAAAGGTTCGCAGGTGGAACAGAAAGGTGCTAGAAACCAGTTTGTTTTGAGAATTGGGAGGCAGTAAATGGGATATTTGAAGTTGACTTTAAACCATGTCCCAGTTTCATAATAAATGTTTTTACTCAGGCTTTCACTGCTGTGCATGTAATGTATGCACTGTGGCATGTAAATATTGTTATGCACATTGCAGTGCCAGATATTGGGTAACTGTGTCTATAAACCAGCCTTATTCCTCTGAGAAGTGGAAGGGTGGGGGGAGAGTAGACAAATGGTAGCCAAACCATTTAGCTCATGAAAAAATAGTGCTTCATAATGATAGGTCGGTGGTTTTAGCTGATTGGCAAAAGCAAAGCATGGGAATGGCAGTTTAGAAAATCATATATATAAGTATCTTGTTAAAAATAATCTTCCTTACGCTTGGTCTCTAGGAAGAACAGAAAAGAAGAGGAGCACATCTTTGAATAGAATGAGTAGTAAACCCCAGTCCTCTCCAGAACTAGAAAAAGTGAAAAAGGAAGAAAAACCAGGTGGTTGTTTCATAAAGCTGAATATTTCTTTTTAAAGCCATTCGTAGTAAAGTTTGGATAGGCTTACTTTCATTAGTTTCCTTCATTCTTAAATTTTTAGGACTTTTTGATGGCTTTTTAGTTCTCCAGTGGTAAAGATAAAATTGTAAATGGTCATGGTTAAATTTCTGCCTTTGGACAAAAAAAGACATCCTGTAAGAAGGATTTTGACTGTTAAATGGCACTGTAAGTACATAGCATAATGTCTCTCTGCTTGAGAGAGAGATGTATTTGAAAGATGGTAGGTTTAAATGTAAGGTACAGTAAAAATGTCACTGATATGTTCACTTCTTAGTTAAATCTTACTTTGCTTTTTAAGCTCTTTTTCATTATTCAGTTTAAAAGCAACGTCTCTGTTCCTGCTGCTGACCTTAACTTTGTGCATGCAAATGAAGGAAGAAACCTGTTCTGACTTCAGTCTCTTGGTCTGTGTATTCCCCACTAGGTTACAAATAACCTCTTTTCTAGGAACTCTTCTTAAAGCTGAAGACTAGCAACTTTTCTAACTTTTTTTTCCCTTTGAGTTAACAATTCTGAAACTTTTCTTTTTAGCAGCTATTGCCAACAGTGGAAATTACATTCTGCTTCAGAATCTTTCCTGTATGGGAGGATGATGCGTGCTGTCCATATGAATTTGTGTGTGCAAAAAATGCCTGAAGATAACTGTTTGCTTTGACTTGCAAGTCTTCTGTTTATTATGTCAGAACAGCCTTTCCTGCAGTCTAGAGAATATAACTCTGAAGAGCTGGGTCAAAAACTTTTCCTACTTTGACTGACTTCAGCATTCAGCTCTGTTGTATGTGTGCCGGTCTTTGCACATTAAAATGATTAGTATTAAGCAAGCCAAGGCAAGAAGTGCAACATAAGAGATTGTAGTGTTTAACCCTTCTGTGCTTTTAGTTTGGATTTCCCTCTCCATGACTTCAGTATTTTTCTTCCTAAACTGTTATGATTTGCCACAATGCTCACAGTCTTCCTCTGCTTTGTACTGCTTGTCTTTTTCATTATACGATTTCATGTTGGATCCTTTTTGATTTGTTCTCATCATTTAGCTCGTCGCTCCCAGCTCAGTCCTCTGGACAGTAGCGTAATCAGTCGCCTCCTCGCCCCCACACAGGCTTCCTTAGCTAGGAGTAAAAGTGCTGCTACATTATCGGCTGATGGACAAGATCCCTCAGGTAACAGGAGGGCAGCAAAGCCTGAAAGTTCTATGCAGTTGCTCTTCAAGCAAGAACCTACCTGATAGTCACTAACTGTGCTACACTTCAGTATGAGTCACACAGTTAATACATGTTTATGTATAAC
The DNA here is from genome assembly GCA_034782735.1 of Sagittarius serpentarius. Classification (NCBI taxonomy): domain Eukaryota; kingdom Metazoa; phylum Chordata; class Aves; order Accipitriformes; family Sagittariidae; genus Sagittarius; species Sagittarius serpentarius. The sequence goes on along the minus strand of JAVKLA010000039.1, from coordinate 15,782,295 downwards.
ATTATTTATCCGGTATTTTCTTTGGTCAGTAGTAACCAATTCACATGCTACGTTGCACATTTACAACACCATAGAATAATACTGGCTTTTAAACTCCAGTGCCAGTTTACTTGCTCTGCAGAGAATCAGATGCTGGTGTTTGTTTTGAGTTTTGTTTGTGTTGTTTATTTTTTTTTAACTGACGGAGATCTGCATTTGGTTGTACCCTCAAGTGAATCTGAGACATACGGGTCAGAGAACAGTGCTAGGAAATGAAAGGGAAAAAACCCCAAACACACAATTTCAAAGGAGGCTGAAAGGCGTAAGTGCAAAGCCTAGATTTCTTTAGGAGCAGGAATTCTTGTAGGAACATGACAAAGGGGTTATCTTAACATAAAGGGAGCCCTGAGCTGGCTTCACTTGGGCTGATTGTAGAATTAGAGGCATACTAGAAGGACAAGGTATTGTAGAGAAACGCTGGCTGGCTCAAGCAATTTTGTAGTGGTCCAGACTGAGCTGATAAGCCCACACTGTAGCTCAACTTAGTACTAGCACAGGAATCTCTGCATCGTAGGCAAGCCCTAGCTGCAGCCCACATCTTATTATTGTTACTAGTTGTAATAATGCTCCAGTAAATGCATATCTGGAACCAATGTGGAGTCCTTTCTCCTCTCTTACCTTATAACTTGCGTTCCCAGTTTTGCTTGTTTCCTCTGAAGTATGTTATTTCATCTTTATTTTTTATCTTATGCCACTTAACTTGGTCCTTGTTGGTAATGGTGACATTTCTGCCCTGCTCCCCATGTGTAATCATCAGTTTTTACTTTTTTGGTTTATAATCAATGGTCATATTTTTGCATACCTGTCTATGTGCTGCTTTTATTTTACCATGAATATATCAATTCATGTCATGTGGGGAATCGCCAACCTTTTTCACTGTTACTGACAGCATGTGACTTAATTCACTATTGCTGAATTAAAGATAACTTTTACATTTTTATCAGTTTACTTGGAGGTACTTTCTTCATTTCAGTAGAAACATACCTGTGCTTTAGCACAAACTATGCACAAACAGAATGCAGTTCTCCTTGCAAAAATGCTTTAAATATAAAAATAAAATGTGTTTTCCTTAAAGTTACAAAATTAAGTGCTGGCATCTGTCACAATTTATTCAGACTATAGAAGAATCCAATATCTAGTTTCAGAAGTAGATTTTTACATCTGTGTATGCTTATCCATCTATGATTATGTTAGCAAAAAAAGTAGTTAGAAGATGCAATTTCTTTCAATATCTTATGTGTGAAGAGATGAACACTTCAAGTAGGAAAGGTATTTTAGTTTAACAGTTGACCTTTTTCTCTTGATAGGTTTCTTTTACACCACCTATTTTGTTTTCTTAATCTGGATGAAGTGCACACATATATAGTAATAAAGGGGTCAGAGAGGGAAAGTAGAATAAAATAATGTTGCACAAATGCTTATTTCACAAGAAAAGTTTATAAAGTAATGCTGAGAATCCTAATGTAATGCTGCTTTATAGTCTTTGAAAAGAAGGAAGATTTCCTCCATGAGTACGGGGGAAACTTGCTTAAAATTTGAACCTGTCATGAAGAGCTTGTAAAGATAGATGCTAAGCCATTAAAACAGAACTATTTGTGATTAGATGCAGCTTGACTAAAATTAAAGTAACACTGGTGTATTGCAAATTTAGACGTTTTTTGGAAAAGCATTTTATTTTTATTTACTCCAGACTGCTGCTTTCAGAATGGTTTTATTCTTGGTGCTGTTGCTTCCAAAGTACTAATCGTGTGGTGGCGGTGTCTGTGTCTGTGACCCATTGCAATGTGCACTGCCTGTGGTGTTTCTCTGTATGGTTTCTAACACACACAATCTTTCTTTCTCTCTTTCCCCCTCTTCCTTTTCTCCTGTTCTTATGCTGTGCACTTGGTTCTCGTTTTGTCTTGTCAAATTCCTAACTTTTATAGAATCTCACCTCTGTCCTCGTTCAGCTTCAGCCAGTTCCATCAATTCCCCAGTCCCAACTCCTAAAGTGCCCGTGCGCAGTCGTAGCATCGACAGATTGAAGTCCTCTGTATCTTCATCTGATGCAAGTTCGCCAGATTCAACCCAGGTTTGTTGAAAATCCACAGGAAGTAGGTTTGTATTAATCAGGGGGTTTGGAACAGCTCAGGATGGGATCCTGTTTCTGCAGTTTGCTTGCTTATTGAAATGTTCAGTAGCATTTTCTTAAAAAAACACAGTATTGAAATCAAACTGGAATTTTATGGTCCGGATCTTAAAGGCATATTGTTTGCTGCTTATGGTTCCCAGAGTTTAATTTAGGTAACATATTTACTGGGTCTGTGTTTTGGAACATAAAGGAAATGTAAAATACATCTTGTTGAGAAGTTATGTGTTTGCTGGGATAGCAGTTCTTCTGTCTGTAACGTATTCTAGGGAGTAAGCATTATTTTGTTTTTATGTATCTTCTTAGAAATCAGAGACAGAAAAACCGTCCCCAGGTTCTGGTGTAAGGCGCCCTCCCTCACCATCTGTGTCTGCCCGTAGAAGATCCCCCTCTCCTGCTAATTTGGTGAAGCGTCCTCCATCACCTTCTACAGTTAGGTATGTGTCCAGGTTAAATATCTTCTTTCATTCAGAACAAAATGAAGGATGCTTCCTGTCTCAAGACAGGTGTGCTGTTAGAATTTGAATGACCTATGCTATGCTAGGGTGAGGAATTGGTTGGATGGTCGCATCCAGAGGGTAGTGGTCAACGGCTTGATGTCCAGTTGGAGACCGGTGATGAGTGGTGTCCCTCAGGGGTCCGTACTGGGACCAGTACTGTTTAATATCTTCATCAATGACATAGATGGTGG
>JAVKLA010000039.1:15758961-15779337 GCA_034782735.1 Sagittarius serpentarius | reverse complement strand
TGTCCCTGCTCACGGCAGGGGGGTTGGACTTGATGACCTTTGATGGTCCCTTCCAGCCCAAGCCATTCTATGATTCTGTGCCATCTTTATACATAAAAGGACTTTGGTTTTGGTCCAATTTCTCTTTTCTATGGTAGGGATGCAGCTCTTGACCTTTGTCTCTTTTGTGCAGACAAAATACACCCTGGTTTTCTGTACAGTCTGTGCACTATAACCAACAGGAAGCATGTGAGCTTCTGAATAAGCTGATCTGCCTGTATTAGTGTAGGAAGTTTCTTGGATTGGAATCACAGGGTTCATCCTTGATGTGGAGGTAAACAGCAGACCTGTTTTGATGTTAGCCCACAAGTAGTGAGTCCAGGTGCCCAGGGTATTTTGGAATCCTGTATTCGAGTTTTATGAGGAAGGCACCAGTAGTTTGTGGGTGGATTTATTTTTAAAAGTGAAGTATGTAATGTAAACTGACCAAAGTAGACTGCTGTCTTTTAGTTGTGTGTTTGAGATTTTCAGTGTTAGCCCTGAAAAAGTCTTTGTTTCAACAGACAAAAGGCTCGCCCACCTTCGCCTAGTGTGTCAAAACAAAGGCCACCATCTCCTACTCCAGTCTCTAAACCGGCACCCATCCAACGTCCACTTCTTACACCGGGTGTTATAAACATTACCAAAAAGAAAACTGAAGCAGAGAGCAAACCAAAGGATAAGAGCATGGAAGGAACAGGACAAGAGCAAGGTGCTTCACCAGCCTTGGACAGGGATGCGGTAGCAGCTAGCACAAAGACCAAAGAAGGTGAGTGTTTCTCAGTGACTGACACACTCTTATTCAAGACATCTCCAGTGTGTGCTAGGACTGGTGAAATAATTTGTTCGTGAGGCAGACCCCTGGAGGGTATGATGCTTTAAGGCAGAAGTTGTTCATTGCTGATGATTTATACAATAATTTTACACGATGTGACTTTTGGGTGTGGATTTTAGTGCAGTAGTCGGTTTATTTGACTTGGAGATTTAAGTCAGGAGCTTTCAGCATTACTGCTTGTACTGTAATTTTAAGAAAAGCAGAAATCCTGTTTGCCTTTTGGACTTCAGCCATATTAACTGAGGGATCTACTAGCCTAGGTTTGCAAAGTCAATAGTTAAAATGTGCAAAGGTCTCTCAGTCCGGTTGGTAATTCTTAAAATTGCTTGTGTAGAGACCTGCTTGCAGGAAGAAATCAGCTACTGGTGCTTCACAGGCTGAGAGCCAGTTTTCACAAAGCTAGAAGGCTGCCTCAGTCTTGAGTCCAGTGAATGTATAATCATTGCTGCCTTAGAAAAAAGCGGTCAGTTCACAGGTCACACTGGGAAATTATCTTGGTAGATTAAGGAGAGCCTTATACCAGATAAGCAATTAGTCTCCTAGTCCTCTTCATCGTGCCAAGTAAGCACAGCCTCTCTCCCTCTTACTGGAAGAACACCATCTGCCATCTCCAGAACAGAATCTGGGAGAGCCTTCTGATGAGGTCTGGCAGGCACTTCTTTGTGGAGAAGGACTTAGGGGAGACTTAACAGGAAAAAGAGGGATCTCTGGAACTTAAGCTACAGCCAGTGGCCAGTACTGGGGGTGAAAATCCTTCAGACACAAGGTAAGTGGGAACATATGCTTGCTGCACGTTACTGCATGTACAGTTCCTGTTGTGCATTCCTCAGCTGCTGCAATTGTCTGTTATTTCTGAGGCTCTTCCTGACACTGCTCAATGTTGGATGTGAAATAGTGTTAGTCAGCTGAAGAACTCATTTATGGTACAGTTCTTTTGAGCATGTGTTCCTCTAGAAGGAAGCCTGGATGTCATAGTCAAATCTGGATGTTTGTATGAAGTTGCACATCTGTCTTCGGTGTCACGTCATTTATCTCTACAGTCAGAATGTCCATCCCTCGATGTGCTACGTTACTGTGATAAATGTGTTGCCTGCCTCAAAGGGGGCATAATCAATTGTGATCAATGTCATCAGTTGGTTGAAACCTCCATAACAATGTGTCCTATTTCTATATCTTCCAGTTGTTCTGGAACAAGAACACCTGTCCTTGTTCCTTGGTTGCCCCACCTGTCTCCTCTCTACACTGACTTCTGGAACTGTATTAACCCAGTTTATCTGTTTCCATTTTATTTTATTGCTAATCTCCAAGCTAGTCATCTTTGTAGTGATTCATAATGGGGCTGGGTGAAGCTCTTTTTCTTTGACACATAGAAGATAAGGAAATAGTGGGCACGTTCTTCAACATAGAGATGATTTCATTTATCTCTCTGAATGTTTTGGTACACTGCGGTATTGCTAAGTGAGGCAAAATCTTTGTTCTTAAAAAGAAAAAGTTGCTTTCAATTTTCAAGGCAATTTTTATTTTACACATCAGTGTAGGCAGTTCACCCTGTGAGTTGGTGCAATACCATATTCCAGACAGCTTCTGAAGTCAGAGCACACCAGTGAATGGCATGTGGCAAATCAGTCTCTAGGCCTTGTAGGTTCAACCTAATTGCAGCTTTGTGCACTTGTATCTTCATACCATCTCTTCTCCTTCAAACTAGACTTGATTGCCCGTTGCTTGTTTTTTGTGTCTTCCCACTAAAATACACTGTTCTGCAGTAAAACGCTTTTTATTTTTCAGTGACTTGGAGCAGTTGTCATTTCTGGCAGCAGCCTTTCGCAGCTTCTCTGAGAGTTAAAAGGCTTGTTTCAACTTATAGCATAAGAAGTGCTCCTTCATGAGCTCTCACCTTATGCATGATGTTAGGTATTAAACTATCACGGAGCCTCACTTTTCTGTATCTAGGTAGTGAAGGCTTTGGAATATGATTCCTAAATTGTATAAATGTGTATAAATGACTTGCCTTGAAATGTGTTGGAATCTTCCCTCCATCCAACTAATAGTACATTTTATAATTGTTCTGAGACATTTCTCTTGCCTATGTCCCTCTTTCCCCTTCCATCACAAAAAGATCCTTTGAGAAAAAGACAGTTCTTACCAGGAATGACAGTGGGAGTACAAAGGAAATGGAGCTGAGTATAAAACGCCTCAAGAATCTTCTTAAGGCATGTTAGCAATCATGTTGGGAAGTCCTGTGTCCTGCGCTATGGAAACAGACTGTACAAGGGGTGCATGGAGATGAAAGTACTATTGAAGTAACAACATGGAAAACGTCAGTAAAGCTTCAAAAGTGAAAATGCGATGGGAAGGTCCCCCATAGACTTGAGGTCTCCTACCCTTTCTTTTGTTTTTATGCCCCCCCGTTCTTTCCATATCTGTGGTGTTCTGAATCATTGTGACTAATTTTCTTCTGTCATTTTCAATACCAGATATTCATTGTATTTCAAGCTATCATTATCATGTTATAACCCTGTAACCTAAAAGCCTAAAACCTTTAGGCTTCTTGTGGAGGATTAAGTTGTCTTATTTAGGCTCAGTTTTGAGGGGAGGAAATAGGTTAAACCTCACATTAAATGTCAACCCATTTTGATACAACTGAAATTCCAGTAGTGTTAAAAATAGGACTGCTGTGTTGGTGGTTGTGCAAGCGCACAACAGAAGATGGCCTCTGCTGTAAAAAGCGACTGGTCTAAACTGGCAAGATAAGTGGTAGAGGAGAAGAGAGGCATTTTGATTTCTTCATGCTGCTTATATACTGCCGATACTAAATGAACACTCCCTCCTTGTCTTTAAATAAAAAAGAAAGTTGCAGAATATAGGAAGAAAAGCACATGCAAGTCTTGAGTAGGCAGATTCTGCTAATGGTTCTTAGAACTGCAAAGGAGTGGTCTTTCCTGCTCAGGGAGGAGGAGGACACCTTTTGACTGAGTTCAAATTTGGAACTGTTGTGGCTGATCGTTGGTTGTACCAACATGACTGCATTTTTGCCCAAATCAGAAGCAGTGTGTGTTCTGGAAAGGTGCTTCTTTTTCAGCACTGGATAAATCTAGATATTAGAACACTTCTCTCTGACTGCACTCCACCACTGCTGGGATGCTTTTCCTAGGACTGCAAGGACAATTTTTATGCACAAAACACTGCCATGATTCAGCTGCTGAGGGTTTACTCTCTGTAATTATGCCCTCCAGCTGCAGGTAGTGATTATGTGTCCATGAGGCTTAAGCAACTTTTCAGGTATATTAAAGTTCCTAATGATGGCATTGTGTTTTGAATGATTTATCTTTAGGTCAGAAGCAAAGTAACTGATCAAACTCTGATGTTGTTGTTCATTAAAATTATCTTGACTTGAAGGCTTTATAAATGTTAAGCAAACATATATGTGCTGATTTGTGAAATCTTAAAAAGAAGAAAGGCAGGTCCTCACCAACGTTATGATGCTATTGCTCTACTGTCACCAAGAGCTAATTCTCTGAATATTCAGATGATGAGTTCTTAAGCCACATTCAAAGAGTAATATTTCTAGAGAGTGGGAATAACTGATAAAAATCAGAGTTCTTTCAGTATATATTGAGAGCAACTGGATGGCAAGGGTTGGGGGTTTTTTCGTAATGTTAATTTATAATAGTATCTGATGTTCAGACACCATAACACCAGGCAGGACATGAAGAAATGTAAATTGCAGGACTGTACAAACATCTACTAACCTCTTGGTTGGAGCTGTTTTGATCTCCATGTAAATTGGAAATTCATTTGTTGCTAAAATGTGTAGAAATCTGGTATTACTGAAGTCACTAGTCTGTGCCTTCAGGGCCAGATAAAATGGTGATTATTTGCACCCTAAGATACTCTATAAATATAAAGACATGAATGTTAATGTTATGAAACAAGAGAAATCAAAAATACTAATATTTCCTCTTCAGGGTCATGTGCGTTCAGTTTTATTAGAAGGAAGCTAAGTATATTTCCTAAAGCAGTGGTTTTTTCAGTTTTCTTTTAAGTGTTTGTAAGTGTTATAAAATGAACGTGTCTTTTCAGAAACACGTTTTTAAGTACTATGGTAATTGGAGAATATCTTTAACTGTGTCGTCTGAAATATGGTTGGATCAGTGTAGTTGAAATGAGTTATTATTTCAGTGTCAGTGAGATATTGTGGCTCTGCATCTCTTTAGGACTCCCCTTTGGTTCTTGTGGGCCCTTAGATACAGGGTATACTTGCTGAGTGATGAGCACTGATCAAAAAGAGAGTGGGTCATTCGGCCAAAAGAAAAATCTCATCTCATAGTGATAATGTCTTTCTTAATTTTAAGTTACTGGCGCTTTTTAACAGCAGTTTCTTTTAACCTTTACAGAATCAGGTAGCAAAACAGTAGCAGGGACCACCACAGCTGAAGAAGCTGCTAAAATCTTGGCAGAGAAACGACGTCTAGCACGGGAGCAAAGAGAGCGTGAAGACCAAGAAAGAATTCAGAGACAGGAAGAGGAAAGGTAACAATTCAGGAGGAAGGGACGCTTTCAGTGTTGGGGTGTGGTTGGAATGGACACTCCAGCTGTATATGTTTCCTAAGCTTTAATTTAAGTTCCTGTAAATCTTAATGCGATTTCTGAAGCAGAGACATGACAGGTTGCTGTGTGTATCACTAGTCTATATCTCAGTATATATGTAATGCATAGTCTCTGTGCAAATCACTGCTGCTTTTTCCTTCCAGTCACCAGTAGTACTTTTATTTCAAAAGTAGGATGTGCTTTTTATGCCACATGTATTTGTGTTTGTCTTGAAATAGTCAACCTCTCTGTATTAAAGTTTCCTTTGATGAACTTAGGCAGTGTTTTGATGGCACATTAAATCTCACGTTAGTCATCCAAAGTCTGGATCAGAAATGTTGCAGCCAAGTAATTCAGAGTGATAAATCGGTATGCATTTGGTTCACTGCATAGAAGTTGTTAAAAATAAAATAACTTCGTGCTGACTAACTTTATTCCAGATCAGGGGTCACCTGTCTGTGCTTCTGTGAACATCATGGAACATCAGATTTTGTCTGTTTTCCACTCATGGGTATAAAGCTGTCATATTTGCATATAGTCTGCTATAGATGTTTTATCAGAAATATGTCATCAGATCTGTTGTGTATGTCTGCATGATCTAGCAGTGTATACCTCCAGTACCAGTATACCTCTGGAATTCAGACTATAGAAGAAACAGTCTTTTAGGAAATTCAACTAAATTTATGTTTGACAGTGATTAAAAGCTTCACTCATGTCATGGATGCAGTTGGTATTTATTAAATAGTTGTTGATTAATCAAGTTCTCAGTCAAACATTCCATTATTGGAGCAACCTGCCTTGGCCTTGACTTAATCAACCAAGAACGTTTATGTACTCGTAGATAGTTTCTTCCAAGTTACTCTGCTTTTTCCTTTGACTGGTCTGGATGGTGGCGTTTGTAAATCCACACCAGAAAGTATCTTTACGCAGTTATTTTGTGACTGGATAATTTAGAACTTCCTTGCTTTCCTAGTCTGTCTCATCTGCATGCACACTTTAAAGAAATAAATATCCAGTCGGTAATCTGTGTCTTGGAAACACTAGAATCAGAGAAGAAGAAATGGCCAAGAGAGCAAGTGAGGAAAAAGCACGGCTGGAGGAGGAGCTCCGCAAGCAGGAAGAAGAAAAGAGACTGGCTTATGAAGAACAACAAAGACAAGCTGAAGAGGAGAGGGTCCGCCGAGAACAGGAAGAGCAGGAAAAACTTGCAGAGCTTCAACACCAGGTCTGCTTATCTGTAGGCTCCAACTGTGTTCCTCATACAAGCTGCTGACATGTTTTTGAGGTGGTTGTCTTTGATTTTCTTTCACAGAACAGTTTTGACAAATCTCTGTCAGGAAAGATGTAAAGCAGAGTTCATCCTGTCTGAGATGGATCTGAGAAAGTCTTGAAGTCCTTTACTTGCCCCAGTCTATGTGATTTTTTTTTTTTTTTTTTTCAGCATTTGGTAAATTCAAGTGTGGGGCAGAAGCAGATATTTTGGATTTTTTTTTAACCATCTGGGATGCTGTTTTGCATACATAAAATATTTGTACTGAGCCCACTTTACCAACTTGCAGCTACAAATTATAAGGAGGCAGTCTGTCTGGGAAGTCATCTGGCTTGCTCTGATTCCTTTAAAAGAAAGATTGCTAGTGTTTCCAAGTCTGCGTTTCTGGTTGCTAAATAGTCCTCCACAGCTGGTATCTGTGTACCTTTACAAAGACATCTTTCTAACTGAGGGAAGCTGTTTTGCAGGAAGTGGACTTTCTTTAAATGAGATTAATTTTGAAAATTAAAGCAATTTTACAATTAAATTCTTTGTGTTTAAAGAGCTGTATCTTATGGATAGCATTGACATGTGTCCAAACGTTTCTTTAAAAGCTTGTTTAAGTTTATAACAATTACTCAGTGTTAACTATGCTTCTAGCTTCTTTCTGGTCACACTGGAAAAGATTTTCCAGTACATGAAGTATCTTGGTAGTAATACATAACTGCCAAGATTTTGAAGTTAACCTTGCCACATTTAGAACTTAATTGCTGTCTCGTTAACTTTATAAATTACCCTTCTTAGACAAATCTTCATCCTGAAGTATAGTTTGAACCCTGAGTAGCTCAACAACGTTCAGAACATTTACATAATCGTAATATAGCCATGCACATCGTTTTTCTTTTCAGATCAGTTTCTGAATGTCATAGTAATATATATTTCATGTCAGTAGCTGGGTAATTGGCATTTAGCTGCAATGTATGGAAATGTTAAATAGCGACTGTCTGATGTTCCTGTCTGTGTCGAACCACAATCTCTGTAACAGCTCTGCTTTTGACTCTTAGGAATGAGTTGTGCACTGGGTGCTCTCTTCTTTTTGTTTTATTTTCAGAGAGAAGAAGCTGAAGCAAAAGCTCAAGAAGAGGCTGCAAGACAGCGGCTGGAAAGAGAGAGAATTATGCAGCAAAATATGCAGGAAAGGCTTGAAAGAAAAAAGGTATACTGATCTGAAAGCAGAGAGGTTTCTCAGCCTAAAATAGTGGTTGAAGTGTTAAACTGCACAGGCAAACAGTCTCAGATGCATTTGAATAGAAGTGGTGTGTTTTTTTAAAAAAAGACAACTCTGGCTTGTGAGCTTTAAAAACGGTGAATAAAGTAGTAGATTTATGAAACATGAAAATATATTATGATTGATGAAAATTTAAACCAGAATGCTGAAATGTAAAGCTCTGTATGTCATTGCAATTTCCCTCTTTTAACAGAGAATCGAAGAAATAATGAAAAGAACACGAAAATCAGATCAAAATGAATCCAAGGTACTTTTTTGTTTGGATCTGTTTAATGACAGAATAGGCTCTTGCCAGAGGAGGCTTTGCCTTGTATCCTGTCTTCCTCTGTTATCCTTACACAAACTGGCTTCCACGTGAAGTGGAAAGTTCTGGGGCACCAGATTAATTTTCAATAGCTTCCCATTGTACCCATTCTTCTGCTTTGCTTGTTCTGACGAAAAGTCTTCGATGCATTTTTGTTCAAGGCATATAGAAACCATGTGATCTGGTGTTACCACTTGCAGATTGGTTAAAAATAACACTGGTTAGTAATGGATTTTTCTTTAAAAAAAAAAAAACTGTATGTATTCTGCTGGGGCTATTTTTCCCCAGAAAATTTAAATTCCTGGCTTCATCTGTTTGCTTAAAGCAAATCTTGGATGCCCCTTGGATTGCTACAGTAAACTGGATGTATTTTTTGTTAATGTAGTGACCTAAGGTTTGTGGTAAATTATGCATATTATATTGAGGAGTAGTTGTTCTTCTCTGAGCATTCAAAGACCCAAGTCTTCATATAGCTGAAAATCAATAAATATTTAGCACGCACCTTGGAGAAATGAGGGGGAAAGAAACTCAGGAATAGTTCATAGGTAGGAGATGGAAGTGGGTCCCACATGTTCCTTTACATGCTGTGGCGCAGCAGAGCGTGTGTTGCTGGGTGACTTGATTGTCTGCTAGCCTTTGGACTAGTGTGGCCTTACTGCTGGGCACAGAATAGCCCTGCATGGGAGCTGTGATTGAACCTTTTGTGAAACGCTAGATGGTAGCGAGTTACTCCGAATAACATTCCAGCAATTCAGTTGCAGAATGAAGGGAAGTCTGCCTCTGAGGCTATGGAGGGAGAGGATATTGAAGAGGAGGAAGAGTTGGGTCTTGAGAAGACTGATCAACCAGGTAAGGAAACTTGATGAGCCAGGTCGACGTGGCAGTCAGTGTCTCAGTGATGTTTAAGCATTGTTAAAAAGGTCGCTCATGTAATAGCATTTTGGTGGTCTGAGATGCACGTCCCAGAAATGCCAGGGAGGCTTTCTGCTTGAACAGAGAGTAGATCATTGCCTGTTCCATACCACAAGAGACAGTCAAAATGATAAAATGCAAATATGATTTGAGAGTGAAATGCAGGCAGCATGCTTTCATTTTACAGGTGTATTTTTAAGGATGGAAAACAATTTTCATGTTGTTACAGGCAGCTTGTCTATAGAGAAATGAATCTGTTGAAGCCAAGGGCCTTGAGTTTTGGCTAGGAAAGGTCATTTTAACACTTGTATTTTATTCATTTAGAATAGCAATTCTGCTACTGAAGCTTTTTTTTTTTCTTTCTTTCTTTCTTCCCACCCCCACCCCCCACACTTTCAGGAAAGCTGAATGGCACTGAGTTGGCCCAGAAAGTCAAGAGGGAGGCAGAGGGCCGTTTAGAGACTGTGCATAGCTTGATCTCTGTAGAATCTGAGGAACAAGATGTGTCAGAGTTGAAGGCCAGTGAGGTGTTCATGAATGGAGGCGATTTGAAAAGCGATGAGAGGTCTCTACTTGTTACTGAATTAAAGGATTCCAGGTGAGTCTGTGTAGGTGGCTGCTTTACTGTCAGAGCAGTTACCATCACACAAGGAATCTCTCTATGTTTAAATTAAATTTAGTGCTGTATGTAGCATTGCCTCAGATTTTGCACCCTGCTAGCTTTGTGGTATTTCTCTGGCTTGCTCCAGGCATGTGGTGTGTGCACGCTGTCAGTTTACTGCTTCACGCAGAGGCAGTTAGTTCAGGATAATTGTTTGTTTAGATGGCACCATGTTAACAGTACTGGCTTTGCTAAGAAGTGAGACACATAGCCAGCAATGTGGCAGTGTTGCTTGTAAAGAACGGCATTGGCTTGAAATCTTTTCCTGTGAAACGGCTAGCAGTTCTTTTCATGAAAACAACATTAAACAAGAGGGAAGGGGACAACACTGAAAAGAAAGAATAACATACAGAAAGCTCCAGAACAGCATCAGTTGCGCTGAAACACCAGATAGAAGAGAAAAGCCTCCCTTAATGGGAATTTTAGTATTTCAGATTTTATCTTTTTGAACATAAAGCATTTCCATCTACTACTAGAAAAGTCTGTCCTCTGTTGCCTTGTTTCATTTGCTCATTTAAATGCTAATGATTCAGAAATGACATTGTGAACTCATTTTTTAAAGTGGTGCTAAATTAATCTCATTCCTCCAGTGATGGTATATAAAAACATTTTCATGATTTTCTCAAGAATGAATGAAAATTGATAGGTCTGATTTGGGTTTAGATTTTGAATGTTTTAAATATTGCTAGTCTTCTGAGGCTCAGTTTTGTGTTTAAAAAGTCTTAACTGGAGATAAAAGGAAAAATGCACACTACTAAAATAGGGTTTTAATGATGCAGTTCTTTAAACTTGTTGCTTTCTTATATCAAATATCTGGAGGCAGACCTTACCTGAGAGGTATTAGTATAGTAAAAAGTGGCTCTACGGTGGTGAGTCCTTCTTCCCCATTGGCTCTTGGAGGGGTGATCCTGGGTGGCAGCTGGAGGAGCTTGTCTGGGAATGCCCTTCAGGATATGCAGTGCTTTGCAAAGTATGCAGACTGCTAACTGGCTGGCCTGTAATCAAGCTAAAGGTTAAACAGGCAGAAATTGTAATACAAGTATCCATTCTTTTTTTTTTTTTTTTTTTTTTTCCCTAGCCATCCTGCAAAAGAAATGGTTATCGATGACTCGGTGAAGCTGGGTGTTAACGAAGCTGATCATACAATTGGACTTATTCAGAATCTTAATGGAAAATCTGGTTCGTGGACTTTTGAGGAGTTTATTGACATTGGAGTACATTCCAAGTCAACCAAACTGAGCTCAGACAGCATTTCTGCTGGTAACTGTAATCAAAACTTGAAGGATGCTGCTACAATACCTTCTAGTCCCAAATTGGCTTTTGAGGAAGATGGTGCAGTGAATTCATTGACCAAACCTATAGATGCTTCATCAGGTAATCCAAGCTGATTTCCCTATCTGTCTCTTCCTCTGGCTAGGTAACTAACTTCCTTGCATTTTATTCTCCTTGCCTTAACTTCAGCTTCTTATTTTCAAGGCACTTTTTCCAGTGTGTAGGCCGGAGGGAAAGCTCTTTCTTTAGTGCTTGTAACTTGCATTCTGTCAAAAGGAGTCACCAACTGATGCCTTTTTAGGGACTTGCTCTAGACAGCAGCTAAGGCCCGACATTAAGGCTTTTCCAAAGACACAGCTGAGCCCCTGTGAAGCTCCTGTATCTCCTACCAGCACTCAAGCCCATCTGTTGTATTTTTAGGCTTCTTGTAAGACAACTTAAATGGCACATGTTACTTTTGAAGATGCTAACAGTTTAAAAGGTGTCTGATGTAACTCTACAGACAAGACCTTTCCACTCCTAGGCATTCTGTAACTTTTTGATGCTGGCCTGCATGGTCTCACAAGGTCTCTTCAGGCTCTGGCAAGGTATTAGCTGTCCCCTCTACTTACTGTAGAATAGTCTTTCACTTCACTTCACTGAGGCGGGGTAACACCAACCTTAAATTCCACAGGCGGTTGTGTTATATTCTGGGAGGAGTAATAAAGCTGCACACACAATATTCTGAATTTTCTGAAAGAAGGAGGGCTGCATCTGAAGCCACATGTACTTGAGAAGCCAAACCCTGATGCAGTACAGCATAGTGTGTCAGAGAGGCTTCAGCAAGCTAGTTTATGCAAGACTAAACTTCTCTGGTGTTGGAGCTAAACCTCAAATGGACGTACTCACAGCAGGAGATCTCTTTCCATGAGATAAATGACTGTGTGAACAGTTGAAATGAATGGCAGTGGAAAAAACAAGACTTGCTATCCACGTTTTCTTTAAGTGATGTGTAGCACTTTTTTTGATTAAAGTGTAGCACTTTTCTAGACTGAACTGTTTCCTGAGTCTCCTCTTTCACTCTGCGTCTTGTAAATTTTAGGCCCATGGACATAGCCTCATTGAGACTTTCCTTAAGGCCACGACTAACTGGGCCATGGGAATAGATGAGTTCAATGTGATACTGCTGATCACATTTTGTTCTGATCAAATTCATTAACTTTTTCGTGAAGACAGTGTTGCCTTTTAATTTTGAACTTGAAAATGCTTAGACATAATATGTTTTAAGAATTATGTACATAACTTTGAAAAATAATATTCGTATGTAAAAAAAAGAGAAGCTACTGTGCTGATTTTGAACCGTAAGTAACCAAGTGGTTCTATGCTCACTGCCTGGATGTAGACTCTGACAGTGATGACAGACATATGTGGCATACACACGGTTATGGTGGTTAAATGTTTTCTTCTCCTTGCTCTTTGGACAGAACTGTGAACACTAGAGAGACCTGGAAATAATCTGATTGCACTTCAGTAATCCAGTGTTTTATCAAGTACCGAAGGCCTTGTTTTGAAAAGCTGCTTGTTTACCTTTATCCATCTTCAAGTTTGCAAAAAAAAAAAAACAAAAAAGACCAGGGGAGGGATGACAAACTTCTAATTTGCACCTTGAAGCATTTCAGGGAAACTATTGTGCTGATGTTCCTTTTCCGTTCATTTAGCTAATTGTTAGATAGGACGTCCTTATTCAAATATCACTTGGTTACCTTTTACAGACTTTACAGTAACCTGTTTGAGTCTTTTTTTTTTTTTATTTTCACATCAGTATCAGGTACAGCAATGTGCCACTGGAGGCTCCCTGCTTAGCTACTGGCCAGATTTTGCATATTCCTAAAATGTCACTTGATGAAATAAAAGACTTATTCAGTGTGTGTTAAAGCTGAAATCCCTTTGTAATGTTCTAGAAAAATGCTATTACTTGTTGGTTCATGTGCTATTTAAAAATGCAAAATTGACTATCTTAAATTTTGAATGGAGGAGAAAAATTCCTTATTTTCTAATGCGAAAATACTGGCAGTTTCAAAATGCAGTATTGTACCATCACTAATATGTTTTAATCCTTTGGCAAACATCGAAGCATTTTACAGCATATGCACTAATATATTGCAAAACTGTTGAGTACCTAGATACGTCTGTCATAGTGCAGTTTAACATGTCATGCTTTTAAAAATGTTTTCCTTTTGAATTACTTATTTAAGTTTATCTACACTTATGGAAGTATTATTTTATTGTGTACATAACAGTATTAGACCACTGAAGTCATGTTTTGTTCGTGTTAATTATTCTAAGTGTTCCTGTTCTAGCTTTATACTAGTGGCTGCAAGCTGCATATATATTTCCCTTCCTCTAAAGCCTGCATTAAGTAATCTATTGAACCTTAACTTGCCTGCTTTTTGCAGCATGAAGAGATTAACCAAGCATCTTCTGAAAATTACTACTAAAAGTAATAATGGAGTCTCGTTCTTATGTCTCCTGTAACAGATATACCGGATAAGTAAGTGATTACTTTAAAGAAATAGCTGTCTCAAATCCTGCTATAAACCATTGGCTGATACTTCAGTTCAAATGAATCATCCAAATGGCAGCTGCGTTTTCAGTGGTTAAATGCAAATGGTTTTGGTGGAACTACGCATGTTCTTTTCTCGACATTGCAGTTACAATAGGAAACCCTCAGCCTTCTTACTCTTGCTGTTTGCTATTCAGAATACAGTAGAACTGTTTTAGACTTTAGAGCAGTGCCTTAGGTAAAAGGAAAAATGTATTTTTGTATGATAGCTGTTTCATTCTGGCAGAGACAATCATTCTAACAAAAAAGATGCCGATATTTTTTTCTGTGCTGATACTGTGTCGAATGGTCTGTTACAGCTCTATGTAAATATGTGCGCACTGTGAAATAAACTTTGCAGTTGAACAACGCTTTATTTCTGTAATGCTAAACATTACCTTACTAGGAGTCTCCAACCCCTTGCCATGCTCACCTTCCTTGAGATGCACTGTGGTACTGCTCTGACTACTCCACACTGCGGGTTCCCAAATCTAGGAGGCTCTTTGGCAATTGCATTTGTGTGGCTGGGACGGTATTTGTACTAACACCTTCAGCTCTTGCTGCGTTTGTACGTGCTGATGATGTGTTCATAACTGTTGGATTCTTTAACGTGCTTTTCACTGAAAGCCTTTGCCTTTTACTTGTAGCACCAGCATCTTTATGTTCTAACAGTGAGTCCAGCAGTGCTCCACGGCCACAGTGGAGCAGTGACTGTCAAGAATACAGCAAGAAGCTGCCTTTTGTTTTTCTTGCGAGAGTGAGTTCTTTGTTTCTGTGAATGAAAGGGAATGACTGGAGCAGCATCCAGTTGATAAGTAAATGTTTCTGTTTCACCACTGTGGAAAAAAACCCTTAAACCAGCATTCAGGTTGCTGAAGGGTAGTAGATTGGTGTACGGACAGTGGCTGTACATATGTTCTCCAAAGGGCTTTTTCACACAGGCTGTTCCTGGCAGATGGTCCAGTGTCAGTTATATATTAAAAAAATTAATTAGTTTATGGAAATTGGTGCTTTGATCCTCAGATATTTAAGGGCATGATGGCAGAACAGCTGACTCTACTTTGCCAGTATCAGTGTATGAGACTTGATTTCAGTAGCTCAGCTGTAAGAGGTGGCAATTGTGTAAGGTGGCAAAATGAAAAAAACAATTTTCCAGACTGTAGGACTCCAAGCAGGCACTAGTCTCATTTTTATTAAATCATAAAACATACACTGACATGATAGGAGATTTATTGTTGTCTGAGCTATTTTTAAGGCACTTCTAAATGCATGTGCATTTTGTTGTACTTGAAAGATTTACTTCTTGTTAATGGATTAATAATTGTATATAGACAGCCTCGTTAAAACAATGATGTAAAAAAAGCTGATGAGCAAAACTTTTGGGCAAACCATGCGGAAATCAAGACTAAAACAAGTTATGGAAACTTAACTAAGCTAAATCGTACTGCCAAAACACTGTTATATGTAAGATGAAGCCATTCCATACACATGCTGCAATTTGGTGTGGTAGAGTAAGCTAAGGTATTTCTTACTGAGCTGCTATTAATGGTGTGATGTATGTAATGTACCTGTACTTGTAAAAGCATAATAATGGATATCTCTGATACCAGGTGCAATCTTTGCATCTCTTGTTTCTGAGGTGCATGCCTTGTCAAACTCACTTCATTTAAGTAAGTGCCAAGCTTAAATGTATACCAGACAAGTTTAAAACTAGCTTTGTTTTAGTTTAAGCCACACACAGCTTATTTAGTATGTGGATCTCTAATGCTAAATCTAACAGCATTTCAAGCCTTTACACTAAGAGTTACTTGGAAACAGATTTTTTTCAACACTACATGCGTTTGTACTGCAGGAGCTTCAAAAGTCAAACCCAGTATATTGAAGCTAGTTTAGTCTTTATACTAAAATGGAAAAAGTTAAAATTCTTAACATGCAAAAACCTGCTCCTTTACCAGGACTGTTTTGGAAAGCAGGGCTCTAAAATCCATTTTACAGCAGTTGCTGTCTGCTCCTTACAGTCGTTTGGGACACTCAGCACAGTAAATTTTTCCATTATGGCAAACAAAGCGCTTGTTGGCCAGACCACGGGCACACTTTGTGCATTTGAAACAATAATCGTGCCAGGATTCATCTTCGTAGTTAACCACACTGGTTCCTCTTCCAAATCCTGCTAGGAGAGAAAACAATTATAGGACGGCGATAATAGCTTTTCCCTTGGCTGGGTTAGCCCACCAAACAGCAGATCCCATTCTCACTGCGCCTCCTGTGCTTCTGTAGTCTTGCAGACCATATTGGTATGCCTAAAATACTAGCCAAAATTGCAACTGAACCACATTGTTTGCTGCTCAGTATCACTGCTCTTGGAGAAACAGGCAGCTTAGCATAAGGCTTGTGTGGCTTGGCTCTGCAATAAGCTTTTTCCCTTGGATCCTTTCTCTTAGGAAACAGTCAAGCTGAAGGAAAGATCAAGATCTAGAGCAAGGACAGGTTGGGCTAAACGCCCTGCCTCGTTGTTACAGGCTCAGCTCCATGCTCTAAAATGCAGAATGGAATGCAAGTCCCACGGGACTGGCAGGACAGTGCCCACATTTCAGGGCTGAGCTTTGTAATCCAGTAACTGTTATATGTAAAATACATTAGAAGCAAAGCAAATGTCACTTTGGGGCAATAAAACACTTCTCTTTTTAGACTTAAGGTTCCCAGACTAAGATATAGGTGGGAACAGTTCTAGTTGGGGAAGTTTTGAAGGAGGTAAGTTTGAGGCATGCAAAGGGCGAAGAGCTCAGTTCCTGACTCGGACTCCATCCAGCAAGAGCACGTGGCTTATAGTTAGATCACATGTAAATTGCTGGGATTGGGATACTAGACCTGCTTCTGGTGTTAGCAGCCTTTGAGCTGCATGTCTTTGGGGATTGCTGTTCTGACCTTAAGCACCCACTGCCCTCAAGCTGCATTTAATCCAACATACCTGTAATAGGATTCTTGCAGCCAGCACACTTCTTGGCAACACACTCCTTGTAGCAGTCAACACAGTAAAACTGATCCTCTACAGCTGTGAAGCGCTTCCCACCCAGTTGCTTCTTGCAGTTGGAGCAAATGAAACACTCTGAATGCCAAGGCTGTTCCTGGTATGTGAGGCCTCCAGAAGTGATGGGCTAGGAAGCAAAGAGCAGAGATGTGTTTCAGAATCAGTAGGGAGGAAGAGAGGTGGTGTAGGGTAGGAGGGCTTTGTCATGGAGAAGATCTCTTGAAAGTTTTCATTAAAATTAAATAGTGCAGCACACTTGAGTTCCTCTAGCCTGAACTCCTGCGTGCCTGGAGCTT
Source organism: Sagittarius serpentarius (assembly GCA_034782735.1). Taxonomy (NCBI): domain Eukaryota; kingdom Metazoa; phylum Chordata; class Aves; order Accipitriformes; family Sagittariidae; genus Sagittarius; species Sagittarius serpentarius. The sequence continues at coordinate 15,762,306 of JAVKLA010000039.1, read as the reverse complement.
TCGTAATAGTTTATTTTACCTGCAGTGACTCTGCAATTCTACGCTAATCAGTTGCAAAAGTTGTAGAACAGCTATTTTATAAAATACCCGTTTACTGCTTGAATACACGATACCTACTAGAGAGCTCAAACCATCCCCAAAGCAAGTGCAAGGCCGGTGCACGCTTGGTTTCAGCAGAGTTGCCATCAGGTAACCCTACGGCCCCTGCTCAGGTACTGTAACATGCCAGAACCATGAGCTCTCACATTATTATAGCACCAGCTGCTTGCACCAGTATTTCAAGGAAAGAACATAAGCATTGGTACAGCTTCACCATGATCTGTCTACTGGTTTGCTCCCCTAGCTTCCAAAAGACATGCAAGGGCTAGTTCTGGCACCTGCCTTTGCAAAGTGGAAGGACTTACGTTCTTGCACTTAGCACAAGTCTTGGCAAACTTATGCTCATGGCAGGAGACGCAGTAGAAGTCATCACCCTTGGGGAAGAAGCTCCCAGATCCAATCACTTGCTTGCACTGGCTGCAAGTGAAACAGTTCTTATGCCAAACCATCTTCTTGTACTCGACGTTTTGGTCTCCTACAACAGACAGAAATAACTTGTTATGTGGGATTTCAGGCTTGTGACAAACTCCCCACCCTGTGCAATGTAACACACCTGTAGGCAAGACCTGTCCATACCTATGCCCAGGATTCAATTGTAAAGTGGACAAGGGATAAGCTGTTCATTTCCAACTTTAGCCAGGACCTTCCAGATTTTCTTAAAATACTTGTCAGACAGGTGCCTCAGCCTTCCTGAGAAGAGGGACCTTGATTTACAGAGCAAAGCTTTTGGTAGAAATGGTTTAAGACTAACTACTAGGGTGAGCTGTCCACATAAGGGTTGACTGCAAAGCAGCCTTTCAATGCTTGAATAAAACAGACAGGTGAGAGCAACAGTCGAAACTTGCACCATTTTGTGGTGCTCCAGCCTGCCACCATGATGCCCATAGCCCTGACTGCAGCCTCCACAACCTGATAAACCACCATGGTTTTGCCCTAGAGCAGAACTGGGCAGTTTTACACCTCTATCCCTGGCACCAGTACCTGCAATAATAGGCTTGAAGCAGCCCTTACACCTGGGCGCATCCTCAGCAGCAGTGCAGTTGCTACACCAAACCTTGTTGTTCTCCCTTAGCATGAAGGGCTCGTTGACCAAGGACGTATAGCACTTGAAGCAGCGGAAGCAGCTGTCATGCCAGTAACGGTTCTTGAAATGCAACTCCTGGAATGAACACAAACGGAGTAAGCAGTAAGCCCCTCTCTCTTGCTGAGCAGCCCTAAAACCAAGCTACTGACTCATCAACCTTGGCAGTAAAGGATAGATTCGTTAGTTCCCAAGCATGTCTGCATTTAGTGGTTGGAAGTGCAGCTCATCTGCAAGCAGTTAAGGGAACGACATTTAACCAAACTTACTGACAAAATCGCATTCAGTTTGGATTTTGAGGGTAGCAGAAGCTGCTTAAAACCAACAGCTTTGGGATTTGAAGTTCTCCAAGTGTGGGCTTCTCTGGTTGTCAAGTTCCCTCTAGTTCAGATGTACGTTATTATTGCCGTAAACATGAAGCAATAAACATTTCACAAACTGACAAAGATCAGACCCTAGGTTCCTGCGTGCTTTGCCCAGAAGATGAGTTTTCTGCAAGTCCTGTGCAGGCTGGATTCCTGCAGTACTCTCTTCAAGACAATTCAGCATCTGCAGCAGTTCACGTGGCCGAATATAGATCCTGAAATTAGCTCCTGTGCAAAAGCAGCCCGTCGTGATCATCTCTGCTGCAGTGCCCCAGAGCCTCGGGCTCTTTGCCCAAGGAGCACGTGGCCCATCAGCCAGAGGACTCACAAGAGGACTTGTTTTCACACAGAAGCTCACAAGTAGACCAGAGCCAGGAAAACAAATGGGAGGGTTATCAGCACCTGCCTGTCGTCTTCTCCTCACCCATTTAACTGCTCAGCACTCACCTTGGAGTCAGCTCCAATGGGTTTCTTGCACTCAATGCAGGTGTTGGCACAGATCTTCTCGAAGCACTTGACACAGCAGTGGCGGCCCTCTTTCTGCACGTACTTCTTCCCGTGCAGAGGGTCACGGCAGTAGTGGCAGTCAAAGCGCTCCGACATGGTGCCCACAGTGTAACTGCCAGGCCCTGCAAGAGGAAAGAGGGTGAAATTACAGCACTGAAGCCCTGATAACTGCTCCAGCTTCTTGGGTTTACACAAATAAGAAGTATCAGAAAGATGGCTCAGCAACGAGCATGTGCTGGTGTCACACTCCTCGAGGGCTTGTTGGTAGAGAAAGCAGCTTTGGTGCCAGCACTGTTAGGGCAATTTTTCTATCAGGCAACTCAGTGGTTTATAAAATGCGACAGCTTTCTACCAACTGCACTGGCATTTTCCAGGTGTCTCCAGCTTTGTCTGGAGGATTTAGGTTAGGCTAACAAACCATCGCACTTGGGGAGGCTGGGTGCAGTAGACAACCTGGGTTTGGTCACAGCAATCACAAACTTATAGCCTGCTAAAGAAGGCAGCTTCGATGTCCCCTCCCAGGTCACGAATTGCTATGTGGGACACAGAGAGAGAAATAACCATGAAGTCTCCGAAAAGTGTGGGCTACAGAGTAAGGCCGTGTGGGCCGACTTCTGGCTGTGCTCTGGAGCTCAGCAAGGGCAGCGGCTGCCCTGCCTCCTGGAAGTGCTGTGCTTGCTGCAACCGTTAGCGTAAGCAATTGTGGTGGGGTGAACCTGGCTGGACCCCAGGTACCCACCACACCAAAGCCGCTCTGTCACTCCCCTCCTCAGCTGGACAGGGGAGAGAAAATGTAACAAAAGGCTCGTGGGTCGAGATAAGGACAGGGAGAGATCATTCACCGATTACTGTCACAGGCAAAACAGACTTGACTTGGGGAAATTAATTTATTACCAATCAAATCAGAGTAGGACAGTGAGAAATAAAACCAACTCTTAAAACACCTCCCCCACCCTCCTTCCTCCCAGGCTTAACTTCAGTCCTGATTTTCTCTACCTCCTCCCTCCCCAGCGGCACAGGGGGTCAGGGAATGGGGGTTGCAGTCAGTTCCTCACACGTTGTCTCTCCTGCTCCTTCCTCCTCAGGGGCAGGACTCCTCACACTCTTCCCCAGCTCTAGCGTGGGCTCCCTCCCACAGGAGACAGTCCTCCACGGACTTCTCCAACGTGTGTGCTTCCTGCGGAATGCAGTTCTTCACAAACTGCTCCAGCAGTGACCCCGCGGGGTCACAAGCCCTGACAGCAAACCTGCTCCGGCCTGGGCTCCTCTCTCCACGGGCCACAGGTCCTACCA
>JAVKLA010000039.1:15689209-15758808 GCA_034782735.1 Sagittarius serpentarius | reverse complement strand
GGGCCGCAGGGGAATCTCTGCTCCGGCGCCTGGAGCACCTCCTCCCCCTCCTTCTGCACTGACCTGGGGGTCTGCGGGGTTGTTTCTCTCTCATATTCTCACTCCTCTCTCTGGCTGCAGGTTTTTTTCCCCTTCTTAAATCTGTTATCCCAGCTACCACCGTCGCTGATGGGCTCGGCCTTGGCCAGCAGCGGGTCCATCTTGGAGCCGGCTGGCACTGGCTCTGTCGGACATGGGGGAAGCTTCTAGCAGCTTCTCACAGAAGCCACCCCTGTAGCACCCCTCCACTACCAAAACCTTGCCACTCAAACCCAATACAGCAATGCATTAATAACAAATATTTTCGATTCCCTTAATAGCCATCCAAGATACGAATGCTAGATTTCTGCCTAAAAAGAGGCAGGATGGGCTGTGGCCAAGCACAAAAATGCAGGGCTCTGCCTCCTGGGCTCCAACCCGCTGCAAGCGCAGCACTGCAAAGTTTGCTCGCTCTGGGAGCACAGTTGCTGGCGGGAGCAGAGTCCCACACCAGCCTTTTCCCCATCAGCTTCTTAAGAGGAAGGATACTAGATTGTTTTATTTACATATTTCTCATCAAGCAGGGATAATGATACCTAATCATTCACTGAAAGCCACTTAGTTCATTATGGCCAGGACCACTGCAGGCCTCGGCGAGGTCCTGGCTGAGGCGCCACATAATTTGTGCACAGAAATCACCACCAACCATGAGCAGAGCGGAATAGTTTCCATGTTTCCAGCCTAAGGCCTCAGCCAGCTGCAGTCCTCTGAGGCCTTTTGTGCTGGATAGTTGTGCAGCTTCCAGCTGCTTCTTTTCACCGGGCTTTCACATATAAAGTCATAAGGAAAAAACAAGAAGAGATCTCTCTAAGCGTGAAGAAAGATACTTCTTTGATTCATGCCAGCAGGGCTTTGCCGAGGTGTGATGTCCCACCACAGCCAGGGAGCCAGCACATCAGCGGGTGTGGGGGCTCTTGACCAGAGGATTTTCCACTTTGGCTGGAGGTGCACGCTCACGCTTTCTCCCCAGACAGCCACCCCAGCCTGCACGCCCAGTCTCAGCCGCCCAGACCACTTCAGCTAATGGCTCCCTCCATCTCCCCGACGCCCTTCCTCAGAGGAAGCCAGCAACGCTCCTGCGAGGGGGCTGCAAAAGCTCTGGCAGGGTTACACGAGCCGGTGCCGTCCCAGAAATGCAGCTCCATCCTGCCCCCGCAGCCTCCAGCGCTGCAGAGCCCCGTTTCCCCTGCATTGCCAAACACCCGGGACACAGCCTTGAACTTTCTGCACCATCAGCAACCGGACGGGAGATGCGGCAGCGGTCTGGCAACAGGGGCTGCCAGGAGGAAATTTAATTATTCTTTTCCTGATAGAGCTGCAGTGCCAGCACAGAGCAGGAAAGGGAGGAGGATGCGGTCAGGGCTTATAAATTGCTGCTGCTCCCTGCTGTGAGGTGGGGGAGGCCGTTAGCACCTCCGTCATGTAGCCTCACCTCGGACCACCCCACCAAGCTCCCAAGCCCGGTGGTTTAGGGGCTGCTTTGCTTCCTGCTCCTGATGGAGCTCAGCAGCATGATGGCTGCTCGTTCCAGCCATGCTGCTCTAAGACCCAGCACTGCACCTTTATAAACAGTAACAGGGCTTGGGTTTGGGGTTTTTTGGGGTATAGAGAAGGTACGTCACTCCCGGCTGTGTCCTCACGGCAAGGGAGGGTCAGCGGGACCCCATTGGGCTCACCCTCGGCCGCAGGATGCTGCACAGGCAGGACTGCCCTGTTGTTACGGCACGAGGACTTGTTTACACAGCTTTTTCTTGGACACTTGCCTGCCCCAGTAATTCTAGATGTACCATCAACTGCGTGGCTCAGCCTGTCAGCATGAGAAATCCCCACACTGGCACGGGAGCCCCTGGGGCGGAGGGATCATTGCTGCCGCCTGTGAGAGGAGTGGGGGCCTCGCAGCAGAGGCATTGGTGTGAGAACACCTCACCAGACGAGCGCACGTCAAACCCAACAGCTCCCGACGCTGCCCAGACACCGCAGCGTGAAGTGAGGGGTGGCTGCTGCCTTCGCCACCTCCTTTGCCACCCCCCCCCCCTTTTTTTCTTCTTCTTTTTTCCCTTTTGGAGTCCTGGAGAGGAGCATCACACAGGGAGGCTGCAGCAGAGGTGGGGACTGGGTTCACACCCTTCTCCCTAAAACTTACAGAAGCAGGCTGGAGGCCAAGCTGGCAGGAATTACACTCTATGGGGACCGAGGTCTGGAAGCGCCACCTTGCCAAGGTCAGGAGACGGCCATGTCCTGCTGACAACTACGCCAAGGGTTGTGTTTGTACCGGTTCAAGTAAATGAAACAAATAAACAGTTGGGAAACATGGAAACTATGCGAGCCACGGCCAGCTCTGCAGAGCTTTATCAACCAAGTGGGTTTTATTTAGAAGAAATGCAATTGCACAGAGTCCAGGGCAAATGGTATCAAAATGTTCCTGATCTTGGGTTTAGGGTTGTTTTCAACCAGAACATGTAATCGTGAACATATGGCTCAGGGACTAACATAATCCTGTGTTCCCATGTGACGCATCATGCATTAACAGCAGACACACATTTATCACAGCAGCTTTGGATCTCCACAGGCAAACACTGCTCCTGATAGCCCCAGGAGCTGGGCTATGCAGGCAGACACGCCAGCTTCTGCCTGCCTCGTGCCATCTCATGGACACAAACGTCCCTCTCATACATAGGCTGGGGCATGAATTTTCTTCCAGCTCTTACAGGAGCTTTCTGCCATCAGTGGTGTCATCCCTACCCTGATCTAGACTCCAGAAAGACACCTGTATCCCCCTTGCCTGCAATGAGGATGCAAACACTGACCATGTTGTCCCAACAAACGTGCTGGCTGCTCATGAGCTCTGCTCACCCATTTCACCATGCTAAGAGCCCATGTCAGCCAGACTATCTCCTACAACCCTTCCACGGGAGCAGCCCACCCAGGGGCTGGTGCATGATAGCCCCAAAAGCCGCCAGTCTGTGGCGGAGTGGGGCCCTGCAGCAGTAGCAGCTGTGCTGAGACCAGCAGATCATTTTCCCAGAGTGGAGCAAATGTCCATGGAGACTTCAGAGTTCTGCTGCCCTGGGGAAGAAGCATTTAGTATCCTACTGCTGCTTCCCTAAGCGGTCCTGTCCCCTCTCACAGAAAGTAGACAGAACAGATACTTGTGCTCCATAAAAAAAAAAATAAATCTTCTAAAGCCTGGATGGCAGCAGATCATGGTTTTGGAGTTCTCTCCTTCATAACCTGCTCACCCTCCGTCTGTACTACATCTCCACAGCTTAACTTTCCAGATCTTCCAGGTATATTGACCCTGGCCTGTCTTTGCTGTCTGGAAAATAGGCAAGTCATGAAACTAAGGACACACCGGGTATATGGAAAAAACATGACTCCTCCTCACTCTTCCTTGGGGGCCTTTATTTTAGTGCACGCTGCATAGTTTCCCTGTGCAAGCTGCGCAGCAGCTGTTGAGCACAGAGTAGGGATTCACACCAGTGGTACAACCATGCTACAGCAACGCAAAACTCTGTGCTCAGGGTAAACACTCATCAAACTAACCGCTAAAACCGTAAGCGCTGTACCTTTGTGCTTCTTTTCACAGTGGTGTGCTTAAAACCACAGCAGTACACACAGCCGTTACAGCTTGGAAGCTACTGGAACACAGTTTCTTTGGCTGTACCTTTAGACCAGGCTGCAGCGTCTCCAAGCTGACAGCCTGGTCAAGTACGTCCTGTTTAACCCCAGGAGAATCATGTACCCTGAGGACATGCACTGATCCAAACCCCATTTCAGCTTGACTGTGGGGCCACAGAAGGGGATTTAGAAAACAGAGGAAAAAGTACGGACAGACTGGAGCTATTCTCCGACTCAGGCTGACATCCGTGCGCAGAACATGTTCGGCTGCAGAGAAGCAGGTGAGAAGAGAGAGCGCTCCTGGGGAGAGGGGTAAGTGCAGTACATGCCTATCCTTAAATAGCCTAGAGGACCCTCAATAAAAATAAGAGCGCAAGAAAAATCAAGCAATACTTCCAGAAACTAATCCTCCTTTAAGCAAGGTGTCCCTCTCCCACCAGCCCTGGCAGGGTGCTGTCTAAATGTAGCTCCCTGATGGACTGGGCTACAGCTTGAGGGCAGCTGGCCAGACCGGTGGCCTTCTCAAGTATCAGGGTATTTGGCACAAAGACCCACTGGAATTCAACCCTAACATTTATTTACCTGACCACAGAGGTGCCAGTTAGCCACTTGTCCCCAGAGAGCATCTGCTGCTTTTCAAAAGCAGCTCCTCAGCCCGTGGACAACTATGCCTTCTATCTTTCAACGATCTCAAATGTTTGGGCCCCAGTGGCTTCCACACACCTCAAGTCATACTGACACAGTGCTGTGGAGCATTCACAGGGCTGTCCCAGCCAGCAGGCAGGGTCAGGGCTACGTCTGCACCCTGCTGCATGGCAAGCTTTGGGATGGAAAGTGTGCAGACCTAAGAAGTGCTACCCCACAAAAGCTATTGCATTAACACAACCTCCTGTCTCGCCCATCAGTTCCCATCTCCCCTGGGCTGGTTCCTCCCTGTTCAGTCAGGCTACATACACAAGGCAGCATCGCAGTGGTTTGCACAACAAATGAAACCGAAGCACTCGGCAAAGGGAGCTGAAGCATAGCTGATAAGTAAAGCATTTAGCACAGGATATGTGTTAATGTCTCTGGGGAACATGTTTAAATGTGATAAACCACCAAGGAAGAACTTGAAGTGTGGTCTCTCAAAACAACCCAGGAAACTGTACTTAAACTTTACGGATTATTCTGCCACATAGGAAGGAAGATGAGGCTGAAGGTGTTAACCCCCTGCCCTATGCACAGCTGCATACTCTATGGCAATATGGAAGGAAAAGAGCAATTGCTTTTTGACTCTATCAGTTTTATTTTTCTCAGCAGACCGAGGACACACAGCCCCCACACCACCAGGCACTGCCTACACCTGCCTATTTCAGCTCAGAACCTGGCATCCACCTGAGTTACTATTCTCAGCATTCCTCTAAGCAATGTTGCGTGGTTTGCTATAAATACCAGGGAATACCCTTAAAAGAAGGGTCCCGTTAATCTGAAATGCAAAGTGACACTCAGGACTGCACCTCAAGGTCACTGCACACCGTCCTGGACAACAAACCTTTGCAAAGTCAAAGGAAAGAAAGAAATAATTTGCAGGTCATTTTTGCTGGGAGGGCTGGCAGTAACGAGAGGAGAGCTCTGCTCTCCCATTGCCAGGCTGGGGCACGTGCGAGTCTCATACTCTATAATTCAAAAATTAGTCTGTTGATAAAATGGAAGCTTCTTTATTTAGAACAAGAACAGCTCCAAGTTCCTTAGGCAGTTGCCAAAAACATTCCCTACGGTCCTATTGCCACCATGTCTGAGCGCATCCCAGTCACTATTAAATCTTCACAGTTCCCCAGGGAAGTGGGGACGTGCTATTAAAAAACACACAGCTCCAGCCCTGCAAACACTTCCCCCAGGCTTCCTTTTGCACTTAATACAGAGCTCAGCTAAGGCTAACAAGGCTCCCAGCGTGCACAACACCACTGCCTAGAGGAAGGCTAAGCACTTAGGCAGAGTTTAAGCAGTGGAGTCCAAACCTTTCAAAACTAACCAAATCAGTTAAAGCAAAAGGGTCCTGTTCAATAGTTAACTCACTGTGTGGCTGCCTTAAGCTTTGACCTTTGAGGCTCCTTAATTATGTTCCCAGCTATGCACGGATCTGGCCCCACCTCAGTAGCTGGATGCCCTTCTCATGCCCAGGTGCCCCCAAGAGCCAAATGTGAGCCTTTCTCCTGCTGTGGAGGATTCGCTGCTTCCCCACCCACCCCCACCCCAGGGCAGGCACTACAGTACCCCACTACATCTGTCCCGGAGAGCGGGGCTCTCTGTGGGGTGCAGGAGTGGACGCTGCACTGTAACTTGTTGGTGGCAGCACTCCAGCTGCAGCATCTGCTCAGAAGACACTTCAGCATTTTGTATTACAGCGCAACATCAAATCCATGGGTCCTTGCCCCAGAGAACACCTCCCTGAGGAAGACGAGAAAGAAAAAGATAGAGCTGGGAATATAATGAAAGGATGCTACAGCATCAGTCAGTCTTGTGGGCTGAAGTTAAAAAACAAATGTTTTCTTACATTTTAATTGAATGGATTGCTCTTTTTAAACACCTTTGAGATGTTTAAAAATGGCATCAGAGAAGTCAGATTTTACTCAGAAAGGTACCTTGCGTAATGTATATCTGCGTCACACAAGCAAATCTTAAGTAGTTACATGCCATGCAAGAAGCCTCGCACTCATGCCTTGTCCTGGGAGGCTGAGCGTGAAGTTGAACAGCATGCTGTGACTTTCCTCCCAGTTTTGAAGAGGTTTTATGTTCCCAACCAAGTCTCACGAGCACCGCTTTCCGCTGGCTCCTGGTGTGTGGCAGCTCAGTTTGATGCCCATGGGAGCTGCGCCCCAAACTTGACACCCTCTCCCCAGGCATGTCCACTCTTGGGCTATGTGTCATTAGGAGATGCAATGGCACTGCCACTGTACATTGTGATGTAGGGCTGTAAATACATGCTGGACACATACACAAACATGGTTAGCTTCTAAGAATCATGTAAGCTTTTAAAAATCCCAAAGAGCTTTCATTGTCTGTAATTGGAGGGCTAAAGGAGATTAGTCACCAATGGGAAGACACAACACATCTGCATGCCATGGGGGACATGCAAAACATGCTCTAAAGATTCCTGTTAGTGTTAATGGGAAGGAAAAGTTAACATTTTCCTATCACTGGTGAGGGTCAGCCCATTCGATCTACAAGACAAACACAGAGAAGAGGGAGTAACCACAAACTTCTGACCAGAGCAGAGCAAACCATCTGGGTTTACACACTGGGCTTCTGCATGCTCCCCTCTGCTATGGGTTTCCCCTGCTCACTGCAATAACTGCCATAGCAAGCTTGCTGCAAGAAGGAGCATCATCCCCCATTCTCACCTAGTCTTCCTCAAATAATGGCTGAGCCCTAGCCTTCCCACAGCAGCGGATACAAAAGCACTTACCATCCAACACATTTTACAAAACAGATGAGGCCGTCACCACCACCACGCTCCCAGTGCCAGTCCCCCACACTGGTTATAAACCCATTTACCATCATTAGTTACAGCTGCAGGTCACCTAAGCTTAAGACTGCATTCAAGGGAGTTATTTTCCTGGTGCAGGAGCCTGTTAGCAAAACCTTCCTCCCCATTTGCCAGGCATTGCGCACGCCGGGCTTCTCCCACAGCACCCGGCAGCACACCCACTTTACCTGTGTGCCTGTGGAAAGCCATGATTAGCAGCCCAAAGTCACCAGCAGCCCCTGAGGTAACAGAGTTCACAGTCTCTTGGCCGATTAGGAGCTGCCCCGTTCGATAACATACATTTAAATGGAGGCTATTAATACGGACGGGAGTCCTACCAGATGTCCACTCCCCTCCCCAGAGATCACAACCTTAATCCCCCTTGAAAATTCTTACCATTTTAGGTGATCCGAGGGAGAAGAATAGGATCCAGAGACCTCTAGGTCTCTGTAGGCAACATGTAAATACCTGCCTGGCTACTCAGCACCCAAATTAGTCCCAAAGGCAGAGTGTGCCTCAGGAACTTGACCCCATGCTAGTACTATTTGGCCTTGGCTTTAGAGCTAGATTGTGTCTCGTAACAGTCTTGAGCTAAATTACAGACCCGACGTTAATTCTGCACTGCTGCTGCTGAAGGGAAGAGGTGGATCACAGCCCCATGGGGGCCAGAGGGGCTGCGGTCCCAGGAATCGGCAAAGGGCTGTCCTCTGGCTGTAGGGCCCAGAAAGGACATGGGCTGTACCCTTGGGGACCCAGCTGACAGCCCACAGAAGGAACAGAAGATACCTTCATGGGGGCGGCTAGACTTGCCTTCAACATGAGGGTCACACTGCAGTTTTACTGTCAGTAAAACTACTGTACCTGGCCCTCCTCCAGCTTTTACCCTAAGGAAGCTCAAGGCATTAACTGTTCAAAGCGAGCAAGTCCCTGAACAGCAGCACTTAGAAAGCCAGGTTTCATGATTATGGGGCTTCCCTAGCATCCAACAGTATGGCTGCGCTCATTCTCCTGCACGTGGCTTTTAGAGGGCACTGGCTCCTGCCTCTGTCCTCTTTACTCAGGTCTCCACAAAGCTCCCTAGAAGACCCCAGCTCCATGGCTCCAACCAACCTATTTCCACCCAAGTCACGATAGGGAGCGGCTCGCTCCTGTGGGGACGCACAGGCTGCAGCAGCTCCACGGCTGTGTGCTCGCCTCAGCTTATGCAATTGGCGGCAGCGCAGGCTCAGGGCCGGCAGCCAGGGACGCCCAGCTGCTAATCCCGCCTCAACACTGGCCGTGGGAAAGTCAGTTAACCTCCCTGACAGCCACTGGGAAGAGCTAATGTTTATCATTCCTTCCACAGAGCCCATCGCGGTGGTGTCTGGCCTCCAAACAACAATCGGCATCTTCAGCCCGAGCGGCCCTGCTACAGCCAGGAACTAGAAGCATCTCTGCTTCCCTCTTGCAGAGGTCCCCAGTGTTCCTCGACCACACACACATGGCAGAGTGCGCACAGCCTCCCGCCCTGGGCTCGGTGACCCCCTGGGCCTTTGTACCCATCTTAGGGCCCCCCTCATGTACCAGCACACATGCAAGGTCAGCATCTCACCGGCATCCCGACATCTCCGAGTTTCCAACATGGCCTGGAAAAGGACACACTTGACAGCATGCTGTCCCAAAAGAGCACAACGTGGATCCACTTGTGTAGCAGACTGAGGCTGGGAAACATGATAAAATACTAGCACACAAACATTTTGGCTAGGAAAAACCCAATATTATTCTGCCCCAGCTCATCTATAAACTCAAGCAAATTGTTTGCATAATTCAGATGGTAACAGGAACCCTAACAACTGGTATTTTCCTGTGCTAATCTTGCTACACGCAGTGTAGTATTTACAGACATGAGTTCATTTTTGGCAATGCACATAGAGTTTGCACCATTAACCATTCTCATTCCTTTCTAGTTCCCTACACAAAGCGCTGGCACCCTCCCACCCGGCAGTCATTTCCTACTTCCCCCAGAATACCCTCGTATTTCGATTAGAAATGGTAACCTTTGCTCCCCGTCCTAAAAGGCGGAATAGCATTGCTGTGCAATGTCAGCAGCTGCCACATCCCACCCCAGAGGCAGCTGCAATTCAGCAGCGGTTTGACAGTATTGCAGAGGCATGCAGAGAGTAGGGATGGACACTTGGCCATCAAAACATTTCATGTGCCCAAGTGCATGTGTGTCTGCAGCATGACAACAGGCATGGGCTGGAGGAGGTGGGAGGGACAAAGCTTGGCCAAAGACCAGGAGGAAGACCCAGTCCTGCTGATGCCCATGAGGCTTCACCATGAAACCCCAGAGCAACATTTCATGGCACAGCTCACTCTGCAAAGCCTCTGGGGATCTCCCAGAGCAGTCTGTAATAAAAAGGCCATTTTGTTTGGATTTGTGGACCTCTGGGTCAGCACAGCAGGGACGGGCTGCGGAACAACCTTGGCTGAGAGCACAGAGCTGCTCTTGGTTTCTTGGCTGGTTTGGACAATTCCCATCTTGTCCCCAAGCTCCTCTTTGTCCCCGCAAGCGCAGGGGATTTAAACAGACCGTTGTTGCAAGGTATAGCACAAGTGCTAAGGAGGAACATTGTTGCCTGGTGAAACATGGCAGGGAGCAGAAACCTCTAGGAAAGAGAGGGTGCCCCAGAAAGGAGGTGTGCCAACCCTGTCTGAGCCCTTTTCTGCTAGCCAGGCACCATGAACCTGCGGGTCCCAGAGGAAAGAGTGCTACAAACATGTCGACGAGTGCACAGCAGGGCATGCAGGCTTGGGTTTTCGTGTTTTTACCGTTAAACTTGTCCTGTAGGTTTTCAGTACTCCAAGGAGCTGGCCTGGACACACCGACCCCACCGCACAGGTCTGACTGCAAAGCGGGATGGCTAGGGCATAGTGTCATCCACTTGGATGGACAAATGATTCACATTGTGGTTTCCAGAGTATTTTCTTGCCCTAACAATCCTGCCAGGAAAGGTCTGGGCGTCTCAGCTTGCTCACACATCCTGCTGTCACTCAACAGGCAGAAAGTCCTAAATAGAGCTGGTAAACCCAAGCATTGATGAACTATTAGTCACCATCATCAAAGAAAGAAGCAGGCAGCAGTAAATGCAAGCAGGAGGGGAGCACCTGTCCATCTCTTAGGGTAATGCTGTACCTTCTGCTTCCATACACACTGCTTAGCAATGCACAGTAAAGCTGCATAGAAAAGCGCACTAGCCATTCACCGGGCTCCCCATAAAACATGAGCCCCGTATTGCTGCCTATCCTTCCTGTCACGCAGGCAGGCGCTGGACTAACTCCATGCTCTCACTCCGGCTGGAGGCTGCTGCTGTGATGGCACAGGACCAGCACGGTCCCATCGGCCAGGGCTGCACCAGGCAGCACGGGGGTTAGCACTCCACATCCAGGTTGCTCCCATCCACCGTTTGCACAAACACTTCCTTCTTTTCAAGTAACAGCACAGCAGATTCAGGGTGGGGGGCGTTATTTTAAATCTATCTTAGGTTGCACACAATGTGTTTTCTCCCACAGCAGAGAGCACTCCTTCTGCCCAACCTGTCGCAGACCTCAGTTAAACTTCCCTTGGTTCTTGTGAGGCAGACAATAAACAAAATAATTTTTTGAAAACTTTTTTTTTTTTAATATAAAGACAGAGTTTGCAGGAAGCCAACCAATAAAGGAGTTGGGCTTAAGAGGACACAAATACATCTCTCTCCAAGAAAAAGCCCGCCTTTGCATTTGTGGCTGGTCCATCAGTGGGATGGAGGAGGCAGCAGCCCCGCTGCCACAGAAACACCATGCAGGTTTGGGATCCAGGACTGACACCTGGGGCTGGTCCAACTCTCCAAGCACTCGGTATCCCGTGTGCTCCCTGCTCATACCAGCACTGGCTCCGGGCTGGTAAAAGGCACTGCAGAGCAGTGTTTGCAGACCACGCGGAGAGGGCTGCCAGGGAATGGCCCCTGCTCCCCCCACCCAGCCAGGGACCCTGCGTGCCACCCACGATCACACCTGAACCAAAATGGGACGTTTCCACCTAGTCCTTTCAAACACCCGGTTCAGTTCAAAACTGGACAGTTTCTCTTCGAAGTGTCACAAAAATGCTTCAGAAGACTCAAACCTGGCTCAGCTCCCCCTTTGTGCATGCAAGGATGCACCTCGACACCCCTGAAGCATCCTGCAGGCACTCACATGAACACATGACAGACACACCCTGGTTCACACGGGATGTACCCACATCTAGAGCAAAACCAGCAAGGACATCACTGCAGTGACAGAGGGGACGAACATACCAGCCATCAGGCAAGCCCCGTGTCCTCAGGCAACCAGCTCAGAGGGGACGGTGGAGAAGGAAATGGGCAGCACATGGCAAAGGCAAGGCACCCAGGGTGTTTTCCTTTCTTCCATGCTGAACTCCAGCCCACAGCTGGGTCAGATCTGTGTGCTGAGCATTTCAGTGCCAAGGGAAGCTTTTAGGATCAGCTGTGGAGGTAGGGATAGAAGAACTGGGAATAGATGTATAAGGAAGCAGACACAGGCTGGGTACCCCTTCATGAACTCAGATGTAGTGTGAGTGGAAACAAAAGGGGGAAAACAAGGCAGGTTAAGAAGAGAGAAGAAAATAAGGATGAGGGTGTAGTAACAGACAGGAAAGAATGGTCAAGTGATAACAGAGCTGGAAATAAAGGCATCTGAAAAATAGCAAAACTGGGAAGAGATATAAACGGTTTTTCCCATCTGCCTCCATCCACAGGCTGGACTGTTTCCAGGACTATTCCGATGGCAGCTCCAAATTTATTTCCCTGCTGCCATCTGCTCTGCAGCTCCCCTCCACACACGCTCCCGACTGGCACTTCTTCCCATCACCTGTTGCTGACATGGCAGACCTCTGGCTGCTGCTGAAAGCCAAGTGACACCAAGGCCTGGGGGGGAGTGTCTGTGCATAAATCAAGAGCTGCTTTGTAGACCCAAAGCTTTGTTCAGCTCCTGTCCCCCCTCCTGGCTACATCAGGGTTGGAGAACAGAAGCCACAGCATGGTGGGGCACAGGCACCATACAGACCCATGGCAGCAGCCCCAGGACATACAGGTTCCAGAGAGGACTGGGGTGAGAAGAGGCTGCAGCAGGATTAGGTACTGCACAGGGTGGGTTGGCTTTGAATCAACTGCACAAGAAAGTCCGTTTCCTCCTATCCCAGCTCTCTCCTCCCTGTGGATCTTTGCTGTATTACAGATAAGGTGCCAAGACCACATCTTCCAGCAGCAAGGATGCTGAGTGCCTGCTGTGGTCCCTACAGTTAGATTGAGGCCTTCAGTACAAGCTCAAAAAGGGACAGTCCCAAAAGGCTGAAGTTTCATTTTGTTTTGTTTTTAAATCTCTTAGAAAGACAAATGTATTAGTCTTAAAAGCACTAGGTTAAACCCGGGCCATGTTTCCCTTTCCAGCTGTGTCCTCCATGTCCTTCTGCCTCAATTCAGTCTGCAGAGGGGAGCTGTGATTGCGCAGGCAGCAGGCTGGGAGGGTCAGCAGGTTCCCCGCAACCCCCTTGCATGAACTGCAAGGTGAAAACAACAGGTCTGAATGTGCCTGGACATCAGCCAACCCTAAGGGGACACAAAGACTTCCTTTGCTCCTCTTGGGAGAAAGAGCCACACGTACTGCCAAGACTGGTCTGATTCAGATGCCTTGTAAGAGCATCAAGCCCATAACTGGGCTAAAAAGCCTCAAACACAGCATTCACTTCCTCCTTCCCAGCAGCAACAGATCCACCCAGCAATGCCCAATTTGAGCACAGCAGCCTCAATGCACTGCAGCCAAACGTGAAGTCCTCCTCAGAGCTCATCTGCCCCGAGATGAGCAAAAATCAGCTGGTTCTTGCAAGTTCATTTACCACAAGAGCACCCACCGAGGGCGCGGGAATAAGGCATGCAGCATTTACCAGGGACGATAAAGCCAGCAGGCACGGGGGAAGCAGCCTGCATGTCTGGTCATAAGGGAGCAGTGGGGAAGGTCTCCAGGTCAGCATCTCAGGGCCCCAGCAGTGCCATGCTCTCACCCATCCTGGCCAGACCCCTGCGTTCAAAGCTCCCAGGAGGAGCTCTGGGGTTTCTGCTCACCGCAACACGCAGAGCTTTGGCTGCAGCGCTGCAGCTACGCAGCACTGTGCCCTCAGCGCTGGCAGGACCGTGATGCCTCTCAGTTACCAACAGCAGTTTCACCAGGGCTGATGTGGTCCTCAGAGGAGCCTTCCCTGAGACCAAGCAAGCTGTACCACAACTCAGTTTTTCCCCAAGTTATTACCGCAGAGCTGTATGCTTAGGACAGCGGAGCTCCTTAGGGCCATCTTGGCCAACTGCAGGGATCTGTCTTTGTACAAGTTTAGATGCAGTCACGTGGAAGAGGAATGACCAGGGGAGTCAAACATGAGGCAAGGGTTTGCCAGTCACAGCTTTCACCCCGTGGCTTAGCCCTGGCTTCAGAGCTGAGAAAAGTAACTTAAGTCTATCTCAAATAAATATCGCACTAATCCCAGCCAGGCAGCATGGCAGTCTTTTCCAGGAAAGATGAGGTCTGATGAACGCTTACAGCAATATAATCCTACCATACCCACACAATAAATGCTCATGTCGGGGCTTCACCAAGTTGTTAGTGAGCCATCACTGAAATAGTATTTCACAACCTCCATTACACTCTCTGCACTCGTAATTGCTTTCAATTACTTCTCATAGGCAGCTGGCTGAGTGATGCTCTCCCCCAGTGAAATTAAACAGCTCACTGTGGAGAGCACGGAAGGAAGTTCAACTATTAGTTTGTATCACTGCTTGAAAGCTGGGTCGTTCACCTTCCCTGGAAATCTACCCACTACAAGTCAGAAAGCAGCAGCTACCCAGACATCAGCTACAACACACGTGCTCTCCAGCATCCCCCACATGGGTTTCCCGTAGCGCTGCCATCCTCCTGCATTCATTCAACAGGACCTGGCAGCAAGAAAGACCTGCAAGGCTGGTACTGCAGGCTATGGCCGAGCTCTTCCTCTGAAGGCTGGGAATGCTTTCGGCATGATGTTTTCTAGCAAAACATCATATTCCTGGGAAGCTGCTGGGCAGATGATTCTTCAGACCTCCTTCCTCTGCCCCCACAGCACAGCGGGCCAAGCCAAAACCTCACACAAGTGGTGCTCTGCAGGACCAAGGAGCCTTGGTGTTTCCCCTTAAAGAGTTTTATTTTCAGGGGAAGAGAAGAAAGGGCTGTTTGTGGATGGACTGTGATTCTGGCAAAACAACCTCCAGAAATTCAGCAAGTGGGAGACACTGAGGATAGAAAACTTTAGCTCAGGTAGTCAGAGAAGGGTAAAGCAAAGGCTTCTCAGAAGAGGGCCGGGCAGAAGCATGCCGCCTGGCCAAGGGTGAAGACAGGCCACTGCTTCAATGAGAAGGACATGCCCTTCTGAGCATTGGCATGCTGGTTGGGAAGACTCCCTGGCATCCAGCGCACCATCAAAGCACTGCCTGAACTTGGCACAGGCCGCAACAGGGCCATGCCCTGAGTGCTGATTTAGAGCTGACAGGAGCCAGCCCTGGCATATGGGTTTAGCAGGACAACCAGCCCATTACCCTGGGTACAGGACAGTCGCCTCAAGCAAGATTAGCATTTGGCTATCTACACCTTCAGTTGTTAAACAGTGCTGGTGGCTGAAAGGACCAAATGACCCTTGTTATGTGGCCATTTTAAAAATAACCTTTCCCAAAGCCCCACAGAGCATAGCCCTGTGTCTGTCTCAGCTCCAAGAGCCGAAGGAGATCAGCTTGCAGGGCTGACGGGTATTTTTGGGCACTCTGACTAATTGTCAGGACATATGCTGGGCATTCTTTACAAGGAAAAACAAAGCTGCAAAGTCTCCTCCAGTGAGGCCTATGGGGTTGGATTAGTCACAAGAGTTATTCTCAGAAACCTCTGCTTTGGGAGGGTTTGATTTAACTTCCAACTTCAGATAAGCGCGTTTTAAAATGGAAGAAGGGGTCGACTTCCTCGCACCCTGACACTTACAATGAAGGCTCAGCCAGACTGGGCCACATTGTACCAACAACAAGGGCAGGAGAAGTGAAAACGCTTCACCTTGGAGCGGCTTCGAATTCACAACTGCTTTTTTGGCACCACATCACATGAGCACTGGCTGGCCATGGCAGGGTATGTGCTCCAGGACAGTGTGGGAACGTGCTCCAGGACAAGCCAAGGAGAAGACACGCACCGGAGCGGGGTGAGGAGGCCCACAAGCACTCACTCGCTTTTTAGATGGAACTGTAGTACAGCCTCCTAAAACACCTTGCTCTGGTCCTGCATTATCACACATTTCCTCTGCTGAAAAAGATGCCATTGAACTCTCCCCTTTGCCCAGGCTTAGTCCGTGGCCAGAGTTCACTTCAGCCACCATTCATGTTAATATTCTGCGAATCAGCCCTCCAAGCCTCTCGTTAAAGCCCTGTTCATTTAACAACCACACATCACGCCGCTCAGCCAGGCTCTTCACCTCTCTCCTTTTGCAGGGAAGCTGGAGCCCTCGCTGGGCTGGGAGACCACTCACGCTGATCTACTGAACTTGCCTTGGCTGCTCTTTCCCAAACTGACCTCCCAGAGACTAAGGACTCAGGCAAAACCAGAGAAGTCAGCCAGACTTCCAGAAGAGCCTGGAGCCCTGATAAAGGAGTATTTTGCCAGCTGTGTCCCTCTTACTCCCTCCACACTCAGGAGCAAGGGACTCCCAGCTCAGCAACTCCAGAGCCTCGATGCACTGCAGCAAAATGTGAAGTCCTTCTCAGAGGCCATGCGCCCTGAAAGAAGCAGAGATCAGCTGGTTCTTCCAAGTTCATTTACCACAAAAAAAAGAACTGATTTTAAAAGCAACTTGATGTGGGTTTGATTTCTTTGTTTTTTTGTTGCAGTTCCTTGCTGCTTCTCCTCCCAAGGGCACCTTTCACCAACCTGAGCACCTCAACAGCACCTCACCGATATGCCAGTTTAAGCCAGCACTCATCCAGCTCAGTTTCTCTACACATGTTAAGACCATAAATAAAGCACCTGTGTGCAACATCTCCACAACACCCTGAGACACACAAGCCCAGAGCATCCCACGTTTCCCCACCACCATGCAAGGCCTGGGTGTGCTCTGCCTTTCAGGCCAGAAGCTGTTATGATGCTTTGAGCCCCACTGCTGTCCCACCCCATGCTGCTGGCCCATGCACTTGTGCTTTCCCCTTTCTCTGGCATATACCAAACCTTGGTCTTTTCATTCAGCAGAAACACCGCACCGAACACACACACATCTCAGGGTGACGAGAGCTCTCTGAAGTCTCCACCAGTGCTTTCTGCATATTTTTCCCCCCAAGCTGCAGAGCAATTTCCACTGAGGACGTGTTGTCAATTCAATTTCTAATAATGGCATTAAAATGTATGAGCCATTTCTCTGGAGTTAGGGATAATATTTTCAAAGTGCCTGTGTCATACAGGAATGTAAATCTCATTTTCCATAAAGTGATAAGGATCCCAGGTCTCCCTGGAAATCATTTCAGATCAGAGCTGGGCAAGGTCTACACTACAAAGCGTTCTCCATGGGGTCAGTTAGAAAACATTGATTCTCATTTAAAAAAAAACAAACAAACAAACCAACAAATATCTTTAAATCTTTCATCAGAGTTAAGATTCAATTTCAGCCAAAACCAGAGAGACCCAGCCCAGAAGAGCTCTCAGTCCATAGGCAGGAGCCCAGCCCTGGTTTGTGGCATCCCAGCTGAGTGTCCTCGTCTGCAGGATGGAGGCTGATTCAGGAGTGGGGGTCAGGAGAATTCTCCTCCCCCCAACATCCTCCCACTCTAGTTTTTGGGTAACCAAGCAAGATTTCCATTGCTTTTGTGTCTTTAGAAATATTAAGATCAGTAGACTAATACTTGGCAAGAGACAGTTCAGCCCAAAGCAGTATGGAGAGGCAAGGTTATTTAAGCTGCTAAATTTAATTTGCCTCCCATTTGCTGAAACAGCAAATACCTTCATCCCTCACCTCCACAGGGATGGGCCAAGGAGCTCAGAGGCAAGAGAAAGTCCTCTCTCCTCTCCTGTGCTCCCACTGAGGGTCTCATAGCAGTACTGCACATTACAGCATTTCTACCAGTGCTCACTCCTGGAGCAATGGGCAAAGTCTATGGGCTGATACATTTATTAAACACAAACCTCGGAATAAGAAAAATAAGGTACTTAGAAAAGTGTCTGAATTTAAACATAGAAATAAACTAACTGGAGTTGGTACAACCACTTATGTGTTTGATTAAGCCATCCTCTGCTCTCTGGCTGGATCCAGGCCCAAAAAATGATTTTGTTTTCTTTTTCAAGCAGCAGTAAGACAATGAATTCAGGGATAACCAGTAACAGACTCTGCATAGAGAAACAGCCCTTCTCAATACAATTGCTGCTAGCTGTCAAACTACTGTCTGAATCAAACTATTAGAGGATCAGCTCCATGTGACAAAAAACCAGCACCAATTGCACACAAGTGCCAGAGAAAAACTGTCAAAAAGCTAAAGCAGATGTGAAACAGTGGCTTGCTTTCTTATAAAACCAGCTTGTGCAGCCACATTGCATGAGAGCCCACATCCCGCTGGGAATGCTGCAGGACAATGGGGAAAGGGCGAGGCTTCCAAATCATCGAGGACTTTTCCTGCAATAGCAAGGACTTTACTGTCCCTTTGATAAAGCTACACCTCTTGAGCCAGATTGGCTTCTCAGCTGTGCTAGAGCAAGCCCAGGAGCAAACCTTGCCTGCTTTATGCCAGTGTTGAGCAAGGTTAGACTTGGTCCTGGCCAAGTCCAGGATATGCAAAGTACAGCAGTGGTCTTAGTTGCCAAAAAGCAAACATGCCTTGATACCAAGTAGGTGAAACGCTGGGGTGGGGACATGCTGCGGGGGGGAGGACAGAGGGAAGAGAGACAGTGCAGGCCTGCAGGGATGCCTGTCCCACTCCCAAACACTAACGCCCACTGCTCAGCCCCACAATAAAGAGGCGACATAAAGGAGTCTCAAACACACACGCAAACAATTCACGCACACGTTAGACATGCTGTGCCTCATCTCCAAAGACCTGCTTGAAAGCAAAAGAAAATGCCATGGAGCATTTCGTTAGCTGCCTGCCAGCTCAGTTATGGGCAATATGGGGGACGTGGTGGAAGGAGCTGCACTATACAGCAGAGTCATGTGGACTCACACCAGCCATTGGGACGGCCCGGGCACACCGCTGAAGAGCACTGCCAGCTCTCGGCCAGCTGTAAAAAGCAGATGCGTGCAGACGAACTCATGCCTCTTTCACCCAAGTCTCACTTAGTTATAACTCCTCACATTAAAGTCACCTTCCTTCAAATGCCAACCTCTTCCAAGTATTAGGGTTTCATGAAGCCCCTCCTTAGAGCTGATGGCTGAATGCACTAGTGGCTGCGACAAAGCTGCCTGTGATGCTGAGGGACTTGGCCATGTCACCAATGCATTTCCCACATGGGTCCAGAAAGGAGCTGGAAGAAATCGACCCACAGGCCTGGAAGGGACTTGGCAGAACACAGAGACAGATCACTTCGTGCTTGTAAAATTATAATAAAAGACTTCAAAAATACAAAAATACCCCTGCTGAAACCAATGCCTTTTTTACAGATGCAACCTTCCTCCCTTGCACCAGAAAGCCATGAGGTTAATCCAGGAAAAGATTGTGGTTTTGCACCATCTGACTGGGTTCATGGATTACATTAGGGGTTCAGCTTTTGCCTGTATTCGTGCCGTTGATAATCGTTACCTGTTTTCTGTCATTGGTAACTGTGTCTTAAAAGATTTAGTGAAATCCATCAGTGGGCCTCT
The DNA here is from genome assembly GCA_034782735.1 of Sagittarius serpentarius. NCBI lineage: Eukaryota > Metazoa > Chordata > Aves > Accipitriformes > Sagittariidae > Sagittarius > Sagittarius serpentarius. The sequence goes on along the minus strand of JAVKLA010000039.1, from coordinate 15,739,699 downwards.
GGTAAGTGGCTCATGCATTGCTTCATCAAGACAGCTGCCAGACAATATGCTGATGTATTTCTACATTATTTCATATATTTGATAACTCAGCAATGGGGATCAAAAACCGAGAAAAGGGAGCAGCAGAGACCACTGCCACACCTTTGTCAGCCTCTCCCCTGCAGCATCCTAGTGCAGAGGGACAAGCAGTACTTCCTCCTACGGACAGACTTCTTTAGTTAAAAAGTGCATTTCTTCAGAAAATATGAATTCATTGAATGCAAGTACACCTGGAAACATCTCTGCCTTAGCAGAGAAAGGTGCAGGATGCTATCGGAGCCCTGCCTGGACCCCTTCTGGCTAGGCTGTCAAAGAGACCAAGCGCAGCACAGCCTCCCTGTCCTGCCTTACCGACTGACACGGCCAGCAGCCCTGCGAGAGCACCCAGGTCTCAGCTCTGCAGCAGAGAGCAAGAAAGCCATCTCTGCTTGCAGCAGCTGCTCCCACACCGCCTGCTGTGCCCTGGCCAGAGGTGACCCCAGTGGCTGTCCAAGCACAGGTCCTCCTGACACCTAGTGTTGCCCGCGGGCTTACTCCTGGGAGGAACTGCAGGGACAGGCAGACACAGAAAGCTGCCAAACCCTGCCACTAGCATCAGCCCTTCAAAAGTCAAGTGCTGATCTACTTAAACCAGGGGGGACACTTCAGGATGAAATAATGGCAGAGCCCAAATTTTCAAGCTCCTGCCCCAGGTCTGTTGCAAAAGAGAGTGAGGTTTTTCCAAGTCCTTGCTCCAGCCCCTGGAGCAGCAGCAGGGGAGAGGCTCTGCCCATCGGATACACCTATCTAACTAGCTGTTTAAAACTAGCCCTTATCTACAACTCAGGCATCTCCATTTTTCCCCACAATCCTTGCACAGGGAGAGGTTTCCAAGACAGGGGAGATGGCGGAGGAGGCCACCTCTGCAGCACCTTAACCCACCCCGGGGTCCCACCAGGAATGTCATTGCCACGCTTCCAGGAATTGTAAAAGCCCAGGCTCAGCAACCAGCCTCACACACCACCCTCTGCACAATCGTGTTTACAAGGTAAAAGCTCTCTGGCAAAACAGCTTGCACAGCGTCCAAATGTCATTGGAGCAGACAGCGTTACTGGTGCTGGCTCCCTTTCCATCCGCCTGCTCCAGCTCAGGCACTGATGCTGCTCAGAGGATGAGCTCATTGCTATTTCAGGTTGAATTTGCACTTGACAATCTCCCTGGTAACCAAAACAAATCACTCATTGGTTTATAACAGATTTATTGGTTGTTTGTTTCAGTGTCTAGTGAAGTACACGGAGAACTGCACCGCATTATAGCACCAACACAGCCTGGGGTCTGAGCGCGAAGAAGACAGTATGTACAGCCATTGCTACAGAGATGGGCTGCGTTAGCACTGGACGTCAGAGGAAAGCTGACTTCGGGCCTGACCCCAGGACATGAAACTGCAAAAAGGAGGTGTGAGGCATGGCCTTCGCTTACACACACCATGGGTGCCTCTGCACAGCAGCCTCCTGCTATCCGAGACACCACATGGGTGTTAGCCTCCTCCAGCGCATCAGAGTAACCAGGGAGATGCTGTTCACAATCCTCTCCAGCCAGAAAGCAAACAATCTTTCCCTGAAACAGGGAGGGTGTGATGCTAGCATATCCACTAACACTAGCCATCATCAGCTTCATTTCACATGTCAGGACTATGAGGACATGGCCACTTATAGGTCTTCCTGCCTGTTTATGTTCTTGGGCAGGAATTTCCTCCCGTTCATCATCACATGCATCAGCACAAAGTGCACTGAGAAGCAGGACTAACCCCAAGGTATTTGCCTGCTCTGATTTGCAATGCAGAGTGCTTGAAAGAGATCAGCGTTGTCTGTTTTTCTGTCACACCTAGACCTTAGCCAAGATACAGAGCTCAGAAGTTGCCCAAATCGCCTCTTACGTTTAACAAAGGGTTTGGGGTTTTTTTGCCGAAAGTCTTTTTTGCAAGAAAGAGAAACTCTACCCTGACCAGCTCAATCCAGCAAGCTGAAGTGTTGGTCAAGATATGTAATCCATGGCTAAGCCCTGAGTCCAGCCTTCCGAAATGAAAACAGGCAGGTTGAATTCCCCTGCCCACTGCAAGAAACCCATCCCACCACAGAGTCAGATCCAGAGTCAAAGTTTCCACCTTCAGCTAAGAATCATTACGGTGACAATGGTATAAGAGAGAAGGAAGGATTACAGCAGGAGATGGATGACATGCTCATGCATCCAACAGAGCAAATCCAGACAGAACTAAACACATTTGCATCCCCTCCGAGTGCCTCTGTGCCGCTGCAGGGTGAATGTGGGTTGCTCTCCTGTCCTGCTCTGATGCCATCACCCAGTCCACTTCCAGAAGCACCACTGAAATATGTTATACATCAAGTGGCATTTACCTGGCAGGCTGTCCCCAAAGGGAAGCGTGACAGGCTTTCAGTCAGCAGAGCAGGGGCAGATAGGAAACAGTATTTGCATGTGTTGAGTGAAATATATAGCTCTGTGTATTTTTAAAGTGAGATGCAACCAGAGAGAGAGAGTGTGATATTCTTGCACCCTGGACTGCTCATTACTGCCTCTCCTACAGTACTGTCAGAAGAAAGACCAGCTCAAGACAACACTTAGAGATCACCAGGGAATTCTAAAGTGGAAGCATATCAGTAGGAATTACTCAGATTTCTGAATGAGGACCACACAGCCCTGTGCTTCTGGAGGTGCTGTCTGCGTTTGCATTCCCTCAAACCACCGACTGCCCTGTGGTTAATGTTATACTGAAGAGTAGGACACGATGCCAGGCCCCCAGGATGCTTTCAGGATCTTAACACTGCCTCCGCGGGCCATTCATCTGAACAGGCGTCAGCCAGAACAACTCATCCAGCCCGTCCACTGGATTAGGTAAGTCATGCTAGAAAAATCTCTGTAGTACCCAGCAGCAGCACGAGTGCACACAGCTGTCCCAGGGCAGCATGTCTTCTGGGACGCTGGCAGTCTTGGGGATGACACACCTACAGGGTATCTTAAAGAGCTCTTTGCTATGTCAGTTCAATGAGAAGAGGGACAAACCAAGAGGCATAGAACAAAGTGGCAAAGGCTCAATAGTCCAAAGATGAGATTATAAGACAGAAGCTGGAAATGCAGGCAGGCAGTGCCTCAGAAGTGACTAATTCCAAGCATTTGCTCCAATGTTTATTATAGAAAAGAGCAGATAAGAAAGGCGGCTGATGGTAACAACTGCCAGGGGCAGCCAGTCCCAAGTTAAACAAATAGCAAATGCCTTCAAAGTAGCCTGCCAAGTCAGAACGGTTCCCACAACTTGGGGCATTTCTTTAAAAGAAAGTACATTATTTTCTCCCACCCCAGCATCCTATCAGCAGTGGGGGAGCTATATTTAGGGTGGATTTCATAGTTACTCTTAAGGGGATCTTTGGTCAGAGACCACTGGAAGCATATGAAAACTGAATATTCCCAAATGAAGGCATTGGGGAAGAGCTGGGAGCCAATTCCCTGCAGGAAAGCCAACTAGCAACTGCTGTGGGCTGGACCAGCCATGGGTTTAGTGTGATAAACCACTTCTATTTTTCTTAGCAAAGGAATAAAAGCCTGTCCAGCACGCTGGTTCATAAGACTGTGTTTTGGAGGACTGAGTGGATCTTTCACTGTCTCTAGCCAAACAAAACAGTGGGGAGCAATTCTTGCTCTGCCAAAAGCTCCAAGTCCTCTGCTGCTTAGACACTGGCGTAACACAAGAACCTTCACATACTGGGGCAGCTGCTTCAGCATTAAAGCTAGCTTCAAGCAAAATACGTGGATTCTAGCTCTCTCTACCAACTGTGCCTCCCAACAGGAGTCCCTTGGCATATCTAGCACATGCAATTGCCTGTAAACAGTGGTCTCGTAAACCAACCCATCATTTCAGTAGACAGACACCACTGGAGCCAGCCATCATTTGATTTGAAGCTCCCCCTATCTCAAAGCATCATAAAGCATGAAGGTCTCTGATGTCTTGAAGACAAGGGGGAGGATTTTCCAGAAAGGAAAGCTTTTTGGGGTTATTTTTTTCTTTTTTTTTTTTAGCTACTTCTCCTGTTCTTCCTCCCCATCTACCTCACAGTAGAGACATCAGAACAGACTCACTGCACTGTAGCTCTGCAGTTCAACAAGTAAACTGGCTCTGAAACATTTTGGTCCAAATTATTAAACTTCAAGCTATACCTGTCAGGCAGCCTCCTGTGAGGCAGATTTTAGTCTCCTCTCTTCCATTCTGCTCTGGTTTCCCCTTTCTAGGGGTAGAAAGATATTAGAAACAAGGAAGTCAAAAGGCCACCCTCCAGTGCTCGTTCCCAGCGGGAATCATTTTTTCCTGTTCTTCATTAGAGGTCTGGGTGACAACTGCTATTCTGCATTTGATCCCAACAGACCACAAATGCAGTCGTGTTGCACCGCTTTTAATCCCTTACAGTTAACGGCTGTTGACTGCCTACTCACACGCCAAACAGCGAGCTCTGCCGAGCAGGAGGAAAACAGAGATGCATCCCAAACTACATCAATCACTAAGGCCACCTCAAGGAATAAAAAAAGAGCAGGCACATCTGTGGAATGAGTGGGTCTTCTGAGAACACCAATCTGAAGTTAAGAGGTTTTGAATTTCCTGTTTACAAAAACAATGTAATTCTGCATCCAAACCAAAATTTTAACTCTGCCTTGAAGTTTCCAGTCAGGCGCACAGCAAAATATCAGTCTTTCCACCCTGGGCTGCAGCTCCGTCACTGTCAGGAACCCTCTCCTGGCTCTCCAGCCTTTCCCAGGGCACTCTTTAATTCAGCCTTTTTTGAAGGAGTGCTTCATCAGGATCCCGTCTATCCCATTCCAACATGGCTATAATGCAATCCTTGCCCTCCTTTTTAATACCTCCAAAACCCTAAATGTCATTTTAGCCCTGTCCTGCCATAGGACACAAACCCTATTTGCCATCCCTTCAGAGGGAGATGAAAAAGCTGGAGAAGCACAAGAGCATCCATCCGTCCATCTGTCTGTCCCTCCCCTAGACAACACCACACTTTCTTGCTCTGACAGCAGGAATTTGCTCTGGCAGCATTCTTGGCACCACACACGCCTGAATCACTCTGAAAGTATCAAGGACCAAATCCTGCTTCAGTACATACTGCAGGGACACACAGGGAGGGTGAATGCTGCCCGGCCAAGAAGTTTTTTTCGTGGTTTTCCATGTACCACCTCAAAGCAGAGCAAAGCCTTTGCGGGAAATACTTTGAGCAGCAAAATGAGTCAATCTCTTGTAGGAGATTTTTGGCTACAGGCCTGGGGAAGGTGAGCATGTGGTACACACACAGCACCTATATCCCCTGGGACTGAGGGTAAGAAGCTGGGACAGGGCTCTGTTTTCCTGCCACCCTTCCCTTCTTTGCACCCTGCCTCTTTTGCAGGGCTTCGCAGCACCCAGGCTCAGCAGCACCCACCCACGGGCTCCCTCCCAGCATGTACACCTCATTTTAGCCCAACTTTGTGACTGCCTCTAAACGCCGCAGGACTAATTCCCTGCACCGAGAAACTCATAATCCTTCTTTAAGGGACTTTATTCCACCACTTCACACACCATTTCAGAGCCCAAGTTTCCACAGTATTTTTGCTGAGTCTGCAGGCTCACTTCGGACACAGGCGGAGGGTTAGCAGGGAGAAATGCTCATCACAGACCCGCCTTGGCCTCTCGGCTCCAGTTCATCCCTACAGAAGCCAGTTGGGCTGACATTCCCAGAGCTGGCTCTGGGCTGCCCATCTACAAAAAGCCCCAGTCAAAGCACATCAGGGAGTCAAAACATGCTGGGCTATATCCTGTCTGTGAACCCCAGGAAAGCCCCAGTGCCTTTGCTCCAACACCCAGCCAAGTGGCTGCAAACAGGGTTTTTACTGGAGCCAGGGATAAGAGAACTGAAGCCAGAATATACGGCACAGTCCTTCTAACACCATGCTGCAGAAGTGGAAGCATGCATTTATCTGAACAGCATTTAATACTTTAGAGTCCTAGTGTCTCAAGAGCCATCTGCTTAAAACTCCTCTCCAAATCAGGGTATCTAAATGAAACACGAGGTCTCTTTCTTCCTCCCACACTCCCTCTGCCAAAAATCAGACACGAAACAACTTATCTCAGGCATTTCTGCTTTGTTACTCTCCCTATCTGCATCTTCCATAATAGAGAAATGAAAAAAAAAAAAAAAGAGATCCAAATTAATCAAGCTGAAGTCAATTTGACTTACAATGCATTTTTTTATTACAAAATCACAGGTCAGGTCTGGGAATGGTTATTGTATAGACATTATTTCCATTACCTTTTCAAGCAAAAGTGATTCCACATAGCTAAAGTCACAGAATTGCATCTGAAATCTCAGCTTTGCTACCTTTGCACTCCTACAAACAGAGCGCAAGATGACAATGGCTGGGAACCACGAGGGTGAGAGGCAGGCACCGGCTGTGTGGCTTAGCCCTCCACACATCTGCTGGTGACACCCGCATCTCTCTGTGTGTCCCCAGAGGAAGCCTGGCACCAGCCAGCCAGGACTTGCCCATTGCTCTCCAGGAAGCTGCTCTGATTTAGCAGCATACCCAAAGCCTGAGCAAAGTTTGCACATTGCTGGTGGTGAGGCTTACCTTGCTGTATTTAACACCACTGGGACTTCAGGTCTAAATAGCACCATAAAAGGGAAAGTGCTAAACATAGGCTGGACTGGATCATCTCATCAGCAAAGATCAGAGGAATTTTCCAAGGTTCTTTAAGGAATTGACACCTAAATCCCCCCAGAGCATCCCCTGGAGGGGGAATAAACTTAAAAGGACATCACTGACACAGGCTACTGCTGAGGGGACAATATTATTCCTTTCTCACATCATTAGTTTTCTCCACTGAAGCACAAGAAGTTTCAGCCACATCCCAGCTCCCACCCAGTGCTAGGAGCTTTCTGTACCGACAGCGAGTACATGTTTCCAAGATGGAGATGGGAAGGTGATGACAGCTGTGGTACCCAAACCACGCTAAAGGAGCACAAGTTTCTACCAGCATGCACAAAGCACAGAAAGGGCCACGGGATATCCTAGAACATGGAACTACCCTCTTTTCACATAGGGATTACACAAAAGGAAGTAATTTGCTTCTTGGGGGCAAGGAAGGCAGTTACTTAAAGCTTTTGTTATATCCTAGTGCAATGGGTGTGGTCTGTAAAGTCCTGTTGACAGAATATGGGCTTAGGTCAGAGATAAAGTGCATCCTACAGCATCGTTCCCCTATTCATGAACCCGACAGGGCTCCAACCAGCTGCTTCATACCATACATCTAGATTTTCCATTCATGGTACAGTCCGATTGAAAGGCTGCTTCCAAAATAAAGGCCGGCCAAGATGGGCTAGAAAGTGTTTATTTTCAAGTGTTTGAGTACCCTAAACATTGCCTCCTTTTGAACAGCTGCCATTATTTACATCCAGGCAGAGAATTATACCAGCATATATGGAGGCAAGCCATCGTTCACAGCCGGGAATAACTTCTCCTGTTAGAAACACATCAAAAGCCCGATCCTGCAGACCTCCCCCAGCCAAAACTCCCCAAGACCAGTGCAAGTCAGAAACCAACTGTAAAACCCCAGCCTTGAACTGGTTCCTCAGACCCACAGTCCAAAATCTGAGCAATTAACTTTTGCACTGAGCTCTTGGGGTTTTTTTGCACTTGTGGTGTTAGCTCCAAAACCCAACTTTTTCTAGCAGGTATTACTCAGGAATGAATTTTTATATACTGAGCCCTTTAAGGAGAAATTAACTGGTTTGTATTCAAGAATGCTCTACTGGGGCAGGGCAGAGTGGGGGAGAAAGAAAAGAGGAGGGTGTTGTCAGTGAAGTGAAGTGTGTGCGTGCTTTTATCATTAAAAAAGACAGACTAAATTTTAAAGCCTTATTTGGTTTCTTGATCAGCTACTTGCTTTGTACATCACGGCTTAAGAATTTTATCAGTTTCCTTTCATAAGTTTTTTTGTTGTTATTTTTAAAAAACACTCTTCCTCTCAAAACAAGGTGAAAGACTAATTGGTAGGTGGCTTGTTTTAAGCATTTTTTCCCCCCTTTCAGGTGCTAGAGTTCAGAGATTTAAAAAGCAGCCGCATCCACTTCTGAACTACAAACTAGCTCCTGCTTACACAGTACAAACTGGACCAGAGTCACACACATTAACTTATCTTTTTCCTAGTTGCTAAAGAAAAGATTAATGAGAGAAACACCCATCTTGTAAACACATGGGCAAATAGTTTCACTCCTGCAAGTGATTCCACAAACCTAGATAGATACAGAGGTGCAGTATTTGTGTAAATATAAAGGCGTTTGCATTCACATGGGGACAGCTGCAAGTGTGGCTCGTCAGAAACTCTGCCACTGCCTGCTATTCCATAACACAGAAAGAAAGACAAAGATGCGATAATTATTAGGTAAAAGCTTGCATTTCCACATTCCCCAATTCTGCTACTGCCAGCCTGCTCCCACAATTCAGAGGGTATCAGTCCTCACTTTCCGAGAGCATCACATCACCTGAGAGCCCATGAAACAGCCACTGCTTTAGCTATTTCCTCCCCAGATATCATTAAAAGCTTCAAACAGGCACATCTGATCACCTGCCTAGGGAAACACACAGGGGACAGCTCTTACACAGCTCTGTACCACTGCAAACAGTCCCTAAACACCCACTCGACTGGGAAGAAAAGAGAAAAGGTATATTTATACCTCAGTGGCTACCTGTACTTTCAAAGCCACCACTTTCCAGGAGAGAATACGCATATCGGAAAAAAAAGAATGCCAGAGAAATCAGAAGTGAGAATTTAGATAAAGCCCACCCCCAAAACACCACATAAAACAGAGGCAGTTTCCGAAGTTAACTCAGTAATCCTTGAAGAAACTGCTTGCTAGAAAGAGTGTTTCAGAAGTACATTATACACCCACAGACTTCCCGTTTCCCCCAGCCCTGCTCTCACAAACCCTTCCCCAGCAGAGCAGTCACAAGGCAGAGAAGAGACCCAGCACGAGCCCTGAAAGCCAACGATCTGCACAGCGTGGGATGCCGAAATGCTCCCTGCCCTGCTCAGCGAGATGATGCTCGAGAGGGAGAGACAGAGGCATGTGCTTACTGGCTGCCGGAGAGCCCGGGAGCTGCTGCGAGGCGGCTGCTGCCTGGAGGAGGGAAGGGATGGACTGAACTCTGCGTGCGGCTGTGCACAGCACCTCGGAAATGGGACGGACGTGGGAGCGCTTCGGTCCACGGCCGTGCCTCCAGCCTTGAGGAGGCAGCACGGCTGGGCTGGGGTGTCCAGCTGGCGGGACAGCGGCTACTTGGCCACTTATAGCAGGGAGGCGCGTTGGAAGAAAAAAAAAAAAAAATGTAAGTCCAGCCAATAGCACTGTTCCTGCCTGGGGAGCAGCTGGAGGAGGGGGGAACCGCCTGCTCCTCCCAGGACCTCTGCACCGTCCATGGGGGGAAAACCCAACCAGCGATGGCGCTTCGCCAGCATAGCCGTTCCCCTGCTTCCCCACAACAGCAAAGCGCTCTTACTGGGACCCACGGAACCCACCAGGCTGGGCAAAGCCCTGCTACCCCCACAGTGCTAGGGGTCACGCTCCCAGGCTTTTTCACACAAGGAAAATGCGGCACAAAAACTTTGTTCGTGGGCAGATTTGTCACCAGCCCCCATCCTGTCCTAGCTACCCTCTCTCAAAGCTAAAGCTTTTCCTGGCAGCTCTGTTACAATATGTGTCACCTTCAGGTTCATAGACAGTTTCCAGGACATAAAACAAACTGAAGGGATGCGTTTCAAGTCAGCAGCCTTCAGGGAGGGAAGGAACCCAGCTGAAGAGAGCACAGCAAACATCATGCCAAAGGAGGGGTATTTTCTTCAAAGCAGACGTGAGAAAAAGTGCTATCAGGTAGCAAGCCATGCCTATTTTTAAACAAATCTGCCTGCTTGTGCTGCACCACATCAGACAAATCTGACAACATTCATGTCTGTTTTCTTTTCCCCCTCCTTTCTCCATCCCTTATCTTTTTTTTTTTTTTTTCTGCTCTTATGTCTTCCAGGATTGTCCTACTTTCGTTCATGCTTCTGCCGTTGAATATGTGGTCCAGCAAGTAAGTAAGTTTGTTTTTTAACACAAGGTGCTTGGGCTGGAGCTCTTGCACTACAAATAGGCTTTTGTGGTGCCTTGGAGAGCCACGGAGCTTCTGATTAATGGCAGGAGAGGCTGGGCAGCCTGGTGGGTATGCTGGATACACCACTGGTATCCCTGGAAAGCAGATCATGATACTTCGGCAAGGAATTTACGTTGTTTAGTAAAACGAAACAAACGTTGCATAAGAGCAAACACACTCTCTTTACAGAGGCATTTGTATTTCTGTGTGTCTCTATTCTTTCAACAGGTAAGTCCCACAGATTCTTCCAACACCACGTCATCCATATTAACAACGTTCCTAGCAGGGACGAGAACACTAGGTTGCCCTGAGGTCCAAGGCTCAGACTGTCACCACTTGCCAAGAGCAACTTCAGGCATGCATAAAATACAGATGTGAAACACCAACATTATTTATCATTATGGAGTGAAGTTTACATTTGATTTTCAAAGGAATCCAAACACCCATGTCTAACTCGTTTTTCCAACAGCTCTCCCAACAAACATAAAAGTAAGTTACCATTAGCAAGAGCTTTTCTCTAGTGGCTGGCTGGCTGGCTGTAACCAATAATCAGACCAATGAGAACATTAGCAAAACCACCCTGCCCCCAAAGTATGATGTTGCTTACGTGATTCCAGCTGCAGAGCTTTGGGACTCGTGAGAAATTGCAGAGACTATGGCCCCTCAAAGATGGGACATTCAGACAGGACATTTCCAATCGGATAAATCAAGCCAAGAGCTCCAGGAAGAGCATGAGTTGTAGAGTGCTGGGATATAAAGACAAACTAGGTGTTGCACAGCTGTAGGGAAGTGTCACCAGGGCAAGTTACTCTGCAGCCACCTCCTGCAAGGTTTCCTCCTTCAAAGGAAGGAACCGTCCTGCTTCTGGCCGTAAGCAGAAGTAGAGGACAAGAGCAGCAAAGGTCCAGGAGAACCTGTACCAGCGGAGCTTAGTTAGTGCCCCTTCACCAGACACTGGTCAGTGCCCCTGTCACCACAGGGGTATTTAGGGACTGACGCTGATGCAAATGCATCTTGGAGGAGCATGACTGCATTACACATCCTGGAGAAGCACAAGCACGCTACTAAGTGAGCAAGCCCAACAGCTAGTACCTGCAGCCCACCAGCAGTGTAACAAGCATCCCATATCTGCAGGGAGCATCATCAGGCTGATGCCAGGATCCTCTGCCTCTTATTTAAAATATTAGATGCCTTCCACACACAATACAAACTAGAGATTTCACTGCCAAATCTCAAACACCCACTACCATCAAAAGCAACTCTGAGGCAGTATGTCTGTCAGCCTAATAAAGTAGCAGCTAAATAACAAATTGATCTACTTAGCATGCCTCTCACTGATTACAGCAGAGCAAGTCGTTACTTGAGTAACTCATTGCTCTCGTTGGATTACAGTTCAAGGCCTGATCCTACACTTGCTGCATCCTCCAGATCCCCTTTGGCTTCCCTGGCCAGCCCCATGGGCACAATGTTACATCCAGAAAAAAGCAGCAGAATAAAGGTCTGCAAAGGCACGTGGCACAGAGCAACTACTCTACCCCACCTTCGATATTGCTGCCTCTGACAGCAAGTGAGCGTTTGCAGGATCAGACGTTAAATCTGCAGACTTAAAATGACCAGCATACCTGACAGAGAAGAATTTAAGCACTCTTAACCTCGCGCATATCACAACAGCAGCTTTATTCTGTTTGGAAAAGAACAGAAGATGATTTAGAGAGCAAGGACAGCACACAACTAGAGTCAAGGAAAAGGCACTCGGGCATTGCTGTATTACAGATACAATATAGCGCTATAAAAATCTCTGCCAAAGCATTGGACTAAACAAAAATAAACTGCAAGAATAACACAACTCATTTCAAAGGATTGAGACAACTCTGAGTCAACCCCGTGCTATCACCATTGCTTGCTAAGGAATACAATTGGTTATCGCGTGCATTCATTTTTGGCAAATAAAATAAATTAAAAAAAAAAAAGACTCCAATCTCCAATATATCCTTGACTAGTCATCCAAACAAAATGAACTATGAGCAGAAGCACTCAAAACCGAGTCAGTTAAAATTACTCACTCAACTCTAACTGCTAGGGAACTTTATTTGGAAACGGTGGCGCTCATAGAGCCTTGCAGGGAGGCTGTTCTACAGCCAAGCGCTCTGCAAGAAACCCTGCAGGGCAGGACACTACCCCAAAGCGAAGGGCTCACCTCAGGGCATGGGCTCATTCGCACCGGTGTGGAAAGAGATGTGCTTTGCATCATCCTTTGAGTCTCCACGCTGTTTTTATTAAATCACTCCGCGGCCAGAGAAAGGAAGAAAGTCTTCCACACAATGGGGCCCATTTTTGCAAGTTGATGCTCTGTGGAAGGAAGCCACATGAATTTTGGGTGAATCCATGCAGAATGACATTCACATGCCCCTCAGGTGGGTTTGGCTGTCCTGGCTGCCACGTGCCAGGCTGGGACTGGGGGTGATGTGCCCCACCCATGGCATCCCCAGGCCAGGGCTGACAGTGATGACAACCACCCCATGTGAGGAGACGGAACTGCCCCACTCACCTGTCCTCTGTGGGACACCACAGCCACACAGAGCCACAGCAGCGCTCCACGCCAACAGGGATAACCTCCCCACACGAGCCCTCCTGCCCTCTTCTCCCAGCATGCAGGCCCAGTACCGCAGCCCTTCCCCTCAGCTGCCTCCACTCCCTCCTCAGCTCCAGGTGAGGGTAATCACCCCTCCCTCTCATTAACCCTCTCCAGACAGGCCACCTTTCTCACAAGCAACATTGCCCCTCCATCTAAAACAGCTGGGAAGGGCTCTTTTTTCCTTCCAATGTTGCAGCCTGGGGGATGCAGCCATTTTGGGGGCAAGGTGCCACCACAAACTCTCTTGCCTCCCCATCCACACTGGGTCCCTGGGGTCACTGCCCTGTTATTTGCCTAACTGACGGGCTTTGTCTGTGTAAACACAGTCACCTCCTTTCACCAGCCTCCGAGAGCAGGAAGCCGTCCTGGCAGAGGCAGCCACACAGGCTGGCTGCTCCTGTGCCGTCTGTTTGACTGTCCCCGACTCTGTGTGGAAGCCAGAGTCATGCCCTGTTTTGGCCTATTTGTTTTCCCACTGGTGTGTAAAGCACCCGTGGTCTACACAGGGCCTCCCAGCTGAAAAAGTCACATTGGAAAGCTGATGCCTTGAGGTCCCGGTGATGGCCCCCTCCTCAAGCTGTCCTCTGACTTCTCCAGAGGCTGTGTTTAGCCCCAGATGCACAGAGGAAGTCACAGTGCCCTGCAGTGAGACATTTCAAGAGACCTGAGAGAAAAGGAAGGAGGGAAAAAAGAGAAAAAAAAACAGCAAAAGAGATACAGTGGTCCCCACCCCCCTGAACCATCCCACCATTTTGTTGTTGCCGTGGGGGATAACTGGTGGTCAAATTGAACCCCCGCCCTGCAGGCAGCTGGGGCTCACCTGCAGCGGGCTAATTACCTCGCAGGCCATGAGCAAAAGGTCTCCAGGCAGGTGAAGTAATGGAAAAGCTGAAACATTTCAGAGTCATTCCTCTCGGGGAGTAAGTAAGGGTGCGGTTGTGGGAAGTTTTATAATGGTGTGGTTAAAACATCAGTGATGCAAACCCTTTTTCCATGGAGTTTAAACACATAACGTGCTGCTTTCCAAGTTGGTGCAAGCAAGAGCATTGCAACCTGTTGGACGCGTACCGCAGGAGTGCTTCGATCCTCGGCGGGGAGCAGCCAGGCTCCCAAGTGCATCTGCAAAAAACAGGCGTCAGTCAGCTCTCTGTCTTTGCATCTGCTGTAATTCTTCCTGCCAGTGTGGTCTGGAAATCATATTCGTGCATGGGAGTGAGGGGTTAAATTACTGCTGAGGGGCATCAGTGGATCTCTCTTCACCAGTGGCTGTGCAAACCAGCAAAGGACAAAGTAGGAAGTTCTCCCAAATTCAGTGGGCAAAGCAGTAAGACACAAAAAAAGGACCGTGGTTGCATTGGGTGACATGCAAAAAACTGCTCAGCTTTCCACCATTTAGTGTCAAAGTATGTCTGTAGCATAGCCCTACAATACCATCAGCAAACCTGGATCAACGGATCAAAAGAGATTTTCAAAAACTGAACAATCACCTGCTGAAAGACCACTATCAAATATTAGCCCGTGAGTAATGACAGCGACTGCGTTATTCAAGGCATCACCGCTACTCAGATTTTCCTGAGTGACACCAGAACCTGAACACTGAGAGAGGATCTAGCTAGAGATTGTTCCCACCTTTAAAAAGCAACTGCAGGGATGGCTCAGCTATCAGATTAAGAGGAGCAGCCGTGGCAGCCCGCTTGGTGTCCTTTGGCAGAGGCCAAAATGCTTCTCCCAGTACAAGTTGCTCCTTCTGTGCATGGAAAATTACAAAGGTGACTCCCATTTATAAAAGATGATGTACCAGGGCCCCGCAAAAATGGACCCATCTGTCGACTCTCCGGCCCCAGCAAGGCTACATTTTGAAAAGGCAACAGAAACAAAGGTTTCCAACTGTCTTTCCAGCAACTATATAAGTTTTCAAGGAATGTTGGCAGCGGTCACAGCTATTTATCTGCAGCCTGCAGGGGGCTATTCAAACACGCCAGGTTTTCTGCCAAGGGTGGGGCTTGAGGTTTTCTGCTCCATGGTCATTCGAACCTTCAGCATTTCCGTCCACATTCATGCGCTGGGTCCGGGTGTCATTTCCTCTGCCTGCTGGATCTCAGGCAGGGATGTGGGAGTGGCAGGCAGCTTGCGGTCACAGGCATCGCTCCACCTGGGCCCGCACCCATGGGACATGGTAGCCCTGCGAGCGTGCACACTTCTGCTTCTCCATCCCCACACGCTAGCCCTGCCTGGCCTCATGGTTTGTGGAAACCCTATCTAATCCTGAGCAGAGCCCACAAAATGAAGCACGGGGAATAGTCTGGGCAAGCAAATAACTTTGCTGCTGTGGAACTACTGTTACGACTAAAATTTTTCAGCCACCATCTGCTGAAGTCAAGTAAGTTTCCATTGACTTCAACAAATGCTGGGTCACAATTTGCTTAAGTGTTTCCAGACTTTGGCCGTTCCAGCAAACACCCTGGCCAGCCATTCAATGGTAACAGAAATCCATCAAATATTTGAGTATTTGCATAAGCAAAACAGATAAAATTTGAGACAAGGTTTGGTTCTTGGTCTTTATCTTTTGGTCAGCTTGGTCTTTATCAATTATCAGTTACTGGGTGGATACACGTCTAGAGAGATTTAACAAACAAATGATTCTAACAGCAATGAGGTAAAATGATAGCAATGTAATATAAGGTTTTACTTTTAACAGGTCAAAGGGATTTTGATGGTATGTGTTATGGACACCTAAAACGTGTTTATCTTTATCTTACTATACCTAATTACCCTAACAGTGGTCTTTTTCCTTGATGTCAGGCTCACCAGGAGTTTCATGTTCCAGATTTGAAAAGATGGCTTCTGGGCATCAGACCAAAATTAGGCTCCTTTATTAATTTTAGCTTTATATTTTAGTCTTGGAAAAAAAATTAATTCAAGGTGCCCACAGGCTAACGTAAGTGTTTTAATGGCAGAGGAGGTTTTCGAAGCATGACAAATTTCATTTTGCTTGAGTCCACAGCTAAAATCAAATCAATTAGAAAGCTGAGGACCATGAAGAAACACGTACAACTGGATTAGATGATTGCAATGAACATGAGAAGTGATGGGCACAGCATGGGCTGGGACTTAGAAAATTTGCCTACAGCTAAGGAGGCCAAAATTAAATTCCTCATTCTGGTACAAACTTCATGCTTGACTTTGGCTGAGTCACATAACATCAGTCCCTCAGGCACTACCTGCCTGGCTCCAGGGCTGCTGGCTACTCTATGGACATGCTCCAGAAAGGAGCAGTTGTGCTCAGTGCCTGCAGCCCCTCACTTAGCTAGCTTGCAGCTGCCTTCGCTCTGGCTACATTGCCAGGCTGGAGGGGTTCACCTTGTCTCACTGTGCCTCGAGTTCCCATGTGTACAAAAAGACATAATAGCACTTTTTGCTTCCCACGTGTTTCCTAGGGAAGCGTGTTATCAAAGGCGTGTGAGCAGCTTGGCTTCTGTTTAAAATGCAGGCTTTGCGACTACAGACAGGTAGAAAGAGGGCAAGCTTTCAGACATAAAAGCACCCTGTGGAGAAGATTCAGGTTGAAAAAGCAGAGCTGGAGACACGGCATCACTGCAAGGGACTCACACAGACTTCCTCAGCTGCCACAGTCTCTTCCAGTCAGCTCCGCTCAGACGTGGGATGGGACGGAAGAGCTGCATCCCAGCCCTCCCCGCCGCCCGCGGTCAGTGTGTCCACATCTCTCTGAATGCAGAGCCTCAAGCTGGGGAGCCTTAATAAATGTTCTGCTGGCTCTTCGCATAGTGATTTTGTATGACTCACAATTAATGCCGGTGAAAGTCTTATTTAGTAAGATAGTGAATGGCAGCTGAAGCTCTGCAGAGGCTTAAATTTGCTGCGCTCCAAGGTACCAACCTGAACTAGCCACATGGTGCCCATGGCTACACCAGGGGCAAAGTGGAGAAAGAAGCCGCTTGTCCAAGGACATGGCTGTGATCTGTCCCAGGGGCTGGAGCTGAACTCCAGCCCAGCTCACCAGACCCAAGTGCCTCTGCCTAAATCAGAGTCAAGTCTTTTTCTTGTATATAAATGCGCTGGGAATCCTACTTACTACTCAGGCCTACGCTGATGATAACACGGAGAAGCCAGGTCACACCTTCCTGTCCTTTCCGCTTGTTCCTTGTGTCCGACAGCACTGGCTATATGAACATTTTTACTTTCTCTGTCACATCAGTTTTCCCTTTGGTAAAAAAGATTGTATTAAAATTATAAGGCTATTTATGGAAGGCTTAATTACAAATAAGGTTGGGGTTTTTTTATTCCCTATGCCAAACAATTTTTGTATTCCCTATGTCAAACAAATCAAGTGAACAGTATCCCCTTAAACTATATGCTTCATGTTAGCTTCATAGTTGGGGAAAAAGTAAATCTGTGTATGCTTTTCAAAGGCTTTGTTTCACAAGCAACAGAAAAAAAGGAATAGTCATGGGAAAATTACAAACTGTTTGGCACTAAGGAAATTCTGAATGCAATTTCCTGAGCTCAGTGTGCTGTAGGAGCTGCAGTAAATAGCTGTCAGGCAGTTTTCTCTGCTAAAAGATTTTAGACATGATACCCGGCTGTAAAGGAGATTTGTCTGTGCTGGACTTTTGCTCTCCTTCCAATTCAGATGGGATTTTCAATAGATTTAGTTCAGCTGGCACAAAGAGAGCATGGGTGTGTTTTCTCTGCTTTAAACCAAGTTTTCTGGGAATCTTCTCTTATGCAAAAATGAGAGAGTTCACTTCTTTGCTGAATTCTGCTGAAGAAAAGTGATTTAAAGATGGTTTGAAGTCAAAGCTGAAAGAGACCCAAGAGAAAGATCTCAGCTATACGCATGGATGTAGAGAAGCTGTCTTCCTGCCACTTCCAAACTGAAATATCTTCAGTAAAAACAGATTGTGATTTTTTTTTTCCCCTCAGCAGCTCAAGTGAGGGTTGAGAACAGAAGAAGAAACTGAACCAACAGTGGGGAAAAATATGTGGCATTAGAGACTCTGGATCTGAGGAAGAACATGAGAGTTATGCGGAGGCTGTTTAGATTTTGATGAAGGAGCCTCTCCCAGGAGAGCAACACACTACAGCGAGGGGTGACAGAGCCGTTCCCCAAGAGAAAAAGGGCTCTGGGTGCTGCGCATTCACTTCACACCTCCCTCACGCACACCTGCGCTCTCAGTGAAAAATGCTGCTAGGCCAACTTTTGGGGGCTCATCCGTGCCTTGCGTCCCCCTTCCCAGAGCTGCTGGCTGGGATGCAGGTGCTGGGTGGGTGCGGTGGGTGCTGCTGTGACGTGGCACCACAGCCAGAACCAGCTCTCGCTGCCAAAACAAGTCAGCTGGTGCCCTGGGTGCTGCCAGGCTGGCCCCGCTGCCTCAGAGAAGTGCCACAGCAATGCCTTCAGAGTTTCTGCCCCTTGAGCAACCCTGAGAGTGTCCTTGGCAACTCAGAACCACAAACATCGAGTGGTAGGAGCCAAGAGGGACCGGCCAAACACGAAACCTGGTAACTGGGCTATAAATATTTACACGCTGCGCCTCGGCTTTACTCGTTCTGCTGCATCAGGGGCACGGCCAGCCGCAGAAGTCCAGGTATTAACTGTCCTGCTTGTTGTGGTCCTGGACTTTCAGCCGGACTATAATCCCCACCGTCTCCGTGTCCTTGGTCAGATCCACTCCCGGGGACACCAGCGGATGTTCCTCTTCCCAGCCCGAGGTGCCAGCGCATCCTGCTCTGATTTTGGTGTATCTGCAGCATTAGATTTGCCCACCACTCCCCAGATCAGCGGAGCCTTGCAGCGCAGCCAGCTCTGTGCTGCTGCAAACACAACTGCTCCAATGCCATCTGGGCACAACTGCCTGACCCCCGCTGGGCTCTTCTCCTTAGGGCAATGAAATTCACTCTTGCAAGCATTGCTGAGGCCTGATGCTGGCTATGAATCTCAAATTAAGTATCTGTAAAGCCAGGATGATCCATTTTTTCCAGGGAATTTTTTACTCAACCCCTACACCCTTGTCACGAGTGCCATCGGTCTATTATCAGCTCTGTCATCGGAGCACAGACAGATTCCAGCTGAAGCAACAAGTTGCTGACGGGAGCTGAGTTTAGGCATGTAACTGTGCCAAATGGCACTGGCTTCTTTCTAGTGGGACAATAGCATTCAGCCCTTGAAGGCATCTGACCCAGAGCTAAGGCATTTTATCGACAGCAAGTATCTCAGCAACAAAGCTCCAGCTGGTGAACCAGCCCATGCAGAGCAGAAACGAAGTCACGAGGGAAATTCATTTGCCTTTTGGAACAATTTGGGCATTCCCGTGTGAGCAGCGGACACAGCTTTGAAGTCCCAGAGTGGAAAACATAACCCAGGCATACCTTGTGCATTTGCAGCGTCGTGTTACTTGCCCTGCCTCATCAGAGGAATCCTTGATTTTGCACCTTGAAAAATGGACGTCAATGCAACTAGTGACCTCAGACCACTCAACCAGACATAATTTAGTTAAATAGCTTTAGGATGTTCACGTCTATTCCAAAGCTAAAAAATATGGCAGAGTATCTGGTGAAGGGAAGAAGTTTGTATTAAATCTGGCCCTTCTGTCACTGAGATCCAGAGGCATTTCCAATTCTCTTACCAATCTCAAAAGCTTCAGAGGCTGGGAGAATTCACACAATGGATCCAAAAGCACCAGTGGCTAATCTTAACTGCCTGGAAAAAGGGAAAAGCAAGCAATGCTGCATCTGTTGTTCCCCTTCTTCTTGTACCCCTGGGAGTTTTAGGAGCGAGCCATATCACAGAAGAGCAGATTTAGCCTTCCATCATCAGAGGGTGCAGAGGAGATACTTCAAGGCACTGCAGAGAATGAGGATGCTGTGGGGACGTGGGAGTCAGACTGCCTGCCCTTACCTGTCTTTAGGGTTATGCTCACGGAGCTGCTAAGTAGAAAAGGTGCACTTTGGTACAGGCCAGCACCGCAGGAGGGGCAAGGAAGATGCTGTAGATGGGATGCAGGTGCAGAACATGCCTACTGTGGCCCCCCCTCTGATTTTCTGTGATTAGCCCATCCTAAATCAGGCAAAGGGGCTGGAGCTAGCATGGGGGAGAGGAGGAGGCCAGTGGGTTGCAGGACATTTACTGCTACCAACACTGAAGGGGACAATAGCTCTTCTTGCTGTGTTCAAAGAATGAACGGAGCAGGAGCTAGCCATGGGCTGTGGACACCAGGCCACAGAAACAGGGAGGAGTAGAAGTGGGGGAAGAGATCCCTGGCAAAAAGATCAGGCAGAATTCACGATACAGAAGTCCGTTACAAACAAAAAGGGCTCAAGGGTAGCTGCTGGGTACCTGCACCTCTTGGCTGTAGTTTAGCATTGCTTATAGGAGGAGGAAAGGCAAGGGAAAATATTTCAGCTGCTGTCTCAGCCTAAGCACATTTACATTGCAAAATGCTTTGATGCTTGGCCAGCTGGTATTTTCCTATTCACAAAGCATCCTTTGCACCGTGGTGCCTTCCCAGCTCAGCGCAGCACCCATGTGGGTAGGCTAGAATAACTAACTTTGCTGCTGCAGGTAGAAGAGCTGACATGCTGCATAAAGCTGACAGCTTATTTTATACACTTTTTGTCCGCATTCCTGGGAGCTTATGTATACAGGAAAGGGAGCAACGTTCACACATATCCTTAAAAGTAGCTATGACCACACTATTCTGCAAAACACACAGGGTTAGGAGATTGCAACCATATATGGACTCCTTGGGGCTGGAGCATCGCTGGCACCCCTCGGAGAAGGGCAGCTGGTGGAATTTCCTATGAAAGGCCAATTAATAAAGACAAAATCCTTTTGTATATACGCATGTCTAAATATCAGACAACAGATTCAAGGCTCTGCTACCCCAGTGTCCTGAACCTTACAGAGTCTCCTGCAGTCTTTAAGGGAACTTGTAGCCTCTGATCCAGGCTTTAAGGCTTTAAGCATGGACCGTAAGGGCTGGAGTAAGGAAAAGCACCAAGATGGGCTGTGTGAGGGCTGCATGTCCCAAAGCAACATGCTCCAGAGCCCCTGGTTCCCAAACTCTGCTCTGAGAGCAGGCATTTGCACACCTTTAATACCATCCTGCAACACCGAGTGGTGACAGGCTGGAATTCTGCTTTCGCTGGCTTTGGGCTCTCCAGTCACAGCCTCACCCCTGACATCTCACCTCTGCAGCGGCCAACCCACCAAGACTTTGCCTTGCTTCTTATCAGGCTTGTCCAAGGGTCAGAAGCCTTCAGGGACATCAGACCCCCACGGCATTGCTGTGCTGATCTCCTTTCAGCCATGGTAGAGAGGTCAGGGTATTGGAAACCAGACTGTCCCCAGTGCTGCTCCTGCCAGCAAGGTGTAAAGCAGCTTCTGACGTTAACATGGTTGAAGGCACCAGGTGAGTTGGAAATTCCTTTATATTAAGTGACACCCAGGTCGCTCCCAGCTCAGCAGAGAGGAGAGGAGATGGAAAGCAGCAGGCACAGGCAGTGTTGGCGCTGGGCGGCGTTGCTACGCTTGCAATGGACACAGAGAGCACACAAATACACCCATGGCCTCTGGGTTCTCTCAGCAGTCTGGCAGATTTTGTTATGATTGTGAGCAAGGATACCATTTCTTTATTTCCCCTCCACTTGCCTCACCTTCTGATTATTCTCCAATCACAGACACATGTGGCCAAAAGTTTTTTCACAGTTTAGTATTGTAAGAATATATTTGGGCCCACTAGCATCTGAAAGGCACTTCCACCCACACCTCCTCTCTTATCTTGCCAAGCTATTTCCTCCAGAATACTCCCCACATCTGGTGACAGACACTGTTTTGGGGCTGCGAAGCACAGGAGCCAAGGAGAGAGGAAAAAAGTCCTCTTGCAACAGTGCAACAGCCATTGTGACCACAAATTGGCTGCAGGTGAGAGCAAGGAATTGTTTAAAGCCCAGGTGATGTCCTACCAGTGAGGACTGGGAAGCCTGGAGGGAGAAGTGCCATGAAGGAAGGGTGTCCTTGCAGGCTTGATGTTGTGGGGCAGCGGGGGCGGGGGGTGTTGTTGAACCAGTTCTGATGCTTGTCAGCAGATCCTGCAAGGGCTGCATCTCATCTCTGAGGGACTAAACCCAATCCTGCAACCAGCTTGTGACCGCTAGCATTAAACTCCTGATTCTGAAAGCCTAACAGGGGGAAAAAAAAGGGTCAGCAAACAGCTGGCCTTAAAGAGGAAAGCAAGATACAGGGCAGGTGTATAGTCTCTGAGCACAAGGTCACCTCAGCCACCCCCGGACTCCTGGGTGTTGATGCCTACTCGCGAGTACCCCACTGAGACAGCCAGATCCAGGCTGTGTGAGCAAATTCCTCCCTTTCTTCAGTGCAAAGGCAGCAAAGAGGCCATCGCTAAGCCAAGCACCTCCTTTGAGAAAGTGGTGGCCTCTGCAAAGAGGCTCAGGGTGTAAGAGCAGTCAGTGTTGCAATGGCATCTCCTCTCCTTTCTGCAGATAAAGGCTCAAGCTGGGTGGCGTATAAGGCATGGTGAACATGGTAGAGGATGGAGAGTCTCTGGAGCAGGGGTGGGCTGGCAGGCTCTGCCCTGCCTGGACCTGGGCGGTGATGGACAATTACTGTCCTTTCCAATATTGCCATCTAGAGGACCCAGCAAGGACAAGAGATCCTCGCAGGCCGCGATGAGATAAGGAAGAAGAATCAAAAGCTTGCTTTTTTTAAATTTTACCTCACATAAAGGCTTCCCCAGCATGACATGGAGACAGAGAGCCAAGCGCACAGGACTGTCCGTGCCTTGGGCATAAGAATACAGGATTGCTCTAAAAACTGCCCTGTGATTTTTTTGAGGCTGTAGATACCTGGCGTTGGCCCACTTTCCAGCACTTTACTGAGCACCATGTAAACATGGCCAGGGGGTACAATAGCTTGACTGAAAGCTGTCCCTAATCAGCTCGAATTGAACTGAACTAATAAAATTGGGACTATTCAGCAAGTGGTAGCTCTGCAGACCTACCTGCAGTGCAAGTCTCCCTCCCCAGACTATGCAGAGATCTGCCTCATCCCTTCTTCCAGTACGTCTGAACAGCACCTCTCCAAATGTTTTTTGCATGGCAAGCCTGTCCCACAGGATGCCTGCCTGCAGCCATGTGCATTGGGAAGGGTGGATGCACGCCGGCTGGTCCCGGCTATATTTTGGGTACCGGAGCTAGCGCTCACCAATGGTGAGCCCAAGGACCTGAATCATACCGTATTTCAACAAAACAATTCATTTGTAAGGGATGTGCTACACTTCTTTTGAGGGTTTGCAAGGGTAAATAGCTGCCAAAAGGCATTTGTTCAATTGCTAAACTATGTCCTCGTTTGTTTTAGTTATGTGCCCAAGTACGACCCAAGCCTGGGCTGGGCAGCATGCATACAGTGGGATTAGAGATGTTTATTCTGATTGTCAGGATTTTGAGGTGCAAGAGTGCATGGTGGAATTAGCATCATTTCATAGTAAAAAAATAAACACCGTTGTCTCCTGTCCTGCTTCTGTGACTTCCAGTAGCACAGGCCACCCACAACCAGCATGATGCTGGACAAGCCCTTCTCGCTTACAGACTCAACAGTACTTTTGTGAGCTGCAGTCAACACTTTGCCAAAGGCGAGTGTGACAGCTCAGGCTTCGCCACCCAACGCAAGGACCGTGGTCCCTTTGGAAAGCAGAAAGGACACCCCCACCTCAGCTCGCTGCTGCTATGGATGGGGGACAAGTGCTTTCAGGGGCTATCCTCCCACAGTGATAGTGGACTACAAAGAATGTATTTTTACATCATTCAAAAGGTGAAGGTTGTCCTTTGTGAATCAAAACTCTCAAAACCAGATTCCTGAAGTTTCCGAGATGCCCTCTCTATTGAAGGATTGTAAAGCATTTGAACAACAAACCTCTTCAGCTGCTCCGACAGCACGTAACACCAAAAAAACAGTACAGATGGGAGACAGAGGGCAGAATCACTTCCAAAGGACTGCAGAGCAGCTGCCACAAGCCCAACGGAAAACTCAGCAAAAACACAGGACATAAAAGCCCATGAAAGGTCAGGAGCCTCGATTTTGCAAACACCCTGTAGCAATGCCTCTCATGCAGGTGTGCTGGTTTTGGCTGGGATAGAGTTTTCTTCATAGTAGCTGGTATGGGGCTATGTTCTGGATTTGTGCTGAAAACAGGGCTGATAACACAGGGATGTTTTCACTATTGCTGAGCAGGGCTTACACAGAGCCAAGGCCTTTTCCGCTCCTCATCCCACCCCACCAGCGAGGAGGCTGTGGGGGGCACAAGGAGTTGAGAGGGGACACAGCCGGGACAGCTGACCCCGACTGACCCAAGGGATATTCCAGACTTCCAGACCATACGACGTCATGCTTAGCACATAAAGCTGGGGGAAGAAGGAGGAAGGGGGGGATGTTTGGAGTGATGGCATTTTGTCTTCCCAAGTCACTGTTACATGTGATGGAGCCCAGCTGTCCTGGGAATGGCTGAGCACCTGCCTGCCCGTGGGAAGTGGTGAATGAATTCCTTGTTTTGCTTTGCTTGCGTGCGTGGCTTTTGCTTTACCTATTAAACTGTCTTTATCTCAACCCACAAGTTTTCTTGCTTTTACTCTTCCGATTCTCTCCCCCATCCCACCGGAGGCGAGTGAGCGAGTGGCCGTGGGGGGCTTAGCTGCTGGCTGGGGTTAAACCATGACAGCAGGTCCACCCACCACCCCAGGGCATGTGGCAGTGAGCAGCAACTAGGTTTTGCTGCTCCTGGAGAAGCCCGGGAGCTTTTAGCAGACATCAGAGTCCCTCTGCTCCCCAGCGCCTGTTCCTGCAAGGGAGGCCAGCCCCAGGGCTGGGCTGTGTCAGGAGCAGGGGTGAAGGCAGGAGCATACACCCCAGCCCGGCTGCCCTCCAGCCCAGAGCGTTCAGCATCTGCATCACTGCCTGCTGCCTTACCCGTTGGCCAAAGGCCATGAACAAACTGGTCTGAGAAGGTCAAGCGGCACGTCATTACTTTGCTACAGATTTATTTCCGTGTGAATTAATGAAACAGTACACACAATTCCAGAAGAAAAAAAAAAAAAAAATCTTTTATAGGCCCATAATCCTTCTTTCACAGTACAACGCAACACTAAAGGATTTAGTCAGTGTAAACAGAAGGTCCAATAGTGATCATCAGCTATCACAGATCAGCTGCACAAACACCACAACTACGGAGTTAATGCCATTACCACACAAATCGACAGTACCAGTACAAATCATAACTTTACCTACAATGCTTTTTCTTGTGCAAAACCCACGAAAATTCAATTTACAGAAGGGCACCTTCTCTAAATCTTCATGGGAGCTGTAAACTGCCTCCTCGGGGCTGTCTTATCTATTGGGCAAAAGGTCTCGGGGCCTGATTCTCCAAGGTACCCTTAACTTCATCTGCAGCACGGAAACCATCAGGGCTCTGCATCTGAAAACCAGGCACTCATGTATCCTCTGCTGCAGCAGGACAAAGAAAATAATCAGCTGAGGGTGAATCTGAGTCATTTATTAAATCATTCCTGAATTTCAGCTTAGATTCATTCATTCACCAGGACTAGTCAAAACAATCCTGGTTATATTACGTATGGATCATAAGAGTTTACAGGTAACCCATAAAATCATAATTTGTTAACTTTTTCTTTTTACTTTAATGTACTAACCGAACTGTCACTGGTGTCAAAAGCTGAGGCTTATGGTAATGTGTTGGCAAGCTTAAAGAGAGTGGGTAAATTACCAAAGTCGAAGGGTCAGAGAAAGAGAGGAACGCTACTGAGGCTATGGTAAAACGTTACGCTGTGGCCGTCTTGCAGCGCTCGGCTACAGGTTTGCACCTCAGCTGGGGATTGCCTGGGAGGGAGCCCCGCACTGCCCTTACGCTGTGCCGGTGCACGGGGCCTGCCGATGGGACCACGGGCTTTCAGGGAGAGCAGAACCTTTCTGCACCTCCGGCTGCACCAACGCCAGCTTTGTAAATTGAATTCATAGTCAGGTTATACAGAAAAAAACAAGAGGTAGTTATTTATCATACCTCTTCAAAAAGGCAAAACAAACAAAAAACGGGATGTAGAAGTGATGCAGTAACCTAAAGTCAACAGGTACCTACTTTTTTTTTTTTCCTTTTTTGTTTTTTAAAACACATGAAGTTAAGTTAGACATCATATAAAATGCACACTTCATGGAATTCCTGCATAGCAGGAAACAAAGAGGCTAGCGCTAATCCAACAGCTACCTTAACAGCGAGACTGCCATTTACTGGTGCGAGGAAGATGCCCTATCTAAATACAAACAGAGCGTTATCCCCCCTTCTAGAGAAGTCCTATGGCAACACTTACACATTTTGTTCAGAAGGAAAAAGAAAGCATTTTCTTGGGGATAAACTGCCAAAATAATTAGTTTCACATCTGTAAATTTAAGGCAATGTTACTTAGACCTGAGAAAATGGAAAAAAAGAAAAAAAAAAAAGGTTTAAATTTATTTTCTCAACTATACACATACACTCAGAATTTCAGTATTTCTTGTCTCCTCCAACTCCCAGGTGGTGCCGGGGAAAACAGCCATGGGGAAACTGCTCTGAGGTCTCAGGGTCAGATCCTGAGAGGTGCAGAGTTTGTTCCAAGGACAGCTAACAGAAGCTGTGAGCACTCAGACTCACCCGGCTCTTTTTCATATATTCTCTTTTTAAACACCTCTGTTTAAGCCCTCTGGAGAGGGTTAACTCCAGAATGGGCCTGTAGTGCACCAGTAACCCTGAAAGGTTAGCAAAACTGCAGCTAAAATAGACAATAAAATTACATACAGTAAATTTCTGTGATTCCTCCTTTTCAGGAGAAAAAGAAGGATGTCAGGGTTAACAATTTCACTGCACCTTTAGCCATTCCCATAACTACAGAGTAAATCCTTTAAGACTAGTGTGAAATCACCAATTGTTCTGTGCTCTTACTTGCAAAATAAAAAAATTTAAAAAAAAAAAAATCAACTCGCAAACATTTCTCATTAAATGGTAAAAGACATGAGAGAGATGGGGTGGGAATTACAGACACACAGCATGCTAAGGAGTTATTAAACAAAGTGCAATGATTTTTGACTATGCAGGAGGATGGACGGACAACTCCCCTTCAGTACCACCTAGATGCTCAATACCTCTGGAGAGGTCCGGAGGTACCGTGTCAATCTGTAGCCGTAAAGCTTGTGTTTGAGGTTGGCTGGGCTCCACGGCCCCACGTGCAACTGCGGTAGCTCTGCACACCTTAACTACGTCTGCGACTGCGGGAGAACGGATTCGCTCACACAAAGACGCGGTCGCTTCCCAAACATGAAATTTAGTTGCCAATTGAGGATTTGATGGCTTGTTCTAGAAAGCTGCTTGAGCCACAACTGAAAGATGGACTCAGCCCTAAAATCTGTGCACGCCCAGTGTAGCTTCTGTGGGATCACCTCCTTCTCCTAAACATGATTACAGACACAAACCACCCCTCCCTCCTGCTCCCATCCGAGCAGCCAGTCCTTGCTGTCAGCTTTGGCCGGTGCCTGCTGTTCGCCCGCTAAAGCAGGGCTTGGGCAGAGGGTCACTAAAAAGCAGAAAGTCTCCAGGTCCCAGAACAGGTTCCCACAAAGCGAATGATTTTATCACCGGCCACTGCCTAGCAAGAGGGTCTGATGGGCAGATTTTTCGCTGATATTTCAAACGTGACTATCCAAAGATCAGAGACCAAAAAAAAAAAAAAACCAACCAATCCTCATCTGAATAGAAAGCAATTTCCACTGCTCGCCAGCACCTCCCTACCCTCCTCTCCCAGGCTCAAATGATGAGCAGGGAGTCAGCTCCTTTACTTACCCTGCTGGGAACTAAATCCTTCCTCAAACCACACATTAAAGAAGCTCACTGTGTGCAAAAGACTCTTACGCTAAAACAGTTCCACCCTACACAGTGCAGTCAACACAGTTTTTAACTTAAATTTGCAGCTTGTTCTTTACAAGTGCTTGGCAGAGAATATTTATATTCTTCTGACACCATATAAATAATATTTATACAGCTTAGACATTTTGAGACATGCATTAGACTTTAGGTAGTACATATTTCTTGATCATATATGCAAATATTACTGTCAATTAAACTGAGCAACCTTATGCTGGACCATGTCTTGCGTTATCCAGGACGTTTGACGGTGGCTCTGAATCGTCCATGGGAAGGACCAGGCGCGTCCCCCGGATTACAAGTTCATGGTCCCCAAAAGCAAGCTCTCGATCGAGCGCGTCTTCAGAGCTGTTTCCCACGAACCGCCGCGATGTGCCGCTGGATGCGACCGAGTCGGTGTTGACGGTGGAATCCCCGTAGGTCAGACTGATGTCCCCGTCGTTCAAAATGAGGTCAGAGTCATCATCCTTCAGCTGCTCTTGATTCTGGGCAACAAACAGGAGGAAAGTGCTGTTTAATCTTCCTGAATAGCTATGTTTGCAATTGCATGGTCGTGGTGAACAAGCAGGTAAAGGCACCAAACCACAGATTCTCCTGCACCACAACCATAACCAGATGTGCCACACACACATCTCTGAGCCCAGGAGACTCACACAACGCACTAATCCCTCTGCAGTCTGCCTAAAAGGGCGCTCTCAGCCCTTCTTTCTGATGCCAGATACACGGGGAACGCAGTTTTGCGTGGCTTTGACAGGACTAGAATACCCATGACCACAGGAATCGCATTGCTGGCCCATCAAGAGCCATCTCTGGTTTGTGCAGGGAACTTGATGCTGATACTTTGCTGGCAGCGCAAGAAAACTCCTGCCACGGAGAGCTGCCGCTGCAAGGTGCTCCTGGCACAGCAACACCCTGAGTGCTGCGGCTCTGCCGGAGAGCCGCGCTGGCACTGGCCACCCACAGAGCCACGAGAGGCCAAACCTGACCAGCAAACCCAGCTCCTTGAAGAGTGCGGATGCACACAGGCAGTGCAGTGACAGTGGAAAAGGTCGCTGCCTACAGGCTCTCCAAAGCTGCTTGTCATCTCCCTGCCTCTCTGGGCCGCTCAGACAAGGGCTCTTTACTGTTTCAGGAGAAAAATCAGCCCCTGTTCAGATGCTGGCATTTTGGTTGCGACTGATGCAGCTGAAGGGCCTGCAGGAACAGCTCAGCTGCAAGGCTGGAAGAAAGCAGGGGACAGGGAAATTGTGTCCTCCCAGCTGGGCTGGGGAAGGACAGCCGTGACAGCTTCATTGAGCCAGTCACTGAGGAGCCACCATGAATACACCACGAATCCCTCCATGACCAAACAGTCAGCCGGAAAAACAAAATGCTCATGGGAATTCGCTCATCCATCAGCCCCGGTATCTGATCTCCCCCCTGATTCCCAGCTTGAGGCTGCAGAGCATAGAATCATAGAATGGCTTGGGCTGGAAGGGACCAAAGGTCACCAAGTCCAACCCCCCTGCAGTGAGCAGGGACACCTTCAACTAGATGAGGTTGCTCAGAGCCCCGTCCAGCCTGGCCTTGAGCCATCCAAAAGCTACGCAGAAATGTAAACACGTCGAACTCCACCAACACCGTGACACCAATGGACTCACTTCGTACGCCTGCGGACTTGTCAGGCACCGGGCAATAGGCCCACAGCACCCCGGGAGCGTGGTCGTCAGAGGAGGACCGCTGTGCGTCAGCAGAGGCTTTAGATAGCTGCAGAGAGGGTTAAGGAAGAAAGAGGAACAGGGCAACATCGGTAAGTCAAGGGGTGGGATGCAGAGGAAGCAGCGAGGGACTCGGTGTCTTGAGGAGATCACAAGAAGGAAAGAAACACAAGTCCCTGGAAGCATAAAAATCATAGGGATGAGCAACATGAATGCAACCAAACACAGTGGACATAAGCAGACCAGGACACAGTCCTGGTAAGAAAAGGCTTAGCAGCATCACTTGTCCCATCATGCTGAGCCTCAGCCTGGCAAATCGCTCCTCCACTAATTCACGGCAAACCATATGAAAGGGAGGAGGGGCGCAGATCTAGCAAAAGGGCTACAAATGAGAAGACCCCGTGCCCTCCCTGCCCCACTTGCCACTGGGATTGAGGACCCCCTGGGCTTCCAGCCTTGGAGAGCCCAGCTTTGAACTGAGCTACCACTGCGTTCCCACTGACGGCGGGTGGAAATGGTCATTTCTCCCAGCCACAGACAAGAGGAGGTGCAAATTAAAAATCAGCAGTGTGACAGGAAAGCAAATGCTGGCTCCTCTGCTAAGCACGGAGCGAGTCACGGTCCGAGTCAGACCTGCTCGGGCAGGCGGGATTTGGCACAGCACGCACCGACCGCCATTCAAGGATACTTGTGATCGAAGTTGTACCACATGCGGAAGAGCCAGGCGCTTTCTGCCTTCGTACTCCTCCTCTCGCTCTCCGGGACTCCCTGCGGGAGAGCAAAACATTAAAGAGCAGCAGGGCAACGTGCCACCACCAGGATGAGGGCCAGGAGCGCCCATGGGGCACTGGGTTATCCCCAGGGGGACGTAAGAAGACACACACCTTCCCGCTCCCTCTTCAGAAGAAACCTTTGGGTTGCAGCGAGCATAAGAGTGTTCACACCACAACAGGCTGAAGGTGCTTCCGGCACCGCGCTCTGCATTTAGCAGCATACGACAGCCTTAGGGAGGTGGTATCAAAGCACAGAGTGACCATTTTTCTGCTAGAGCCTTCCAGTTTCTGGCTCCAAGGTTTTAAGTGCCTCGGAGCCAGCAGCTGCATCCAGACATCACATTTAATAGTAACTGACAGGTCCAACCTCCATCAAATCTCGCCTGAGATTTCTGTACGCAAATAATCATGTGTTAGGGGACTCCTGGATTCCTTTTACTTGGAGAAAAAAAAAATTAAACTGTTTGGAGGGGATTATGAATACAATTACATATTTCTCAGAAATTTGGCTTTCAGATTTATGGCTCTGGGCTGCCTTTAGCATTTGATGGTTTCTCTCCAGGAGCTGAACAGCCCAGTAAATGGCTCTGAATAAAATGAACCTCCAAGCTACAGAACCCACACTGAAATCAATTAGAGCCTCAGCCACGGCACGACCAGCCTGCAGATGCACGAGTGAGACAGCTCGGGGCTACCAGGCCGGAAAACTCCCGATGCCTCAGGGCTCCAGCATTTATCTCAGTGCAGTCAGTGCTTCCTGGGCTGCCATGTAACTACCCACAGGAAACACGGGGACAAAAAAGAGGCTGAGGGTACTCATGGGTAAAAGTGGGACAGAAGACACTACATAAAATGAGTCAGTAAGTGGCGTTTCTGTACTGCCCTGGATGCCAGGATGAGGCAGAGCACCTCCAGGTCATGCACATTTTGGTATTTATTTCAAACCCAGCAAGGGAGAGACCGAACCTACTGCAGCAGAAATGTGGACTGACTAAACCATCCAGCGTTACTTCTATGCCCTTCTTTCCAGCTGAATAAAAGCAGGCCTCATTATAAACACAGAGAGCACAGAAAAGCCATGACTCCCACTCATTGCAAACTCTTTCACCAGAGGAGCTGAAAACACTCCTACAGCTGGAAGGGAGCGGAGCACAGACAGGCATTCACAGGGTCTTGATGTAACGCCTGCACCGATGAGCGCAGCACAAATTCCTCTACAGAGGCTGCCCAGCAGCGCCGCACTCACCACGTTCTCCTGATCCGCGTCCACACCGACTCTGTGGAGGGGAAAACAAGCACAGGGTTAGCACAAGCAATGCCAGGCAGGTACACGCCGCAGGCCGGGGAGGAAGGATGCGATCTTCCTCTTGTCCCTTAAAACCCAGGACCTTAACGTAAGAGCGGGATGGGAGAGAGGATATGCTGTGCCAGGAGAGTCCCACGCATGCCGCGCTCACCGGATATTCAGGCAGGACAGCATGGCCGTGGTGCCCCCGCCGAAAACCCACACTGTAAAGAAGACGATGAGGAGCGTCGTGCTGAACATCATCTGCCGGGCGTAGGTGGCCGTGTCGCGGATGGCCAAGGCGAATGCCATGGCTCCTCGCAGCCCTGCCGGGGAAGGGACGGTGAAGGAGAGGTGTTAGCCCACGGCACAGGCGGCTGCCCCCACCGCAGGCTTCCCCACCCGAGGTTTACGTCACGCTGCCCCACACGCGGTCCTGTCCCTCTGACAGGACACCCACCACCTGAGGAGACCACAGTGCTTTACGTGTGATGATTTCGCGGCATCCGCTGTGAAAGCCTGGGTTATCACCATTCTTTCCCAGCCCAGAAAGGCAAACCCTCCTCCTGCCCCACGCTGTGCACTCAAGCACAGGGCAGGAGGAGCTCATTCCTACATCTCAAAACCAAGGCATTCACACCACTGAGCCTAAGGGAGCCCTTCCCTGCCCAGCCTCTTCTCCAGACATTGCCCGTAAGAGATTTAGAGTTGAATAAGGAATATTTCCAGGTGCTCGGTGGCAAGGAAGTGCAGATGGGCCCCATGGTCAGAGGCAAAGATGCAATAATCATACCAGCAAACATCATCATATGCTGTAAATTTGTTCCGATCTTATTTCTTCTCCCCAAATTCAGTAAAAATGACAGTGGGTAAATATTGGCAGCTCTTCCTAGGAAGATAGCAAGCTGTATTTGCACACATTAAGGAAATTGCTCTTCCTGTGTCTCCCATTGCATCCCACCTCTGCACACAGAGCCAATTTCTACTGCCTGAGAGAAACCCTGGGAAGCCTCAGAAACACCCATCCTCTGGATGCAAAGATAACCCAGCTCTGAGTGCTACAGCAGTGGGGGAAGAGCATGCTACCGCCTCACCAAAGCAAAGTACACATTGCAATTCAGGAATATCATACAGAGACAAGCACAAATAAACAAGGGAAATGATGAGAGGGCGGGTTAGATGAGTGACAGGAGAGAAAAAAACACCATTTCCCACTGTATGCTCTCCCCTGCTGGGTCCGTTTTCCAAGAACTTTCCCAAGAATTATTTGTCCTCTGTGAAGCTCAAGTTATCACAGCTACCACAACCCCTCTAACATTCCCCGGCACACCACACTTCACAGCTGGGTTTGAAGCTTTAAGCCAAGTCCCCTTCCCAAAGATTATTCAGCAAAATCAAAGCAGCAGCAGTTGAGAAAGAAAAAACAAAACCTAATACTCTTTCTGTTTTCATAGCCTGCAAGATACAAGAATCACGCGCCTCTTCATATTGCTTTTTATCTTTGAAGCTGTGTCTTTTAATACCAGCACCCAGATGGCAAAAATAATCCTGAGGCCAGTATTCAGCGCAGCCTTGAATAATATGGGAAATGCTTCCAGCTTTTATGTTCTTTCCTGAACATCATGAATTTGCATAAGAGACGTATTTCATGATCTCTCTCATGAATGAGCTATTTCATCAGTGAGTTAGCCAGTTCCTACTGGAGAGGCACAGCACAAAATTTCAGTCTAACCACCCAAACGGCATTTCCCTGCTCTTCACTCCCTTTACTGCACTGCAACCCTGCAAAAGCTCATCGGGGAAATCCAGCAGACCCCGCTGCGAAGCCAGGCACCAGCACTGGCAAAGAGAACAACGTTTTATTTATCAGTATAAACCTGCTTCAATGCAGGCAAAGGGTGAAAATAATTCTGCACACCTGAACTGCCTTCCCTGTGATATGAAAAAATTCCTTCAAAATCCTTGTTTTTCTGAGATATAGCAGAGCCAACAGCCTGTTTCCGTTAGTGTCAGCCTGCAGAAGGGGAAATCCTTTCTTATGACATCATTCAGAGGCATCTACTGTAGCTTTAACTGTGCTATTTGACCAAAAAAAAAAAAAAAAAAAAAAGGAAAAAAAGCTTTTTTCAGGGTTAACGAAATGGAATAGCAGAGAAAAGAGGAAATAAACAGCTATACCAGGCGGTCCCCATTTGCAAAGCCACTCCTGGTGCCACGCTGCCACGTGACAAAGCCTGGCGCTTCAGCATCACGTTCACATCGAACGCCGAGTCCCTGAAGCAGCTGATTCGAATGCCCACAAAAGGAGATAAAATGGGGAAGAAAAAACCAGAAAAGCTAGGAAAAGAATCTCCCCCTTCTTAAAATAACCAGCAAAGGCACCACTACAGGGGAGAAACCCCCCTTTAAAAATAAAGCTAGACTGACTGAAAAAAAAAACAAACCATACATTTGAATGAAAAACACAAAGTGGGAACGAGGCACTTCTCCCTTTCTTTTTTTGTCTTATAAAAGGGGCTCCAAAGGATACAAAAGCCCCCACCACAAAGGTAGGGTTAAAGACATGGTTCTGGAAGGTGAACAGTGCAAGTCCCATGTATGAGAAGATGAAGTTTTCCGCCAAGAAATTCAGAAGCTCAAACAACTGAAAGAGAAAAACAAATTAAAAGTGAGTTAGACATAACACACATTTAACAAGAAAAACATGTTAGCCCGTCCATCACGCAATAAATACTTCTGCAGAAGCAACCCTAGTAAAATCCATCTGTGGAAAGACAGATGCACCTATCTCTGGCTAGAGGGAAGGAAAAAAATATTGAACTTGAAATTCAAAGAGGCTGAAGGGGGCTGAGGACCTCTCACCTGCTTAGTTCTGTGTTGGGACTCTGTAGATAAGTTGTTATAAGTATAATGGGCCTGCGTGATCCCGCAGAAGAGTACGGCCACCACACCTGGGGAGCAGAGCATCACATTAGACTCCTGGCCATGAAAAGGGAGCTGAGCTGCACCCCAGTAGTGTAAGGGACTTAATGCATTAACCCCAGAACCCAGAATAATTAAACTTGTGAAAGCAGAGGGAGAGCCCCGGCTGCAAGCAATACTGGGAGAAGCAAAACTTAATAGCCCCATCATCCCCGCAGATCTCCGTCCCAGA
Organism: Sagittarius serpentarius; assembly: GCA_034782735.1. NCBI lineage: Eukaryota > Metazoa > Chordata > Aves > Accipitriformes > Sagittariidae > Sagittarius > Sagittarius serpentarius. The sequence continues at coordinate 15,704,908 of JAVKLA010000039.1, read as the reverse complement.
CGCAGGGCTGTGCTGCAGCTTGCCTGTAAAGCCACAGGCTTCGGCCAGCAGGAACGTGCTCCAGGACATCAAGAAGAACAAGCCAGTCTCCAGCAATGGGAACTCCCGAAGTTTGGTGAACTTGGTGACGTTGCAGATGGTTAAGGACAATTTGGAGAGAAACTGTAGGCTAAGAGCATACCAAATTCAGTTGTGTATCACAGCAACACTACACAGCCCGCCCCTAAAAAGTCTATGGTACTGCCTTTCATTAATTTAGGCAAAAAAATCACAAAACACTGCACCTGGGTGAGGTGCAGCGCAGCAAAAAAAAAGATGATGTTAAGCAAACACTTGGAAAAAAAAACAACAGAAAGGATATTAAAGCTGTCACAACTCCAGTAGCTGCTCCCATTGCAAAAGAGCCACTGAATATCCCCAGGAAGATCCCGATGGACTTGAACATAGCTGTGACATCAAACGTGTGGCTGTTGTCACCCGCTGGCTGGTACGCAACAATTGAACTGAAAGAGGGAGCAAAAGCACACACAAGAACAAAACGCTGCTTAGTCTGGAGGGAGAGGCACCCCCACGGTGCTACGTGAGCTTTGCAAAGTGCTACGACCACTGCAAACACCAAGCCTGAGAAATCAGGGGTACAAAACCCAAGTCTCACACTGCAATCCCTCCGCATTCACAGCACGCAGCTGCAGCACGCCCACCCTGTCCCAGGGAGTTTGGGACCCCCTTCGCTCCCCGCCAGCTTTCTACAGTTCAGCCACCCCTCCTAGGCACAGCTCTGCATTTGCTCCTTCTAGGTGTTAGAGAGCATTGGACCAAAGCCCGTCTCTTGCATGATCTCCTGAAAATACATTTGCTAGGTGACAGTCCGTCATTTATGATGGTATTTTGGGGGTTCGGCATCAGCTTTCTATAAAATCAGGCACTCTGGGACCACAAAGCATTCAAGTGGGAAGCCTACTTTCTCTGTCAACTCCAGAGAGGCAGCTGATGTGAATATCCCCTGGAGAGCTGCAAGTTATGCCGTTTTACTGCATTTAACATGCACTGCATTTATTCTGTACTGCTCCAACTTCTGAAGCGAAATCCAGGGTAGCAAGGCAAACGGCACAGTGCCGGTTCACAACAGCAATGCTATTATCCTCATCCACCAAACTTCAACAGACCTTGGTGAAGAGACGGCAAACAGGTCTGCCACGCTGATTCCATCTCTGAATCTGCTCCCTCCTAACTCCTGATGAGCTGAGCAGTGCATCAGCCATTCCACTGTTTCATCTGGAGAGGCTGAGATACAGGGGGACCTTATCCATCTCCTAAATCCCATTTATCGACTCCTTACTTCGCTTTCTTTGATGTAAACTTACTGAAAACATCAACTTCCTAGTTAGCAATCCCTCAGCTGACACCGTTAAAACTCTTGGTTGTGAACTTTAAACACTTGCTGTTTAACCTCCCGAGTTATGTTGGAACGGAAAGTTACTGCCTCACGCACACATCCTGCAGCTCTCTCCCTTAACTACACACCAACATTTTTTCTGCAACACGAATGATGATTCTCCCCTTCCCAACATGTCACGGGTCACTTCCCTTGCTAAACTTCCCTGCTTTTAACACATTTCATTTTTCTCTATTGTCTTTTACACTGCAAGCCACAGATTTCTCCCTCTGATTTAATTTCTTTTGTCGATCCCATCTTACACTTCCCATTCATGAATGTGCTCTTACTCTGGGGTTTGGGGTTTGGGTTTTTTTTTTTAAATCCAGACTGGTTTCATTTCCCCTTCATAACCAAGTGTTTGGATGTTGGTTTTGCATTTTAACCCCTTACAGTTTTCCTTCTGGTTTTGCTTTTTGCATCACTAATAAGACATCATCGCCAGCTGCCCTTCGTGTGTTTTATTTCCCCTGTCCCTGCCCATGGGGCTCCCCATGGCACTTAGCCCCTGTGAAACCTCCCTTTGGAAGAAGCAGGTAGAGACCCTGCGGCTGCATTTACCCCCCTGCTCCCAAACCGCAGCCCCGGCACCTCGCTGCCCACCGGCTTTCGGTTCTGGGTTCAATTCCTTTTCGTCCTGCAACCGGTTCCCTGCCACCAAGCCAAGCCAGGCCAAGAGAGCACAAGGCAGGAACAGAAAGGCACAGATCCTACTCCCCAAGCACAGGGACAGACATTTGCCCGGGACTGAAAGCAGGGAAGAGAAGAGCCTCGAGAGCACCCAGCTCCTGGCAGAAACCGCGGAGGAGTCCCCCGGTGCGGGGACGGCGCCCACAGTACTCGCTTTTACCGCGTGCAAGGAGCCGACGGTGCTTCTCGGGGCAATCACCGAACCCACGCACTCGGCCAGCCGCGGCTGGAGCCCCTCTTCACCCCTGGGACAAGGCAGCACCCACCACCAGCTGCCACCCAGGTGGCAGCTCCTCCATCAACGCAGCCCGCCCACCCAGAACCCCCCCAATTCTCCATCTTCCCACCTCACCCTTGCATCTCCTAACTGGGCAGCAGGTCTTCTGCTTGCGAGAGCAGAACCGTCCCCATGCGGTTCCCCCACTTATGCCTCTGCTGTCAAACAGGCAAATGTCAAACTAAATTTAAAAAGGGGGAACCATAAATAGGAGTTCCGGACTGCTCTTGGAGGAGCTCTCCTCCCTGGAGCAAGAGGCTTTCACCTCCTCCTTGCACTCAAGATGTGGTTGTGTCCAGGTAATTTGAGGCTGTCCTTGAGATACCTGCACCGACCGATACCCGCCGTGCTGACCGGGGCTGCCTTACGCTGCTTATGGTGATCACAAAGACAAAGACCACGGCAAGCTTTAAAATGGGTACGGGTTAACGGCTGAGAAGCCCTTGAGGAGCATGCTGCTGGGCCGGTCTGCTCAGAAGCCTTGCGGCAAAATAACTGCTGACTGCAGCTTGGAGCTACTGTTTTGGTGCAAATTATCTTATTTCAGGGAGGGGGGTGGGGTGGACTGAACTCAGCTTGCAGAAAGAGGAAGGCAGAAAATCAGAGCGACAGCTACAAAGCTGATACTGACACAGCACACGAGGCAAATCACTGCGCACGGTGCAGTCACCTACGTGTGCGGAGATCCACCACAAATTTCATTACTCTGATGCTGAACCCACCCACTCCCACCCAGAAACTCCCAGCAGAGGCTTGAAGACCCTCCTCACTCAGGATCACTTCTTAAACACGACCTGGCTGTGCAGCATTTACTCTTGCACCAGCGGTGACACGTCCAGCGTAAAAGCCAGAGCGAGCAATACAAACAGTTCCAGAAACCTCAACAGAAACACTCAATTCAGTAAATACAGCCCATGCGGGTGGCGATACACAGCTCACAGTATGTTACTTGCTGCCTCCACCTCAGTAAAACCCACGCAACCAGCACGCCGGAGTGACAAGTATTCCAGAAATATTTTCTGTATTAGTCTTAGCTATACGTTAACCTGTCACTGCTGCAGATATTATATATTTCCAAACAAATTCCCATGATGACAACACAGTGAAAACACAGATAAAATATGTCCTCCATGCAGAGGACATAAAATATTAAAGAATATAAAGCATCCTTTAGAAAGCCAGCAAGTTTCCCATGTGTTCAGTCCAGGGTATTAACTCCGGTTGTAAGAAATACCATCTTCTTGATGCACAGAAATTGGGGAGAGAAAGGAAACAGCTGCTTTACCAACTATTTCCACCTAAACAAAAGCAGTTTTTTGTGGATGGGAAGGAAGGCAGGTAGGAGCAAAGCCATGAGCAAGGGGTTTCAGTGGGATCCTGTGGCTGAAAGGCAGACATGGTGCTTTTCCCATTTCAGAGGACATAAAAACTTCCTTCTGGCTGAGTCAACCAGCCATAAAAGCAAATAAAACTATCCATCATGCAGGGGGAAGTTGTAAGGACAACCCACAATCCCAAGCTGCCATCTGCAATGAGGAGCTGCATCAGAAGGTCACTACAACTTTTCAGGACATTTAATACGGAAATCTGCTCTTGCAAACACCGATGCTCCTATTTTACAGAAGCAAGGCTCCCCCCAGCACCTGACATGTAACATACATAACAATTAAAAATAAAAACAGAACACACTTACGAAGACAGCACTATGGCAACGGCATCATTGAGGACGCTTTCGCCAAAGAGAAGGGCATACAGCTCAACATCAACCTGGAGTTCATGGAATATGGCAAGAACAGTCACTGACAAATAGAAAAATAGAGAGACATTCAAAAAGGTGCCGTTATTTTGGTGTAACCAAAGACAAAACGTCCCTTTTTAGAAAGCTGCCTTCCTGCACATCTGTGCCACTCTGCTGCAATGGTGCCAGCCACCCCCCATGCTGCCTTCAGAGTCTTCCTTCTGCCCTTTAAGTTCTGGATTTGCTTTATCATTTCCCTCCTCCTCCTCCTTTTATGAAAACACATCCTGGGCATCAGGTCGATTGACTGTTTAGTGGGCAGACATGAACAAACTCTGCTCTGAGCTTCTTGAGGGTCTGAGCTCGCGGGCTAGACCACGGTACCATGCTGACACAAGCCACCCAGCTTTTGGGATGCTGTCAGCTCAGAGCATCAGGGAGAGCCTTCCTCCACCTGCAGAAGGCCAGGAGGATACAGGCTCGTCCAGGACGATGGCTGTCTTTTCCTTCCATCCCTGATACTCAGAGAAATCCTCGGGTTCAACACAGGTTGACACGCTGGAAATGCCAGCACTGATGTGTTAACATTTCAGACCTGACTGGAAAAAGCCAGGCATTGGCTCAAACCCTGTGTGGGGGTTTCTTGTGATTTACAGCCACACGGCAGAGATCGGAGTACGCTCAAGACCTTCCGCGATCCGGCGGCTCCAAAAAGATAATGAAAACACAGCAGGTTTTGCCTGTCAGCCTTGCAAAAACATCACAACATCTAAAGCAAGATGTAACACAAGGTGCACGGTGCATCAAGCTGCTGCGGAGGGCTGAGCTAATTCCAATGAACTTCTGTGAAAGTCCTTTAAAACAGCATTCAGGGACTCATCTGTGCCCACTGAAGGAGGTTTAACCCATTTATGCACAGGAAAATGCACCATTTTTACCTGTGACACCTTGTTCCTGTTTCAAAGCCTGAAGAAGGGACACGATGCCGACAGCTCGTCTGCAGCATTTCTAAGCGTTACTTCTACCTACAGTCCTTGCCCAGCCTCTGCCCATCTGCCATCAGATCCACCACACCGCCATCACGCCTGTGAGGTGCTCCCTGCTTTGCAAACGTGCCCCCCTCTCGATGTCGACACCCCGGCTAAGTCACGGGGAGAATGCTTGACCTCGCAGCCACATGGGACCAGTTCCCCGCTACAGGAACACACATGCCCACGCAAGACACATTCGGAGAAGCTGCGAAATGATTTTACCTTATTTTTTAAGTTGTTTGTGGGTTTTTTTAAATAAAAATAACAGCAGTAATAGCCACACCAACACCTGGCAAATCTTAGGGAAACATAAAAAACAAATTTCTATAAACTCATGGGGAATGTACATCTTGTATCTCCACCTGGCAAACAGATGTGGCTACTGCCACGTTATGCTGCAGGTTATGTTCTGCAGCGTTGTTCTTGCATATGTGCCTATGCATACAATGCTCCTCATTTTGCCTTTGAAAACAGAAATGACTCTTTGTTAAGGTGAGCAGGTAAAAGTCCCAATTCATCTGGAAATGACAGCCACTAGCACTTGTTTCAAATGGGGAGAAGGCCTGGCTTCTCCAGGCGTGCAATCTCTCCCTTCCAAGCAACACTGACCAATATCTGCATTTAAAAAGATCTGCCAAGGCTGCTGTAACATCAGAAGGGGAGCGATGCCGCCACCCCCCAGCCCCACCACACTGGTCTCAAACGTAGCAGCCAGGCTGCAAAGGAAGAAATTCAAGCTGTGTTCAGCAACGGGCAGGAGGAAAGAGAGGTCTTTCTGTGTCTTTAGGTGAAGATGGAACATGCAAACAAACAGCTACCGTGTAACAGCAATTGTGAACTAAGTAAAATTCAGTTGGACAAGGCATGTTTTTCATAGTTTTGATTTATAAAGTGCATCAGTAGACCAAGATGTCACTACTGTCCTCAGTACTGCTCATTAAGATCAATTTTCAATTAGATTAGCTCCATCCAAAATCCCACCCAAACAGAAGTGGAAGAAAATCGCTAAACTAACTAAAAATATCAACTGAATCCTCCCCGCATTACACATCTTGTTCTGCATCAGCTGTTGGCACAGGATGGCAGAGACACAGCAGACCTGTCCCAAAACCCAGCAAACTCAAGCGAGAGACTGCCCAGGACTTCACTGCAAACAAAGATTCAGGAAAGCTGAGGTTTGGAAGGTATATTACACCGAACTGGAAGGAAATAAAAAGGCATGAAGATAAAATTGACCTGTAAGAATGTCACAAATAAACTCCAAAACTCAGAAGAAGGGAACTTGCAGGCCTTCCAGGCTTTCTTCCCCTCTTCACCACAACTCAAAACAGATCAAAATGTAGGCAAAATGATGGAAAAAATAACCACCTAACATACCTGGGTCAGTAGCCGACACGATGGCACCAAACAGGAGGCAGTCAGTGAAGTAGAAATCTCCCCCAAGCTGCCCAGTGACTTTCATCAGCGCCACACAGCCATACACAACAGAGCTGGTGATCAGAAGAAGCAATTACTCATCTCTGCAGTGCATTAAAACGACTTTCACATGGGCTCAGTTCCCCTGAATTTGCCAGACTGACCCCTAAAGTTATGCAAACGCAGGAACACCAAAGAACTGTACTGCGTGAGCTGAGCGTGGTGAAACCCCACGACCACGCAAACCAAAGCACCCGCCGCACCGGACTGCAAACGTTGTGCCAGTAAGGAACAGGGACCAGAACTCCTCCATGAGCATAACATGCCTAAAGAAAAGCAGCAGCCAGGCTCGTGGGGTCTCACGATTGCTTTGCAGTGTTTCACATTAACACATTTCAGTGGGATCACCTTGGCCTGACTTTGAAATGGCCAAAACTTTCAGCAAGGAACAGATAATGTGGATGCTGAGTTTGCTTGAATCCACAGGACTTCCCAGTGGAAAACACCCTACACCGGCCTGCGTGCTACTGTTCAGAATGGGAATTGTCTAGCTCCCTCTGCGCATAGGGATAAATAATTTGAAACACAATCTGTGCTCACTAGGCACCTGCTTCCAGCAGGTAAGGACAGGACATGCGTTTATGATCCTGCCTTCTCCTCTTGTGTCTCACGCTTGTAAGGGCTGTGTTTTCAATAATGTGAAGTTACTGACTGTTTTTTCAAGACAATCTTCAGAGAACTGTGAAACTTTCCTTGCCATGTATATAACTATTCTGTATGGAATGCTGAGAAAGCATGATGCAATTAGACAGCAATCACCCTATCCACACAGCAAAAGTTTGGACAGTAAATAGCATTATTTGCCACTGCCAAGCAGCAGTAGCAGAGAGCCTGTGTGATCTTTCAGGGCTGGGATTAGCAGCCGCAGCTCCACGCTCAGAGCGTGGCTCAAACTCCCGTGGAAGAACCAGACCAGCTCCAACTACTCACCCGATCACCAGGCAGGAAATTGCAGTGCCGAGAAAAGCATACGCTAGGATGGATCCCAAGTTTCTGAAGAAGTGCCTCTAAGAAGGAGGAGAAGAAAAAAAAACAAAACCTGAATTACATTTTGCTAACAATTTATTTCAAGCCTGCACAGGCACCCACACAGTGTCCGTAGCAACTTGGACCTAGCTCAGACACCACGAGCTGGACAAGCACGGCTGAACGGTGCCCAGCACAACGGTGTGCGCTGCCAGACCAGCAGATGTTAATGAAGCATTAATAAACATGAACATTTTCTTGTACCCATGTATTTAATAAGGTGCTATTCCAAGTCCTGGGAACTGATTTCCTAACCCAGCAGCATTCCTCCTTCCTTCTCCCGCAAGCTAAACAGGATCATTTTCCTCTCCTTCCAAACCAGCATTTCAGAGAGCTGCTGCTTTCTAAAACCCTCCTACCCTCGTATGTGTTTCAAAAGCAGGGATGGCTGAAATGGCCCAGCTGACCTCAAAAACCCCTGTGCAAACCCGTGCTGGAAATGGTTGAAGTTGCTGACCCTTCTGGGGCAGAGGGACAGATAAGACTGAGCGGGGCACTCTCAGCCCTGCTTCCTACAATCCCGCGTGTACAGGGGAAAACCATGCCCAGCTCCGCAGACTCGGCCTGCTGAGCAAGCATTAAAAATGCTCTGGAGGCAGTGGAACTAAAAACATGGGCGCTGTAAAGGCACGTACCCTTTTCAAGCTGTAGCCTGCATAAAATATAATTGGAGGAAGCAAAATGTTGAAAAAGACTTCAGGATCAAAAGTCACCTGTTAAGGAAAAAAAAAAAAAAAGCCAACAGTAAAATGGTTTGTTAAGACTTTACAAGACAAAACACAAATAAGAATGTCATAATAAAATATATGGAGGAAAGCCCGTACCCCCGCCAGATGAAATGCTGTCAGGTGAACGCTGAGGATGTGTCCAGGATCTTTGGGAGACATAGCTCAGCCTAAATAGCTTAAATTAAGATCAGCTGAAACTAGAGTTTCATTACGTTGTGTTCAACTTTAAATTTATATCTGATCACAACTGGACAGAAGTTTAAAAAAAAATTTAAAAAAAAAAAAATCACTTAATCCAGCAGACACAGGACCTGTCCCCATGGAGGGAGCGGGGAGCATCGCTCACCTCTCCACTCGCCAACTCCCTTACCTTTCTCAGCATCTCATTATCCTGGACATTATTGAGCTCCTGGGCGCTGATTTCCCCCTTCAGGGTGTACTCGTAGTACTTTCCGCTGACGTTCACCAGCAGTGTGGCGGGACTGGTCTGCACTTGGCAGCTCAGCGTCACGTTGTTGACGTCGCTGGGGACGTGGATGCCGTAGCGCAGGACCACGCCGACCAGGACCCCTGGGGAGGGACATGCATCGGTGAGACGAGCCACGGCAAACTCCTGGGACAATCTCTTTGAGCACAGATGCAGCATCAGGCATGCCAGGATCCTGACCCTCTGCTCAGCTGCTGAGCACAACCACCATCCAAATAATTGCCCGCACGATATTAAACCATGCGCGTCCTCCCATGAGCCATGCAAATGCTCCATGCTCGTGCGGACTTTCTAACACCAGCCACGGACTGGTCCTGAAGGCTTTTAATTACCCAGCAGTCAGTCAGCCCCTCGCTCTAGTGCAGCGAACAGCCGACGTTGAGGACATGCTGGTTTTCTTAGGGCGAGCACCCTGGTATTGCAGGCACACAGCTGGGGACCTAGCTGCTCACGTGTGCCCAAACTATGCACGTTGCACCTGGAAACCTGACGGCATCGTGTTTTGCCACTACAGAAATACATTAAATCCTTCATTTCCGTAGGGAATTAAAAAAGGTACCAAGCAACCATCACAAACGCTTTGAGGACAGTGAGCGTCCTTCATAAAATGCTGCAACACCATACAGCCTCCTGCTGCAACAGGGAGCTTTCGCAGCGCACAGCAGCGATCCCCATTTTATAAAAAACATGAAAGTTTTGCCTTCCAGGCCAACCACCCGGGGTCTGCCCCTTGCCCTCTGCAAGCTTCAGCTCTGCACCGAGAGTAGCAGCCCCAGGGCAGCCCCGTGAGCCAACACTGCCTCCAGCTGAGCTGCTGCGCAGGAGTATCGCGGGGTTAATTTGCAAGTCAGCAATTTATACAGCACTTTTCGTTTGCAGCACAGCTGATGAGCCGCGCTCTGAGGCCTCGCATCCAGATTAACGGCATTCGCACAGTGCAGGCTCCTCCGGCTCCTTCTCACCCGCATGGTGTGCCGAGTGCTCTCCTGGCAAAGCTTTTTGACATCTGCCGGCTGGGGAGGAGGGATGTCCCACAAGACACCTTTCCACGTAGCCTTCAGCACAAAGGGTTTGGAAACTGCTTGATTAAGGTAGCGCTGAGCCGCCACAGAAATCCTGGATCTTAACCCCATCTCTGAACCACACATTTATGAGAAGCTTTCAGACACGTGGGAACTAAACAGAGACCGCAACACTCGGAAGGCTTCTCCATTTGCCTCCCAGGACGCTCCCGCTTCTTCACTGTTGCCTTAATTAAGATCTTGCTCTGTGCTTTCCTACAGGCAGGGCACAACCCCAACCGAAGGGAACACCAAACTTCCTCCGCCGCCATCTGACGGGAGCAGAGCCTGGGAACATCCAGCACCTCCTGCAGCCAGTTCCCAATCCGCTGTCCGGTCTTTGCCTTCTCTTCCCTCAAAAGCAGTTTTCCAGGACGAGATTTGCTCATTTTGCCGACAGCCAGAAAAAAAGCCCCCGCCTCCCATCCCAGGGGATGTCATGCACAGCAGGGCCACCCAAGCACACATCCAGGCCATGAGCAGGGGCAGAAGAATTGGCTGCAAAGAGAGACTCACCACTGCTAACGCATCACACCAGTGACACAGATGGCTCATCTCAGGGACCAGGCTGACAGACCCAGGAGCTGCACCCAAAACCCAGTCCCTGGTCTAATACGGCACTTCTGCAGCACAGCTGAGCTGCTCTTGCAAACCTACCGATGCTTTTAAGCCATGCACAGTTGACCACGTGCTCGCCACATGCTCTGGGCTTTATCCTGCACTGCACCGTTGGCACAAAATCGCCCCGACAGTAGCAGAAAAGGTCCCTCTCGGCACAACCAGGCACGGTCAGCTCCAGCAAGGAGAGCTGCTTCAGGGAATGTCACACTGTGCAGAGCACCCGAGAGCTGCTTTTACACCAGCATCACTAACAGGGGACACCAAACAGGAATACTTTTGCTTACTTTTCTGCTAGCCTCTTTGTTCCTGTGATCTTCCAGTGCTCCAGAAATAAAAGTACAGAAATGAAGGCAAGGATGTCAAGAACATCGAGATGCCACAGCACGTATTTACATGAGCATGTGGCTGGGGGGCATATGGCACCACAGCATTGGGACCAAAACACCCAGGTCTCCTTTCACCCAGAAAATGATGACCCCAGTGGTACCATGGGAGACAACCGAAGCTCTTCACTGGGACAAAGCGAGCTTCAGAGGCTTATTCACATCTGCTTACAACTATTAAGCAGCTTTAAATAGTTACAGTGAGAATTCAAATGAAAGGGAGGAAAGTCAGACTGGGGAGCACATTTACCCTCCATGCTTGCAACTGCTCCTCAACTCCTACGGAGCAGGCAGCACCAGGTACACTGCGCTCTGCAGCCCTACAGAGCTACCTGGGATAGCTTTTAAAAAGTCTTTTTTTTTTTAAAAAAGAAAAAAAAAAAAAGTTGATTTTAGAGCTTCACACAGGAGTCAGAAACTTCCAGCAGCAGCAGGAGCTGCCTGCCTTTTCTCGGATGGCAACCCATCCAGCGACCCCTTTAACGCCCGGACTCAGCACTCAGAGACAAGAGGCCCTGCAGGAGGAAGGAGGGACAGACGTCGCCACTGTGAATTCAGAAGGGATCCTGACTCATGCTCACCTCTCCACTCTTAATCCCCGTCCCAAAGCAGCACTACATCTGATAGCACCCCTGCTCATCCTCGCCATCTCGCTTACCCAGGCAGCTGTTCCCGGCCCCGCGTGCCGGCCACGCTCCGGCTGCAGCCAAATTCCCACCCTGGCCAGGAACAGGATAAGGGAAAAGGGACAGATAAACCTACAGTATCTGCCAAGACAACTGTGCTTGGGGCTCCCAAAATCAGGCATCTTATCTCGCCCTGTAACATGCTGCCTGGGAAGCTCCCAGAGCTCTCTGAAGCAGGGTGGGAAAAGACACCCACGTGCAAATACACACCCGCACAAAGAGCTCGTGGGCACCGGGTGTGAACCAGCCAGCATCGTACCAGCGGCCCCTGACACAGAGATGCCGTCAGAGTTACTTACCGGGAAGGCGTGCTGCTGCTCTGCTTAAAGCCTATTATTCTGCCAACATTAAGACGACCCCACCACCGGCCCCTCCTGCCCAACGGTGGATCTCTAATCAACCCTCCCCACCTAACAATGCTCGCTGGAGGCACTTGGGACAAACCCGACTCAGACACCAAGTTTTTTCACACACCAAGTTTTTTCAGACACCAGACCCAGTCCTGGGCTCAGGCTACCTGGATCAAGCCCAGGGGGCTGTGTAGGTCCTCCTGGTTCTGACGGTCTCTTAGGAAATGGTTCAAACTCTCTTGGCGCTCGAAGGGCCATCCTAGCAGCAACCCGTGAGCAGCTCCACCACTATCGACATGCTTTTGCAGCCAAAAGTTTTACAAAACCGAGCCCTGGGAGGGAGCTGAGTGGAGGGAACCTGACACCAAGGAAGCTGCCAGCCAAAAGCTGCAAGGAGTAGAGAAGCTAAAGGCAAAGCTAGTAAATTAATTGAGTTCCTTTATGCAAAGTGCAAGAGATTATTTTCATTGCATTTCTCCCAACTTCATTAAAAAGAACAAAAGCCCATGGGCTTTTTTTTTTTTTTTAGGTGTTGCTGAACATTTCCGAGGTAAGGTTTTAAATGAAGACTAACATATTACCACCCAGGCACTTAACAACAATGGAAGCACACAGGATCCCCAGGCGAGCATTAATCTGGACACCAAAAGGAAAGAAAAAAGTAGTGAGCAACTGAAGACATCCCAAACCCAAGCAATTTAGACGTACACAATCCAGGGGCCAAGTGGGAACACGTACAAGGAAACTAAACTTCTAGAGAAGCTCCTGCCACATCCACCATCAGACCCCGAGAAGAACTGAAACAACACTGTTCAATTAATCATCCTAAATGTTGAGTACCTCAGATGTGGGAACTTCGTTTTAAACACTGAAATGAAGCTTAGGGGCTAGTAAACACCTATTATCTGTCACCATGAAATGACTCCAGCCCGTGTCCAGCTCTTAAACATAAAATCTGAGCTGACAGTGTAATTTGTAAGATATAAATCCACCTGGAACAAGCGCTTATAACTTACAGTAAAAACACTGACACCAAGGAAACTCTGGTGTATTTCAGAAAGAAGAGATGTATGCAAAAGTTTCATTTGACGTAGTTGTTGAGCTTTCTTTAATTAGAAAAAGGCAAGCTTTTACAAATTGCTTCTCTTGCCTAGATTTCAGGGTCTGTTTTGCAGCCTGCCTCCTGCAGCACTTCCACATTTTCAGCGGACTTCCCCAGGACTGAAAGCATCGCAGGGGCTGAGAACATCGCAGCGGGCCGGGGACAGGGAAGCAGAAGTGGTACCTGCTTTGCTCCCTGCAGCTTTTAAGTTGTCGCTGTAAAACAAGAGCATCTCGCCACTCCTTGGGAAATTACACATCCCTTTTCCTATGGCAGCCATCACAGCCTGAGAAGCAAATGCCAAAAGCCTTGATAGCATGGAAAAACTCGGGATCTTTTGCATGACCAGATGGGTGACGTTACCAATTTCACCAGCAACTCTCTAAGCACAGTCTGCAAAAGAGCAGACAGAACAGATGCGTTTTACAGATCAGCAGGAAACCAGAAGGACCCGGCTTGTCCTCTGAGAACAAGGGGAGCACTCAGGTGGGTCCGGAAGAACAAAGGACCAAGAGGAAGAAAACTCCAGGAGAAGAACAGCAAGGTTAAGGGCAAGTTTGAAAGCGAGAAAGGGACAGAAAGGCCGTGTGTCGGTGAGCTCCAGGGTAGCAGGAGAAGGAAGACCTTCCGTGCTGGAAGCACATGCTCCCGCAGCACAGCTCCCGTCCCGGGGAGGTGACCATCCCTGCCCCAGGCAGGAGGCCAGCGATGCCTGCACCCACCTCAGCGGTGGCTTGCAGGAACCTGAAAAGGCAGGCCAGTATTTTGTGCCTCTGGGCTGACGCAAGTGTCTCTACCCCTTCGTTTGGAAGGGCACTTCCAATTAAATGAAATTTAGAATCACAGAAGCCAACGGCCCAAACGGGTCCAGTCACAGCCTTCAGAGCAAAGCTTTCTGCTGGGTGGGGGACTCGGCCACGTTGCTACTCTGCCCAAGCTTGGTCGCACATCACCCACAGCCAGCAAGGACAGCACAGAGAAGAGACACTAACCACAGCACTTAGCAGAAGACACCTTCTCAATCCTAAACTCAACAAATCTTGTCTAGATAAGGATCCGTGGCCGTGTTAATCACTCCCCCAGCACAACTCCCAGTCCTACTTGGGTTGAACTCCAAGTCATGCTAGATAACCCGGGCAGAGCCACGCGTGGCATCTCCATACAATGGCTGAGGCCACTTCACAAGGCCACGTCATCTCAGTAAATCACAGACCACCATTAAAATCCAACTAGCTACGGACCCACACCCCCGACCCACGGCCTCGCTCCACTTCTTGTGGGAACACATGTGGGGCATCTCACCAAGAGGTCCTGTCACAGCCAGAGGACAAACCCCAAAAGTAGGGGCTGGTGTGCACAGGTCCCCGAGCAGGCCGTAAGGCTGCTGGCCCTGTGGGCCCCTGAGCATGACAAAGGGTGGGAGCATCTCCCCAAGTGGCCTCTCCACTCATCTTGGACAGCTTCTAGAAACTCAGGTGCTCTAAACATAAGGTGGAAACACAACCTCTGGCCCCAGCGTGTGGGATGCAAGGCTCCCGACCAGCGCAAAGCCTGGCCTATGCTGCCCCAAGTCCCCACGCTCAGCCCCGCAGCAGGTAAGCGGGACTTGCCAGCACTCGGTGACATGGTTTTGAGGCCGCTTGGCATGTGGTAGCCCCTCACCCCACCAGCTTCACCCGCGCTGCAGCCGCCCGGCGAACGCGCTTGGGAAAACCCAACTAGCTGCTCACTGCCCGAGATTTCGGAGTAACGCTGGCCTCGAGAGCCCTCGATATCTAGGGTTTGGAAAACAACCAACCTTCCCTCCAGCAACACCCAGACAACGCTCAGCACGGGGCGAGCCGGGACGAGGCGCGCAGCCCGGCTGTCCCAGCGAGACGGGAGCATCAGGCTGCAGCTGGGAGGGGATGCGATGTGGCCCCCCGGACCCCCGCACCCCTTTGCCCACGCGGACGTCCACGAAACGAGCCCCGTCGTAGCCCCCTTGGCAAGGGGCCACCAGGCACCGAAGAAGGGAACGGTGGGCTTGCTGGCCGTGAAAGCAGGCGCCCGGGCGCCAACCCAGGCTCTCCAGTTGGCCCAGCGCAGAGCCGGGACTGGTTTGGATGGGGCTCCCAGTGCTCAGGGCAGGGCGGGCGGCTCCCGCTCTTCCCTCGCCGCACGGGTTTCCCACGGGGGGGGTGGGGGGGTGCCGGCGCCCCTCACCGTAGATCATGGCGAGGCCGGTCTCGTGGAGGAAGCGGGCGCGGCGGTGCTTGAAGAGCCAGATGGTGAGGATGGTGAGGGTGAGCAGCAGGATGAAGACGAGCAGGTTGGCGCTGTCCTGCCGGTGGCTCTCCTCCGCCGCCTTCTCCGACACGATCTCCTCCTCCAGCGCCCCGGGACGCGCCGCCGCCGCCGCCACGTCCCCGCTCGCCGCCGCCGCCCCCCGCGCCCACAGCCCCGCCGCCGCCAGCACCAGCACCGGCCCCGCCATCGCCCCGGTACCGGCCCGGCCCGGCCCCGCCGCCACCAGGAAGCGGCGCTGGGCGCAGGCGCTGCGGGGCGGGGACAGCGCTGCCGGGAGCCCGGATAGGGACGGGGCTGGGGCGGGAGAGCGGTGCCGGCG
>JAVKLA010000039.1:15630615-15686990 GCA_034782735.1 Sagittarius serpentarius | reverse complement strand
CCGGGAACTTACCGGGAGGAGCCGGGGGCTCGCCCCGTGGTAGCCGGGGAGGGGAGGGCTGCCGGCCGGGCGGCTTCCTTCTGTGTCTCCGCCGTCCCCGCAGGCATCCTCCCTCCCGGCAGCTGCCCGGGGATGGGGCTCAGCCCCGCTCTGGAGGAGTGGAGCCCCAAAGCCCGGCCGGGAGCGGACCGGCTGCACGGGGACGGTCGGGACCGACACACCTCTGGGACCCACAGCAAGTTCTTGGGGGTTTCTGTGCTGCTCCTCTGTTTCTTTGCTTATACAGAGTGTTGGATGCGTGTCTGCGTTTCTGTTTTGTAGATCGTTCTTATATGAGACTAACAGAAAAGGAAGATGAAACGTTGCCCATAGATGTAAGTTTCAGTTTTTACAATGTTTGAAAGGTGTGATGCTGCGTGAATAGTTTAGTCTCAGTTGCTTTTTTTAAAATGTGATAGGCAAGAATAAAGGGTAAAGTAGCTTTTAAACTGCACCTTCATTTGAGCTCCCTCTGTCAAAAAGAACCGTATTTTCTATCCCAACTTCCTGCAATGTGTTATATCTGTCAGAGAGAACAAACCCCAGGTCCAGACCTCCCTCTCCTCCTTTAGAACTGCCCTGAAGCATCTTGTCCAGGGATTCCCTGAACATAGCTCAGAGAGCTTTTGCATTCATCTCCTTCTTTGCAGCATAAACATCCTCCTCCCTCTGGTCTTTGTTGGCTGACATTTGTTTATCCAGTGTGGCTGCGTGCCCATTTGATCCCAGCACAACCTGCTTCAGGAAGCGTTTTTTTTAATTATTATTTATTTGCTTTATTTGCTTGGTTTTTAAATTCCACTTCAATTATTACCTGTTCCATTTTTGCTTAATCAGAAAGGTAGGGAGATCAAATACCCACAACAACCAGGCATGGCATTTGGACCGAGCAGCAGCTGCCACCGCTGTACCGTGTGTGTTGGCAGCCAACTCGTTTCTCGGAGAGGGTGTTTAGATCCTTAAGTGCAGGAGAATACAGTGTTTTGTTCTAAGGATCTTGCTGAGGAGCCATGTGAATCGATTCAGTTTGTGCAACACTGACCGGGTGTCAGGCAGCTGAAGCTCTTCTCAGCTCCGCCACCCTTTTGCTGTGCTAAATAGGTGGGGTATTTAATCTTCCCATGCCTCAGTTTCACTGCTGTTGAATTGCTCACCTCTGTAAAGCACTTGCTGTCACTGGATGAAAAGCGCAAGAGACGCTGTTTGAAAGATGAGATTTTTTTTTTTTGGTAAATATTAAGGACGTTAAGTAATGTCTGTGTTGCACTGTGCTTCCCTCTGTTACAGATAGTTCTTCAGACTCTGTTAGCCTTTGCAGTTACCTGCTATGGGATAGTACATATCGCAGGAGAATTTAAAGACATGGATGCCACTTCAGAACTAAAAAATAAGTACGTTTTATTTCTTCTTTGCATAAACGCCTGTGTCTGCTACTCTGTGTACACACTGAACACTGTGAAATAGCTCGCTCTTTACCTCAGTTCTTCTTAAATGCATGTTGTAGACAATAATGCTGAGAGGAACAGTCACACCTGGGAAAGCCAGCAATGTCTTGAATTTCAGAGCAAGTTAGATAACAAATTAAATAAACTTCTTGCTTTCCCTCATCCAAAATCTTGCTGCTGTGCAGAGTTGGTAGAGGAATGAAACGTCTGCAAGGGACGTAAGAGCTCAGCAGTCACAAACTGCTGTCGTGGGATGGTCTCATAGACTACGGGGCAGTATGCCTGGCTCACCCTCTGTTTGTCTTTGCTTTTTTGTGAGTCTGAATTATTTAAATCTCACGCTGAACTATTCAAGGCAGAATATCTGAGAGACTTTAAGAAAACAAGAGATTTTGAATCAACGTTTTGAAAAGGATGTGAAATTGGATGGGCAGACGCAGCCTCTGGCCATTTCCAAGAACACAGAGGAGTATGGAAAGTAAACAAGTTGCCATCCTTGTATTTCGTAGCATTTACCTAAAACCCTTAGCTTCAGGCGCAGAAAGGGATGGAAAACTGACAGTAAGCAGTGTCAAGGTGTTGACACAAGTGACAGCTGAACTACGGCTGGCACGTTTGTTACGTGTGCATGCAGTAATCCACAGGCCTGCCCCTAAACTCGAGGAAGGAAGGTGAAGTTTGTCTGTGGGGCGGACAACCTCTGCGTATTGAGCAGTTGGTATTTTTCATACTTGGCTTTGTATTTTGTTTTAGGAAAGTGAGCAAGAATTTTGGACTCAAAACTTGTATTTCCGTGTCTGTAAAAGTTGGTATACCCTAGACTGACTCTTCTAAACCCCCTGTTCTAAAAGAGTATTAATGTTGACTTTTTACATTTATTTTGAAGGACGTTTGACACATTAAGGAACCATCCGTCTTTTTATGTATTTAATCATCGTGGTAGAGTATTGTTCCAGTCCCCAGACACAGTGAATTCTTCTTCAAACCAAGATGCTTTGTCATCCAGCTCGTCACTGAAATTTCGAAAACTTGAACCTCTGCGCCGCTAAGACTTTTACAGATTATAATAATAATCCAGGACACTGAGATGTAATATTCAAGTCGGGGATGTAAACAGTTTTTTAATTTCTGGAGCAGTATTTATATTGATCTTCCAGACTTTATAAAGTATATATATATATATATATAAACTAAGGACCTTCTTTGTACACTGTTAATGAAAATGACTGAATTGTGAATTGGCGATGCAGTGTAAATTATTCTACAGTTATGCTGTGAAACACATCTTCAGATTTTCATATATTAAAACAAGTTGCAGCTGACCAGTTAAAACAAAAAGCAAGCTAGTTTTTACTGCAGTTAATGTTCTTTGACAAGAGGGAATGTTCGAGTGCTATTTATTTTCTCAGTTTGCTTGCACTACAGTTTATGGAACTCCTTCAGAAATACTGTGTGCACTGCATCACTTAACAGCAGAAAAAGGGGCAGCGTCTCCTGTTCCTAGAATGCCTGGGAGACCTGCATAGTGTAGGCATGGGAAGTCAAAAAGATTGCTTTCGTTTTTATTTTTTTACAATGCTGAAAAATAGCTGTGTGAAGGTTTGTTGTGGTTTTTTTTCCTAGTTTTCCATTATCACGTTATTTCCTTGTTGCCCTCCTTCGTTTAAATGCAAACTGTCCTATGTTGCCCCAAGTTGCCTGGGATGTGGCTGTACATTTGGTGCCTGCGTGAGGGAGGCAGCTTACGTCTGATCACATAGATTATCTACCGTGCTCAGCTTGTTTAACCACTGTATTTATGTTCTCTTTGGTTGTGAATACGGGAATGTTCATCAGGCGGCTGAATGCTGTGTTGGCGCCAGTTACAAGTTCCCCGAGTCACCTTCTATGAGAAGTACTTAAGTATCAATAAGAAATACCCATTCTGTCAGTGGTCCAGGGGTAGGGTCCAGCAGCTGGGTCTGTCTGTGGGCACTAGTACAGTACAGGAAATCAACCGGTCATGGTACAACTACACCCTTTTCTGCCAACAGAGCCTTTCAGTTTGATTTCTTTTTTTCAGCTGAGCCCTTTGTTGATTTAAGATTACTGTCTTGATTTCATGTATTAGGACAGATGATGCAGTCTGTAACTCTTACTGACATCTAAATTCTCATCTCCCCTTAGGGGCTGAATCAATGCTAAAATATCTCTTGGTCTGGTATTTCACCTACCTGACATAGCAAAGGGAGGGTAGTTCGAGATAACAATGGGGCCAGCTAGCATTTTGCCTCATCTGAGAGTGTCTCACTGCTGCCGTGGAAACTCAGCCTTTTGTCCTAGCATCTGTGTTTTTAAACCTGTTAAGAACTGTCAAAGGCAAAAAGCTTAGCAAAAATACTGTGTAAACCGAAGCCTGTTTTTCTAGCTCTGCCCGTCCTATGGATTGGGTGCCCCAGTGCTAGAGCAATATCCATAGCTGCTGCTCTACAATCACTCTTAAGCATCTAGGTTTGGTTAGAAAGGGTTACTCTGCCAGCTGAAAGTGTCTGAGCTGCTGGATTATTCCTAAAGTGTCCTGGTTCCCCCGCTAGCTGGTGTCACAAATCAGCTCCTGCCAGCTGCTGTCACCAAAGTCCTCAAAAATAGTGTCAGGTCAGCTCTCTGTTGCGGACAGAGCTCTTTCCTTGGGGAAGAGGGCTGCTGTGCGGCAGCCGCTGCATGGAGGAAAGGGCTGAACATTGGCCAGGTGACCTTGCAAGGCACAGAGGAAAGACAGAATTAGCGGAGGGAGGGAGAAGCAAGGCAGAAGGTCAGTAACCGCCGTACCAGACTGATACTGCAACTGTGGGTGGCAGTGAGCCATCTGCAGAGGTTCTCTTAGAGCAGGGCCGCTCACCCTTAACGTTTAAGAAGCCCCGTGTGCACTACTGTAAGGCTACCTGGACCCACCTGAGGCAGAAGGTGCTGCTGTGGGACAGGGTGAGTGGAGAACATCATCCGCTTCTCCGAGCCGGTCCTGCTAGGAACACCCTGTTGGCTGCATCATCTTCTCGTGACAGGTAGCCTTACTCTTCAGCAGCAATGGTTATATCACGAAGCTGTACAAATTATTTTTTCTTATTGATCTCACAATGTCCAATAAAAATTGACATCCTTAAAGTGTTTGGGAGTTTTTATTTCTGACCATCCTGGAGTCTGCTGCAGCAAATCCCTGATGACTGAATATTTAAAAGTGACTGCCTAGCACTGACAAGAAGCAACTGCCTTAATTATGACAGCTCTCTATGAAAGCGCGTGGCCGGCCTGGTGTTCATTACTATGAGATAAGATCAGTAGGGGGAATCAAAATAGCATGCTACAAGTAGCTAAACAAAACATTTTGGAGGGAAATGTTACCAGCTGGGGATCTGCCTACCTTTGAGATTCATCGTCAATGTAGCTGGCAGAGCTGACATTATTTTCTGTCTTCCCTTTAACCACAGTAAGGCTTTTTTGCCACGTGCTAATTCCCTGCCAACCCACGGGACAGGCTCCTGCAAGGTCTGGTATTGCAATGGTTGCTGGGGCAAACACTCAGCCTACTCACGGGGCTGGAGATAGTTAAAATCTTGGACTTGAGCAAGATCACTTTTCAGTCCCTGTTCTGCTTTTCCGTTGGGGGAGGCTGAAAAGTTAGCAAAGAACTAGGAGGAGTCTGCTTAACTACAGCATCCGTCGTGATTGCACCAGAGACAGAAGCAGACTCACTCACCCTTCATCTCCTTCCTGCGCTGCTGCAGCTGTCTGCATCCAGCACTGAATATGACGGCATAAAAAAAAATAATCAGTGGTTTAAGGAAGAGGCACCTTAACCAGCCCCCAAAGCTACCTTCTGCTTACCTTACAATGTGCAGTTCTTCACAGATGAGCTTCCCTTCTTCAAAAGCAAAATAAAAGTTGTGCCAAGAGCTTCTTGGATTAGACCAAAAAGGAAGTGTCCAGCCTCACCCAGTGTACATTTACTGCCATCATGCCCTGAATTGCTTTGGCTACAGGATATGATGTTTCTCCTACATTCAATACTGAAAAAAAATGTGCTGGTAATTTGCATTTGTTGCTGGAGTAGGAGGTTTAATCTGCATTAATTTTGCTGGTTTTTTAATACTCTTCCTCACCAGTCACGGAGTTCAGCGGGGAATTTTTGTTTGTTTAAAGCTAAGGAGGGCAGGAGCCATTTAGACCCTCACAAGGTGAGGAGACGGGGACCACAGTTTGTGTCAGAGACCATTCACTGTCACTGTCCTTTCCGTATCAGAGGCTGGGGTGGAAGCACAGCTGGCAGAAATCTCTTTTCCTAGAGAGTTCAGCGAGGGCTGAACCATAGCACCACTTGTGAAAATAACTCCTGATCACACGTGTCTGACAGTTGCAGGGGAGCTTTGTGCTTCCCCTCCACGCGTTGGCAGAGACGGAGCACGCTGGAGCCATCGCCAGGGCGCAGGAAAGCAAAGCGCAGCTCTAGAGAGACCCATTAGCACTGCGTGGAAAGGGTGAGGCCGGTGTGCCCGCTCCCCACTGCTGCCAAGCACTGGGTTAAAGCTTTCCTGGGAAAGCTGGTGGCTAATGACCCCTTCCCCGTGCTCTGGAGCACCAGCGCAGCCCCCTCCCTGGAGGAAGCAGGGAATGGCAATTACTTTCTAACTAAAATGATTTTTGGCTTCCTTAGCGCTCACTGCCCACGCTTCGGGTTCCCTCACCCTTTACCGCGCTGCAGCAGAGCCACCCTTCTCTGTCTCAGACACCTTCAAGGAGGACATTAGCTATGGGGGCATCCTCCAGCTGGACACAGCCCCCTCCCCTCCTTGAGAGCGGCACCATTTCTGCTCCTTTTTGGGGATCACCTGCACCAAAAGGCAGCAATTTTCCACCAGACGATTCGGAAAGGCTGAGGCTCACCCCTGAGCTCCCTGTGGGAAGCCTCCCTCTCCCCGACTCCCCCCAGCCTCGGAAGCCGCAGCTCGCTTTGCACTTCCCTGCTGTCCCAGCCAGTGGCTGTGCTGAGCTGGCAGGCTGCCTGCGTGGAGGGGAAGGGCGTAAGAAAGGCTATTTTGAATGTTAAACAAGCAGAAAAAACTTTGGTACCAGCTTTCCACAGCCAGCACTAGCAGCAAAGGCAAAGCACTCCTTTGATTTGGCCTTGAGGTTCACCTTGAAGCCATAATCACCTGGGGGAGAACCACGGCAGAAATAAATCTGGTATTCTGGCAGGTAAAAGCCTTTTAATCAGCCCCAGGTTGGTCTCAGTGATACAATGTCATTTCAAAACACTTCGGACTGCAACAAAAGCTACATCCTTAAAATGGCAGCTAATTAATTTTCCTGTCCTGCTAACTTAATCCTTTTTCCAGCCAAGAAAGGCAAATAGGAGTTCACGAAGCAGTGAGGCAGCCAGGAGCCTGGCAGCGCGAGCAGGAACACAAGCCCCAGGGCTCTTTGGCAGGGGCCCAGGCTGTGCAGTGTCACGGCTTACCAGGCCACTTTAAAAGGAAGGGAGAGAAAAAAAATATTTAAAAGGTGACATTTGGATTATCAAACCAATGGCTCATCCTATGCTAGTGGTCCCAGGGAACGCACAGACCCCCCCACAGACAGACGTGGCTATTTACTCCCAGTTCATATCCCTAGTGTAACCCTGGCTGGCAGGCAGAGCACCCACAGTGCTGGCAGTGCCCTCCCTGCCTGGACTGGTGCTGGCTGAACCAGTTTCCCCAGGATTTGCCGGAGGCATGCAGTGCTGCAGGAGGACTTCGCTTTGGATTTTTAAAAAAAAAAAATAAAAAAAAAAAATCCCCCCTCCTCCCCCAAGAAACTTTTGCTGTATATTTTAGAGCAGCTCAGGGCCAGCCACGCAAGGCCAGTGCTGACGTCCTCCAGGCCGCAGGCTGCTCCAGCATCCCCTGTCCCCGGCAGTTCTCTGCTGCTGCAGCGCAGGATGCAGGAAAAGCAGCCGGTGCGCACTGCAAATGCTGAAGCAGCGATTTACTCCCACGTTCCAGACACAGAAGTGCACAGAACAAGACACTTGCATCAAAAAGCAGTTTTGGAGGAGCCAGTTTGGCAGGCGCTCCGAAGAGCGGCTCACTTCCCTGCATCCACACGAAGCTATTGCTCCCTGGGCGATTACCGGAGCCTCCAAGTCACCCACAGGCTTGGGCTCAGCCCCCAGCAAGGGCAACCCCACAGTACGGCACTACCTCCCTGGCACAACGCAAAAGCACACGGAGGGGAGAGAAGGGGCCAAATAATCCCTCCTTCTCCAAGACCACTCCGCTGCTTCTGGTTTGCAGCCTCCCATCACATACAAATCTCTGCCCAGGGACCTTGGTGAGAGTAGCACCATTTCAATGTCAAAGTCACCACCGCCACTTTGAAGCAGAAGCCGGCTGCTACTTTGATACACCTTTGAATACAGCAGCTTCAGATCACAAAGGAAAAGCCACATCTCATATGGGAGGGACCCACATGTCCTATGGGGTGCAACAGGGCTGGTTAATAAACCCAAGTCTACTGCAAGTGCGGCCATGCTGTTGCCTTGGGTTGGCCAGGGCTGGCAGGAGAGGACAACCTCCAAAACGGACAGGCTGAGATGTTTCCCAACACGGCACAATGTGAACAGTGGTCAGGGGAGGTCTGCAAGGCGCTCTCCTCTCTGCCTTTGCTTCTCGCGCTCAAGCAGTAACTACAGAGCTCAAAAGGGCCAGAAAGGAGGCTCAACCCCACCATGTTCCGGGGAGCAGAGCAATGAGACACTCAGCAGAGACCAGCTAGCATGCAAGTTAAGACAGGAACACTGAAAGAGGTGAGTCATGTCAGATGCAGTTCCAGAAACAGCAGAGCAGACGTCCGTCAGCACGGCACGACGACACCCCACTCCCAAGGCACCAACTCTGGCCACGCGCTGAGCACGTGCGTGCCACCCTCCCCGAAGACACCGTCCTGGTGCAGGTTTCCACCTCTCTGCAGAGCTCCCCCTCTGCATGTCCGTGCCCGAGGATGAATGGGGCAACGCTTTCACTGGCATTTTCAACCTCTTACTGGTTTCCTATTGTGGTGAGAGCAGTCCCTTTCCTTTCCTTGCTTTCACAGCTCCTTCTCGCCAAGCACACCGAGTCCAGGCGTGCAAAGCAGACCCTGAGAAGCAGAGCCTGCTCTGCTTACATCTGCAGGAATGCAGGATTTGGCCAACCGGAACGCAGATAAAAACCAGCTTTCAGCTGTCCCATGAGGTCAGAGCCTCCTCGGGGTCCTCTTGTGCACATTTCTGGAAAGAGCCATCACTCAACCTATTACCCAGCAACAGTTTCCCATCACAGCCCGGGCCGTGATTCACCAGCAACTGCCTTTCCTCAGGGGAATTCACGGCCAGTTCCCAGGAGTCGGTCTCGCCCCGTTTCACCTGCTACAAGCCACAGGGATGGCCGCAGCAGCAGCTCGGCCAGCATCCTTCCCCGCGTCTCTCGCCAGCACGCCGAGCCCCGGCATGCCCTGCCCGCATCCAGCCCCCAGCAAGCCGAACGCTGCCACTGCAGCGCTGCAAGTGCCCCACGTTTGTACTCCTCTTTTCTAACAACACTCCCGCGGGAGGATTTGCTGAACGTGGTGCACTTCATACAGTCTCTTCCAGAGCTCATCAGTCCCCCACCACCTCCTTTTCCACTGATGATCATTTTGGATAGCAGCTTCTACAGTCTGCCTGCTTCTCACTGGCAGAGGGAGGAGCCCTGAACGCGAGGATGTCAGAGGAATTTAAAAATACACTTTTACACAGCTGAGAAAGAAAAGACGCCGGAGCAGCTCACGTCAGAAGCCAGAACACAACTTCGAAGAAGCAGCAGTAACACCACGAGCACCTACAGCCTTTCCTGACTTCTCTACAGCCTTCCCACCTCCCTCTTCCCGAGCTCCTGCTTTTTTCCAGCCCCAGAAGCACACTTCCAGCAAAAGGCACCCACTTCAGCCACCTCTGTGTGGAAGCCGGCCATAGGGAGCCTCTTCTGTCCCCACCCCACACTCCCCCCATGCCAGACCCACGCTGGCAGGTCAGAGAGCGCAGGGAGGAGCCCACCCACACGCACAAGAGCTCAGCAGCCAGCGTGTTGTTTTGGGGGGATTTTCAACATCAGGGAAGTAATTCAATGTACAAGACCAAATTAGGGCATGGATTTTATAACCATCTTTGCTACTGACACACTATACGACCTTGGGTAAGTCCCTCCATCCATCTTTAAAGACTCTCAGAGGAGTGCCGCAAGACTTTTAATTAGCAGCCCTAAAAGTACTCGAGGTAGTTTGTGTCTCTTCCAAAATAACCAACTGCAGATGAATTGGAACAACCTCATTTTCAAATTCTGCAAGCAACTGGGATCCAGGCTGCTCTCAGATCAGTCACTTCAACAACATAATCAAAGTTAAATGTGCCAGCTGTGCATGAAGGATTTTAATACGCTGCACGGACTGGAAAATAGCTCGGAGAACCAATGTTATTTTTCCATGGCTGGGATGTCACTGTTGAGCAGCTGCATTATAATCATCTGCAATCAGCAAAATGCCTTTTTTTTTTTTTAATCACTTTTTAGTCTTGGGGAAGAGGGCTCATTTTTATTTGTCCTACTTAAGAAAGCACCCTTGAATCCTGAGGCACCCACTATCAAGAGATCAGGCAGCTACTACAGCAGTGTAGGCTGATCAAAACACCTTCAACTGTCTACAATCAAACCCCAGTTATATTGACAGGTTCGCAAGCTTTAAAAGTTGTACCCAGACAGAAACTGCTCACACTACTACTAGCACCACCTCAAAAAACATTATGTGCATTTCCACAAATCCAGCAAAAATCCAGCTCCAGTTGCCAGGGGGCAGTTGTCACATACCCAAGACCTGGGATAGCTCATGAGCAGAGGCCCTCCCCACAGAAAAACCTGAGCGCAGCCCAGCATCCTTCTCTGCAAGGGCCACCTCTGCACAAGCAGATGGGTCACAGCTGCAAGATGAAGCAAGAGGGGAAGTCTTTCAGCTCCATCCTTTACAAAAGGCTGAACCTCTCTTTGATATATTCTACATGCTAAATATTTACAAATAAAGTGTAACATGAAAATATGCACATACTTTGGAGAAAATGACAAGAAACAGGCTGACCATGCAAACAGAGCTTTGCCCTTGTAACTACCAAAATGCTTCATAAACCTCTCCTGCCGTTTCACCATCCTGTGAGGCTGTAAGGATTTTACAAATGGGCACACACCACGAGAATGCTTTGCAAATAGCTCTGTCCCTCCTACCAGCTGCTCAGCAGTGGCGGGTGGAGCACTGGCATACTAGAGGTGCCCAGTATTTTAAGGGACATTATGCAAGACTGCATTAGAGGAGTGACAGCAATTGAGATGACAGCTAGCATATACAAATGCCAAGGATCCAGCTACTTCCACTGCTGTTGGAGCTGATCCAGGACTAGAAAATAGCCGTGAAATTCCCGTTGCAGATGTGAAGATGAAACTTCCCCAAGCTTTCAAAAAAACAAATAATTCTCCAGCAAAAATCTGATCGGAGGTTTCCATTCCACTGCCTTTCTCAGGCCAAACTATTCTTTTGGACTTCACCATAAATTGTTTAAGAGCTTCAGCCCAAGCTCAAAATATTACAAAATACGCAGTGTCTTCAATAGCTTCCCAACTCATGTTAAAGGGATACTGTTTTCTTTACGTGGTACCAGCGGTCACCATTCCTGGCAAACCCACGTGGCTGCCAACTCAGGGAAGGCATATGCAGCTACGTTCTTCCACTGTATATGAAAATGCCCTCCGGTGAGTTTAGCAAGCACAAGGCTGCACCAACAGTTTAACTCCTTCCTTGGTGCATTCTTCTTCTGAACTCCGCGTGATCACCTGCTGAAGTTACCAGATTTGCAGTACCAGCCCTGAGAAGCACTTCATACAATTTTAAAACGAAGGCTCTGAAGTGGAACAGATGAAGTTGAACCAGTTTTCACAGCGTGCTAGCAGCAGCTGCTTTTCCTACCGACTCTACCCACAGCCCCTATCCATGCTCCCTGCTCCATGGGCAACAGGGTTCCCACAGAACTGCCAGTGTTTTAGCCACTACCAAGAGTCACAAACACTGTCAATACAGAATGAGAGAAGAAAAACACCAGTGCTGAAGCCATGCCAAGAGTCTACTTTCAAGGATGAAACAACATGTCAGGTTGCAGCTGAACTGGAACCAGCCTTTTTGGTTTAGTCTTCCCTCCCTGAAACGATCACAAGATTCAGCGTTAGAAGTACAGCTTAACAATTCCTGCAGGCCACAAGATTTTTGCTAAATCCCAAGGCATGATTCTTCTCCAGTTTCTTCCTTTTCCACTTAAGACAGACTTCAGCTTGTTTTTGCAGACCTAAAAGAAGCAGCTCCTTTTAAATCCAGTGACTAACATCCTTCCTTCAGATCTCTGCCAAACCTCATTTCTGCCAGATTTGAAGTGTCTTTGGCCTTGTTTTCCACTTAACTAGGTTGCATATTCTTCAAGAGAAGCGCTCTAGAGTCCATTCGCTAAAGGTGTGATATTGCTGACATGAAACGCTATCGTTTAGCTTTATAGGGTTTTTTAATAGTTCATTTGTTAGCCAATGCATTTCCACTCATATTTTTCCATCAGAAGTTTCTTACTAGATATTAAAGAACAGAACAAAAGGAAGCAAACTCAATACCCTACTTTGCTGCCATTTCAGCCAGCCAGTTTAGAGGCAGAACCTGGAGAAAATTACCGAAGAAAAGCATGTTGGGTTTTGTTTGTTTGTTTTTACAGTTTCCTGTAAAGGGAGATATAAAATTGCTTGAACACTGCAAAGTCAAGCCTAGCACAGCCACAGCATCGGCAGCTTTTATTTTGGAAGATGACAATCGCTTTCTGATTCTGGTTAAACCTGGGCAAGAATATACTTGCCCATCATAAATGCACTGCACACACAAATTGGGAACAGCAGCACCTAACCAACATCTGCCGTCAGTGACTGGACTGGGAGCTGCATGGCTACGGGCTCATTTTAGGGAAGAGGAAGACCCCTTGGTGTTTACAGGGGAAAAAAATAAAGATAACTAGCAATGAGGATGCCTAGTTAAGAGAGGGTCAGGAAATGGCAGCAGCAGAATACATGTATTTTCCCCACTTTTTAACATTGTAGTTTAACTGTGCCACGTTATTTCAGCCTTATCTAAGGGCTCAAAAAGCTATGTTTGGGCAAAGCACATACAACTTTTCCAGATTCCATCCACACATCCATATGTGTTTGTGGACCTGTGCTGTCCCCTGAGCCCTTGCTGAGGAACGCTCTTGTTGTGCAGAGACTCATCTGTTGCACAGACTAGACATGCTCTCGGTAACACAGCTGTTGCTTCTGGGGTCATTGTCTCTACCTAAAAAAGGCAAGGCTTGACACTAGCATAACCTCTCCCGGCTGTCCCAGTCGCACACCAAAGTGAAGTGTGCCATTCAAAGCTTGTGGCTCTATTTGTTCAACACATTGGGCCATTTGTCTTATGACGAGTTATCTCCGTTAAGATCCTCTTTAACACGGTTGTGGAGCAGTTACCATTTCCTAAGCAAGCAATGTTCATTTCGTGCTCCATTTGGGATGCAGGGCTGTGCACACTTTTAGATGAATTACTGTTGCTCCTTTTTCTTCGTTTCTTCACTGACACAACCTGTGAGGACGGTGCATCTTACTTCCTTCTTATGAAGACTCATGCCCAGTTCACTATAAAGTTTCTTCCCCTCTAATATTCTGATCCAAGTTCAGTTTATTCAAATAATGGTGAGGTAAGGGAAAACTCTCACCACTTCTACTTGAATGGACTATTTGTAGTTTCTAAGGTATAAGACTCCAAACAAGTGAATAAAAGTCACCAGCTTCCTGCAGCTCATGCAGCCAACTGCATCACATCAAAAGAGCAGGCTTACATACTAGCAAGGTCACTAGTTAAAAACTCGGCCCTGCTCAGACACATTATGATCAAGTGAGTGTCTCTGCAACAAGAAAATTAAATAATCATTAACCAGATAGAAGGGGGCTGTCTCCTCTTACCACCTACTACTTCAAAAATAGTGTATTACATGCAACTTGATGCATGCAACCAGGCCATTTTAAAACAAAGTATGCACAGTATATCTGACCATTTGTAAATAAATTCCCTTTTAAGAGTCCAACATTACGCCTGGGAAGTCTATCACGCTGATATACAGCTTCCACATAATAATTCTGAAGAAGCGAATCCCCCCTTTGTACCATTCCAAGGTATTTCTGTGTTTTTAAAAAAAAATACTCAATTGTACAGACAAATAGAAGTTAATCCTAAGAGAAGAATTAGGACACATTTATAGTAACACCTTTCCCCGTGTCACTTCATTCATATAACACTGTGACAGAGATGTGCTGTTGCTGGATTTTATTTCCTTCTTGAATTTCACTGGTGTAATTCCAATGGTCAAACTGCATCTTCCAGAGAGACAAGGCCACTGCTTCAGAGTGGATGGAAAAGATGTCTCACAGGCTGGCTAATACTAAAAATACCAGCAGGAACAGAGAAGTACAGGCTCACCAGCTAAAATCTGTTTCCCTGCCTTTCATGCACTGGCTAGTCAACTGGAATCCCTAGGATATTTGCAGTATGAGGTAAAGAGCTAGTTAACACGAGCACAACTTCAACCTGTCTTTAAAAGAAAGCTGTTACAGGATCAGAGAATGTCATGTGTGAACAACTGAAAATACAGGATTACCAGAAGAACTGCTTACTTCTGGTCATAGTTGGTACTGCTTTAAAGGGAAAAAAAATAATTACATGCAGGTGCTTCAGTCTTCTTTG
Organism: Sagittarius serpentarius; assembly: GCA_034782735.1. Classification (NCBI taxonomy): domain Eukaryota; kingdom Metazoa; phylum Chordata; class Aves; order Accipitriformes; family Sagittariidae; genus Sagittarius; species Sagittarius serpentarius. The sequence goes on along the minus strand of JAVKLA010000039.1, from coordinate 15,672,633 downwards.
TATGTTTTGTGAGGAACGGAGGACAGGATACCAGCTCAGGTAACCAAGGATCTGGTAAATTGGAACTTAGTGCCTTTCATACGGAGTAAAAACATGCACCCTATGCAGGCTGAGCTGAGTGATGGGGCAGGTGCTCCAGGGTACAAACACATTCTGCAACTAACACCACAAGCTGTGTTTGAGGGTGTGCAGATCATGTTCAGCTCCAGTATAGCTACACTACTCACTGGTTTTACAAAAATATGAGCAGTCTGTTGGTAACAGACTATTGGAGGAACTCAGTGCTGCCCGCTACAGACTCCTCAGATTAGCACTTATTAAAAATTAATAAAATGGTTTATTTTATATATACATATGTTCCAAAAAATTTATACAGTTAAAATATCAAATTAGTGATCTGGTAACAATACTGTTCAAAATAATCTCTTTTGTATGAACATTAAAATACACGTTTTTAAAAGCGTTTCCTTTTAGTGCTTCCAAAGCACAGCGTGTGCCAAGGCCACCTGAAGAATCTCCGTCCTCCTCACAGGATGAAAGAGAACTGAAGTCGGGGACCTGGGAAGCCTCAGGTGCACTTTCATAATGTCTGCAGACAAAACAGAAGAGAGTCTGAGGTAGATTGTTTAGTGACCATCAGGTGGTAACAGTCACAGGGCTGTCTTTAGCTTTCATTAACACAATAGCAGTTTCTTTACTCTCAATCTACACTGAATCTCAAGTTTAAAGGCATGGCTAGCAGTTCTTGGGAACAAGACCCTTGTCTCTGTGGTGGCAACATGCAATTTTACCAGTGCAGGTGTTTCTGGGAGGGTTTTTTTTTGGGAACACACGGGCTCTCTCCACGATGCAGACAGTGTGTGCATTTGACAGTGCCCCATTTTAGTGCAACCTGCTGCCTATAGCACGTAAATGTCTAATGACAGCGTTCAAATGAGTAAATTCTCATCACCTGCAGGAGGGGCAGCAATGGTTATTTTCTTCAGCCTGTTGAGCAAATAGCACCCTCCACAGGAAAAAAGCCACACCTTTCATAGCAAATCCTTAAGGTTATAGCCCAGCTTCTGCCGATAGAGGTTCTTAAAGTTAAAGCTCCACTGCTTCTTCTCAGACTGTGACAGTAAAATCACTTGACTGCCAAGATGGTGGGGGCAGCAGCTACATCCTCTTCCACTCTTCTGCGGCACAGCAAACTCACTCCTGGTCCATATTCGTCTGGCCGGTATATTATTATCTACTGTTGACATGATTAACTCTGTTGGGTAGGCTGTTGAACTCTAGCTCCTCTAGTATTCTCTCTAAGTGTTGTATTAAGACCCGTTTTTTAAACCTAAGGAAGAGAGGGAGAGCAATTTATTTTTTTTTTTCTTCCAAAAATACAGTTGAACAACTCAAGACTATTCAGCCATGACAAATCATATCACCAGAGGCACTCTGTTTCTAGTATGGAAAAGCCTTCTTTATTTCTGGCATTAGAATGACCAGAAAATTTAACTTAATACAGCCACCCTTCCCCAACACACCCAAATTTTGGGTTGGTCTTCAATAATGACCCATCTCTCTACTTCACATTTAAACTTTAAGTAAACATTTACTCCATAAAAATGTAATGGTAGTTTGACCACTAAAACAACTCTAATAATTGAAATACGTCAAAAAGGAAAACAGGAAATAGTAATACTGGCAAAGTTTATGATTTACTGTCATGATTCCAAATTAACATTTAATTTATGACTTCAAGTCATTTGTATCTATACAAACCTTGCTGCTTCCTTGATAGCAAATTCAATGAAATACTTCTGAATTTCCATAGGTCCTTGCACCTCCTCAAGAAGAGAGAAAATTTTTTCATAATCTAAAAAAAGAGAAAAATCCATCCATACATTAAAAACAAGTCTTGCAAATGCATTTTCAATAAAGCTTAACAGCCAAAAGAAAAGAAAAAACAAAGGCCAGAGTTTCACACTTCTGTGTATGGTAATGCATCTAAGGCAAGAAAAAAGCCTGCATTAACTTTATGTGTGCAGAAAGCACGTGAAACCAATAATTTGAAGTGATGCTGATTATCTGGTATTCAAATGTGGCACCAAAGAATTAGGTTCTCTTTAAGAGAAATGCAGAAACTGCAAGCTAGGTAGAGAAGTCTTGCATCTCCACGAACACAGTGCCACCATTAGCAGTGAATATGCACATAGGGCCACCAAGCCCTGTGTTAAACTACAGCTGTCATTTCTGAAAGCAGAGGTTAGGATTAGTTCTCTTAGAAGGACAAATTATCAATGCTTAGAGTGAGCACAATTAATATGACTCTCTTACTGGTACAAAGGAAATATATCCACTGCAAAAGAATGAACTGCACGCGTTAAATTAGAAACAAATTAAAAAATAGCATTGTTTCAATTTTTCCGCAGTAGAACCCAGTATGAAGATATTTATGGTGCTGTGACTACAGTCCTGCTCAGAGTGATGCAGCAAGCACGGAGAGGATATACAGTCAGAACTGTGAATATCTGTACATATTTAACTCACTACTATTTAGCTTCTTTCTCTGATGACTCCCTGAACTGTGCAGCAAGACAGGAGACTCATACTGAACATAGTACTATTTCACTCTACATCACCATTTACTGGACATGAAGTTGGTATAAGATTAGATGAGCCCACTTTTCAAAACAGGAAGCAAAGACCATACCCAAGTAGGAAGTTTTAAAACATCTTAAAAATAAAACACAGATGCAGCATAAAAATGGCTTCATCTCTCAACATCCTCAGCCTGCCACAATGATTATATGCCTCAATGAAATACTAAGTTTTGAGAAAGCAACATCAGAAAAACAGAAGAGTTAAGAATGCTGCATTATACTAATTACTGGCACTCGACAATGTATTAGAAAAACATTCAGTAGTTTAATTTGTAGAAATAATTCACTCGGACACAGACCGCATTAGGGGCATCTGCCATTTGAGACAAAAACTGAAAGATTATGCCTATGGCAACTCTTGCAGCATATACACCAGTTGGAGTTTCAGGTTAGTGTTTTGGTTTTGATCCTGTATACAAGTACAGACAAAATAAAAGCTGAGGAGGCAAGTTATTTTTCCTCACAACAGTTTGGATTTTGGAGGGTTATCAAACCTTATAGGAAAAAAGAAGAGATTAATTTTTACTGTTCAGTTCTGGAAAAGTTTATTTACAACAGTGTTCCATCACTAATTACACTACCTTGCAAAATAAAAAAATAGCACTTTGCTATTAACTGTTAAGATTCCCTTTCAAACATATTCCAAGATGCACCCCTGTTAGCTACATATGCCTTTGCCCTCCAAAGGAAGTTTTGATGGACACAAAGCAAGAAAGTGCACTATGCACACGCAGGGAGCAGTGCAGCATAAGGCAAAGTCTATCTGGTATCATTAGACCATTGCTAACACCTTTGTAGAGCTACAAAAACAAAACCTGAAAGGTGCTTTCACAGGGTACCGCGTATAGCGGTTAACCTATCTTTAAGGGCAAACAAGGTCACCTGGCAGCCAACTTCCCAAACACTGCTGTCTAAACTTCAACTCACCTGCCCAGCATGTAAGAACTTTCTTCCTTTTTTGTCCCTCTATTGCTCATATGCAAGCAATCAGAAATAATTCAAAAGCTGAAGTTTTACATATATTGAAAACATCTCCTTATTTCATGGAAACAAGTCTTCTCTCTAGCACCATGTACAATATACCAATACCCGGCCCCCAAACTTACTTCTTCCAGGTTTGCGAACCTCTTTCATCACTTTAATTTTGATATCAGCATTGTTTCCCTCTAACATCATAGGTGTTATTTTAAATGAATTTGGCACAGATTCAGAAGTAGACTCCATCACCCGTTTTTGGTCATCTCCAGCCACACTGTAATTTAAAGGCCCTCGAACAAGCGCATTGGTACCAGGTTTATGATCCAACCCGTCTTCACTTAAACAATTGAATTCAACAGGTAGCGAGTCTAAGTCATTGGGTAACATTTCATCCTCTCCCATAGCAGCTGGAACCGAAGGAGCCATTTGCACGGGTAAGCCATCAATTTGCTTCTCCAGTGACTGACAATTTTCTGCTTTCTTCTCTCCGTTGCCATCTTGGACAATACTGTTATTGGTATCTACAAATGAAAAATATGTATCTTACTAGTGCATAACTGCAGTATCAAAAAAACTAAAGGAAATAGTTCTGTACCCTTTCTTGTTTAAGTACTGTGTAGTGAGCTGACAGTGCTGAACAACTCTCCAATAACTTTGATGTGACCGAGGGAATACTTCCCTTTGGATTGTTAGCACCTCGTATCACTATCACAAAGTCACCGTTTTCTGTATTCCTATTGCAGTATTATGACTTCTAAGTAAACTAGTGTTCTCCTTCCTTCCCCCAATTCCAGCTAACAGTTTTCTCCTGACTCCTTTTGCTGCAATAGGTGGGTAAGAAAATTAGTATTTGTGGGAAATGAAAACATAACCATATTTTAACTTTCCTTTCCCACCACAGAATACACAAGTGAGAACTAAAAGCTGATCTGAAGTCCTTGCTCCCTCCAAGCCATCTTGGCAAAAGGTTTCAGTATTTTTATTTTTTTTTTTTTTAAAACAGGGTTTTTTATTCCAGACTTTGTCAGCTATAGCAGCAGCTTGTTTATCTAGGCCAACAAAAGAAATTCAGTCCTACGTAACACTAAAGCATACATACATGCCAATATACCCTTTTGAATCAACTCAGAAAGCACACAGGGAGCTGCCTTCCCCCCCCCCCTCAAACACATATTCCCACTTGTGACCACACAGGCTGCTGTACTACAACTCGATATACCTTTATTTGCTGGGATGCCTTTGAGGTTCAGATATGTTGGGGATCCAGAAGCAGAGGGTGGCCCTTTCCCACCAACATGATTTGTTACGACGGGTGGTGACTGTGGCCGTCTCAACAGTGGTGACATGCTACGCCTTCTCTTTAGTGATGCTGGAGTATTGGGCTCTCCAGGACGCTTAATCTTATTCTGAGGCCCAGCAACAAATTCATCTGCTTCATCTATCATCATACCCTGAAAAGAAAAAAAATTTTTTTTTAAAAAAACAGTACAAAATAGAAATTGTTTCATCAATTCATTGATGGAGGAAGTCCCTGTGTTAAAATTCAGGTGGCTTTCAAAACACTTTACAGCTCTCAGAACAGAGATACCTAATGTACGCTGTAACCACAGACAGACCACCGCCACTCTGTAAATCAGCATGATTCTTTACACATTTCTCTTGGACCATGTGAAAGACAGCACTCCCTTCCGCACATGACAGAAAAGCTACACAGGTTAACAACATACTGCAGTTGCGGGAGAGAAATTCTACTCACAAATTATTTCAAGCCATGTTAAAGATAAAGATACAGCAGATAGCGTGGCTCCTCCTACCTTCTTATCCTGTTTAAATGGATTGCCAAATGTATGAAGTCTTTTTGGTTGATCTGGGTCAATCTCCCGAAGGGGTGAAGGCATCATTTTCAGGTATTCCTGGTAATTTCCCATTTGAGCAACAGGAACACTATGAAGGCAGTCTGCAACAGAACAAGAGATCCTAATTTAGTCTGCCTTAAAACTAAGGCACTACAAACTTCACACACTTCAACTGCAAATGTTGGCTTTTAACAACTAGAAACAACTTTCTTTTCACTACAGAGGAAGAGCTGAAGATTACAATTCTGGAAATAAGGTTTGCAAGAGTTGAGGTTAACTGGCAGAAAAAGAATGAAAAATAAGCAAGTTTAATCTCTATGCTAACGACTGCATCTTTAGATCACCAGCACCTAACAAAGCTGAAACAAAGTAAGCTGCTCTCTGCTTTAAGCAATCATCACTATAAAAAGCATGTCTATTGAACCGTAGTGTATGGGAAAGCTCTCCCATGAAACTTATTTTTAAAATTCAAAGCAAGCATGACATCTTGCAAGATAGAGCAAAAATTTCCTTCTTTTCCCCTTCAGAGTCAAGAAAAGGACACTGACTGACTCAACAAATGATGCAAGGTCCACTTCTGCTCCCACACCCAGGACAGAAACCACCACTTCAGGGAATAAAAAACAAAACAAAACAAACAAACAAAAAAACCCAGCTGCACTCTCTCCAGACTGTTAGTGAAGAACAGTAGCTACTTACCTTCATCCTGCCCCAAGATAAGCCTGTGTGTTTTCAGAAGATTGGTTCTCATTCTAGTTAGCTGGTCTAGAAGACTGGGACGAGGAATATCATACGCATTTCTGAATGCCTGTGGCTTCAAATCCTAGTTTTATAACAAACCAAATAACTTTCAGTGAACCCATCTGTTCTCATGCACAGAGAAATTGCTCTACAAACTGTAATAATGTTAACTATTAAAAAAATTATTCTAAAAGTTAACTTCACAGCTCCGTAACTGGATAGAGCAGACTCAATGACCGTCGTTTCAATGAGACCTCATTCAGCATTAGCACTTTCAGCTCCATTAAGACTAAGCACGTTAATTCCTGGATGAACAACACTATCTGTCATTTGCAGAGGTTGTCACTTAAAACACAGTAATCTTTGTTTACTACCATGGGACTTTCAAACAGCATCCCAAAATCAAGTGCAAAAAATTGCATTTACTCTTCTCACTATTTAGGCCTATGCTGCACTCTTCACGATTCAGTGAAAGTAGTTACTTCTTTCTTCTACACTAAGTCCATAAAAGTTACGCATTTAAAACAGATCAGATCAACTGCTTCATCATGCGAGATCACTATGCTGTTTACCTTGTTTAGAAGTCCTATGTGGAAGCCAGCAAATTCTTTAATATTCATTTCCGCCAGTCTCAGTGGAGATTCCCCAGTGATCCCTTGCAGCAGTTGCTTAAAGTCCCTACTATGTACCAACGAGAGGCCACTGGAGTGATTTTTCACTTTTATTCCAATTTCTTGTGGAACTTTCTTACCCACTGAACCTATTATCCGTTCCGACTCTATTTTTGTCTAAAATGGAATCACACCATGAGTTAAAGAATCAGCAGGCATTGCAGATTTCCAGTACAAAACATATAGTACATTAACAGAATAAAACTATAAATTTAGTTCCCAACTACTCAACAAACAGGAGAACTACCTACCCAGGGATACACTGGATTACATAGATTAGATCTCAAGCAGAAAGAAATCCTAATGTGCTAGCACATGGAAAAAATATTTAGCCAGTATCTAAATGTATATGCCAGTAGGAGGTCTGTGAATATCCCTGACTTCGCTGCAAGTCTGTGACTCTCTTGTGTCCCTGAAGAATCATCTTTAAAGGGAAAGCAAAAAAATAACGGAAGGTGGGATGCCTTAGGTTACTGTAAAGTTGCATCTAGGACAACAGTATTACTCAGATACAGTAACATAATTTCAGATTTTATTTTTGAAACAACATACGAACTAAGGTTTGCACTATATGTTTGCACCAAAGGAGAAAAGTTGTAAAAGAAAAGAAATTTGCTTCATCAGTAAGTTTTTAAAAACATACTACTTCGCCAATTAGCACAGATTTCTTATTACAGCTACAGATAATTTTACTATATTAAAGTTTTAACTGTATTGAAAGTAAGATTTTTTTTACCCACTGGCAACACCTCCAAAAAACCCCAACCAACCAAAACCCCAAAACCCATGGTGATTGCAACCCACTTCCCCCAGATCTCATCCTCTGCAGAGTTTGCTTCATTATCTGTGGGAAACTCTGAAGTTAAGGACAGCAGGAGCACAGCAGAATTCTGGAATTGCTTGTCCCTATACAGGAGCTTATAATGCATCCAACACATTTAAACTGTTTCATGTGCTGAGAATGTCTGTGAAAACCACAGCAGCCATCTCAAGCCATTCCAACTCCATACTGCAGACAAATAATATGAATTTGCATATCATTAAGTTAGCAAAATACCACAGGAAGTTTTATGTCTGATAGATGCTCATTCAGAGGCTTTTGGAATATATTTTGTGCATTCTTTAAGGAGGAGGATTTTTTTCTTTGTAATTGTAAAGGCTGCACCGCTTCCCCACTGACTTCTAGGTATTAAACTACTGTTGTACGAACCATTTGTGCTAAGGAGGCATGGCTTTCAGATAGTTACACCTGAAATGGCATTCTTGACAAACAGAAACCCACCAGGTCATGCTTAATACATAGAATGGATTTGACCTGAAGGAAACAGGAAGCTCAGATATAAAGCTTGAGCTGTGATTTTATTCCCCATGGACAAGAACATGCACTTTTTTGGAACATACACATTGCCAAGGCACACAAGGAAATAAACATGAGACTGAGAGCAAGCCTCTGACTTCAGCTGTGAAGAACAACGGGAAGAGCAGTCATAAATCCAATTAGCGATAATCTTTGGAGTTTAGAGGTCTAGCAGGTACTTAAAATATAGCTGAAGAGGTCTCCTTTGCACTCCCCTCCACCACTTACAGAAGGCACAATCACTGGCTACAGAACCACTCTGGATTCATCCATATTTGCGGTGAAAATGCTCACCAATCTTCAATTATAATATATGCTGTCCACCCATATGAACTCCCACAGGGATTAACTGCTTTATAACGAGATTACCACAAACTAAATAATCAACGCACTTCTAATTGCAAAGGTTTTATCAATACTACCTGTTGGCTGAGTTTTTTAAGGTAAGAGATAACACTGTAACTAAGTCCACAATCTAAATTATCTGATATCAGATTTGGAGCTCCCATCATCCTTAGGGCTTTCTTTAATGGCTATAAGGAAAACAAAATACACAATAGTAAGAGAATAAGTCTTTAAAAAAAATTTATAAGATCAATTACAGGAAGCTAAGGCACGTGGATTAGTGCTCTAGCTTTTCCACTTTTGGCCACTAAAATTCAAGTCTATTCAAATAACATGTGACATGAGTTTGGTAGTCTAACTAGCTCGCGATGGACATTATGCCACATTACCAAGACACCACACAGTGTGGTGCCACTGGCAATTTCCACTCAAAGGCTCAGTACCAGAATAGCCGGGATGATGCAAGTCCGTATTGAGGTGCATTGTCCAAGCTACATGTAAAAGGTGACATGGTACCTCCCCCCACCCTTTATTTGGCCCACCAGTTTTCTTAGTATGAGCTTCCCAAGTTCTAGCACTTCATCCACATTAATAAACAAACGAATCTCCATTTTCCTTATCAAGTTACAAAAATAATGCCAAATTTGGTTTCTCTGAACAATCTAAAGTACTTCAGATCAACACTTGTTTAATATTTAATGAACAGGAAACACATTTAATATCTTAATACAGTTACTATTACTCCGTATTACTAGAAATTTATTTATTTTTTAAACCTATCTGACCTGATCTACATACCTCTGCAAAGCAAAATGTTTACTACCTAAAATGTCATCATAATTATGTAAACAAAATTCACTAGGAAGAGGTATGATGCACAGGACTCTGGTCACACCAGCCATTATACCCAGGAGGATGAAATGACAAAAAGGAACATACCAGTAAGTAGTAAGGAGGCATTGTTTTTAAGTAGTTGTCAAAAGCCTGTCGCCACTTCAGATTTGGCTTAAGTTTGTGAACCTTAAACAAGTCATCTGCAACAAGGAAAACAACAAGAGAAGGTTTCATTTATATAGTTCCAGACTACTAGCATTATCCAAAATTCAACGTGCCAGGTTCCCCCCCTTTTTTTCTCCCTCCACCCATCTCCCAATGGGGCTTCCCCACAAAAGCTGTTCTTAACCTTACGTTTGAAGGATTGTGAATCCCCAGTCCTAGCTGCAGTAGACAAACCAGAGCAAGTCCTCATTATAGGCAAACTTACAAGGTACACCAGACTTAATACTGCACACAACTGCTAGCAGCATGGAAGGTGCAACAGATCCACCTGTTAAAGAGTTTCACCTCCCTTGCCTCTCTCTTCATCATCAGGGACTCCCTGTATCTGATTAAACCAAAAAAAACATTCATTTGGTTCAATTTCCATTTTCAGCCCAGCCTTCTTTTGTTCAACCTGCATGGTGAATTCTGGTCTCCAGTAAAAACATTCTTGGGTATCAAAGGGAAAGGGAAAAAAAAAAATTTAGAATCAGAGCAGGGAATCCTTCTTGTCAGGTTTGCTGGACTCTGCTGACAACATCAGCAACTGCCCCCCAGCAGAGAAGGGGGGTACCTCCATCCACACTGCCTGCCTCCTGCCAGAGCAGTAAACTCTCCCATAGATGTAGACAAGAGACAGTAATTAGCTACAAAAACTGCTGCCCTTTAAGAGAGGGGCAACCAGACAGATTATTTCCTTTGGATACTGTTTTAGAAATACCTTGCTCACACTAGAGGTGTGCATATTGCCATTTAGGAATCACCGAGTTGAAGCATGTACCTATTTGCCGTGCACACTATAAACTTTAACAGTGAGCTCTAAACATCAAAAATCAGCACAGTATCTTCCAATTTATCACTTGAAATTATGAATTATCACTTGAAATCAAGTTTATCCTTAGTAGGGCTGTAACATGCCCGCAAAGTGAGGCTAATGGAAGGATATGCAGGACTGGAGAAAGGGATGTCCAAAAATTAACTGGGGAGAGCTGCAGGGGACAGAGATGCACAGAAGAGGGTGTGCAAAAGACAGATGCAGCCAGGAAATTGTTTTCTCCAGATTGAGTTTTCAGGAAGATATATTTGGAGAAGAAAATTTGACTTGCATAGTATTCTGCACAAATCGAACAGATGTTAAGATACGATTTTCCAAGTTCTCCTAGTCAAACCACACTTAATTACAGGTATTTTCCAATCTAAATGAATTCTATATCGCATATAAAAACCACACTACAGATGCTACTTGTTCTCTTTCCTGGCCTGAAGGAAGTGGGGGGGAGTTTGAGAGGACAAGTTAGAACTCCATTTAAAATCTCAATATACCACATGTTTAGCACTATTATCCAAAAGAACCTGCGATCGTATCACGACATATGGCGAATATAAAATAACATCCATTTGTATCTTATAGGCCTATTAGTTTTTTTCAGCAAAATGGAAGTTAAAGTATACCCTTCTCCCAAAATTAAAAAAAAAAAAAATTTTTAAAAATTAAAAAGTAAAATGTTCAGTATTATAGTATGTCCTAATATTTTAAAGTCTATGAGTTGGTTATGAGTACAGCTTGAACCTTAATCCCTTATCAACACCTTTTTACCGTCTCACTTCCTGCACTGTGAAGGTCATACCAGTATATAACCCCTGCAGTTTGACCACACAGCCACTCCTAAATAGCACAGACATTCATAACGCATATTAGCTCAGCTAGCTATATAATTCCTAATCCACAGCACAGCTGTAGTCCAAGACGTAAAATGCTAACGCATCTCCCTGATCGTTGCTATCCAAGTAAGAAGTTCTCAAACCTAAGCAGAGCTTCAGCAAAGATTTTTCTGTTTAAAATGGGAGCCTCCCCAGAGCACAAACTCACTGCAGAACTCCTACCCTCTAAAACGAAGACAGTCATGGTGGTAAACACAGCCACAAGTTTCAAAGTGAACATCACCATCAACATCTTGCCCGCTTCTATTGCAAGAGCTTGAGACATACACTGTCAGCAGATTGCAACACAGGCACTTTAAATCTACTTTTTGTGCCCTGGGCTGCACATAATAATGTATATAAATAGGCAAACAAACAGTAAGCCGGTTAACTATGTCTTTCATAGATTAAATCCCAAACTTCTGTAGATAAAATCCAAAAGTATTGAAAAAATCCTTTCATAAATTAGTTTTGATCTAACTTATTCATTTTCAGATACTGCTCTCTGTACAGTCCACTTAATGCCAAATTCTTTTACTTCTAGACTCAAGGGGAGCTAAAAGCACCGGGTAATTGTGAACATGGCATTAAAAACCACTAGGTAAGGGCCACAAGCTGCAACAATTCAAGAGATCAGGTGAAACTACAAACAGACCAGTTAATTTAAAACCGTGTTGCAAAGTCTTTATCCACTTCAGATTAATGTACTGAAAAAAACAAATTGTGACAAACAGGATATCAATACACATCTTGAATACCCAGTACCACATAAGGGGGCTTGATGCACTTTCAAGCTCTGTGAACAGTTAAAAAGAGCAGCATGACAGCAAGAATGGTTAGCAGGTAATCTTAGTAGTTCAGCAGGAGCCTAATTACGAGAACAGTTCATGTGACAGTAGTCTAGTTGTGAGTGATAGCTTGCACCATGTAATCCAAAGTAAAAACTTACACTTTTTTTTTTTTTTTTTTTTTAAAATCACCACTCACATTAAATTCCATCTGAGCAAGTACACCACCATTCCCTGTTGACTTCTATAATTCTCTGGGCTTTCTAATACTTCTGCATTAATAGATGCACTTGTTTGTTTCAAGCAGTAGAGACTCATGACTTTACATTCACGGAAAGCAGTATCCTTCCCTGCAGACAATCCAGCCAAAAATAAGGCACTACAATGTAAAACAGTATCCACCATTAAACAAAGGTGTTGTGGCACTCTTTTTCCATTGATGCAAAACATTTGCCTCTCCCTTCCAGTGTCACAGCATGCTATGTTCACATGTGCGAGAAAGACAGCCCTTGGTTTCCAAAACATAAAATCATCAGGTTCTCACAAGCAGCCTGTAAAAGCATTAAAGGAGACTGTCCATGTTGTAGTCCTTCATGGGAAGACATTTTCCAAATGCTCATCCTTCTGCATATTCAGACCCACAGAGAAAGGGGATTAACCACCTTCTCATGGTATTTTCATCATGGCTGTTTCACTACTGCTTCTGCTGACACTCCCAATGAATAATCACTCCTATTGCCCAGCAGTGCCTGCCCTCCCACTAATGCAGCTAAGATCAGGCAAGAAAACATCTTCAGCAAGGCAGGAGCATTTAGAAGTATACCTCGTCTTTGCTAAGCTCGCTCTCTAACCTTTCGTTTGACTTCTACTTTATGAATTTGGCTGTATAATTGTTTTCAAACAGAACATCTGAAGTACAATAGCTTTGCTAGTATCAGTTAAAGGCAACAATCCTTCAACAGGAAATTTCTGTAATCTGTGGGCCAAACAATTCAGCATCAAAGTATGTCAGCATCTGTCCATGAAAAGTTCTGTCTTCAAAAGTTTGCCTCACGCTGAAGAAAAATAGGACAAGAAATGCACGCCACCTCCTTCACAGTTCTCAGACCAAACCACCAGCCCAAGCTAGTCATGATGCCTCTCTAGCCTTTCCTATGAGAACAAAAAGGAGCTGCTCAGCTGCAGCAGAACATCCCACATGGTCTGTCTTACCTCTGTAAAAGAATTAGAGACCAGGATTTTTGTCAGACAACCAATTTATCATAGTGCATGGGCCAGGTTAACACATGGACTGTGTGGCTTCACTGTTCTATGAAGTCTCATTAATTGGCTCCTTTCCTTACAAAGCTTCACTTCTAAAAGCAGACCCATTAAGTTACAAACTAGGAGAGGCTACAGCATTCCCAAATCCACTATTGCAGAAACCGAGATATAAAAATCACCAATCTATAGGATGTGGTACAATTTACCTCCTTCAGTCACAGACCACTACAACTTTTTTCAGTTTGCTCAAGTATCATCTGCAAGCTTCCTCCTATCTTACCCTTTCTTTTAGGGCTGTCTCTTACTTCATTTTCCAAAAACAGATTTAAAACTTCCCCTGCCCAGAATGCAGGAGGAAAACAAAAATGCAAGGAAAAAAGAATTCTTAAGCATCTTGCTATCTGTTTGTAAGGCTGAACACACATAAGCCACTTGATAAGACAGTACAAATAATAGAGCTGTACAGTGGTTTTGTCTTTGTCTGAAAGAGACACTAGAAGGAACGGAGAGAGATTATCCACAGTACCATGCCAAGCTAAGTCCCAGTCCTCCAACACAAGAGTCTACCAGTAGGGCAGTAGCCACTAGAACTGCACTGATAAAGCAATATGGGTGGTAGCGGCTGAATAGAGCAGACTTCTGGGCTTGGAAGTTCTCACATCCTTTTTAACTGAGGTGAGGGTAATGAAAGTTGGTTTTACACATGGAAATCAGCTCTCTGCTGAAACATCAGTATCCATTATTGGCATGTATTAAGACAGACACAGAGGGAGGGTTTAAAAACAGAAACAGTCCCTGCCTACCTACAAACATAGAGTCAGTATTTTTTTAAAACATCTACAAATAATTTAACAGGTATGCTGCTTATCATCTTGGTCATTTTCTGTACTGCTAAGCAGAAAAGGGGTCAGATCCGCTTTCGTGTTCAAACTTAATTCCACCATGCCTTAGAGACCAAGGATAAACAAAGCCCTGGAACGAGATCTGAACGAACGCTTTGTGTATGTGTTTGTGTTAACGATATGGAATGCACAGTATTTGCATTCTAGAGGAAACATCCGCTTTACAACTCGGGCATGGAAGCTCCACATTTTCCTTTAAACAGCCTTCAGAAATTTAAGATGTGGGACACCAGGTGAGTAAAGTGCAGAATAGCACTACACATACTGAAAAATGCCTTTCTCCAAAGAGCAGGAAGAGCTTTACACCCCTGCAAAAAAGGCAAGGGGAAGACAAGAGCTGCCAGGGAAGACACAGAACTGCACATGTCAACATCGATGGCTTTTCAGCTAGTAGAGATACTGCAGTAATTCAGTAGCCACAAACTTGCAGAAACTCTAATTTAGTCTAGAAATATCCTACTTGCATACTTTGGCACAATTATTAAGACTACATGGATGACTATGTAAGACACATTCAAATCATCAGCAAGCATAAATTTCTTTTTTTGGTTATGACCACGATTATGAAAAAGCATTCCTGAACTCTGTTGTGTTTTTTTTCTAGAAATGAATGGAAAAATCCTGTGTAAGATAGTAAGAATCAATATTAATTCTCCTGATCGCCAATGCTATTCTGTGTCACTAAACACACCCACAAAAAAACAGAAAAAAAAAAGCCTTACAGCCTCTGCAACTAAAAGGGTTAGTAGCACCCAAGAAACTCTCTCTGCCATTACCTTTATGCCAGAACCCTAATAGCCACAATTATTATGGCAGTTATTCACACAGTACCTTTTCATACCGTTCCTTCCTGTAGGAAGTAATTTCATTGTGGGAGTGATTAAAAAAAAAAAAACAAAACAAAACAAAAAAACCAAAACAAACAAACCACCACTGGTCCTTCGGGCAGGGAAGAAATGTAGACTGTTTCACTGTTCTATTCCTTCTTACTGCTCTAAACTGCATCAGGGAACTCCCTCTTCCCAACACCCATGACAAACACTGCATCTGATCTTCCAGTAAAAAATTAGCTGCTACAAGAGCAACTGCAAAACCTGGATACACCACACCCTAAATGAGGGAAAAGAATGGAGGTTGAAGCTTACTCCAGGTTAAGGAAGAGGCTATGTGTCTAGGAGGTGAACAGCATCAAACATGCACTGGAAGCAGGTAGCTCTCCTCCTCTGCTGGAGAGAAAAAAAGGGAGAGGGGGTATGAAAATCCTCTCCTCCCAAATTATGTAAAAGAGTTTGCAACATTCTCTACTCTCTGATCTCCATTATTTTATAATGTCTCAAACTAAGGCAGAACACCAATTGTTTTTCTTTTACTCTGAAGTAGCTGCATTGGCAGTCCAATGTAATTTATCACCTACCTAACAATGGAAGTAAAACAGGATAGTTGTAAGGCATCACAAAGAGGTTTACACAGGTTAAAGTAGTGCTTGCTTTTAAATACCCGAACGGATGGCCAAGTTCGCTGTATTTTCCACTGCTACTCACAAATACCTGATAAAGAATAAGAGACATCACTGTATTAGAACATGAAGAATATTAAGCATAGGGCATTTAAAAATTAAAATAAATCTGAATCTAATTGCATTAAGACAGCAATTATCAAGAACAGCCAAGTCTGAGGTTGCACACATGAGGATGAGCATGCACTTACATTCTCCAGTCACAAAACTGAAACATGCAACATTTAGTGTACCCCCAGTCAATGTGGAAACGCTCTGCACAGTATAATCTTTAGTGCTTTAGTGAAACTACTTTGAAGTGATGCTCTGAAAAGAAACTTTTTAAGCACAGAAATTAAGCACAACAAGCAAACATTCAAGAATGTCTTAATTACGCCAAGCATCAATATTCTTAACATTGACTTTTTTCTGTTTTTTTTAAGTGTATGGGGGTATTAACCTTGAAAAGTAATACATGCAAACAACTATTTCAACAGGATAAAGATGTTACATATCTTATTGGTACAGTCAAAATAACCCGTATCTAATAAAAAAGGTTTTTTCCAAGAATAAAAGTAAACCCTGCAGTAAAAAGGAAGTGGTTTTCCTCTATTTTTTCAGGGCATAAAGAACAGGGTTTGTTACACAGTTTCTATGACAATGAGCCTATTTCTCAAGTTTGTAAGGGTCTGATATGTAGCTGGGAGAAGAAAAGCAGTTTTTGAAAAACAGCGGAGTAATTTTAATAACTTAGGCAAATAATGTACCTATGAATGCTTAAAGGATATTTTTTAAATTAGTTTATTAAAATTAAGTTCAATTTTTCTTCTGAATATCCATGTTAAATATTACAACTGAACTGAAAATGTATTAGGGAAACAGAAACATGAAAGAAACACCTCCAAACCCATCTTTCCATCATACTAAACAAACTCCTGGTGTACATATTAAACTATTCTTCACAAGAACACCACTGAGAAGGGAATTACAAGTCTTATTTTATAGAGGATGCAGGAACAAGTCACTTATCCAAAATCACAAAAGGAACACATGACAAAGGATTTCACCAACAGAACTTTGACCTCCTCAAGGCCAATCTAGTCAACAAGATCAACAGCTTCCATTCAATTCCCATTAGCAGTTTCAACCATCTAGTGGAAACTATTTGCAGCTGTTGATTAGGTAACATGATGGAAACTAGTGCTGGGTTTTCCCTGTAAGCAAATGGAAGCCTACAGAGAATTTCAATTTAGCCAAAAATGGAACCTGCGGGACACGTTTCTTAGCAAAATGAGATGGACCTAGAAACAGAATTAAATGAGATTACAAAGCCTGTAGAGGGAACACTCATACCAACTCCTGATAATTCTATTAGAAAGGAGGTAACTGAAACCTTGACATGTTTCTTCTCATCAACTGCAGAGTCTGCAACCAGACCCCAATTCCTCAGGCTTACAAAGACTAAAGTACCTTAGGATACCAATTACATTTCTAGAATTAAAGGGCAAATACCTGCCAGCAGGTATGGGGAGACTTTCGTTCCAAGATGTACTGTGTTAAGGGTGAAGGCTCAAGCTCATACTTGTCAAAAGGAAGCTTGTCTATTACCATTGGCTCACAATCAACACAGGAGAACCTCACAACAGGGTGAGCTGTGCGCGGAGGCTAAAAGGAAGGGGGAAAAGCATATCAATTGTCTGGTATTTATGATAAACAAATTAGTTCTTTTAAAAAGATTCATAAGTGGATCTTTTACCATCCTATAGGCTTAAACTCTCAGTTTTCACAATTTTCTTTAACAGAGAAAAAGATACAAGCTCCCACAATATAGATTAAATAAATACTTCTCTAATTTTAGAAAAAGTCCACATACTGATACATTCTTCCTACCAAAAGAAAAACATGGTTACTATTCAGCTATTTATCTTGGTATTTAGAAGCCTCCATGTCAATCAACCTATAACAACACAGACAGGTTTAAAGAAAATGTCAACTCTGCTTCCCAGTTTGATGATCACAGGATTACAGACATGAAACTGCACTTGCTTCACAATGGATATTCTCTGCAAGTCTGATTTTTTTTCCTCTTGAACAGGGGGAGGGGGAGTAGAAATGGACAGACAGTACCTTGAGCACTTGCAAAGTACAGAAACAACATGCCTAACAGAAGAGAGATGTTTAGACAGGCTAGTAAGGCATGCCAAATGTATGATCATTTCAGTAAGAAAAGGAGAAACGAATGCTGTTTACTCCTCATTTTCTGAATGAGGTAGCTCTTCTGTTTCAGTTTTAATTCTTCCTGCTAGTGGAAGAAGAATCCACACATGAAGTAACACTAAGCAGAGAAAACATGGTTGATCTTCTATCAAAAACAAATGCTCCTTTTTCCCCATATAAATGCATTTTATAAAGCTTTGATTAACTTTGAATAGGCTCACTATGATTTGTGGTATGTGAAGTAATTTACAGTTAAGATTTTATAATCTTTCAAAAGCCATTTACCAAAATTAACTAACCATATACATGGAAGTAAACCATCCAGATGCAAAAAACATCACAGCATGCAATATCTGCATTAGATTATATCATTCTGTGCTAAAACCAGTTTTAACTACCCTTTTAAAGCAAAGTGAAATCATATTAGTAAACAGAGAAAGTAAAAAAACTACTGTAGTATTCATTTTCAGTCTGTTTAATTAGGTGTAAAATCCTTTTTTCAGTTCTTATTTTACTTACCAGTGTTGGTGAATTCTGATCAGGCCAAAAAGACTCTGGGATTGGCCAATGCCCAACAGGAACACCCGTTTTAGGGTTAGGCCGTACATAAATGAGTTTATGACAACTATGCCACGGTTGAGAAGCAAATGAATTGATGGGCCTGGATGAATCAACAAGTCCATCTAAAATTTAAACAAAGCAAAATAACAACAAAAAAAGAAAATAAAAAGCTACATGCACGCATTTGTCTCCCAGCAAGATTTCTGTATTAGCAACCAATAAGGTGTTTCATTACAGTTGTTTCAAAGACATACAGATCTTTACGTAAGTGGGTGAAAAAACCTATACATCAAAATCTAAAACAGCATCATCTGAGGAACAGTAACATTTGCCTACATCTACCCTTCTGCTCCTGTGTCATAGCCATTAGATAATTAGTGCAGCAAGGCAAACTCACATATTATGGAAAATGCTATTTGCTTAAGCTTAGTACTTTGACATAGAACTGACAGGCGACAGCAAGCCTACAGTTTTTAGTTTTGCTGCATCTGTGAAGACTGATAATTTGCATTTACAGTCTTTCTACATAGGATGCAAAGCTCATTGACTGATGCTGCCATTAGTGGAAACTGAAAGTGCAGGAAAGTTTCACGGAGAAGTCAGATGCATCTCGCAGGAGCAGCTTTTGTCACATTTTTGATTAGTAACAATTCACAGACCACTTAAACCCCACTGTCTACTGGAAAGACCAGTGTTCTCTGCCAGTCCACTGCATTTCACCAGCGCAGACCCCCCTTCACACTGAGGACAAAGAATTTTGTAGCAGTACAGAATCTCACCGTTAGTTTTCAAAGATTACTCTTCAAAGCAGACAGCACAGCAGACATCACCCATTTAAAGAATCTTTTTCATTTTAAAAAGATTTGACATTACTAATTTTCTTTGCTTTAGATAGCTGGCCAATAATACTATGGAAAACACCTTTCAGTTACACATCAGTTTGGTATCTCTGCATTACGTACACAATGATTTTTCTATCTTTGGTAAATCCTATCATATTTCTCTCTAGTTTAGGGCTTTCTCAATTCCCGTAAGGATGGAAAGTCTCGATATTTTTATACATTCACATCCACAGCGCATCACCATTTAAATGTGACCAAAAAAACCCAAACAAACAAACAACAAATTGCACCAGTCATTTTGCCACATAGGAGAGCATTTGGGCCAACAGACAGGAATTTGCTGAGGTGCTGTCCTGCACAACATTATAGGAAAGCCTTCCAATAAAATGACATTTAAATAAGCAAAAGGAGAAAAAAAAAATATATATATATACACAGCAAGAAAAAGGTGACTCAAAAATGAAAGCAGGAATAAAGCCGGCTATGCTAGGATGCTCAGGGGATCCTGAAAGCTATTATGTTTCTGACATTCCAGGAACATCCTCATTTCCTAAATATAAACTGGTCAGTTCACTCTCCTTCCTTTCAGCCATGAATTTCTGCAAATCTGGAAAACTGCTCCACGTTAAGAGTGCATTTTCCTCTTCCCTGCTACGCATTTTACTTACAGCTAGCAAAATAATTCCTTGTTCTTTGCACACCGCTTTTCACTTGCAGCTAATAACAGTCAACTGAAACTTACTGTTGTGATCAATTACCAGAATGAAAACATACAGAAAATTAAGCACTGAGATTAGAGATGTCTAACTGTTTAAATACACTAGTCCTGGATGTAATTATTTTAAAACCAAGTTTTGACAACACTATAATTCAAGCTTTAATACCTCCTGCAAACATTCACTTCCCTCAGCCCCCCCAAAAAGTGGTAAGAAGAGAGCGACAGGAGAGCTAGCAAGCAGGTAGATCATCCATACAAATACGTGCAAACATACGACACCATTTAACTTATCAAGGATACTTGATAAATATATAACAAAGCCAAGACTTAACATAAACAAACAAAACTACTCAAAAGCTATGAACAGCACATCCATGATGATCTAAAGAGATACCAGAGCTCTGTCACTGAAGCATAAGCTTTACAGCTGAATTGCTTTTTTAGAATGTATTAGGCATCCAATCCATCCTGTACACTACAGTGAAAAGCTGGTAAGAAGAATACTGAAGACATTTAAGGACATTTGCATGCACACAAAACTTTTCTTCTTGAACATTAGAGGAAAAAAAAAACCAGTTGCTATACCTTCTCCAATAGGAGCTGGATCTGGTCCTGACTTTTCAAAGTTAATAACAACTCCACTTTGGACTTTTTGAACTAGAGATTCTAAACACTGATTCAACATTCTTTGTGTCCGAACGCAGTAAGAACGACCTATGCAAGAGATAAATTACACAGGGAAAATATGAAAGCAAGTTTTGAGTAATGTTAATTAAGGAAGATGTTTTATTATGTAAGTCACACTGCAAAGCTTTCAGTTTTATCCAAAATAATAACAGCAACAAACTTTGTACAAGTTTATGTAAAGTGAAAAATGCTTTTCAAATGCAATACAACCAAGGAAAAAAAAATAAAAACAAAAACAACCTGCTGAGCTTTTACTCATTAGTAAGAGAGGCCATTAAGGCTAAATCAGGTTGGTCCAAGGCCAAGTTTATAAAAGTCCCTCAAGAATGTCTGATTTCACCAAGTCTATGTAATTTATCTGCTTTTGTCTACCCAAACCTTACCAACTCTTATACACACTTGAACTTCTCCCTCCCACGCAACATTTTTTTCAAGCACCAATTGAAAAAAATTCTGATCAACATCTCAAGGAACAGGCTCCAGAATTAATTCTTTTACGATTAAATTTAGCTTATTAGCCCTGCACCAGAATTAACATCTCAATAATACCTGTCCCACTCAATTCATCATTTAAATAACAAATCTCATGGCTGAGCAAAGCCAACCTCTGGAAGGACAATCTAAGAAATTTTCCAATCCCTCCTACTGGTGCATTAAGAAAATTCTCTTGCCTCTACAAGATGTGAAATAGGAACATGGTTTTATTTTAAAGTTCTCCTGTGCTACTAGAAATCAAGCTCAAAAAACACCACACAGATTCACATAGACACTGAGTAATTCAGATGGAGAAAACAGCAAGAGGTGAAGCTGAATCAAAGGAAAAGAAATACTTTAAGGCAAATACCAAATGTGAACCAAAGCAAAGTAAGATCCAGTTACCTCCGGTAACTTCACACATCTGTGTGATAGCAGATTCATCAGTAGGCACACTCCCAAGCTGCTCTGGTTCAGCAGATGCAGCTCCTGGCAAACGCAGCACTAGAGCAAACAGCCTTTGATCCCAACGAAATGGTTCTTTGGTTAGTTCACTTCCAGGCAAAGGAGAATTCAAAGGAAGATGAAGCTGGTAAAGAAAGATTTAAGAATATTTCAAATACTTGACAAACCAATACTCAAATTAATTCATTACTCTGTAAAGGACCCCATTTCTCTCCTATCCATTAATTTATCTGAAGTTATAGTCTGGAAACCCATGTGAACTACGAATTTAGGGGCTGCACAATGACAGCATAGCTAGTTTCTGTTCTCTATTACAAAAAAAAAAAAAAAAAAGATTGATGAAGCAGAAGTACTATTAGCAGGACAAAACAATTAATACTGATCTCAGCATAGTGCCAACTTGCAAGATCATAACTTGAAAGAATTTAATGCAACTTTACCTCCTCTTGAACTCCAGCGGTATTTGTCAGTTTGTTTCCATCTGTGATGGTAATCAAAATAGATGGCTCCAAAAAGAATGGATTCCTTCCCTAGAGATAAAAGCACAGGAATGCTAAGAGTAACCTTAACACTCAGTTACAGGCTTATATTTTTGTCATTATAAAATAAACAGTAAGACAAGCAATCTTTCAAAATAATCCTGCCATTTTCTTTCAATAGGTGTGGAGCCATAAAGAACTATGCAAGATGTGCTACTCTGTGTACTCACACACACCCCCTAAAGATTTTTAGAATTACTAGTCTTTTTCCTCCGGTAATAGTACAAAACCCCTCTAGCCCACAGAAACAGTATATAAATTGGTAATAATACAGGGATTTCAGAATTTCATGATGACAGTGGGCAAAAACCCTAAAACTCTTCAAACGTGAGAGAGGGAAAGTCAGGACATTAACTACAGATAACATAAAACTGCAAAGCAGATTCGCTACCATCCAGTATACGTATTCCCACATACAGCAATTGTGTGTCTACAGTCAGGGTCATTTATACTACTGCTTTCTTTGCAGTTCAATACGGAAAAAAATGCTAGCATATTCCAGGGTATGTTCAGCAGATGTAATGAGAAAGAAAAAAGAAAGTTCACGGTGTGTTAAAACTTGAACACACAACTATCCAACATTTTTTAAAAAGTAGTAAAACACAATATTACCAAACTTGAACCACCAAAATCCCTCCCCTACTGTAATTTCGATAAACACAGAAAAATAAAGAAGACAGAAGACTCTAAACAGATTTGTTACCTGTCCGTAGTTGTCTATTCCAGACACTAATCTATTGAGATTTAACAAGTCAAACGATGACCTGAGTGCCTGACCAAGGGTTGTTAGTCCTGAAGCCTGAAGATTTTTCAGTTCATTCATAAATGTTGCATGGTTTTCCTTCCACCCAGCCTATTATATAAAACAAAAAAGCTTATTAGTTATTTTAGCAACAAACTGCAATCAACTGCAAGTTGCAGTTTATCTCCCTTCCGACCAAAACTTAAATCATACTCCTGATTAATGGATACCCTGCATCATTTACATACCACACACACCTAATTCACGTATGCACAACTTGATGTGAAACATACAGTTAACGCTACAATGGGAGACTCACAAAACACACACACTGTCAACCATTTGAAAAAATTTGCAAATACCCAGCTCCTACCATGAAAACTGCTGCAGAGGTGACGCAGTTAACAGAAGTATTTGGATTTAGCATGTGAATATTTTATTAGAAGAAAGTGTCAAATTTGGAAATCAGAAATGCAGCTGCCGAAGTAATAGCAATGACAGAACACAGATACAAGCAGCACAATATTGCTGCTTTTTCTGTCCTACACCCATCCCCCTTTTGTCCATAAATTGAGGATGCAAGGAAAGAAAGGATGTATATGCGGAGTGTACCAATGCAGGAGTTAAAAATCTAACAGTGACAGTTAAAAAGAAAAAAACACAAAAGAACTAGTAGTAACAGTGACTGCCATCTTTGCTCCCTAGTCCTCCCCCTTCCACAATTTCCCCAAGTAGGAAGCACACAAGCATATTTAAAAAAATCATAATGAGCTATTTTTAATATATTACATGACTCTCGCTCAACTTTTCAATTTTTCTTGTACCTTCTTGTACTTCCTCCACACACCTCCCAGGCTCATTTCATCCCTTCTAATGCACCCTCTGTCACTTCTGCATTACAAACCCCCGGCCTTACTCCTACCTTGGAATTTCAACTGCCAGCCTTCTAACTACACTATTCTGCCTTTACTTCCCAGCACAAAACTTTCTATGGAGTAGCTGCAAGCACTCCATGTAACACAGAACCAAATTATTGTTTCGGGTGTCTCAGTATCACAGCTCGAAATTTTGGAAGTCATGAAAAAAGTTGTTATTGCTGACAAAGCTTGCAGAACATTCAAAGTAACAGCAAAAAATGATAAGGATGGATCAGTCCTACCAAGCACTCTGAATCCTCTGGTATCCTATCAGCACCAGTTGCAATTCACATACCCTTCTCTTAAAAAGTGGTATGCTGCAGAGTTCAGAAGCTATTTTAGAAAACACTGGGTCACAGGGAATCAGTGCAGGATTTAAGCTGCCTCAACTAAAAAAAGCAAATCTTGAAAACCCCAGATATTCACACAATTATCAGCCTTGCCACCATATCTTACTCTCCACACCATTCTTGCAGTAAGCAAGCAGTTATTCACCCAGGCTCGCTATCATCTGGCATCAGAGACATTCCCATGCTCCGTAAGGAATCCTAGTTACGCAGACATGGAGAGAATCATTTCAGACACTGACTTTTGCTGGGACAACCTCTGAGCAGGTTCTGCCCTCCCCTGTGCACTGGGCTCAGCAGCAATTACCTGCTGACTATGCCATGCTGTACAAGAACCTGAAAGGACAGGATTTTCCTGTACTTTTTAAACAGCTATATCCCCCTGCCAATCTCTAGTACACACTGTCAGCTGCGTAGATGGTCACAGGACTGACAAGTTTAGAGCCATAAACAAATACAAGAATGGAGTACAGAGGAAAGACATGAGATGATCGATGCCTCTGCTCAGGCCTAAGCTAGGAGGAGCTAGGAGGACTTATTTTCAGAATCAGAAATTAACATAAGAGGTCAAAACAAAAACAGTTTTTGGTCAAGTTTAGCTCCCTCAACCAGTTCTTCAAGCTTTAGATTAGTGCAAGGGAGACAAAAAAAATTCTGCAATGGTGCAAAGGAAGAACAGACTTTCAGCAGGACCAGCCCAGCTTTATCAAGTGCATCAAACTGCACCTGAAGCTCAACGGAACAGCATAGTTCAATCACCCAGGTAATTCTCAATAAAACACCATCAACACCCCCTCACCACAGCTTAACAAAATACAGCATCTCATTAGCTGAGCCACAGCAACTCCCCGCATGCCCTCTCCCCTTAAAACAAGAATTAAGTACAAACACAGGGTCACTGGTTTGGAGTAAAAGTCACTTAAATATCTTTTTTTCAGACTAAAAGAACACCAAATCCCAACAAGTTTGCCTTAAAACAATTTAAAATTAACAATTACAAAAACTCTTTTTGGATGAATTCCATGAACCCTAGATGTAGATGAAACTGCTTCATTTTGTCTGGTAAAAACACCTATCAGATTAGTACAGCTTCTTGGGAATAGCCAGGCTGTAGTTCAAGAAGTGTTTTCCAGCAAAGACTGCTGTTTGAGTTACTTTGTTGTAAAAGCACGTGAGAGGGAATAAAACATTTACAAAGGAAACACACTATTCCTGCCTACAACTCTTGATTTGAACTCTTAATGAAATTAAGAGTATTTCTTTGTAAAATTAACAATCTTCACTGATATTTGCAGATTCTGCTATTTTCCTTTTCTGAAAACATTTGCTGGGCTTCCAGCTCCTACTGTGTTTGATCTAGTTGCAGCGTGGTCAACTGCCTGCAAAATATGCTGCCATTTTCCCCATGCATAACCCAGTAAGCTGAAGGTACAAGGAGCAGCTGATCACCACTCGTTTGCCTTCAAAGAAAATCATTTTTCATCTTACAGCCTCTCACAGGATCTTTAAAGATAAAACTGAGGAGAACTGTACCTTTTAAATAGAGTAGTACTGAAGAATTTTTCATTAAGTGAACGAGGGTAGCAAATGCAAGATTTCCTAATTCCGTACTCAGTTTTAAATAAAGGTCTGATCAGTTAGTGTACTACATTCTCTGGCTTATCCTCAAACAAGCTTTTTGAATCAAACCCACCAAAATTAAAGACAAGGTCTACTTCTGTAAAATGTTTTTTCCAGAAAGACTCTAGCCAATGTATATAATTAAAACATGTATTTCAGGGACAGAAACTAAAGCCCCAAAGAACTCTGTATATTCTTCTCTCCGTATATACTGTAGGATCATTCTTAGGGCAAAATAAAGAGAGTCAAGTACTTAATACAGAGCATACGCATAATGAGTTCAACAAAGCACTTTAAAGTGATTAAATAATAATCCTTCCTAAATTCAAAATACTGCCACTAATGCTGCTTAGAAAAAAGTGCTGCTTTTGTGTAGCACTACTTCCATTTGCCAGCAGAAACACTAATGACCAAAAAAACTCCACCCCACCAACCAAAATAACCACCAAAACCCTACAACCTTAGAGGATCGAACACAAACATACTCTACAAAAAGTATGTATCTACTAGTCTGTGATTACAAAGTCAGAACTAAACATGAATTTAGTTGTTTACGAACCAATTCTAACACTGTAATTTCTCATCATCTTCAATACTACATTCCTACTTAATCACTTTTATGCCCAGAATTTATTAATAGCAATCTGAGCAGCTTTTGTCTTGCCACTATGTTACTAGCTTCTCCTTTAACAATTATATGAACAAATAGTTTTAGCCTGTATACACATACCAAAACTTTCAAAGATAGCTAGGAGAAAAACCAAGTACCATAAGTAAAAATCTCATCCTGTCTGCTTATGCCAAGAACAGGCAAAAATGCAGTGTCATTTAGCCTTCTGTGCTGACAACTGCAAGCTCTGGATGCCATCCTACAAAACCCTGAGTTTTGGAAGCAGCATACCACCTTCCAGCTCCTGGCTTCGGCCTTTGCAAGCAAATAATACTGAAAAAAATAACACACTTAAAAAGTAACATTTTTTTCTGGTGACTTAGTTTTCAGACAAATCCATGCCCTGCTCTATTTCACCATACAGCTACAGAAGCATTTCAGCTGCTTCAAGAAGCGGGTAAGGTCAAAATTGCTTTTTTCAGCAGTAGATAGGCCCAGATTATCTAGAATTCAGACAAAAGTCAAGGTGAAAAACCTAGTGAAGAAGAGGTTTTATTTACTCCAACCAGAACCAGGACTAACTGAACATCAGAAGGAATAGAGTTGAGCAGCAAAAGGAAGTCTCATTCAAATCAGTAGCTTAAAAAGACCTTCAAGACATTGGAGAAACAACAGGAGTAGATTTCAGTTGCAAGAGGCAGGAAAGAACATCTTATAAAATGCTTGGGGGAGGGGAAGCCACTACCTTTATCACACAGACACGTGTAACACAAGTATTGTAATCTCAGCTCCACTAGCTTAAATGTCATTTATTGGGTTTATTGTAGTTGAGTTTGGGGGTTTTGTTTGTTTTAATTTAAATACAACACAACATTTTTGGGCCCCGTGGTTGTTTCCAACTATTTCTTAACACAGTTTGGTCAGCCGACAGGGGCAGACCCAGAGGCCGGGCATTAGAGCAAAAGAATTCCAGGCCCAAAGCAGTCTCTCCCGATTTCACCAGCTCCATGAAATCCAGGGAGCTGGTGCTTTTGAGGCTGCAAGTCTTCATCTTTAGTGTTTCTACAAGCAATGCCAAAAGACAGAACTGTAGAGTTTATTGTTCACTGGATTGCTTTCAGATCTGATACAAAAAATGTAACATTACTAAAAATAATCTTTCAAGTAAGAAGATAATTTGGAATCTAGCATGCCAATCACAACAGTCTGTGTTACAGTAAGCACTCAATATTTATTTAAACATAGAGATTTTTAGAGTACTGCTAATGTTCCTCTAGAAAGAAGAATTGGATTTTAGGTATTACAACTTGTTTAAGGTATTTAAGTTTCTCAGTAATTCAAGCTTTTATTAAATTCACCCATCTTCAGAAAACCAAGACTAGTTCAAGATAACATGCCTGTGGCATGCTAGGTTGTCAGTGACATCCATTTGGAAAAAATAAGGTAAGAAAAAAATCCAGCTGTTGAAATCTGAAACTGCTCCTGCTAAGGAATTTCCAAGTACTGTGTGAAGACACTGAAACCAGCACAGAATTCTGTCTTTCAAATCATCAGAATGGTTAATTTTTACGTTACCTTTCTGTTCACTGGTAACTGTACATATGATCACCACTCAAACCTGTCCATGCCTGTGTGAGTAACAGGCAGATGTTTCTTTTCTAGGGAACTGAAATATTCTTTTGGACCCCCTCAGTGCCAGAGGCTGCTTCCCAAATGCCAAAATATCTTCACCTCTTTGTAATCTCCTGAACACAGCCCCAGCGCTGCTCAGTGGGTTCTGCAGCAGGGAACACCCTACGTAACCCAGTGCTTCCCTGCCCCAGCCTCAGCAGCTTTGGAATAGGAATTCTAGCAAACACAAAGACTATCTTATCTTGGTCATCCCAGTTTTGCTATGGCAAAACTTCGCAAAGGGGGAGAGGAGGAGAGGTCCTGGTACCATGCATCTCCCTGCCCCATGAAGGACAGGGTTATGCCGCTTGTTAGTCCAGAACAGTCAATGCCCACACTACCCCCATGGTTTCTATTTGATGATCAGAGATTTACTAGTTAGAAATGGTGCACAGCAGAAGAAGGGTACTGACTATGCTATAAACATTGTGTACAGTTTTATTTAACATTTAGAAGTCCTAGAATAAGTCAACATCACACAACCCAACACCACCTACTACTTTCATCCTCACAGATGTTTGTCTGCACTGTGCAAACGGGGCAGAAGGAATAGCTCTAAGAGACACAGACACTGACTCTCCTCCAAACACTTACGAATGCCATTTCTGAGGCAACAGAGCTCTCTGGTTCTATCTGTACCCTGGCTGCAGAGTAACTCTTCTCTCATTTCAGTACCTGTGCTCTCTAGTTACTTTTATAGAACATACCAGTCCTGTCACTGCAGAGTATCAAACAGCCCTTAGTAAAGAAACTCACAAGATCAATTCTTTTTTGTTCTTGCCACTAGACACAGCATCACAACACCCACCTCTTAGATATGAGATTAGCATACCTCCAGCACAGAAAGATACTGGCACACAGGCCTGGAATCAGCTTATCATCAGGGTAGTGCTGAACGCAATGAACCAGCTTGGATCCAAGCTGTACTGTCCTGGATTTGGAGGCCTAGTGAGTGCTGGTGGAGGTACACCAGCAGATCTTACTGGTTTGATGCAAAGCTTGTGGGAAGAGCAAGAAGGTCTGATGGCACCAAGCCAGGCGTGTACAATTGCCATCGCTGTTTTAGGCTCTCCAGCACACAGTAAATCATTTATATTACTAGTTTTATTCCCCACTCTTCCAGTATTCCCTTGCCTCAGATACAGGTTTGAAACACAGACAGCTGCTACCCCTATCCTTTGCTGTCACGAAGTAAGATTCTAGGGCAAGGATGGATGAAAAGACAAGTATGTCTTGCTTAGCAAGCCAAGGGAGCCTATCTTTAGCTTTTCACATGGAAATCTGGTTTTGCAAAGCAGAACAGGGAACAGTGTTTCAGGATAAAACGTAGATATGACCCTACTGCAAGGCACAAGAGAAACAAGCCCTGGTTGCTCAAGCAGGTATACACTGATGTTTACTATGAGACCAGCCTAACAAAAATCTACTTTTTCAGTTCTCATTTGAGGAGTATTTTAACAGATAGTAAATTCACAGGTTTAAACTACTTCCTCAGTAAGTCCACAGAGCATTCAAGTACAGTAAAGAGTCTATAAGAGTGTCCGTCACTTGGTCCTCCTTACATTACAGGTAGTGAGCAACAGGTTAGTGTTTTAATAGTAAGCAAATTGTTTCTTCCTGTCAAGTTATTTCTGCTGGTTTTGTAGAACACTTGAACTGAAACCTAGTGGTCAAGTGCTTATTTTTAAAAAATATTTTTTTAAACACTTGCTGGAGTCCCAGTCAAATAAAAATAGTCACAGAAGTTTAATATAGGTAAAATGTCTCCAAGAGACTAGAGAAGCATAAACTGCTTTAATACAACTTTAGAAAAAAAAAAAATCTTTAGGAAAAAAAGACACTGAGTAGATGACTCCTTTAATCACACACAGCTGAGACATTTTAACACTAGTTTTTTACCAGAAAGCTGTCACTTTACTTGTCCTCCACCTCCATCCATTTCCAGGCACCACAATTCTTCCCTTTTCTCCAGCTCTGGGACAGACTATGTACCTTGACTATGTACCTTGATAACAAACACAGAGTCTCTCCTCCCCTCACCCAAATTCTTTTTTCCTACACAACTGGAAACAGCTTTAATGTAAGGAAGAACGTGTCACACGGTGACTACCTTTAGGCCAGCAAGCAGTGCAGCACAAACAAGGCAGTTGTTTCTAAGGAGAGGACAGCGATGCTACTGCATTTCAGGGGTTTTACTTCATAACAGCTGTCCTGTAGTATAGTCCTGTAGACTCATCCCTCGGTGGCTGGGGTGCATCTTCCAGTTTTATTTCATCCGAAAGCGATGCAGTTCTTACATTCCAAGGCACATCTGCAATGTGACCTGAGGTGCACAGGAGAACCCCTTAACTGCACATTTCTAAGCTGAACTCTCCTGCAGGTCCACCAATCAAAGCCTAACTCATTTATAAAATAGACTGGACCAGCTTGTTTTCTAAAGCATATATACCAGTGAATGTGAACAAGATCAGAACTGCATTCTAGTGTGATATATAACTGTTATTGACAGGCAGTCAATTAAATAGGAAAAAAAAAAGTATTTCTCCATGATAGCTCAAAAAAAAAATTAAAAAAAATCACAAACCTCAGGAAACAAGCTCAAACTACATCACGTGGTTCACTGTCCTTTTAAGATGACTTCAACATTAAAAAAGATAGAGATGCTTTTCCATCAAGAAGAATTCAAGATGTTTATGTAAGAACAACTCACATGAAGCATAGTATCCACGGAAAACACTAGTAGAGAGGCGCCTAAGCTCCGGTTACAAAACGAGTACTGGGGCCTTCTGTTAATGTTGGCATTTATAGAGAACCAGTACCTTCACCTGTTAGAAATGTCAAAGAGACACCCAAAGCTGAAACTATGCTTGGAATCAAGTGATAATCAATGCCCAGCAAAAAAAAAAAAAAAAAAGCCTACACTACCTTTTTATTTATTACATGCTGCTCCTCCTTTAATCCATCTCCGGATTTAGCTTTTTGGTCAACAATATTTCATGTGTTTTGACAGCTATGCACGCCACACTTTTTGCTGCCCAAGTATGAAAGGACTACACGTGAAAAAAATAAAGTATAAATACCAAAGAGATCATGGTATCACCCTGTTTCAAAAAGCATTCTTATTTAAATAAAAGAACATTATCCAGTTAAAACAGCAGTATTTCTGAGAAACACTCAACAAACTAGGATATTTCAGTACAGAGTTGAACCAGAAAAAGCTACATTTCACACAATAGCTTAATGGGAGAGGGAACACAAATGTAATCATACAATTTGCGGCTCTAGTACAGTAAGCAAAATGAGAGGCTACATGCTTCTGTTCAGCAGCACAGCAGTCATTTTAGAAATACCTTTATAGGTGCATCTAAACCAAACACTGTACAGGGGACAACAGTTTAAACATGGAGGTTTCAATCAAAAATTTGCATTTACCCGTAGTGCTCATTGCTCTTCCAGACTATCACACATGCTGTCAATGCCAGTCAGCCCCCAGCTCTCCTCCTGGCCCCTTCCTACTCCCTACATGGCTGGAAAAGTCACAAGGAATAAAGGCAATACCTAAGTAGCTGCAGAGTGTGTCCTATCAGCACAAGGGATTCTTCATGGCACATTTCTGGGAATTGAGTGGAAGAGAATTACTGATGATCCTCTAGCTTTACAGCCCAGAGCTAAGACAACACAGCATGATCCACACTCATTTGGAGAACTGTCATGTTCCTCCCCCCTCCTTCCAAAAGCACATCACAGAACTAGTGCAGCACACCAAAGTGCTACATTTATCACAAGATTACTTCGCATCTCCAAGTTAACAAATCTAGAGGGGGTCACCTAATCAACAGATTTCCTCAATTCACATTTGAAAATGCTATCCAAGGCACAACTGGGAAAAAAAAAAGATCACTTTAGATCACAATTACATTCATATACTCAATGAAGGAACACAAATTGAGAAACCTCAACTAACTAGCCTAGCAAATAACGTCAACTTCACCTTCAAGTCTGATACAGCAAAAAAACACACTGGTGGAGCTGGTAGCATTGTTACGGTTAGCTTTTTATTTTAGAGGAGAGCAAGTCACAGCTTTCCTCTAGAGTCGTGCGATTCACAAGTATCTATCTCAGCTTCAGCTCTTTTGATTAACTGAAGGCACTCCCCGCCTTGCTATGCCTGGTGGCACCCTGCACACTTCTTCACGTACTGTCACGCTGCGGACCTGGCTGGCCTGGGACTATGCCCATGCCAGTCTCCAGGGCCTGCAGCAGCAGGCCAGCAGAAGGCCAGGCCCTGTTCCAGCCTAGGGCACCCACCGCCTCCCTAGCCTGCCAGCGACCGCACCATAAGGACGCCTGGCAGCAGCCAAAGGCACCAAGTATTCTGGCTCAACAGATGCAGATTTTCCCACAAAGCAGAGTTTAACTTCCCCCCCCAAAACCTACTAGCTCTACTGGTAACATGCTATGAAGACCAATACTAATGCATTATTCTCACTTATAAGCAGAGCATAGCAACACCAGCTTAACTACACTGTAGATCTTTGTTTGCAGTCAAATTAATCATTCAACAACACCCATTTTTATGCAGATATATATTTTTTTAATACTATTTCACACTTTTAAGAGTTTAAAAGCACCCCTGAAAACACAGCCAAACCAACAATCATCTTCAACTTTAAAAAGCAAAATTAAGTAGTTCTGGAGCAGATTTTGTAGCCTAGAATAACCTTGAACACATCTAGTGCTGCTTTTCCTGAAGAGTTTGCATAGGAGCCCAAGCAAAGAATCAAGGTAACTGGGTAAAATGTGAGATTGGCCCTTTAGTTAGAAAATAATAAGGAAGGAAAAAAAGCTATTTAAAAGAGAACAGGGCTCTGTTTTACTTGTCTGGTAATAACTCCTTTAAGTTTCAGAGATACTTGTAAAATGTCAAACACCAAAAGAAACTCTGTCTTTCAATACTCTGCAGAGTGAATATACAGACCGATACAAGTCTATGGGCAACCACAGATTCTGATCTGCGTAATAATCAAGTCTCATTACAAGAACATACTTTTTCCTTTGCACCTTACTAAAACTTTAACCCTAGAACATGCTGCTTATAGCTGAAATTTATTATTGCGCAACTATTTTCTAACTATTCTAAAATTAGCAAGAAAAATGCAAAGCAAAAGATTCCTTTAAATTACTGCCTGCTATACTTTCTTGGGGGGGCGGGGGGTAGAAGCACAAGAGTTACATATTAAGTGGTACACTGTAAGAATAAAGTTTAAGAAGGAAGAAAAAATTCCAAGACTCTAAATCTACAACAGTGAATTACTTAAATAACCATCTGCATTTAAAATTCAGAACAGCAGCAACTGCTCTTTTGTAGCCTATGTTATTAAGTAAAATCAGGGATACAGGCATCCAAAAATACAGAAAGCGAAGAAGAGAATCGCTGAAGACTGGAGACATCCAGAATCTTCTCACAGGGCCCCTGGACTCACACTGTTCTCCCCTCCAAAAGCACTGATCTCCAGAAGACAAGTCACACGGTACAGAAATTACTTTTCCCATTCGATTCCGACTGTCTGAAGTATGAAAACACTGTAGGAAACAGCACTAAGTTTTGTCTTTTCTTGTTCACAATAAGCTCAGAACATCATTCTTGCACCATTGCTGCCAGAGTTCTTTCTGGCAAGCTGTTTTGAAAAATATGCAGGGATGAGCACTGTAGAAGTTTCTACAACCTTAATTACCTTTTTCCATTGTTACAGTGAGACAATCAGCATTTAACAGCATATTAGTTTTTCCACTTTGAAGTTTAAAAAGAATGCATACCCATTTTCGAGATAATCACACAAGTATTTTGTGCATATTTTTAGCTACACCACAAAGCCAGGTTACAAGGCCTAGGCCGCCTTCCGTAAATACCAACAAAAAAGAAATCTTTTTAAAAAACCACATGTGAAACTCAAATATTAACAGCATAAAAGGGGAGGAGGCAGCCAATAAAGATTACACGTGGCAGAAATCACCAACTTCACAAAGCACCTTCCTTCTTACAGAAGATCTCACTACAAAAAATACAACTAGGGAGATTCAACTCAACTGTTCGATTCTACATTTTAAGCTTCTATTTTTAAAATAAAAAAAACCTTTGCACTGAGGATGAATTAAGCCTCTTAGTGCAAACATATCTACTTTTGTCTAGTTTATCCTGTAGTCTTAAGGGCTTACATCTTTGAATGTGTCCAAGATCAAATAAAGAACCAAGCAAAAAGATAAAAAAATAAATTGCTACAGTGGCTATGAACAACAGATGTTGGTTTCCATTCAAGGCCTCTGGCATCTCATCAACAGTATGAAGCAGCAACACACTTCAGATGAAAAAGCAGGCTTTTAGGTTGCAGATTCCTGCAGAAACAGAACCAGTTAAAATTACTTTCATTAAAAATTAACCTAGCAACACAGACTCTCCCTTCCCGTGAAGACAGGTAGCAGGTGAAAGCACAAGTTCAAGTACTAACTCCAAAAACTAATGATAAAAATGACAGCCAGAGTTTGGTCCATTGTATCTATCAAGAAGTTAATTTCTGAACTACCCTTCCATTTAAAATCCGTTCCTTTCAAAAACTTAAATCACCTTCTTGTTGCACAAACTTGAATTTTTACAAGAGACCTCAATTTCAGAATGCACCAAACTATTTCTTCTAGAAGAATGAATCACTGTTTATTACTGGTTGGTTCGTTTGTTTGTTTAAAAGGGAAAGGTACATTACTATGCACAAAATCCCTTAACACAGTGCTTTCACCTCATCACACCAGTTCCTGCAAAAGGATGTTCACTACAATTCACAAACAAAAGGCAGACAGCAAGAACAAGTCACTCAGGACAGGGAGAAAGATGACTAGCATGCTTATGCATGTTTAAAAGCATTTTAACATGCTTTACACTACCCAGTATGTTGCCTCTCAAGAAAGGGAACGTGCTTTTTGAAGGATGCTCTGTATTGCAACCCATCTAGTACTTTCTAAGCTAAAAGGAGCTACTTGCATGCTTGCTACGGCGATGCCAACTGATAATTCCCAAGTTTTTACTATGAGATTTTCAGATTTGTTTTAGACTGAGACACATGCACTGGAGTATATAAAATACAAACCTACCACTTGCACCGACAAGAACGTTTTAACCGTCTTTGGCCTTACTTGTCCAATTCCAAAACAGATGCTTAATTAAAAAAAAAAGGACCTTTTTGCATGCATACACACAGAGCACACATCCTTCATTCAAAGACTTAAGTGATAAGGCAGTTAAACAGAAAGGAGCAGGTAAAAACTGTTTGGTGGGGGATTCTCAAACAGTATTAAGGGGATTTTGTTTGGTCCTCAACAAGAACTAGACAACCAGGATTTGCACGAGTGCTCCTTAAACAATTAAGTGACTTCTGTTTCTTTTCTTAAATTCATTGTGTTTTAACAGAGGAAGAGCAACTGCTGGCTTTGACCTGCCAGTCATTTATACTTAAAGTCAGCCTTCCGAAAATACACAAATTCCATGACAAAACCCAAACTAAGCACAGTGGAAGAGGTACTGCAAGACTGGAGACGTGTGCTTAGTACTTCACAGGCAATAGAAGATGTTAGTGTTCAGAAATACAAGCATTGCTACGACTGACTCAAAACGTGTATGGTGGTAAAATAGGAATGGCTATTCTCTCCGCTAAACAAATACAGAACATAAGTCTCCTGAATCAGTAGCTATCAAGAACAGACACTGCATATCCTACCTACATTTCATCCAGTTCTTCAGTACTATATCCTGCATGTGTTTCTTTTTTATCCTTCCAATAATGCTTGGCTAACAGGTTCACTAAGTTCATATATTATGTACAGCATATCTGGAGAGACAGATAGGCCTCTCCCATTTACCTCAGTTTTCTTTCTCTTTTGCATCTCTTCGATATCAGCTTCCCTCCTGCCCCTGCAGCTGCTATCTGCCTTGCACCAAACAATTCCGCCTGCATACCTCACTACCGACTTGTAAACCTCCAACCGTATTTCCAGCTGTTCATACTTCCTTTTCCACAGCACAGGTCAGACCACCAAGTACTTGCATTTGCCAGAAGCCAGACCTTTTACACGTAAAACTGATTTTCGGTGTCTCAAGGTTCCTGTAAAAGCCTAATCAATTTAAGATTATCCTGTGGATTTGCTACAGGTTAGCTTACTAGATACTCCTCTGGTCTTCATCCCTGACAAAAGTAAAAACACAAACAAATGCACTTCCTACCACCTCAGGCAGCTTTCCTGAAGATCTCTGCCTCAAACCCAACAGGTTTCACAGCGGGGTTTCTCTTTCTCCCTGCAGTTCAGGGTCAGGAGCTCCGATTCCATTTCTTCCAGAAACAGACAAATAGATCCAACATCTCTGTTTTGCAGCACAGCCTATTCATTTGCCACCTCCCTTTGCGGAGTCAGTGGTAATTGGTTACATTCTACACCAGCACAGGTTCTGTGTGAAAGCAGAATTAGAAAAATGCAGGCAAAGCTTTTGTGCCACTAAAAAAATGAAATAAAGTCAGTGTCCCTGAACCCAACCTTATGAGCTCCCAGTTTTGAAGCACTATTTTAGTACCATAAATGAACAGGCTATTTACATACGGCAAGTACTCTTTAACAGATGCTTAAAAGAGCCTTCCACAAATTCCTATTCCAGCCTCTAAGGTATCCCAATCTAACACCAAAATCACAGGTCATCAAGCTCAACTCCTTATGAGAATTTCACAGAAACAGAAGAGCTTGCTCAGAGTCCATCATGAAGGGCTGCTTCCATAAGAGACCACTTCAGCAATGACACATATGTTCAAACTAGCAAGGAACAGCAACAGAACTGGCAGGCATCCTATCTATCAGTCCCAGTTCACATTTCTCAAACAGTAAAGTGTTTCACATACACTGTATTAAGGATTCTGAGCTACTTCTCAGACAGCTGCAGACATATTTCTGCACTCAAATTCTGGGAGCCTATTTTTATACTGCAGTCACAACTGACTCTTGAATTCAGTGTAACACATAACAGAAAGAGGAAAATACATGTAATTTCAGATTCGGCAGAGTGAACATAAGTTCTCTCAGTCCTCTGACTTGTGACCAGATCATTTATGAAGGTCATACTAGAGTCTCACAAGAACGCAAAACAAAAGCCGTGTTTCTGTGATCCTATCATAAATAATATTCCTTAAGCACTGAGGACAGGCTATATCATTGCCAACAGCCAGGTATCAGTCACAAGGGAAGAGGGCAGTCCAGTTAATCAACTGCTTCACATAAGACCACCACTGGTTTTCTTGTCTGGGCCTGAACTAGCCGCCTGCAGCACAAGTCCGCAAGCAGACCCCAAACTGCAGGATGTGAGGTTTAACAAAAAAATTAAGAATGGAAAAAAAACCAAGGAGCTAAACCTTGTTTTCCTTTTCAAAAAACTCTTTTTAGGCAGGCATTTTGGTATGAGCTTCATTTACAAAGAAATCCAGGTAGTTCTTGGTGAAACCTACCTCCCTCTTTTCTGCATCACTGAAGAACAGGAAAAGTTTGGGGGAGGGGGCAGGTGAGAAGACTATTCCCTTTTCCCCATACTTTTACTCTAGCACCTCTACTTCAGGAAAAAACAAATAAAATAGTTTAAGATTTTGTCCATTTATACCATGGCATGTGCTTAGGTATAGAGAAACACATATATTTGATAGAGGGAGGAAAAAAGCAGCTGAGGAGGCTAAAAGTTTATGTGATTTCAAAAAAAGCAACTAGGCAAATACAGAGAAAAAGCCACAGAAGACCATTACTGACATACCAACCCTCATCATGGGTCTCTGAACCGCAAACTATGGCAGCTTGGGAAATGCTCTGCAGAACTGTCAGTAACACACTTGGCCTGTTTTTACCCTCCTCCCCATGCATTCGGTACCAGCCACGTTTTGCAGAAAGGGATGGGAAGGGTGGCTCTGGCACACCAAGGCTTGGAGGTACTGCAACACCAGGTCAAAGCACAGATGGGATGCAGCAAGCTCCGAGTTCTAGCAATCCATAAATGTAAAGTCTTCAAAACATGGACATGTCAGGTACCATATTCATTGAATCAGGTAATGCATTTATGTTGGCTGGAAAGCTAAGAACACCAAATACTGTGCCAGACAGCAAGGCCGTTCTTAAACCCATTTGGAGAGAATAAATTCCTTCAATACCTGAATTTAAGCACTAGTGTTTTAATTGTAACAGACACCTACTACATGCTACTGGTTACAAAGGAGTTTTACTATAGGTACCATTAGCTTCCCAAGCATGCCTAATACCCAAAATCAGAATGGACTGGCTCACTTCAATGTTGCTAACATGCCACTAACCTGAGACAGACTCACTTGACAGCATCCTATTATAATTTTAATCTAAAAATAGTGGAGGAAAAAACCACTATAAACATTAGGTTGAACATTCTTACTACATGAAATAACACACTATGTTTCCCTCCTAGTCCATAAAATGAGAGTCTGACCCAACATTCAACAGAACTTACAGGTATCTTTCCACTGACCTATACAGGATCACATCATTCAACAACTGCAGGTTTATACATTTCATAACATGCTTTTACTGAGTATTTGTCTCTTATTGGAGACTCTTTTGGAAGAGAAGCAAGAGTTGTAAATAGCTGCATCATAGTTACTGTCACAAATCACCATCTATACATTATGTAACCAACAAGAGCAAAACAGCTGACAAGGTTCCACAGGCATTTGCTGAGGGAGTGGAAGTGAGACTTCCCACCATCCCCATCTCACTGTCCCCACCTTCCCAGGACAGCACCCTGCCTCCTCTTTAGGTACATGCCACCAGCGTTCTTTGCAGAGCCACAATGCAAACTCACTTTAAAATGGGATTATTTAGTCTGAGTGGCACAAAGAGAGCTACAAGCAGTCAATTACAAACCGGAGTGACTGGGAGAGGGACCATAGGTCTCGTAAATAATTTCACACACTCTATACTGAAGACAGCTCCAAAAACATAATCCTACTTGCACAGATTTCAGCAAATCTTTGTGCAACAGCAGGATCCTTTCACTTAGCACAATACCACCATATGCATGATGTTTTCTCGAGATATTCTTGTCCCTCAAAAGTGAACCAGCGCTGTTGATTTAAAATACATTAAGGCTACAGGTAAAGGAATTCTGAAACAAACTAAAACAATGCGCTCATCTCACAGTCACCCTTGCTCCAAGCTGAAATTCCCATAATACCTCTACCTCCTGGGTGGTCTCAACTCCACAAGATTATTCCCCTCAAATGCTTCACTGGTAACCTTAAGAACTATCTGTGAGATTATGTAATTTAATTAGTGTAAATCATAAAGAAAACAAAGGATAAAGCAGCCACTAACCAAAACCAGCCACTACTGCACATACTTGGAAAGCAGACTTGCAAAATACTTTCACTTGTCAACTGTGTTTTCTCCTTCTCTAAATCAAGAGATAAAGTATCTAACTACAGCAGCATTAGCAAAGAAACGGAATTTTATTTCTTTTATAAGCATGTTTTGTAAGACATACAGAATCTGGCCTAGACCAGAAAGTTTTCATGGCATTACTATGGCTGTCGGAAAACACAACAGAGGGGCATCATAAACACCAGTAAAAGGTCTTGAGAACATGTCTTCAAACAGGGGAAGAAGCATTGTTGTTGCTTTAAGGCTTTTTCTGCTTGAGTAAGAGACAGGATGACAGCCCAACCACAATAATTTACGCCACAAAGTCTTTACATAATAGTTGAACTGGAGTTGTGATCATAAATATTATAAACATAAATTTACTGGATCTGCAGCCTGTTCCTACACCAGTTACTACATTTAAAAAAAATATTTTAAGATTGTTTAAGGCCCAATTTAAAAATCAGCATTCTAAAGGTAGAAAAATAAATCTCTAAGAGACAATAGCAAGTTACAAGAACTACTTTCCCCCCACCGCCCCTTGGCTAGTTACTGTATGTCAAACATGATTCAATAGTATGATGGGTATCACACAGTCCCATTTATTTCAATTACTATTTACTAAAACTGGGAACACAGTCAGTAGCTCATTAGTACATCAGAATGTACACAGATGCTCATTAAATGTAAGGATCTTCCTCAGCATATCTGAGTATGTATGTGGTAATAACCCGTAGCATTACCACACAGACCTCCAGCAGAAGAGGCTTTTTTTTATTAAATCAGTAGAAAGGTTTCTTCCTCAAACTTAAGAAAGGTCTACTTGTAAAATACTTGACACACAACCAGGAGAAAACTCTTTTTTAACACAAGAAATCTACAGTTAACGCTGGTATAACAAAGATTTGGGTTTTGCATCCAGCCACAAACATGGATGGGGAAAAGGATGTGTGCATTACGCCTCAAAAAAAAAAAAATTTAAAAAAACACCAAACAAAAAAACACCTCTCCAAGGCAGACCCAGTTTTCTAGGTTATTTTAACAGACAGTAGGTTTCCGTAACTCAAGAAGGATGGTTTCAGCTCACAGAAACAGGATGACTGACTTCTGCACCTTCTTCCGAGGAAACAAAAGGTGCAATAACAATAAATACTGAGTCACTAAATCACTTCTGTCACTTCAGAAAGCAGGCTGTACTTTTTAGCTGTGTAAATACATTGCTGATGAAAGAAACCAAGATTCATAGCTCTTGATAATTAAGTTTCCTCATTATCAAAGACGTGGACAGCACCAGTGAGCACAGTCATTTTTACAACTTTCCTTCAAGAAGTTTTAGCTGGGGGATCTAGAGAGGGTTCTCGCTTCTTCTCTGGGATGACTAGCAACGTATTTTTACATGAGCCTGTTTGGCCTTCACAGTATGGATCTAAGGCCCAATGCTTATGATAACTACTATATTAGTCATGGCAAACACAGTCCTAATCCAGGACTATTCATGAGGATTGTAAAGATTCCATAAAAAGGATGTTTTCTGTGGCATGCTTTATTTAAATATTTTAAGTTGTTAGGCGTTTCTATCAGAAAGTTGAAGGCTACAGTCTAAGGGACACGGAGCCCCGATTTTTCTTCCTCTTGCCATAACCTCGTGGTGCAGTTGACGTGATAAATGGCATGGCCCTACTTGCCTCAGTCTTGAGGAATGAGAAAACAGGGACACGAGAAGCCAGCCAGGCAGACTCCACATCCAGCTCACCACAACCCCGCACGGAGATGTCTACCCGAGTCGCAATTACGAGCGCCTTACACAAAACCGGTGCGGGTTACAGTGCACAGCAGGAGGAAGGTGGCAGCGGGGGGCGGGAGGAAACCCCAACACCACCGCTTCTTCTTGCCTCGCAGAGAGAGAGAACAGCCCCGGGTGCCTCCGTCCCAAAAACCACAGCCACGCCGGAGGCGGCAGCGCCGGGAAGGGCGGCAGGGGGGCTCCGCGGGGGTCCCGCAGATCATGAGGGAGGTGCCTGGTGCCCTAACCCCGTGCCCCCGCAACCCGGCCGGGACACGACCTCCGCTGACGGGGGGTAAAACGGCAGTGAGAGGGGGCCGGGGCCGGCGGCGGAGGGCTGAGGCGAGGCGCGGGCCCCGCCGGCGCCACCGCCGCACGGGAGGCGGGCGAGCAACGGCCGGGGAGGCGGAGCGCGGCCGGCCGCCCGCCTCCCTCGGCACGCCGGGGCGGTGAATCACGCTCCCGTCCGTCTCCTCCCTCCCCCCTCCTCCATCTCAGCAGCGCCCTCAGCCTCTCTCCTCCATACAAAAGCAAAATGTCCGCCATCTTCACAGACTGCTGCTGCCGCCGCCGGGCCGGACGGGGCTGAGC
>JAVKLA010000039.1:15607814-15630515 GCA_034782735.1 Sagittarius serpentarius | reverse complement strand
CAAACGCAAACTGGCCCCCATCTTCACAGACTGCTGCGGCCGCCGCCGGGCCGGACGGGGCTGAGCCGCGCCACCGCCAGGCGAAGGGCGGCCCCGCGGCGGGGCCGGGGCGGCCGCAGGGGGTCGGGGGCGGCCGCAGGGCGGAGGGGGGGTTATTACCTTGATGCAGTAAGGCGGCTCGTCGAAGGTAACCAGCATGTACCTGTCGCCGCGGCTGGCCGGGTCCCGGGCCCGCAGCTGCGAAGAGAGCGGAGAGAAGCGGCGTAAGTGGGCGAAGGGGGCGACCGGGGCGGCGGCCCCCCCCCCGGCCCCGCACTCACCTTCATGAAGATCTCGACGGCGCCCTTGGCGATGTCCAGGTAGCTGGTGCCCAGATACGCCCGCTGGTTCATGGAAGCGGACGTGTCTATGAGGAAGAGGAGGATCGGCATGGTCCAGGCAGAGTCCCGGCCCGCCGGGCACCCTGCGGGGAGGAGGGGGGGGGGGGGGGCGCGGCTCACTCACTCCCCCTGGCCGGCCGCCTGTCCGCCCGCCCCGGCTCGGCTCCGGCTCCGCTCCGGCTGCGGCCGCTGCGGCTCGTTACTGAGCTGCCTGTGTTCGCCGAGACTCAACTTCTCTTCCCTGAGCTTCCACCAGCACCATGTGACCAGCGCGCACGCCATTGGCTGCCAATTATACCTACATTTGCATATTCATGGAGGAGAGGGGGAGCAGGGAGGCGGCGGGGTGAGGAGGGACGGGGACGGCGCCAGCGGACCGCTCCGCGCGCGCGCCGCACCTGTCACCCCGCTCCGCCCCTCTGCGGGGTTCCCCGCCCCTCGCCCCAGGGGCCGCCCCGCCCCGCGGGCTCCCCGAGGCGGGCGGGCGCCCGGTGGCCCCGGCGGCTCACGGTCAGCCCCCTCCCACCCCGGGCCCCGTAACCGTCCCGCCGCCGCGGCCCTTTCCTGCGGCAGAGTCACTACACGGCC
The DNA here is from genome assembly GCA_034782735.1 of Sagittarius serpentarius. Lineage (NCBI taxonomy): Eukaryota > Metazoa > Chordata > Aves > Accipitriformes > Sagittariidae > Sagittarius > Sagittarius serpentarius. Next base: position 15,629,547 of record JAVKLA010000039.1, on the reverse strand, counting down.
ACGGGGCGCGCAGTCGACCTCAAGCCGAGCCGCTGCCTCAGTCACACCTGCCCGCAGCGGCCTACCCCCGCCGCGGCCCGGCCTCGGCGGCCGCGCAGCTCTCGGGGCCGGGGAGCTGCGGCAGGGCCGAGGGGAGCAGGCAGGAACTGTAGGCTGGCCCCGGGGAACCGAGCGAAGCAGCTCAGCTAATCACCCGGTGATATAATCGCTCCGTTTCGGGTCTTTAGAGGTTTCACTTAAGCACTAAATCCTCAGCCCCCACGTGCGGTTGTTTTCCAGTCAGGTAACAGCCATATTCCAAAGGCGGCGGCCACATGTGGGTGTCAGGCACTGTCCTTAACTTGCTCACAGGCCTCCTCACCCTACCTGGATGAAGGCAGGATGACAACAAATGAACTGTGGCAAAACTGCAAATACATAAACCCCTCCATTATTTCCTACCACTCAGATGAAAAAGAAAAATAAGTCTCAGTCTGAAAGAAGGGATCAAGGTGCCCTGCTCTGAGGAAAAAAAAAAGTGAGGCCTCAGCCCTTGAGGAGGCTGTGCTGGGATGGGATGGACCCCTGCGCGCACGCAGGCCCCAGCAGCTACTACTGACTGTAACTGGATAAGTGGAATGAGACTGAGGAAATATTTAGCGCTATGTCTGCTCGCAAATGCTTGTTTGCTTCCAGGATCGAATCCAAAAAACACAAAAGCAGCACTGTCAACATGACTCTTAGTTTAAATAATAATTAAGAAACTGATAATATTTTCCAATGCTATTACATTGAAAGGCTTTTTCTGTGGATTTTTTTTGCCCGTTGATTTGAACAACGGGCAAAGAGTCAGTTTCAGTTTTCACTCCGTTTTTGTAAAGCATTTGGACAATACCGTTGTTTCACACCACCACAGGTTCTAATGATTCTAAAATCCCCATTACAAAGCATTACAAAATATGAATGTTTGTAAATATATTATTACCCATCTTGATCTAAATAATCAGAGGTGTGAATTCATTTAATTCAGGGGTGTACTTGTCCCTTTTGTCTCCAAAAAAACCCCACCATCTGAATACAGGGCAGTGGCAAGTCTATATAGGCTTTAGAAATAAGTTTGTTTTTTTCAAAAATCTTAGCTTCTGCAAATATTTTTCATATAACATCAAATTATTTAATTTTAGTGAACAGAAAGTGGATAAATTAATCGTTGAAAAACAGCTCGTTTTGAAACCAAATACTGTCAAACTTGGAGACTCCATTCTGTTATCCAGGCCCTCTCCATAAATTGCGTATGTGCGAGTGCAACTGTGATCAAGGTTTCTGAATTTTAACAATCATAGCAGAAATGCCAGGAGGGATAAACAGATAAATATTTTTACGCGATTAGTGCACATGAATGGAGCTAGACTGAAAGAAATGGGATTTGAGTCTATAGATAAGACAAAAATGCAGATACCGTGTTTTTGTACTGCTGCACGTTAGCCTGGAAAGACAACTCCTGGATAGGAACAGAGTTGCCAAGGGCTGAAAGGAAACTAAACTATTGGTAGAAGAAGACAGCTAATATTGCTAGGTCCCAGCACTGAGAACTTGATGAGGCCACCTATGCATTTCGCTCGCATCAACCAGATGAGATCAGAGACTAACTTCTGACTACAGCTGCCTTCAGCCAATTTGAACTGGCATCCTAGAGGCTCTGTGTCCTACAGCGTCCTCAAGTCAGACTATATGAAATGCTGAACAATTAAGAGTTCATACCCTCACCATACTTTTTTTTATTCCAGACTGCCAGATACCTAAAAGCCACTTCTCTTGCATCCAGACATAGTATTTAAAGGTCAAGATGAAACTCTCTTGCTTCCTGTTTCAGAGGTTGACCTTTCCAAGGGCCGCAGCAGGCAAGGTTCACATACTCTCCCTCTTTCTCTGGTGAGGGTTTTGGCTTTTGGACACCACAAGAGCTGAAGTCTAGCAATTTTGGGCACAATGCAAGACATTTATTTAGTTTAATGAGACTCTCTTTAATTCCTGAAAATAACAGACACCATGGTTGCTAATGTGCATTAATGCAGCTAGAGTGAGTTGTTCTTTACTGCTCCTCTATACAATTTGTGTTTGCAGTGCTGACTACCTGGCAGCTATGGCAGCAGACATTTGTAACATCTATAAAGTTCAAACTTTTCTTGGTTTTTAATTGAAATTACACTCATCTACATTTCTTCAACTGCAATAGTTAAAGAAATTGTCTCTATGGGGAAATTAATGAGAACAGCTACTGCAGATTAAGCTCTCCTATAATTAAATATTTTGAAATAGCTCCTGTGTAGATATTCTATCCCACGGTAAAAAGGAACATTATTCTGGAAGAATAATTTCAGTCAATTTTTGACCAAACAGATCAGTGGTATTTTTTTCCCTGTTGTGCTGATAAGTTATTATTTTTCTGTTCCTTGTTCTTACATAGCTTAATGTCTAAGCTGTTGCCTCTAACAGGATTTTAGCTCTAACAATCTTCCTTTCTTCTTAACGTTTTTATATTGCTTCATCTGTTACTGTTTTCTCACCTAGCTGCTTTCTGACCTGAACAAGTAATATACCTGTGAGACACTAGCCATACTCCTTTAGGCACTGAAGGAGGTCAGCTTTGGCACCAATTAGCCATCTGAATTTGGGGCACACTTGATACCTTAATGAGAAATTATCTACTTAAAATCTGTATCAACAGCTAAACCCTTCAAACCTCCCTCTGCTTCTGTGGCTCCCTATCCTGGTATTGTAATACGGCTGCCCTGATGACTTTCCTGCTTGATTTAAAAGGCTTCAAGCCAGAACAGAAATGGTCACTGCTAAATCACTATAAAAATACTGATTAATGCATCCTGCGACTTGGGAGATATTATCCCTATCATACAGAAAAAGGGGCTGCCACCAGAGCTAAGGGACTTGCTTGGCACCATACAAGATGCCATTTTCAGTACCACAGTGAGCATTCAGAAGCGTTTAGCTCTTAGCCAGCCACAGACCTATACTGTCCCTTTCAGAAATAGGAAATCCCCCATTTACATAAAGAATTTGTGTACACCTGAACTCCAGTCTGAAAGGTAAGAAACTGTGTTAAAGAATAACTTCTCCTTCACAGCTCCGGTAACTATATGGCAGAGCGAGAATACAGAAGATTATTCAAGATGGCAGAAGCTAAGCAAATTCAAATCCTTTGATATTGTCTGCTGTATCAAGCCTAAATATTCTCACCCATCAGCAGTGAGCTGCTCTTAAGACAGACACTAGAAAAGGCCAAGCTGCTTCTGCCAGTGTGTCACACAGCCCCTTCTGAAAGGAGAAGAAAAAAAAAAAAAAGCAGCAAACCATATTTTCCAGGATATTGCTCAGCAGCACTTTTTTTTTTTTCCATTTTGTAACTACGCTACAAACTTCCACAAAATTGTAACTCACCCCTTAAAGATTTCTGCCCTTTTCACTTGCTCCATCTCCTTTCTGCAATCATTCCACTACAGACAAGCAAGAGTTTGGGAGTCTAATCCAAAACTTGCCTTTCTGCTGCCTTTCAGTAGTCTAGGTTTGCAGACTGGAGGACAGTAATGGAACCCGAGATGCAAATCCCACATTACTGTGGGCCATCAGACTTTGTGCAAGTCTCCCATGGAGATGTGCACCTGAATTTCTTTTCACAGGCTTCAGCAAATTCAAGAATTCCATTTTCAGCTAAAGTATAAGGAACAGACTACAGATACATGCCTTGAGTGCAGCACGTTTTCTGCTGATTTATTGACTGTGCATAAATACTACACTATAACTGTCGTATTTCACCACAAAAAGGGAAAGCTGTATGCTCAGGAAAATAATTCAAGGCAACTCAGATTTTTCACCTGTCTTCCATGCACTTCAGAAAAAGAGGCCTATTAGCAAAGGGGCAGAGTCCAGCCAGCGTGATTTTTCTCCCCATCTCCCAGCACATGGGTTAACCCTTTGCTGTGCATGGTACAGAGTACCTTTCCCCTTTCTGCAAGGTTTCTATGTGAGCACAGCTAATACCACCCATGGTCCAAAGGTGAAAGCCAGATCACTGCAGCCTGTGTAACAGCAGACAGTTTAATATCCATTTTGCTTTAAAGACCAATGAAAAGGGGATGAGGAAGTGATTGGTTGCCTAAGATGGTGTATCATTTTGCAATAATGGTAGACAAGCAAAATTCTGACAAAATGTCTTCGAGGAGACATAAAGTGAACCCACGAAGCAGCACTTTGAACAGCAAAACAAGCTGAAACAAATTTCCAAACAGGCAAGCCTTTCCATATGAGAGCTGGTTTCAAAGTCCAAGACTCTCTCCAAAGAAGAAAAACATTCAGAATAAAAGTTCAAAAAACATTCTAACTACTGAAAAAGAAACTGAAACCCTCTTGGTAAATTTAGCGAACTGGAGAAATGAGTTACTCTAAATGTGAAGATAAGAAAAAGACATTAATATCGTGCACATACTTATGCATATGCAGGGAGATACAAAACTGAAAGTGTGTGCTTTGGCTTACTGCATCTTTGTGATCAAACAGCAAATAACATCAGGCTAATGGGGTGGGTCCTGCAGCCCCAAGACCCTATATGTCCCACCAAGTTCTCCCAACATAAAGATTTATCATCTCTCTCTCATAAACGCTGGGAGACAGCAGAGCTTGTTCCAGGGGGAGAAAAGAAAAGAAAGGGGGAAAGGTTTCTGTCTGGGGCAGGAGAGACTTGCACCAGGCAGTCACAGCCATGGGAAGCGGGGGCTCACGGGCCAGGGATGCTCTGACTTGTAGGTACGTTTGAATTGACAGCCAGCCAAGAACTGCGTGAAATTCCCTGTTACTTCCTTTTACTGGTCTTATGCTAAGTGTTGCTAAGCTGTACCTGGGAATCGGGCCAAATCAGCTTGGGATCTTTGGATGAAAGGCATTATAAAAAAAAAATAATCCAGAGTATTACCCATGTGGAAAGCAACAATATGAATTAAATGAATGTGCAAAGTAGCAGGATTTGGATTTTGTTACATTCTACAAGGTAAAATATAAAGACAGACTAAAAAATTGCCTCTTCTCAGGAAAACTACATCCTTCTGTCTGGGTTTCCGTGAGGAAGAGTCATAAACACAGTGTATTGTTACCAGAACTGACACCTGAAAACACACATTTTTAAATAGACTGGAGCCTGCAGGGACTGGCTAGGAACGTCATTTTCCTAGGCTGGGGTACACAGATTTGTGCCACCAAGTGAGAAGTTAACATTGCTTCATCTATTACCTATCAGCATTTACTTATGACAAAGAATACTCGTGTAGGCTGGGGACCTGCTCTGAACTGACAGGATTCATCATAAAGAGAAAGCCATGCTTGGCTGTTTTATTTCTGGACACAGTTATGATTTTTTACTATATACATGGCTTGCCTGCAACAGAAATTCTCCCTTAGAGTTCAAAGGATGTCCCACAGAGAAAGTTTATCTAACCTGACTGTGCACTCCACATCCTGCTCGTGCCTGATCCAAGGTGGACCAGACCCTGCTGCAAGTCTTGGGGAGCCTCAGCCCTCTGATTTCAGCTCGCCAAGTCACTTTTCAGCCCTCAGCATCGTTTCACTCCAACAGGAACACCCACTGTCCCCCAATCGCATGGCACCTTCTGTCTCAAAAAAAAAGTTAGGGACAGTCTCCAAAATATCAAGGGACACCACTCTGTGGGACATTAACTCTGTGTTGAGAGCACCTAAAATCAGGTTACTGGTCTTGAACTGGAAATCTGATGTATTATTTAGGGATGAATATTAACATTTCCAACATCAGCTTAACAGATCGCCATCATCACCTTGCTGAAACTGAACTTTTTCATGGCATTAGTACATTTATTTTATCATCAGTTAGTTGCCAAAAATACCCCAAAGCTACTACAGAAAACACTGTGCAATAAAAGTGTTGCATTTTACCATAACCATTCTTCACAAAATCATGGTTTTTCCCCCAAAGGAATCCAATACTTCATCCTAATGACTATTCATCATTGAAGGCAGTTACAGAAGCGGACAGAATTACCTACCTGGAGCACAAGCTTTGGTGCCATGTGAGCTCTCGCTGGCTCTGCTACAGACCTTCACCAGCATCTTCCATAGGTACCTGGCCTTCCTACCTTGGTTTCCCCAGCTGCACAAGGCTTTATTTTGTGGTTTTTACTGTTTTTTTCAAAACCACTCAAAACTGTGCCAAGCCCTCACTAAAGAGGCGAGAGAAATCAACCCTGCCCTGTAGTTCTCACAAGCTAATTTCAGACATGATCTAATGAGTGGGTGGTAACAAGACAGCAAGGCGGGACAGGAGAGAAAGGCCCAAGCAGCACTGTTGAGGTTAGAAGGAAACACAGCAAGAAGCAAGCGCGCAGAAGAATAAAACAGAGATCCTTTCGTTCTTCAATTTTTTTTTTTTTTTTTAAAAGATAAATAATGAGGAAGAGGAAGCAAAGGCTCATCTCCTGAGGTATCTGGTAGGTGTTTGGAAGAAACAAGTTTCTGGGAAGAGCTTAGGCAGGGACACAACCTCATCTTGTGAGACCAGATCTCTGTGTAGGGGCATGAAAAAAGATGGCCGGAGCAGAGAGCACAGTGCAAGCAGCACAGACCAAAGGGAAATCCAAAGAACTGAGACACCACAGCAAGTGAGAAATAGGTGTGCAGAGTCTTGAAGAGTCTGCTCAAACATGATGGGGTAGGAAAAAAGGGCACAAGGTGGAAGAGCCATGCAGCTTTGCCAGACTGAAAGGGCAGGAAGGTGTTCCCCGCAGATGCTTGCACCTGGATCTGAAGACATTTGCATCTGCCTCTCTCAATGGGGTATTTATGCCAGACAGCACATTTTTATTTCAAATTTCTATGTTCCTATCTCTTTTACTCCTCTGTGTCTTAAAATTTACACACAATAGAAGATACTGTGCTTATTCTGGAGTAAGTAGAAAAAAAATCCAACAAACTCCTCTCTCTCTGGAATTGCTATCTTTGTTCCTGTTTAGCACTGCTGACCTTACTCAGTAGACTGAATTACTGAATTTCCTAATCTCTCAGGTCCCAATTTTGTCACTTCTTTGCACTCACACACTTTCTGTGTATTAAATTTGAAGGTTTGTTGGCAGCAGAGAACTTCAAATCCAGACACTTCTCCTGTTTACTTGCTGCGTGCTTTTACCTAGTTTTGGATGTGAATGCAACCTCAAACTGCAAAGGGTTACAAGAACAAAGTTTTTTCTTCCTTTCAGAAGCTTTTGGCAATTCCAAGAGCTGAAAGCTAATCATTTTGGCACAAAGAGGCACCAAAGAATCTTTTAACCATGGCATTCCTGTATAAGGTTTCCTTGACACTTTTGTCTGAGAGGAAGAAGAAAGAGGAGTAATAAAAAGCCCACATTTATCTTTTTTGAGATACAGAACAACTTCACTACAAGAAGAAATTAAATAGACAAGAGCTCTTCAAGTTGGGAAAAAAAAGATGACTGCAGAGGGAAATGATAGCAGTCTATAAAATGCTGAATGGAGAAGGTAAATGCAGAATAATTGTTCACTTTCTCTTGCAGTACAAAAGCTGAGGGGGCATCCAACAAAGTCATTAAGCAGCAGGTTTAAAACAAACACACCCAAAAGGAAGTACTCTTTCATACCATCCATAATTGCATTGTGGCAGTCAGTGCCTCAGGAGGTTGTGGAGACTGAAAATGGATTTTAAAAAGCATTAAACAAATTCATGGGGGACAGTGTGATCAATGGCAAATAACCACAGTAGCCTAGGTGAAACTTCTGGGTTTTCAAACCCTTACCCACCTGATTTCCCAAAGCTGGGAGGAGACACCAAATCAAGATGATTCGCTATGTAGGTACGTGACCTTTTTCTTCATCGCTAAGCATCTGCTGCTAGGTGTTCCTGGAAACAGCGTGGCAGTTCCTGTTGTTCAGTGTTGAGCTACAAGGCCAAGTGTTGCACATCAGTTAACAAGTAGTAAATGGTTCTCTACATTCTTCTGCTCAGCTCTTCTCCATCTTCCAGCAGGCTTCCTCCAAGGGCAGGAGGTGCTTCTGGCAGAGCTTCGTAATCCAAACCTCCCCCCCTTTTCCCTGGAGCAACCACACTCATAATTGTGCGGACAGAGAATATTGCATTAGCTAGTGAAGTGCAAATCTCAGGTTAAAACAAGGAAAATTTTAATCCTATGTTTTGGTATTTAATTGTAGCCTCTGTATCTCATATTCAAAGGGTAGGAAATGCAGCTGTCCTCCATTCTTGGTCAAAAAGCTCCCCAGTCCCCAATAATAATTTGGCACTATCTACAAAAAAAGAAAGACAAGGCAACCAAACAAGTGATTTCCATAGCAAGTGAAAGTAACAATTTACCTCAAGACAGCAAGGAAAAACAAACAAACAAAAAGAAAAACCAGAAACTCCACCCTGAAGTCACTCAGTTTCATTTTAAAAAACTAGTAACTGCAATAAAAGATTTTACATGCAACATCTATAAAAGACAAGAATTTCCAATTATGATTATGCCCAGCCTTTTTTTTTTTAAAAAAAAGGCTGTAATAACGCCAATTCTTTTCCAAACAATTTCAGAACAGAGTCAGAAACATTTTCAAACTTCTATTATTCCCTATTCAGCTAAACCCATTGTGTTTGCAAGGAAAATCCAACCGAACTGGGAGTTTGTGCCAGCTATTTCCCATGTCACAACATGCTCATTCATCACCCCAACATTTCTCCAGCCTTGCACAACGCAGACTCTACAGCATCCCCAAGCCAAGGACAGGCAGCTTGTTCCTTACCCACCCCCCAGCAGCCCTCCCCTCTCCTGCCGCCCCCTTCCATCTCCCCGCTGCAATCTCCCCATTCCTCCCAACACACACGCCTACTGCTCCCTCATTTTACCATCCAGCAGCGAGGCAGAAAAGAAAGCGAGGAGAAAGCAGCAGAGAAGGGAGGAAGGAAAAGGACCTGGTGAGTGATCAGTGCTGGGCACAGACTTTACATATATACAAGAAATGAAACCAGATTAAAAATTCAAGGGGGAAGACCACAAAAGCCTTGTGACAGTCTAGCACAGTGGAAATCTGCGATGAGCTACTGATGACTCAAGGTTTCCATAGCACTTGTATTCTCAGCTTCAGAGCACACTAAACAAAAAATATAAGGCAAGTGGTATACTTGCACTGAGGCAGGGGAGTCCCAAGTTGTTCGCCACCCCTGCTAACATGCTTCTCCTGGGAAGAGAGTCACTGATACTGGACCATGCCCTTCAAGGGTTAGTATCTCAGTGCCAATGCTCTGGAGTTTTCTACTAAGAGCTTACAGCCGCTTTGCCCTTCTCAGGTGCTCAGCTCTCCTCATTGCTCACAAACATTAAGGAACACAGACAGAAGACAAATGAAAATGGCAGGAGAACGGATGTATGGAAGCAAAGCAAAGTAAGTCAAAAACACTTTGAAAAGTAGTTGTGAGAAAAAAAAGTAGATCAAAAGGAAAACAAGCACAGAGAGAACATAGTTCTAACAAGGTTCCTGTTGTTCTTTAGGAAGAACCACAATTGCACAAAATGCATAACTTAATAAACTGAAACTATAAATTACCCTTTGATACACATAACAGGAGCTTACCTAAATCATGTCCCAGGCACCACAGTCACCTGATAAAACTAAAATGAACATAAATATAGAATGTAACTTTTTAGATTTAGAAATTCGTACCAAAGAGGGTATTTAGCCATCAGACTACTTAAAAAAAAAAAAATCATAACAGTATACTACATCTCAGTGCATCAAGGCACAATACTTCAGAATGGTAGCAACAAAGGAAAAACTAGCCTGAGCCTTCCAAAGAGAATTTCAGTGAAACACAGACATTTTAGTTAATGGGCTTCAACTGTGGGTATTTTAGCTCTAGGCAGTCCAGCCTGGTGCACTTTGAGCTTAATTCTCAGGGGTATCAATCACTTGAAACTCCAGATGAACTCAATAAGATCAGCAGCTGATGCTAGTCACAGTCATGCCAAGCTGTCCTGAAATGGTTAATCAGAGGCATTAAAAAAATGTGAATCCACCAAGGTACTGACAACCAGGAATTCCTCTGCAATAAGACTAAAAGGGCAGCAGGACCCTAGATCCAAGGATACTGCCAGCATCCCTGGCAGAGCAATAAACAGAAAATAGGAAGACTTTTGCTCTGATAGTGATATCCAAACATATTCTTTTCCATATGCAGCACAAGCTGCAACGCGCAGCCCTTGTGCGTGAAGAAGGGCAGTCCCTGGGCCTGGAGAGAGAGCAGGACAGCACCTGTAGCTATGCGAGTTGCAGCAGAATGCAGCTACAGCCGGTGCATTCCTTGCTAATTAAATACAGTCCCCGGGCTGCCAGCCAGTTACCCCTGCAACCCTCCCATGGCCACGTTTGCAAACTTCTGGTCAAATAAGGGGTATGTGGAGAGCTTAGAAGGTAAGTAAACTCAAATTTAAAGCCTTGCTGCATATCAGATACGACCATAAAATTTCTCTTACTTGTTTACTATTTTCAAACAAAAGCAGCAAAGGATATCTGTCATCAAACTGGACTCTTCCCATCTCGTGGAGCTGCCGCTCACTTGCAGAGACTCAGAAAGCTGTCCCATGGACCCTTTGCCTCTGGGCTCCAGGACTGGCATATCCACAGCACCCTCAGCTACCACGAGCTGGTGATGTGGCAAACAGGGAGGGCAATAAAATAAGGTAGGGCAGTGCTGCAGCAATGCCAGAGAAAACTGCTGTACTCGTGACAAGGATAACATGGAGACTCTTGCTGTCAGTGCAACTCTTTGTCAAAGTACAAAATGAGACTCTTATCTTTATCAAAGCGTTTCTTGAAACGCTGTACAGAGCTGCCTGTGTGCAACCATTATGCTCAGCTGCTCCTTTTCCCAGTAGATAGACAGGCAAAAGAGCGCTATCTAATTTCATAGACCAGGTCTACACTATGCCTTCTGTCTCAAAATGGAGCTTTTCCCTAACATCATTAAAATAAAGTAAGCCCATATAAGAAATGGGACCCTTTGCGAACAATGGACTTTAGGGGTTTGCTAACTGTTCTTTCCTACTGAGGTTTATTTTCTCATCATAGCCTAATCATTAGTTTTACAGAGGTACAGAACGTACACACAACTCAGCAAGGCAGCTGGCAGTGGCCACATCCTGCCTCCTGCCAAAATCCACTTATGAGGATCTAAACAAGCTCGGTAAAAATCCTCATTTTGTCATTGCTCTCCAATCAAGAAAGCAGCCGAGAATGATTCTGTCACAACCAGGTCTTCCCACACACCCTGCTTTCATCTTAATTTTTATTCACAGGAACATGCAAATTTCCTGCAACATGGGCTGGAAATTGCTTCTGTTGAATTGCCTAAACACATCAGAGAATTTCGGCATCAGTCACTGTGTCACACTGGCCATAAAACAAATTTTAACAGGCAATAGTGGAAAAAATCCTGAACCAAGAACTAGCATGACAAACTATATGGAGCTGAGGCTTCCCTCTGAAAACACTGTTGTTTATTGCTGCCACGGTCAATGAAACTATGAGGAAACTGCTTTAGCAAACCCCACAGATTTACGTATGCTGATACGCTGCATTGTTAGTTCTGAAGATACTTGAAGAACGGTTAAAATCAGAAGTAGGCAGCTGATATATCAAATACTGCAGCTGAACAAAAACTCAGTGAGCTTGACTGGCATAGAGGCCAACCTGCTGCTTCTCCAGCAGATTCCCTTTCCTTTTGAGTCTTGGGAAGGAGGAACAAACGTCAATTTTCAGAGACCTCAGTGAAGAAAGTAAGAATTTCTGGCCTCAAAGGCTGGGGACTATTTGCTACTCCCTCAAGGGGACCCAAACTTTATCCAGTGGCTTAAGCCAACCCAGATGTCTACCCCAAAATCCTGCAGAGCAGGAGAAGAAGGTCCAGTTAAATCTGAGTATCGCCAGACTGGAAGAAGCTCTCCAGGTGAGCCCAGATCTGGTTTAGGATCATAACAAAGTGAAACACTTCTACCCAACCATAGTTATGGGCATGTCATACAGCTCTAGTAGTAATTAAATTACTAGTTTGTGTGAAAGTCAAGCCTTTTGTATCTCAGCAAAAACTAAAGAGGGGAGCATAAGCAACCAGCAAGACTAAGAAACAGTGACGCTTTCCTATTATTTGCGTACTTGCCAATATTTTGGTTTAGTGACAGATATTAATCCCAACTGTTAATAGTCATGTAAATTAACTCGCATCCAAAGTGCTTCACACGCTGTAAGTGTTTTATTCTCATTCACTGAGGGAGAAATCAAAGCCTAATCAGTAGGAGCCAAAGGCACTTTTGTCAGTGAAAATCACCTTGACTGCCATGTGCCTCCTTTTCTTCACCAGTAGGCATAATTTTTGACTATTGGTTACAAGTTTGATTTTTTCTCTGAGAAGTTTTACACTTTCTGCCTTTTTAATTTAAATTAGGTGACATTTGCAGTCTGGTCTTGAACTACTTACACAGGGCAATACCGGGAATATAAGGCAGAAATGAGAGCAGAACCTCTATTTCCTTACTTGCAGCTTTAACCACTCTTCAGTGCTGCCTCCCTTACTGAAATAATAAAGTATAAATGCAGTCAGTTCCAGTTTTCAGATTATATGATCCCAGCCTTCCTCTTTTGTTGTTGCTCATTCATCCCTTTTATGTAACTGTTGCCTTAGCTGTGAAAACCATAAAGGTCAACTTGACACTAACTGTATCATTGGGAAGAGTTATCAAAATTGTGGCCAAAGCGTAAAATGTTGCCACCCATTTTCTTGATTTTTGGGAGAAAACATGTTGGTAACATTACTCTAAACACAACTGCTCCAGTGAACTACACTCAGAATACCTCAGCAATCGAATTTACTGCCTAAGATTGTGTGTGCGATAGACAGAAGCTGTAAATAAATGGCACAGTCTTGCTAATGACTGTATATAGGGCAGAAGTAAGGTCAGATAGCAGTGCTGTTGTTTTCAATAAATTCAGAGGATCTGATTTTTATCTCACATTGCTGTAATTTCATCAGTATTACTTTATCAACTTTTATCCTAATGTAATCTAAAGTATCCCAATTGTACACTGTTTCTCTTAGTCAAAAATTTCTTGTGAGTGTAATAAGACTCCAGTGAATTTATCAGTATTGCTACAAAACGTACAAGGAAACTAAAAATAAGAATACACCAAGTGCAGTATCTATGTTGTCTATACCAAACTGTGCTGTTAGCATTGTACTGGGGAAAGGAGCAACCCAAAGGCTGCACTAGGCCAGAAGTTTTATCAGGATCTGTGCCTCACTTGTGCTGGAAATGCCTTTCCCATCAAAAGCCCACTTTTGCTGTAATTAAATGCTTCAAGCAATCAATAATTTTGTCAAGATTTCATTTTAGGGGAAAAGCAAAAATTCTGAGAGCATCTGGTGTCTTGTTTCAATATTTTCTCTTCAAAATAGTTTTACTGTGACATGTAGCATAGTGCCTATAAATACGGTGTATACCATACTGTAGTGCAATGAATTCTAAATTAAAACAGACATTTCAATCTATCCATTATGCCTTTACTTTCTGAACGCTGCACTTTTACCCCAAAGAACAAACTAAACTTCAAAAAAACAGTGAAAGAGATCTCTCCCTCCAGTGTTCATTGTGGAATTTCCTGGTTTTTTTCCATTTCTCTCTGGAGCGAGCTGGGCGCAGTCCTGCAAGGAGAACACAGCAGGAAGGCTGCTTTTGGGGCTCGCTCTCCACGAAGACATTTGCAGCTCGGGCTCGTGTCACCTCGCTTTCCCCACGCTCGCTCCTGAGCTGGCACGCTGGCGTCTTGCTGGGCTGCGCTCATCGGGCAGAGCTGAGGAGGAGGTGAAAAGCAGCATGTGGAAATGCAGTGGGAAGCCAAAGCGGGCCGTGCCGATTGCAGCAGGAGAGCTTGCGACGGCCGTGGCGTTGCGATGGCACAGTGGGCAGTTCCCACAGCAACCCGCCGCTCCCCGGCTCCTCTGCACAGGCAGCAATGAGCTGGCAGAGCCTTGCTCTGAGCACGTCAGAAAATTTTGAAAGAAAGGTTACAAACTTCACACAGACAGAGGTTATGCTCTGGCAGGGTTGCAGCTAGGCGTAATTTAGCCAACCTCCACCTCCCCCCACAAAAACACACCACCACTGAGCTAAGCCATCCCTTCTGCTGCACTCAGACTGCATAGGCGCTGCAGGTCTGCAATTAAATCCCACGTAACACAGCAATTTGCCTGCCAGTCCCAGCAGACACATGGGAGCTTCATCGCTATCCTTGTCCCCACCGATGTTTTCATGAGTTTCAAAAGGGTGGTTATATCTGAGAGCTGGTCATCACACCAAAAAAAAAGAAATTAATTTTAAATACATTTTGTTACATCTGCATTTCAGAATAAATGTGAATTTGCACCAGAACAAGCAATGTGAAATTGTGTTAGTACAAGCTTGCACATGAGGCAGTCACAGATGATTGATACGATGACTGATACCACCATTTAGCTTTTTATGCAGTTTAAACGAGCACTCAATTCTGTACCCTTTAATCACAAAGTGGCATTTCATCTCATGAGTAGTCAGCTGTAGTTCAATAAAAGAAAGACTGCCCAACAGCAATAGGCAAAGTAGGCTGAGGCCTCCAAAAAAACCCAGATCAAAAACATTATTTGAAAAATGAAATATTAATATGGGCAAGGCTTCCAACTAAATGTTTCCTTTGGTATTTGCTCAAGTGAATGTTATACCTCTAGTGGCAGCAGAAGTGAATTACTTAGCATAATGACTACGGAAAACTCAGATTACAGTTAAGCAGTTTCTACATCTTGGATATAGGTATGTACATACAAAAACGTGCGTAATTTTTAAAAAATGAAATCTTAGATCCCTGTGTCAGTAATTCACACTGGTCAGAGCCTGAAAGTCAAGCAAGAGACATGAGCAGGCCTTTCCAAGTTAAATACTGTAATTTGTCCAAATAAAATGACAGAACGCAGGCTCACACCCAGTATTCGGATGTGCCCATGGCTTCTGCTGAAGTTAAGAGATATGTCCATTACCTCCCCTCAAAGGAAAGCTTGTTATAAAAACGCTAATGTACAGCTCACCCCTTCAGGCACATGGGAAGGCAAACTGCACGCTACAGCTGTGCGAGAAGACATGCTGCTCTGGAGAGGGAGGCACATGGCAAGACTGGTTTAGGCTGCGACAGTGCTGGAGTCTGTCTGTGGACATGTATCTCCTCCCAAATCCAGCTGTGTTGACAGCAGAGTCCTCCCCCAGCCTGCCCAGAGGCTGGTGAGCATTGCCCTGCAAGAGGGTACCACCCCTCTGATCTGGATATACTTGTTTGAACACTCCCTAACCCATTTCAGTGAAAATCAGCTGGGCCAGCAAACGCTTATTACTTAAAATGTTAGGCAATGGTTGCACAGACGTTTTTTCTTCCCTGCAAAGCAAGCTCCACCTATTTCTACTCCCCATATCTTTGGCTACACTTTGGCTCTTCATCCCCCACCCCACTGGTCTATGCATGATTTTGTCTGGTTTTATAAAGCTAAATTGTTGTTCTGGCTTTTAAGTTGGATTCCCCCCACATCCCTGATTGATTAACTTAATTAAATGTTCCAGTCTGTGCCAACACAACAGAGAAAAGGTGGCATGGGGTCAGAAAAAACATCAAAGTTGTCTTCAGGATAGATGTCTTCAGGAAACCATGGTCTGATACTCCCTAATCCTCCTCTGAATTTGGCCTTTGGTAAACTAAATGACCTGAGTTATTTTGCAGTCATCTCATCAATGATCTCAATCTCTTGTTAGTGTCACACTCTCCAGACCCACCAAACACAGCAGCATCTCCACAAAGTTATTTTGGCCTGGCCTTCACTTAAGTTACTTCAGGAGGTGGCTGTTGCCAAGTTGTACCCTCCCATACACAGTTCAGAACACACCCATGGCAGGTTGCTTCTAATGCCTTGAGTCAAAGGGGTCACCAGATGGAGAAATAAACTCCAATCACTGTGTGTGTAAATCAAGTACAGGTAGGATCTGTGCTGACGGTGTCTTCTTGAAGTCACTGCACTGTAAAGTTCTCAGTTGTTGGTGGCAGCAAAGCCCAAATCCAGAAGCTGTTAGAATTTCCAGGTCAGAGATGAACCACGGCCCGCTCGCCTCCCAGATCTCTCATTTCTGCAGCGTGTTTGCAATGTACCAAAGACTGCATGAAGTAAGCACAAGATGATCTGCTTAGCAGCAACAGCAGTTTCTTGTTCTCAACTTCTAGCCCTTTTAAATCCCTTGTCTTTGTCCTGCTGACCATAATAAGGAACGAGTTCAGCAGGAAGGACGAGTGGTTTCCACAGTAATTCCCAGCAGAAGAACTCCATGAGGCAGCCTGAAGCACGCCTTGGCGCCGTGCTCAAGAAACAGAGTGTGCCATGTGGACAGCCCTTCAGAGAGGGGCCAGGATCAGCAAGAGAAGGACAAACAGTACTTGTGGTCAGCTTTGGAAGACAAATCTAAATATCAGGGTAGGCATTTGCAAAGTCGTCAGTGAGGCTGCCCTGCCTCCCCTCTGTACAGCAGCACAAAGACTTAATAAGTTGCACACGTAGAACGCTTGAGCAGCAGAGGTGCAAAATGGATTGTATTAAGTGAAGCTTTTAGTAAGATTTTGATAACAATTTTTATGTTAATCTCTAAAGAGTTTGCTTTTGTAACATTTAACTGATAAGCATATAATCTAGTTTTAATTTAATCTCTGCAGGTGTTTCCCAATGGTAAATGTTAAATTTTTATTGCTTCCTTAGGCAGTAATAATAGGGGAAATGTCTGTAAGACTCCTACTGTCCATTTGTGTGCGGATAGCATAATATTTTATAATAGCTGTAAATCTGACAGGATAGCCTCTTACTTTTGAGATGACATTATAAATATGTGTCAACACTGAAGTAAACATCTTTGGAAGGAAAATGAAATAGAGTTGTTATTAGAGGTCTAATGAAACAACCATAACTGCTTATTTATAAAAGATGTATGTGCACATCCTTGAAAGAAGCAGAGCCCATGCTGGGTTTGCAGCTTTCTGATGAGCAGGACAATGGAGATTCTCAGCAGGGTCCTACAGACGACGCAGAAAGATTCTACACTTCATAAAGATGATGACTGTCTATAAAACTCTAAATGTTTGCTCTCTCTGAGGTTTCTAAATGATTATAAATACCATGGTGTCTAAGACTCAATTATGGGTTCTTTCATACAGCTTCATGGAGCAAGGCATATATCAGGAGCTCCCACATGAAGAACCGTAAGACACCGACTACAAGGAAGTGAACCCTGATACCTCTGTGAAGTGTAATGTAAGTATACTTGGGGCAAAATTCACTCAGTACAAGACCTGACAGGGACTTGAATGATCGCTTAGATCTTACACTGGCCTTGTTCTCAAGAAAGAGCATGCATGAAACCTGCCCTTGTTTACATTTAGTATTTAAAGACAGCTACGCTTTAGGCTATATTTTCCCCCAATCATTTTATCTGTTCTGCAGCAAATACGGCTCTCTGGCATGCTGTGCTCACCATGTCCATAGGCATATCTCAGGGACCCATTAGCACGGGCAGAGAGCTGAGCTAAAGGACTTCTAAGGTGGAACTGGCTTGCCTCCAGCCAGTGCAGAGCATGGGCAGAGAGAGCTCCGAGCGGTCTTTACTCTCCTGTACGGACATGCTCTGAAAGGAATTACACTTTAACAGAGGTCTAGGTATTTCCTCAACGGCGCTTAGATATGTGGCTCCCAAGGTCCACATTATTAGTCATAAAAACAAACAGTCTAACCTCTGACACACCACACACACACACACACGCACACCCCATGCTAGTACATTTAAGCCCCTAGTGACAAAAAATGGGAATACAGCATGCTGCCGCTGGGGGGTGGAAATTTGAACAGCTGCCACATAAGCAAGTAAAAAAAAAACCCTTTTACTGGTGAATTAAAAGTTACAAGAACAGCTTGGACAGTTTAGGTTGAGCAATTCTTGCTTCTATTATAAGTCAGAACATGTATGCTGCTTTAAGGTGGTAGTTTGAATGCAGTATTTTGTTTCTTTTGATAGTCCTTTAAAATGAAAAAAAAATCTTTTATGAAGACTTTTTAATAAATTGGTATTAATTAGAAAGAAAACTCGAATCATTTTCCACAGAAAGACAAGATAAAAACAACACAACAGGGGTGTGAATGGAAATGCAGATATGTCACTTCATATCCTGAGTTACTTCAGAGTTAAAGAGGATCTCCCACATTGCGCCATGGAGAAGACAACTGTCAAGAAAACCCAAATAGCACATTAAGAATATTCACTATTAAAAATTAAATGGATTAAAAGCTATAGATAAGACTCAGATATACAAAATACTTAGCTCTCTCCTGTCTGCACACTTCTTTTCCTATCAGACTTTGTGAATATACAATTTATTTTGTGTAACTGCTTCAGACTGAAGATTCATTAAAGAGGCCCTCTCATAAGGTGTCTGCAGTCAGCCCCTCCAACTGCACCACTATAATGTATGTGTCAATGTTACAGGCATACCAGGCTAGCGGTGAACACAGAACCTGAGCACCATCCCCTCTGTATCCGAATACTACACAACGTCTTCATGCCAGGGCAGATAAAGCACAATTTTTTGCTAATCGAGTGTGAAAATTACAGAAATCAGGCAGAATGCTGTGTTTCTCACAACTTAAGAAAATCTTCTCCATGATAAACAAGTTCAGAATCTCCCATATAAAGTATTCAAACAGATGGATAATCACCACAGCAACCAAAACCACGACAGAGTCATTCAGGAGCATTCTGTATCTGCAGACTCCAGTCTCAGGTTTCATGCTGCAAGGAGGCAATATTTTATGTAACAGACGACTAGCCAATGCTTTTAGGTAACTTGCAGTAGTTTCTAAGGGAGGTAGAAAATCAGAGGACCAAATATTAGCTACAGGAACAGTGTTTTTTACACCTCAGATCACAGTTAAAATGACCCGACAAACTTGATGCAGATTCTCTACTGCATCTTATGTCTCTACTCCTTTGCATCTGTATTTCTCACTAGTTCTTCATCCACATTTTTTCCTCTCATCTTTTCCCTGCTCTACTAGCATCTCAACAAGGACTGCAACCACAATCTGCCTCTGATCCCAGAAATAATTAATTATTCAGGCAAAAGAAAGTAGCCCAAGAAGGAGAAAGCAAAAGAAACAATAACCTAATGATAAAGGAGAGAACTTCCCACAGATCTGAGGTAATTCTAGTTACTGCCACACATGACAGTAGTCTCCATCTCCCACACCCCAGATGAGCAGTCTACCCACAGCACGTGGCATGTGGGCACACTCACATACATCCTCTCAATAATTTTTTCATCCACCTAAAGCACTGAGCCTTGCTGGCAAGGCAGTGAGAAGAGCAGTAGGACTGTGCCAAGCCAGGGTTCGTGTGTGCCCCAAAACCAAAAAGCTCAGCACCGTTGAGTTTATCAAGCAGGTCTGTAATATTTTTGCGTACGTCAGTGCTGGTTAAACAGTGATGGCACATGGGCACCTTTAATAATGTCTGGGATGGGGCATAATCCCTCTCAATGGCACATTATTGCACAAGTGTCAATAGTTTTCACATTCAATTGGAGCTAACACAGGGCTTTTAAAGTAACAAAATAACATAGAAACAAGCTGCAGCGATAGATGGGTGGAAGAGGAAGGAGTCCAGCACGATTTCTGATTTTCAACAGGCAGCCAGTGGTTGCAAATGTTATTAAATCTGTGATAGAAAAAACACAGTTGAATCCTGAGAAACTTACAAAGGGAGACCTGAAACCTGCTTTTAGAGATTCTGAACTTTCTCTGTAAATGAGCTGGATGAACTGGAAAACATCAACTTAGCTAATTAATGTGCTTCTACCATCTAGCATTTTAAATCATGGTTTTTATGATTTGATCATTGTGTTTATTATTAAGTGGGGTATCTCTGAAGCATGTTTATGTCTGCTGCTTCTCCTGAGACAGGTTTCCAAAATCAGGAAGACCCTGCATTTGATTAATACTCAGTAAATTTTCTGACTGTATCCTGAAGGCTGAAGTCTGATTGTTTAAAAACAAGAATTCCAGATTAAACATGTTAAACTCGATGAGCTGACACTTGTCAAGAAACAAAAGTAGTATTTTTGCCATTTTCACTGCATACATTTTCAGAAATTCTCACAAGATTATGATTTCTATATATAATAATTTAACTGTAATATTATGTAATTTGTAAGACTTACAATATTAATGAACTACTAACAACTATTAGACCTGCAGAAGATAGTATTTGGAAAAAGGTGAGTGCTAATACACACATCTCAGCTAAGTTGCAAAATGGATTTTTAATTTTTTTTTTCTTTTTATTTAATGTCTCCCATGATTTTAAATAGACAAAATATGTTGCTTCCTGTCCTGGATTGTTTCATGATATTCTTGTGAAATACTAATGGCTGCGTGTTTATTTCAACATAGAAGCGTGCTCATTTCACTGGTGGGTAAAGTCTGGTAACAGGTAAAAGATTTTGCAATCCTGCTGACTGGATGGCTTAATATAAATCTCAATTATTCACCTGACTTGCAACAAAAATATTTTGCCACACTAATAATCGTAAAGTTGGGGACGACCTTAGCTGGCGATTACACTGCTGCATTTTTTTTTATTATAAAACAGGGCTTAAAAGCCCAAGTCAGGAAAAAAAACACGATAGTGGATACTGCATAAAGTCAGCTAAAGTCCACAAATAGTTTAATAAAAATACATTGAGTAAACAAGAGGAATACAGAACAAAGGTGACAACAAGATAAACAAGTCTACAGAGACAACACGCCCCATTTAAGCTGTACTGCTGTACGACTAGAAGATCACGAAGGTACGTTCGACGTGTTACCCGTTTTACTCTGCCTTCGGCCCAGGCGAGAGACGCCGACCCTTCCTGCCGGAGGACTGGCGAGTGCTCGCCACGACGGCGCGGAGTGGGAGCTCCCGAGCCGCACCTGACGCGAATCTGAAGGCGGGTTTGGGAACCCGCATGCCAGGAAATACAGCAGCCCCAAAGTCAGCGGCGATGAGAGCCGTGAGAGGGGCCTTTCGGGAAGGGTTAGGCCTCAAGAGCCATTGGATGAGGTAAATTATTCTTAAAAAACAACTTCCCGTAGGAGAGGAGAGCCGGGTCGGTTGCAAAATCCCCCGCTTCCCGCCACTGGGCCTCCCCTCGTCTTGTTGTCCGGGGAGCG
This sequence comes from Sagittarius serpentarius, assembly GCA_034782735.1. Taxonomy (NCBI): domain Eukaryota; kingdom Metazoa; phylum Chordata; class Aves; order Accipitriformes; family Sagittariidae; genus Sagittarius; species Sagittarius serpentarius. Next base: position 15,608,165 of record JAVKLA010000039.1, on the reverse strand, counting down.
CAGGCCGGCGGGGCTCCTCGCCCCCTCCTCACGGCGCCGGGGTTCCCCGGAAGAGCAGCCGGCCACCGGATCGCTGGCGGCGGGGGGAGGAGGGGTGAAGGCCCCCCTGCCACCTCCCCAGCAGGGAGCGAGGCACAAGGCCCCGAGGCCAGCGGCGGCCCCACCGCTGCCCGCCAGCCCGAGCTGTCATGGCGGCCGGGAGGGAGGGGCTGGGCGGCGGGAGAGGGGCGGGGCCCCGTGACGTCTCGCGATGGCGGGCGGGAGCCCGCCGCGATCCCGGCAGCCATAGCGACGACGCTACCTGCAGTGACGGGAGCGAGGCGGCGGGGGGGGGGGGGCGGAGCAAGGGGG
>JAVKLA010000039.1:15568556-15607410 GCA_034782735.1 Sagittarius serpentarius | reverse complement strand
CGGGCCCCTCTCAGGCGCGGGGCTCCTCGGCGGGGAGCGGGGCAGCCGGGGCCGGGGGGGCGAGTGCGGGCCGGCTGACGGTGGGGACGGGGCTCGCTTGAACTTGCTGCGAGCCGTCGCTGGGGAAGCAGTGCGGGACGGTGCCGGTGCGAAGGTGCCGTCACGGGCAGGGCAGGGCGCAGGCGGTGGGGAGAGGCCGTTAGAGCGCAGATGCCTCAGCCTTTATCTCTGCTGCTCGTTGTTGGAGAACAAAGAGGATCAATTAAGTGTGTGCAATTGTTGCTGGTTCTCTGCCTTCGGTAGGTGCGCTTTGCGAGTCAAAGGGGAGTGCCTTTCTTCCCGTCATCCTCGGAGGAAGGAGTGTTTTCCGCAGTTAATCTGTGGCATCTTGGCATTTGAGCTGAGTATTTGAACCTGGTCTGAGACAGGGAAAAAGGACGCGTAGCACTAATGAGCACAATACAGGTTTAAAAACCAGCCAGTTTGGTGCATTAAACACAACCTGAACGTGAGAGAATAGAGACTAAAGGAGATGTGCCCTTGAAAGTCTTTTGTAGGATTCTTCTGAGCCGTGTAGTAGAATGGATCAGAAGCAATGCACAGCTCTTATTTCATTTTTCCCTGCTTTTGCATGTCTCTTAGTTGAATTTGAATAATGTTTTTTGTTACTGTCACCTTTTCAGCATTTGAAAAAATAAAGGAAAAAGAAGTAATGTGGTCCTAATAAATTTTGCTGTCAGTATCAGCATGATTTATGCATGTTGTCATCTATGCTAATAGGTAAGGCTCTGAGACTATTTCATTTTACAGCATCCTGGAGACAGTTACTAATTACATTTCTCATCACCCTGTGAAGAGGTAAACAGTAGCATATTTCAGCGCAGGCTTTGCAAAGTATAAGAGTAGTTCTGCCAGTTTTAATGTGACTATCCGCCTACTTAAATACTTCGCAGAATATGTGCCTTCATAGATTAGCAAATTGAGGTGAGGTTAAGCAACTTGCTCAAGGTCACGGAGTGTCAGTGACAGAGTTGGCAATAATGGAATCCAGCCATCCTGGCTGCTGGATCTATGCTCCAGTCATTGGATGACTCTCCCAAATAATTGCAGGTAGTTTAAACACTGGGTTGCGTAAGTGCATGTTAAGGCCTTCAAAAACTTTTGGAGAAACAAAATGTTAATAGATCTGCTTCAGATCGTATGCTGTATTTACATGTAGCTTAAAGGAATTGCTCAGCTTGACATAGGAAATTTTGAAGACTTTATGGCTTATTTTGTAAATATCCGCTCAAAAGGCATCAATTTTGTTGAGTATGTACTGTAGAAAGGCTTATTGTGACGATTTAGAGGGTAGATCATGAGATATAACAAAAATAGATTACACTGTAATTAGACCATTTTTAAAAGGAGAATGTGAAGACTTTGTAAGGAGGGTATCTTCTGAATAAAGTGTTTACCAGATGACATTCTGTAGAGTTATTTGCGGTTGTTGAGAAAAGAAACAACCAAAAAATGCACTCGGAAGCCATGGTGATGAGGCTGTTGGAAGTTAAAATGGGAACAAAAAACTTCCTCACTTGATTTATTTTTTCTAGCAGATACTTGTTAAGTAAAAACAAATCAAAATTGGTGTTATTTGTGAGCCTAGAGAGGAGTTACATTTCGCTTCGTGTTTTCCTCTGTTGAGTTAAATTTATGAAGAAAGAGATTTCAAAGGAAACGCTGGCAGATCTGTGCTATTGTGACACCAGCAGTATATATTTAGTAACTTCAGGGAGGAAAGATCTTTATTGTGCTAAAAAAAAAAGTATCAGTGACAATTGTTTGTCTGGACTTCAAAGAGCGTTGGAAAGCAAGCTGGCATTGTTCAGGTGTTACACTTTGGCCGGTGTCCTGTAATGAGCACTACATTTGACAGATTCCCGCACCTGCGAGGAGTTTCATTGGCGGTACTAGGAGAAGCCCATCTGCGCAGTGTAGGTCACAGAACTGAAACCACAGATCTCGGTTTTGTACAGATTTGTTTGCGCTTACCTGTATGTTCTACAAGTAATCGTGGTGACTATTGACTGCAAAATTTAGTGATCGTGGTGAGAATCTGCAGCGCTGCAGTGCACAGTGTAGAAGAGCGGCAGCCAAGTTTCTTTTAAATGAACTGGCTGGGACGCTGAAGGCAGCCAGCTGCATAGCCTTATTCTGAATGTGAGTGCTGCTTTAGGGTTAATCTCTGCAGAGAAGTTCTGATGATACAGACTTTCTCTGTAAAAGTCTTTGCAGTTTCTTGTTGATGAGTGCTGTACGAAAGGTATGCCGTTATTAATACTGAATGGTCAAGTCTGCCCAGCATATGTATAGTTTATAATGCAGTCTTTGGAAAAAGTGCTTTTACCGATGTCACTTGGTGAGCTATCCCAGCAAGGTGACTTCTAAGTCAAAATTACTGTCTCAAAAAGGATGCTGGTTGCTTTCTTAGAAATCCAGAAATTTATATCCTGAATGACACTGCTGTGTCAGCAAACATGTCTACTATAGGCCTGGGTTTGCCAGATTTTACTTCTGCCAGTTTGGGCGGTAACTTCTTATCCAGCCAAGTTAAATAAGAAAAGGAAGCAATAACGGGATATACTTTTTTAAGATTCGTGGCTTCCCGCCTGCAAGTTGTGGAATCCTGGGAGGTTTGTGCACTGTTTTTTCAAAGGATGCATAAGAAAAATGAGCCTGTTAATAGGCTTAGTGATCCATACCTCCACTGTTGATGTGATTTGTGGGGTTTTGGACACCTAAACACTTGCCGCTGGCTGAGCTGAAGAAACTGGAGTTGTGGTATGATGCCAGGAATCGGAATGAAACACGTGCAGTGTTTAAATAAAAAAACGAAAGCATCAAAATAGTATTAATTATTTTGTTTAGTAGTTTAAAACATTTATTAGGAAAAAAACCCCTTTTGTTAATTTCAATGATTGTCTATATTTCTGTTATGCATAAGGTACGCGGTGTAGGTATGTATGAGAACCAAAGATTCCCACATGTGCTTACTGCACTGAGCTAACTTTTATTAAAAAAAATAAAAATAAAAAAAATCTTCCGCCGGTAAGAAGTTTCAAAAGAAGTTATTTTGTATTCGTACGAGCTGGCGGTTTTTCCGCATTAGCTCTTCATGTAGTCTTAATATATTTGAATGGACCAATGAATCTCACTTTGCAATAGTAAATAAAGTTGTTCAAGAAATAGAGCTTACACTTGCTGCACAAAGTGATTTCAGAGTTTGTTAATACTTCTGAAACAAAAGGGATACACCAAAATTCTAAGAAGCACTCAGAGCCCCAATTGCCGTTTACAGAGCTATGTCTTTTTCTAGACTCTTCTTAATAAGGTAGCAGAACATCAACTTGGAACACTATCATTGGGGATTTGTTTTCAGAATATTATTAGTAGCATTTCAGTGAAGTGGAAACAAACCTGTGCTCTGAAAAGAAACTGGATCTTGGGGAAAGACACTCTAGTGAGAGCCATGAATTTAAATTCTACAGGGATGATTTGCTATTTTAAAAAATAAATAAACTTAAAAGCTTAGTTTGTGAATAAGAATCAGAACCTGTAAATCTGAAGATATGACGGATACAGTCTAGTAAACACCTAAACTTATGTCATGTTTTAAATATGAAACATGTATCTGGTGCTTGGAAATGTGAACATCATGATGTTTAGAATGCAAAAATAAGCATTTGTTTTTGATTGTTCATAATGCTAGGGCTACTAGCTGCTAGAAAGTTCAGAAACTAAATTTCTTAAGGTGCAACCAAATCAGTTTGTTAAACTGGAGAAGAGCTGAAATGGACCTTGTTTTATAAAGCTTCATTGGAAGTGGAAATGACAGCTCATGAGTCAGTAGGAACTTCTTGTTCTTTTAATATTTTCTACTATAGACTAAAGTTAAGCCTCAAAGAACACCTTCAGTTTGATAATTAACCTATAGGAGCTACAGTAAAATAGGATATTCTTAGGGGAAAAAGATATGTAGCTGTTTCACTTTGTTCTGTCTTTAGTGTGTAAAGTCAGTGGTATGTGTGCTGAGGAGTCTGGCCTTAATTTTATTTTATGAGCTACATTTGGGATTGTTGCTTGGTTGGGTCATGGGTTCTGGTTTTAGTTCTGGAATGTCACTCAAAATAAAATAAAACTGTGGGGGTGGCAGAGGGAAAATTACAATGGTTATACTTTGGTTACAGACAGGGGTGGTAGAAAACTTGTCTTATTTTTTAATCAAATAGTAAATCCCAGATTTGTTTGGTATTATTCATCGCAGTTATCTTTCAGTTTGTTGCTTGTAACTACCATGCAATTGTAACAAGAGTTTGTTTAAACAAGGTGTGAAGGTGTTCCCCATTCTTTTGTTCTGAATCTCTGGGATTTGACATACCTCAGTGTGTATGTGAGCAGATACCTAAGTTGTTATACCTCATCCGGGAAGGTCACCACTGCAGAGATATTCCTGCCTAAATGGTGACTACTGCTGCCTTACATCTTTGTGTTTCCTCATTTCTGTTCTGTTTTTTCTGAAGGGTTAGTGTCTTGAGGCAGGGATGGGATATCTTGGTGGTGGTGGTGGTTGTTGTTTGGTTTGTGTTGCAAAGACCCAGCATAAGCAACCCTAGTCATGGGCTGGGAGCCCAAAATGCTGCCATGATACACTGAAGAAGTGCTTATCCATTTATTTTATAGCAGTTTGTTAAATAGATGGAAACCCAATGCAAATATTTTTTCTATTTCTGTTTTTTTCTATTTCCTATTTTTTAAGGAACTTAAGTAAAGGTAGATTCATAACCAAGCATCATGTTTTATATTTTTACACCTTTGTTGACTGCCTCAGTTTAGTATAGACTTATGGAAATAATCTTCTTGCCTTTTCTCTTTTTTTTTTCCCCTTTTTTCTTTTAGAATTGCCAAAATGCTTTGGAATTCTTAAACGATTCAAAAACTGAAGTCTCTGAGGATACAGAATCCTAAGAACACAAGAAGCAGCAAGGAGGATTCAGTGCCAATGCAGCAACAAAAAAGACAGCCAGAGTTAGTGGAAGGAAATCTTCCTGTTTTTGTTTTTCCTACAGAACTTATATTTTATGCAGATGACCAGTCAACACACAAGCAGGTGTTGACTCTATATAACCCCTATGAGTTTGCCTTAAAATTCAAAGGTGGGTTTCTTAGGTTAAGTTCTATTTAAAGGTTAGTTGGTGATCTTGAACAGTCCAGTTATAATTCATGTAACGAGTCATATTTGTGACAAAACCAAACTCATGTCTTTATGTATATCTGTTGATGAAGTTGGTGAGGTGTTAATTCATGATTTGTTACCACTACTGTCCTTTTCATTGCAGTTCTTTGTACAACTCCAAATAAATATGCGGTGGTTGATGCTACTGGTGCAGTGAAGCCTCAGTGCTGTGTTGATATGTAAGTAAAAGTTGGTTGTTTTTTTTTTTCTAATATACAACATTTGGTTATCTTAATTTCTTTTCTTATTTAAGAGGTAGTAAATGACAGCATGTGTAGTATAAACTAAGTTGGATAAAGATATAATATTTTCCTAATCTCCTATATTCTTGTGGCCATCTGGTCTTTGGTATTCTTTCACTCTAGGGCAGAGGTATTATAATACTGGAGATATTTCCTTCTTTAGTTTTGTCTAGGCATAAAAAAAATGCTAGTAAATGCATCTTGTAGTATAGTTTGTAAAGCAGCAGTGAGAGTAATATGAGCCTCCTCTGAGTATTTTTTTGTTAGAAAACAAGAAAAGCAAGACCCCCAGGTTTGGGATTTCTTTGTGAGAAATATTCGTTTGCAGAATGGCAAAATGAAAATGTGTGCAGTTCTACTGAGCACACTTTCCTGGGCCATGTTTATTAAAGGTACTTTTGCCTGTCTTTCACCCCGACCACCTCTCTTGGTCTCAGATCTTTCTATCTCCCCTTTACTTGTTTCTCCTGTCAGGTCCCAACCCAGTAACAGAGAAAATAAGAAGGCCAGTTAAGTGACCACAATACTGTATAGGGTCTGTAGGCTGCTATAATTCAAAGTAGAGTAGGTATATAAGTAGGTATATATAAGCTAAAATAGACAAACTTTTTTTCATATTCTGTTTGCCACATTATTTCTGTGCTGATGTACAGATGCAGCTAAAGAAAGTATGAAGTACCTGAAAGAGCAGACTGAGCTTTCTGAATTGAAATTTGCAAACTGTAAAACACTTTATGGAATCTCTGGCTAACAAATGGCCACATACAAAAAAACTCCACTATTGAATGATCCGTCTTTTGTCAGATAAATAATACTGTGCTTGGGGAATGTCTCTTTCCTGTAGACTGTTTTCCTTAGGTATAATTTGGAAAATTCCAAGGAGTCACCAAATAGAAAGGAAGTTTAAAGCATGGAACTAAAAAGTTTCAGTGGGCAGGGGCAACGATCCTAAAAATGGAACAAAACAGGTCAGAGTATACCAGTGTACTGGCGAGCTATTCCAGTCTTTAGCAGACATTTAGACAAGCTTGATTACATTTGGTTAATCTTAAACAAATGTCTTTTATTAAATAAAGGAAAATAGGACATATGCATGTTTCTAAGGGAATTAGTTGTGCAGCAAAAGGCCCATCCCATTCCAATGGTTGCTGTCTAAGGGCAGTGTTTACTGCTAGGATATGAGCAGTACTATGCAAGTATGGCCATTTGCCAGATAAACATATTCTACAGAGCTTCCAATTATGCAATGATCTCTAAAAAGAAACAGGAGAATGTATCTGTTTATAAGGGTCTGCAGAAAATATCTCTTTGCTTGGCAGCAGATGCATGTTCTCATAGCACAGTGTTACGTAAAGATTCTGTTTAGGTTGGCAGTTAGTATCATGGTACTAAGACTTGAATCTTCTGTTCTGATACACTGAGAGTTGTGTGAATCATGATTGTTGGGTGGGGAAAAAGCCTTTTGTTTTGGTGAAGGCAGTTGCCCAGCCAACACTCAACTTGCTGAAAGCCTGTCATAAGCACACTCTTTTGCCTCTAAAGTGACATAAAACTATGTACATTCCTGCAGCCTTCTTGCTTGGGGGATGACTTAGTCTCTGTTTCCTTGTTGAATAGTCTATTCAAACTAGATACCGGTTGCAAGCACTGGCTATGTGTTAATGATTGTAGATATCTTGATATGGTATAGTTCCTTTAAATGAAGACTGAAACACAAAAATCCGTTTCTTGCAGCATTTTAATGTATATATTATCACAAAGATAGGTTTCTTGAAGCAGTTTTAAGACTACTATCCTGTATTACTAAGGGTAGAATCATTTTTTTCCCCTTAGGAGATGGCAACCTTCTTGAAGCCAAATCACTTATACGTAGGTATTTTTTTTCAGATTAGCTATTGTATCTTAGAAATGTAGAATAGCCTGTTGCAAAAAAAGTTTTCCACTTTGGAAAAATAATTAAAATCCATATTAAGAGCTGATATGACTTCAAAACCTAAATATTACAGCTTTTTAATGCTAGATACCTATTTTCATAATGAATCATAAATGCAGAGAGGAGGCAGTTGAGCAAGAGCACTGCTCAGAGGTCTGTATTGCCTTTGATCAGTGTTATTTTAAAACTGCCTTTTGTAGCCTCCACATACAATTTTTCCCATGAAATGCCATAAAACTAGAAGGAATGCAACAACTGTCACCCTGGCTTACTGGTTGAAGCCATCTTGTTCAACGTATTCGAAACAGCAGAGCAACAGAGTGGTTGCTGGACAATGAGAAGGTTTACCAAGAAAATAACTGACTCTTTAGCTGTAACTCAGAGGATATGTCTGTACTGCAGCCTGAGTATGATTGCAGCTTGTGTGGCTACACCTGGCATAGCTCTTGGTAGATAGTGAAGTACCTGCAGCATCATGCATTTCGATGCAGGCTGTGAAACATGCTCAAGGTAGCTAGGTTGATGAGCAAAGCTCTGACAGTACAGAGCTCTGCTATTGATACCCAGATTTACTCACTGAAAGACAGGTGAGAAATGTTTATGTAGATATGTAGCTGTCATTTTTACAGCACTGTTACATGCTCTTAATGGTGGACTTCTGATTTTGAAAATCCCTTTACATCTACCTGACTCTTGTCTGTAGAGGGAGTGAATTTTGCTTCTTGGAAAGTATAATTGTAAAGCTTTGAGCCTGGTTTCCTCAAAAAGCTAGACCTTTACCATCACCTGTCCAAGTGTTTGGCAGTCCTACTTTTTTTCTTTCCTGTCCACTCCAGTCCCGCCATACCTTTTAAAATCATTGGCCAGCATCCAACAACTTTGATAAAGGAGGAGGCATCTTTCAGATAACTGATGTTTTACACAAATTGGCAGCTAGGCCTCAGATTGAGGAAAAGGTGTGCTTGAGATAAAGAATTAACTGTTCTTTTTGGCCAGCCAATTGGAGCGTATATATTTGGGAACGAGAGCCAACATAAGGAGGGGGAGAGAAGGCAAGATCAAATCTTCAAGAACATTGAGTGATGGAGGAGGTAATGGAGATCTGGATTATGGCGATGTATCTGGCAGGGGGGTGGGGAAAGAGGGGAAACGTTGGGATGTAGGACGTAATTCCACAGGAGACTTGCTTCTTACTAGTTCCTCTGTTTGAAAATGTTGTTTTCCTCTCCAGTGTGATTCGTCACAGAGATGTTCGGGCTTCTTACTATGGTGTGATAGATAAATTCCGTCTACAAGTGTCTGAACAGAGCCAGAGGAAAGCATTAGGGAAAAAGGAGATTATTGCTACTCTACTTCCATCTGCAAAGGAACAACAACAACAAAAGGAAGAGGAGGAAAAACGAATAAAAGAACACCTGGCTGAAAGTGTCTTTTTTGAGCAGACTTTGTGTCAACCAGGTAGCTGACATCTTTTACCCCTCCTGTCTTCTGAGTCAGTTATGAGTAGCTCAAGTGACTAGAAAGACTAGACTAAAACAAATTTCAAAATAGTTCTTCTTACTTACCTGTAAGACTGCTGTCTTTATCACTGGGGGATGATAGTGCCCAGGAACCCAAACTATGGCTATTCTGCTTATGCTGGCTTGATTAATCAAGACCGTTTGCTGCCCCACATTCGCATGTCATAGCTTGGAGGGTACATCCACTGTTCCTCTGGTGCAGAAGTTCTGTTACAGCCAATGGGAATGTGTCTGCAAAAGGTTGGTAGTTATTTTTTCCCTTGGGCTATTACAGAACGTATGCCCCTTCTGAGTTGGTTCCAAACCCTTAATCCTCCATTTCCTGATGAGCAGGAAATATTGCCAAAACATCTTCTAAAGCGCTCCTTGTTCTGCGCCATCTCCTTTGTCTGTCTCACAAGTACAGAAAAGCACAGTTGCTAGCTGAAAACTCTTCGCACGTTTCATACGTGAGGAAGTGAATCAACAGCCTTGGGTAAAACCTGGAACGAACAGTTAAGTTGAAGTGGTAGGGGGAGATATAAAAAGTATCAAGTTTTACAAGAACTGAATCTGAACCGATTCTTGACTTAACAGTCTGCCTTCTTGTTACTTTTACTGATTTATACTGTAATGTTCTTGTCACTTTTATTTTTCATGACAAGAACAAAAATCAATTCCAGAAAACAGATGAACCCGCTTGAGAGCGTTCCTCTTGTTAAAACCAAACTGTTTCACTATTTGTACGTAGTTTGTTGGCTGGTGAAACACCTTTTACTGAAAAAAACCCTCAAGATTGGTATTAGTAGGGTACATGGTTAAAGCAAACCTACAAAGATCTCTGGGCTCACAGAACAAAGTGTTACTATGATAGTTGTTTCCGTACAGAGGGTTTGAACCGTCCTGAACAATCTGATACTGGTCTTAATCCAAATGCTATTTCTCTGCTTAAAAACCTTGTTGACTACCTTATATTGGTTGCTTACAGAAAAACAGTAAACAAAGCAACCACAGTCTTTGCATATAACCTGCAACCAAGAAATAACAGATCTATGGAATTAAAATAGGACACATATTGCTAGTCACTGAGGCTAGAAAAACTTGATAAAAACATTGGCTAATTTCCAGCGGGTCTTGAATACCTCTAACCAAATTCTTAACTAACATGTTAACAACTCGTTTCAAAGATTACACAATGTGCCTTTGAGTAGGTTCCAGCTGTTAAACTGCAGCACAATAAAGAGTATGAAGGACAGTTCATCTGTAGTTTGCATTTCCTTATTTGGGTGATATTGCACTGACAGAGTGGTTCACTCTCACAGTTTTTAAAGTAACATTCAAATATTACCAATTTGTGGCATATAAACTGGTTCTGGCAGGTGCAGCCCTTGAATCCTCTAAAGAAAGAAGGGGAACTCATCTGGCCCAAGAACCTGGCTCTTGCTGCAGCCAAGTTTGTTCTAGAGGTGTAAGCAGTTATCTGCCTATGCAGCTCTTTTGGGTGTTCTTTCCTAATTGATTACTAATCACTGAAGGATCATATCAAGGAATGGAGTAAGGATACATGGTGAAACCTCAAGCATTGGTGAAACATCCAGCTGTCATGAATGTGTATACGTAGCTACTGGGCCTGGCAGCCTCTGTTCCTTCAGAAGGGAGGGGTTCGGGAAGTCACGTGAAAACAAGTTCCAGCATCAGAACAGGGAGCAGCCTTCTCCACTGCAAAATGCAGAAGGTTTAGAAGAGTGGGTGTAAGAGGTGGTTTTCCACCCCTTCCAGACTCCAAAGGGAAAAGAAAATCTTAAGATATTGCAGCTCCAATGTGCTGCAGACATTTTTGCAGAATATTTAACGTTTGTATTGATTAGATGTTCCTTACAACTGGTACTACTTTGTTTTTCAGAAAACAGAACTGCCTCATCGGGACCTAGTTTACTAACAGTCTTCCTAGGAATAGTGTGTATTGCAGCACTAATGCTACCTACATTGGGGGAAATGGAATCCCTGGTGCCTCTCTACCTCCATTTAAGTGTGAATCAAAAGTTAGTAGCTGCTTATGTCTTAGGTAAGTATTTTGGACTTTGTAAATGTTTTCTTGCAACTTGTGTGATTTGGGAAACTTCTCCTGTGTTTGCCATGGGCTTCAGGAAACTTGATGGAGACAAAGCACCACATTACATTTTGGTTTGCATCTCCACTTATATTTCAACTTGCAGCCATAGTGATATCAGGGTAACTCAGTTATTGTAAGTATTTTAGACCAGATTTTAGTTGATACTTGTTATATACAGGCCGCTGAACGTTAATTTCACCTTCATTTGATGACCGGACAGCTGTAGTCATCTGCCAGCAATACTGAATGGAATAGGCAGTTTCTTATTCTTACACTGAAATCAAGAGTTACGCTATTGCAGAACCTCGATCTCTTCCGTTATTTTGTTTCTCTCTCCAACCCCGATGAGCTGGTCTGAAAGGCTCCATTCACTACCTTCTTGATAAGCAGTTGAAATGTGTAGAAATAAGTTGTTGTAAACCCTTCCTAAGAGACCACTGCCATCTGCAGTTCTTCCCAATTTGTAACTTGCTCCTAAATTAGCAAGCATAGTTAAGTTGCACATTTCACGTTATGACTATTTTTCTATAACTATTTCAGATTTACAGTCACATTAAACTCAATTCTCCTGTCCCACTACCTGTCAGAAATGAGGATTTAAAGGAAACGAGCTAGGCAGCTTCAAACTGATAGCTAGAGGTGAGGTAGTGATGGGAAAAGATGCAAGTTCTTGATGGTTAATGCGCACACTCAGTTGACTGACTGGCTGACTCATGCAAGTCAGGTCTGCTGAAATGGGTTGAAAACTCACTTGTCGCTCTTTGCCTGAGCTGATGGTGTTGTATTTTCAGATCAGGATCTTGCAGTAATCCTTGCTTTGTTTTTATCTCTAGTTTTGAAGTACTCCAGTTCCTGCTGGTGCTAACTATAGTTTTAAACCCTTTGACTTTATACATTTGCAACAACTTAACCTGTTTCTAGATTCACTGTGAAGTTCTTAAGGGTTTTGATTCCTTTAGTAGCAGCATTTTTAGTGTTCACGAAAAGATTCTTCTTTGTGCAACTCTTGCTCATGTAGAAAGTTGATTGCTCTTGAGAAGATGAAACCACTTTCTTCCACAACGAAGTACAACTGGATTGCGTAGCATTTAATTGAAAAGGGAGGTTAATACCACACCAACTTGGCTCTGTGACATCCGAGTATCTGCTTTACAGAAATTTATTGCCTGAAAGTCCCTGTACAAGTGGTATAGGCTGTCCTGTAGCAGCTTCCAGAAGCCTCTGTCAGTACTCTGCAATGATTTAGGTAATCCAAGCTAAGGCCTACAGCAGTTGTGCTAGTGCTGATTGTCTAAGCTAATACAGACTGTAAGCAATAGCTGAACTGTAATTCCTCTTTAACGGATAAATTGCTTATCTAATGGAAGGCATTGTTACAACTCTGTTCTGTCATACCTCTATCTTCAAAATCCTTATAAAAAGTCAGTTAAATCAGTATGTAGTAGCAGGATAGTAAAATAGTCTCAGAAATTTCTTTATCTGTGGTGAGATCTGTAGGCTTTAGTTAAGTGCTGTGCAGTGAAAGGCTGGTTATATTAATGTCATCTGAGCCTGCAAGAAAATAAGATTGCCTAAGAACTGATAAATTACTATTTTGATGTTACATAAGGTTGGAATTCAAGGAGCCCTAATGTTTTTCCATATGCCTCTTTGCCTTGTGCAATATAACTCAGGGCTAAGAACTTGCAGATTTATACTTTTTCCTGTATCAGCACATAATAAAAGTGAACTTTTCAGTGTGTTATGAGTAGGTTTATTAGCCCCAAGTTACCTGGTTTTAATTGTTTTTAACCTCTATCAGAGCGGTTCTTTTTTTTTTTTTTTCCTTCCCTCTTTAAAGGTCACAACAAAGAGTCTGTAGAAAGCTCCCTATGCAGATTGACAAGGAAGCTTAACATCTTTGTCTAAAACTAGTCTTTGATCAGTTATTCTGCACAGAGCAGGAACAAAAATGTCTTGGAGCCTTCAGCTAATCTGCCTTACTGATGATTCAGCATTTGAATTACACTGCCCATAACTAGCCCCCATGAACACTGGGGGCTTGTATGCTAGCGTTAATGCTTACCAAAGTCAAAATCTCAATGTGAAGATTTTCCAGTAGCAAGATCAATAATTGTTTGGAGTATTTGTAGCTTCTTCAACATTTAGTTACTCGATATACTAAACTTCAGTGTCTTTTTTTTTTTTTTTTTTACACAGTTTTTGACTACATCAAACTTTTGAGCAATACTTCTAATATTAAAGTGAAGTGTATCTATAAATTAATTCTGTGTGTATTTATGCATTTTTACTTTATTTTCTGGCCTGTGACAGGGTAAACTGTCTTTAAGTGTTTCATTCGGTGAAATTAAAATGTTTGGTTCTTAATTCTTGTCTTTCAGGTCTCATCACCATGGTTATTTTGAGAACATGAGCAATGAGTTAAGATGTCAAACACCTTACTGTATATTCACATCATGAATGTGGACTGCCTTTTACTCCCATTTGGCTCATTAAGATGCTAGCAAAACTGTTCAGTGATTTAAGATACCTTCAGAAGTGTAATATATTTTAACTATGTATAATAAATGAAAGACTCAAAGCACTTTTCGGTGCTTCAGTAACAGACAGCTATGAAATGTTCAGTGATACCTGTGAAAATAATTTGAAAAACTTTTATATCTACGCCTACTGTAAAAAATCCTTATTAAAGCAACATTTGTTATTTTTAGTCTTATGTTCACATCAGTGCGTGATCACTATAAAAGCAAACTGTCTTATGTAAAACGTTCCTTTGGTTTGTGGTTGTACATGCTGAGGCTGGTGCATAACACTTCTGTATACATACCAGAAGGATGAGACTCATGACTAATCATTGAAGAAAATGCCATCAGTGAAACTATGAAATAAACCATGAATTTTAGGTGAAGAAGTAATTCTCAAATTCGTTACTTCATCATTACCAATATATTGTTGAGCGCTCATTTTCTTAACTGGGGAAATAATTTCTGCGACAGCCAATTTATATCACAATTGTAGACAATAAACAAGTTCTAGAAGGAGATCCTTTCATTTCTTAGGGATGCATGCAGTAGGTGAAGTAAGTGGCATTAACAGAGGTTGAACTCAGACTGCACACTAATATAAAATTCACCATTTTTTCTATTTTAGAGACTAAACCAAGTGTAGCAACAAAGGCATTCCACTACACCATCCCTCCCCTCCCACAGCTAACATAGGGGATTTCTTTTGTATCAGAAACTCCTGCTCAAATTCCAGTTTTATATTCTAGGTGAACATTTACCTTCATTTGACATTTCCTTGTCGAGATGTTAAGTTGAAAAATATTTCTACTGAAGGGCCGCTATTACTGCATTTGATTCATCCACACAAATCTTTGTTTATAAGAAGTCTATATAATATGCTCTGTGTATAAAAAACAGTTTGGAAATTAAACTGTCTTTCCCCCTGCATGTTATGGGTCACTTTTCTGCTTATGCATGGAAGTACAAAGAAACCATGCATGTAACATGTTGCTTAAAAAAAAAAAAAAAAAAGAGAAAGGTTGAATTCAAGTTGTTAATCACTGTACATTTTTTCTTATATATAACACAAGTAAGTCTTTAAAGGGCAATAAAATGTTACTTTAGTTTGATTCTTAGAAGAACCGAGATTGTGTCATCTATTAGCGTCAGATGATAACGAAAAGTCAAACATTAACATTCATTTAAAAAAAAAAAAAAGTTACTAACTGGTTTGAGAATGCAGTGTTCCAGAGCCCATGCTGCAGACACAGTGCTTGCCCCCCCGCTAGGGAGATGGCTTTTGGGTCACCAGGTTTTCCTGCCACTGTGGAGCTGCATTCTTGCAGCTGTGCTGGTATTCTTAAGTAACTACACTGTTGATTCTGATTTTCATGAGGTGGTTTAACCTGCTGCTTCTTGAGGAAGGGCGAGGGAATTGAACAGAAGTTAGGGAGATAAAACTGCCATGTGGCACATGAGCCTGGCAGTTCAGTATTAAGATACACATTTTATTGTGCCCAAGCTGATTAAAAAACAAAACAAAACACAAACCCATCTTTTCCCCCCCATAGCCAGAGTTGCAGTTGTGGGCCAGGATCATGTTTTTGCCAGGCACTTGCAGAAGTGCAGAAGTACAGAAGAGAGAGAATCCCACACGTGGGAACTCAAGACTCGCTGTCACCAAGCCTTGACACCTGCAGGCACCTGAGTCCTGCAGCACAGTGCACACAGGAGACTTGGGAAGCGAGATTACAGGACAACAGAAACCCAGAGTGCCAGCGTTCATTTTCAAGGAATTTGAAGACAAACGATTAGTTTAGAAAAACACCTTGACCGAAGAAATCAGTAACAAAGAGTTACCAGCAACTAAAAAAGACTAAAACATTGGACTATTGCTTTTTCAAGGAGGAGGAGCAATACACAGATAAAAAAGATTAAATGCACAGTGTAGCTCAGCAGATGCAGATAAAACTGGTGCTTGGGCAAAATAAGCATGACACGCGCATTTTGAGTTCTTTCTACTTCAGGGAGATTACAGCACACTGTATAATCACAGATTTATTGCAGTGCTGGGGAAACAAGACCTGAGGACTGTTTCAGTTCAGCCCTGTGAGGGGGAATATATCAAATCATGTTACAGCATGGTCACAGTAAAGACACTAGTAAAGTTTTACCAGGTGGATACACAAGATTTATTTATAAGACGTTTTCTGATGATGTGTGTATATATATATATGTATATACGCATGCACACACCTCTAGTATTTAATAGGGTTACAGAAAACACTGAATGCCTTTGGAAATAAGACCTGAGACCCTGAATATGCCTCTTCTTAAAAACACCAGGAAAAACAGTTAAGTGTTCACGTCATTTCCCATTCCTGACTCTTAACACAAACAAAACAGTCATTTCCTTGAAATGGAAAAGTATTTTCAGCAGACAGTTAGGAGGGCTTTAAGATCATCCAGCAGAAACAATCATCTTGTTTACCCAGCGCTTGCTATGGCGCCGATATCTCAAACAAGCAGTGCTGGCAGGCAGGAAATGGGAGTGCTAGCAAGATCACTTTCAGGAGCATCACACTCCCAGTCGCGATAGGCCTGGTTCATGATCTCCTCTAGGTCTTCGCACTTATCTGGATCAGAAAATGCTTAGATGCCCCTATTTTCTCTAAAGGAGTGAATCACAGAATGCTTAAAACTACAGTAGACCCAACATAACTGTTTCAGAGCTCCAGGGGCAGACAGGGCTTTTAGATAATCCGTTCATTTCGCCCGGGATCGCAGCTGACGGGGCCCCCCTGCCCCAAGACGGGAGAGTGGGTCGAGCAGCCTCACACAGAGATCACCCGGAAACAGATCCAGTCCCTGCAAAGGGAAATGCTGAGCTGCTGCTGACATTTCTCAAAACGTGCCCCAGGAAGATAACCAAGCGTGCTGTCGGATGGTAACAGTCACTGCTCTTATTTCAACAGCTTAACAGTGGCATTCGCAGCAGCTCCAAGAAAAGCCCATGCCCAGAACTGTGCCTTCAACAACAAAGCAGAGAAATCCTTCCTGGAATCAACTAGCTAAGAACTGTCAAAGTCAATCGTATGTTATTTCATTTTATGTTCACAAGTATCTGATAACCAACAAGCCTAAACTGGAAAGAGACTGCCAAATAGGTTTGGCAATAAATCACCATATTTTAGTCCTCATTTGTCAATGTATATTTAAGATACCTGGCTTTTCTTCTAACAGCTTTCCTTCTAAATGCCAAGTTCCATCACCACTTTCCTTTGTCAGGACTATGAATCTCATACTTAAGACTTACATGCATTGGCAACCCCCCCGCACTGGTAGGGCAAGACTACAGAAGGGAACTTGCCCAAGCCTGTAAACCAGATCCAAGAATACTTTTGTTTACAGGAAAGAAAGGTCTCAGGTGCCGAGTAATCTATGTTTCATAGGGCCTGTGGTGATCCAGGGGAACCTCAACATTCAGGGACCAAGCTGTATAGGAGGTCTTAAAAAAACTCAAAACCTTAAATCATCCTCACTGCTAGAAGCGGGGTTGAATTTGTGGTTCGGAGCAGCTCAGGTAATTGACCTGGTACGAGAGCCTCCTGGCTGAAAAAAGCAGTGGGAAGCGAACAGACTGCAATACAAAGCACGCAGGGCTAAGTAATCCTGGTATTTGATCCTCCTGCCCAGCTGCATGCTAAGCAGCAATAGAAAAACATTCTCTCCTATGTCCCAGTGAAATGGGGCACTTGCCTCCTCTCAGTAGTGCTAGAGAGGGCACCATCTCTTATTAGGGCTGGAGGAGAAACACCCGAAGTTAATGGTACTGGCGATGGAGTCTATCTTCCCTGCAGCCATAGCTTGCTGCCTGAGGAAATTAAATTGAGACCAAAACCACTGAAAGAGTGAAGTATGCTGTCGCCAGCAGCATATCACTTGCTTAGTACTGCTTCACATAAGCTAGTGAAGATGGGGAAACCATTGCTACACAGTCTAGCAAGAGCCATTTAAAGATAACGAATGTATAAATTAACGGAGTCTGGAGAATTTGTGTACCTTCAAAAAAGGAGTACTGGAGGAATGAGCACAAGCAGGTGACAGCGTAACAACTAAAGCCACGTGAGAGGATACGCTCACTTTTTGGTCTATTTTTGTCTTCTATAGAAGCTCTCTGCTGTATGCTAACTAGCTGTTTACTTTAAATAATGAACTGTAGCTAATGCATATCAGCTCTTGAAAAATCTGCAAAGCTCTATAACCACGCTGACAATATAATGTGGAATGCAGGCAAAGTAACGCACGCCAGTCTTTGAAAGAGCAGAGACTCTGCAAAGGAATGATTTAAGCAAGAGCACGTCCGTGATTACAGCAGCACAATCAAAGCGACAGATGATCTCCTCACTATGAAGAAAAAGGCTAGTAAGAAGGCCCACCTGAGTCACACGCTGCCTGTGACACCTCTGATGCGGAACATCAGTTCAGACACACGTAACTGCAGTCATCTTGATCCTAGCAGGACAAGAGATACTACGAAGGAACAAAGATGACTGATGAAATGCATATCAAACACATGGAATAAAAGAACCAAGAGTCTGTAATGGAACTTCAATCCCCTGTTTACAGTTTAAAAAAAAGGAGGAACTGAAAATACAATTTACAGTAAGAAAATGACAGCATTCTTCTGTAGGGAACTGCAGATACTGCAGGTGGCTTGAGGTACGAACATCAACGCAGTAGACAAGCATATGGTTTGACAAACAAGAAACCACCATCAGGAGACAAATAAAACTCTGCAGTAAGGCTCTGGAATCCCGAGTTCCATCAACATCACCAAACCCATTAGTGCCTTTCCCTCAGGAATCTGCCAAGAATCTCCAAAATCAAAACCGACTGCTGAAGTGAATGTACTTAAAATGAAAGGATCTTCGTTTATTTTTAGCAGGAAGTTTCTTGCAGCAATTTCAGTGCCACACAGCCCAATTTAAGCTGGCTTGAAAGACAACCCAGTACGCTATTTCTGTGCCACAAAAAACAACGCATGATATGCACATTATGGTTTTGATTTTTCTCCACACAAGGGGAAAAAGTAATCATGAGAACCACATTTCCAAAGATTAGTACCTGCAGCAAAAACTGCTCTTGCTCTTCCTACTTAAGTTTGCATCCAGCAAAATTCTGAACATTCACATGCTATTATTAATCACAGAAGGAAGTCTTAAATAATAAGCATTTTCCAAGGCTCTTGTGAAGCAAGAAGAAGAAACTGAAGTATCAGAAGAATTTTAAATTTGATAAATGCCAGATTTGTCTGAGGAATTTTCATGGGATTGGGGAAGTCTCACCAGTTCCTTGAGAGACACAGAGGAACCAGCATGAAGAGGCCATGTTTGGTTTTGGAGTAAATGCACTCAACTCCTCCCCTCTCTGAAGTTTCTGTTCCCAAGCCAGCTACTGAAAGTCAAAAAAGGTTATTCTCCTTCAGTTGTTTATCTTTCCCCCGCCCCTCCTCTCTCCTTTCCCCCGCCCCTCCTCTCTCATGCTTCTACCACAAAACCCCAACAGGGGAAGCAATCTCTCCCTTCCAGCATGTACGCAGGGTCTGGGTCTTTCAGATGTAGGGTAGCTGTCTGCTCGGAGTCCACTGTGACAGAGGAAAGGCATCTCCTGACTAAGACCTATGCTGGCTGTCCACTGGTCTCAAGTTTATCAAATAAGGATGCTCATACCAAATATACAGAAATGGGAAGACTCTGCTGTTACAGGTAAAACAAATGAACAGTCAATCACCCAAGATAACATCCTTAGGAAACAGACACCAAATAAAAAATGCAAGGTGACAATTTTTGCATCCAGTTATTGAAAAGGACTCTTGCAAGCCAGGCGCTCCCCTTTGGATCAGTAAGGTTTTAATTCTTGTACTGTAGCTGTAAACATTCAGTTCCATTTACAAATATTTTAACTTGGTTCTTCCAGGAGAAGAGGGATCAACTTAAACTCCATCTGCCAGTTGGTGATGAGAAAGGTTGCCTAAAACAGGATATGAAGAGCTCACACATTTTAATTATGACTCCTGAAGCTCTCTATTTTAAGTAAATAAGTTACAACTCCAACATATGCAAGAACACAACAGCATAAAGTGAACATTTCTGAAATGACTGCTGCTAAGAAAGGCACAAGCTGTTCTCAAGCTGGAAGCTAGCTGATGGAGCTCCAGAAGTCACTCCTGCCTTTAGTCACTTCGCTAGTAAATAATCTCACACACAGGGCTGGACTCACAAATACAGCACTAATATTAGAACCACAGTACACATTTATAAATGAAAATATCTCAGTCTCACCAATACAAGACTCTGGAGACCTGTTTTGTTTGTATGGGTTGGTGATCATTTACACCCAAGTTTTCTGAAGAAAGGTGAAAAGAACAAATTTCGGATCAGGTTCTCATACTGATCTCAGGAGGACCGTGGGCAGCTGTTCAGCTGAGCATTCCGATCAGCTGGCTTACCGACACCACACAGAAGACCCGAGCAAGTTAATCTGGCTGATGCACAGGCTCATTTTTCCTGGCATTTGTACCTCTCTTCTACCGTGAAGTATCTATTCCTCTGCTAAATGCAGTAACCACTGAAGCGCTCATTCCAAAAATACAGTCCCCTGAGCACTGGCACTGTTATCAATGTTCCCTCGGCAACTATGTCATTCTGGAGAATGTGGAAGGAAGAAAAACACCTCTCAGTTGTCAAGGAAGACATGCTGGCCCAAGACCCGATTTAACTGCCAACAAATCCTACAGGATAGTTTTCAACCAGTCCAATCGAGTGCCGATCACAAGCATGACTTTGGAAGGGTGCCATTCAAGTGGAGTGGCAGAATTCCAGACAGAAACAGCTGTATGCCCCGCAAGAGTTGCAGAATAAAAAAAGTTTATATATAATAATATATACTTATACATTATACTTAAAAATATATATATATGATCATAACACTTACAATATGGCCTAAGACAAGAAAGCTGACCATTTCTTCTTGGAGGAAAACAAAGGCATAGACGCTTGCAATATAAACTCAGATCAGTTAAGGAACATCATACACAATAGTCCTGTAACTGTGACACTTAATCAAGCAAAGCTTCAATATTCATTGCTCATGAGTAAATGGGGAATTAGTAAAACAGAGGTAATACTAACAGCATGAGTTATTATGTGAGTACAGGGTTGATCAGGCGCATTGTATTAACACCCTGATTCCCTGAATCCAGATACATATTTTGCAGGATAATTTTGTTCCAAAATTTACTGTTTCACTTCAGTGGAAAAAAACCCTGAACACATCTCAACTCCAGGGCATGAAACTGCAGCTTCTTGATGACATGGACAGACAAGAAATTGAGATGCCTTTTTCCACAAGTTCAAAGTGATTTCTGTTTTGCAAAAGCAGGGAAAGGAATGACTGCAGATACAGAACTATTCCTCTCTCCTCCAACAGCATTACTTGCCCTATTAAAGCAAACCACAAAGACTCCTCACTTCTTCCCAAGAGGTAAGAGCTTCAGTATTGCCCACCAGCCAGCTGTAGCTTCTATCTTCCAAACGATTTCACCACACCTTCCTCTAGGTATACACTAGGGACACATTTAGCTATTAAAGTCTTTCAAAAATGTTTGGTTTATTCTTCGGTTCTCCTAGAGTTGTCATAGAACTTTAAGATAGCATTGCACTAGGAAAACAGACAAGTCTGCTGCAGATTTTAAGGCCAACTTAAGCGTAAACTAGACTGGGTGGAAGTGAGTTACAACAGATATTCTGATTTAAAGAAAAACATTTAATCACAGATGAAAACAAGAATATGGTTACCTCTCTAACAGAGTGCAGAAACAGCAAAACACATTTATTTTTCCATTTATTGGCACTTATTTGAAAAATAGCATAAATATTCAACAGAAAAAAGACAAGTTGACCCACACGCAACTATTAAACCCCTCTACTGATGCATCTTTCAAAAAGACTGGAAGAGACACCAGCAGGTTCATTCTTAAGAAATAAGCAAAGACTTTTTTTTTTTTTTTAAAGTCTTGCCCTCTCCACAAAAGAGTGAACGCACAGCAAGTCTTTGGCACATACCTGAAACTGCAAAACAAAACTATGCTATATTAGACAGAGAGCAAACAGACATTAAACACAAGCCTGTCCATCTGCCACAGGGATGAAAGGCAGCCTGAATGTAAAAAGGAACTGCAATCAGTAAGTTGACTACTACAATAATTTAAAGAGGAATGAAATCAGAAGTAAGCCATGTCATATCTTACTTGAACTGAGTAAAACTATTAAATACATTCTATTTTCTTTCTACAATAAGGACATATGGAAACCAGTCATTAGTCCTCAGGTCACCAGGCCTTTGCACTCCAAGTCGTCCATTTCTAATTTTGATGGCTGCTGTCAATCAAAGCTTCATCCATGTGAATCTTTCACAGCAGAGTTCAGAGTGGGATTTTCTCCTACTTGAGGAAGTTTCCATACTTTTCTCACTTTATTACACATTACAAAGATTTAGTGTTTAAAAATAAAACATTTTGCTTCATTATTAACCTCTCTGGAGAGAAGGCTTGAAACCACATAGTGTAGACGCATACACATATACAAATAGGGACCCAGCTGGGGAAGTTCAATTGCAGAACAGGAGTCAACAGCCAAAATCTGAAACAGCTGCCTATGGTGGTGTTTGCAGATTTTGCCTCTTGTCTGGGGAATTTCAGGGTTGAGATCAAGATGCCTCAACCCACTGACTTTTCAAACACAGTACAAGAATCCTGAAACATCTCAGGTTACAAAACTCTAGGCTTCCAATCAGCATCTGAAGTTTTCAACAGCAGAAATAACTTGATGCCACTGTTTGAGGAAGTGACATCAGGAGATTAAACACATATTAAACATGTTTGATCACCTCAGCCTGTAAAAAGGCATTCAAAATTCCTCACTGTATTTGTCCAACAAAAGTCATATATGAGGACGAATACTGTCTGTTAAAATAATACACTTCTGAAGTACTAAATACTAAAACCTCAGGATTTAATGTTTTATTCCAAACATGATTACTATTTTTCCTTATTAAAAGACCTTTAACAGAGGATCTACCACTCTAATACATCAACTAAATGGGGAAGAAAAAAAACCCACAATACAAAAACCCAGAAGAATGTTCCACACCTAATTTGGATTTAGTCATAACAGCAGTCACAATCATGAATAAAATCCAGCATATAAATTTAAGTTGACAATTCACCAACTTGTTCTTTTGACATCTATTAGAACACTGATTTGATTAACAGCCAATTATAATAGAACACAAGAATCAATTCCCTCCCCCTCAATGTTCCCCCTTTCATATGAAGAACAAAAACCAGAAATATCTAACACTCAGGAAATAAAAACAAATTGGTAAACTCCTTCATTGGTTTCAGACTGAGGACGAATGCAAAAGTTATCTGTTACTACATAAGCACCACTTTATATTAGTGAGGATACTGCCTGTTGGCTGGTGGAAGGCCAAGCCTTCCACAAGCAGAATGTACATACAGTATTTGTAACTTACGCCAACAAGACAATCCTCATTGTAAATCAACAGCTTGCTTACTGGTGTTAGCATCAAATACGTTTGCAATTCAAATGCTTACTGTATTTTAGTAAATGTCATACAAATCACTAGAAACGTGAATTCCTCCTCAAGGAACTATTCTGGAAGTTTTCTAGAAATAATGACATTTCTGAAAGTTCCTATGAGGAACAGAATCAGTTACACACAACAGAAAGTCTTATTGATATCTAGCCTGTTTCCTGGTGTCCATTAGCAGACTTCTGCATCTCAATTAATAGGTAACTTAGCTGCAAGATCTACTGGTAAAAAAGGAGATCTGGAGTCAGAAAGTGAGACTGGAGAGTCTGTGTTGGTGCCGACTTCAGCTGGTGAGTCACAGGAAGAGCCTGCACTGCTTCTGTTGTCATCAAGAGCATGTGATGACAGACTGAAAACAGAGTGACATCAAGATAGGAGAAATGAGGTACTCTTTCTGTTAAGTTTAAAATACCTGCTTCCATTCGTTATAAAGGCATTTTAAAAACAAATGCACATCTTCATAGGAACAGTAAGCCCTATGATTTGAAATAAATCTGCAATTACACACCTTGCAGTCACTTCCAGAGAGGTAACATTCTGCCAATTTCCTCCTTCAGCTCACCCAGAAGTGGGATACAGGTTAGAAGCATCAGACTGAGCAATTAATTGCAAGATTTACCCCATCTCCTACAAGGTCCTGGGCTAGCATATATCCAGACACCTCTTTTGTAAGGAAAGCCAACAATAAACTGTACATACTTCAGTTGTACCATTCACTACGTATTTCACAGGACACAAAATAACTATAGGTGATCATCGGAAATAGCACCAAAGTGTTTTTAAATGTTACCATCTCCTACACCAAGACGCAGGAACTGAACCTGCACTGCTATGCCTACTCTGAATAGGGTGTGCAAAAAGGTATGTTTTTGAAGTACCTTTAAAACATCTGTTTTATTGTTGCTGCTGCAATGGGCTCAAAGCTTGTGCACAGCTATGTACATTGGCTGATAGGCAAAGAGGACAAAAGTACTGTGAACAACTCCGTCTTGACAGTTGTGTGGGCACACCCTGTGTATTATTAACCTCTTGACTAAAATACTAAATGAAAATCCTATGCTATTTCGAGTCATTATGATTTTTACGTAGTACTTTTTATTTCCTCCCAGCAGGGAGGGTCAGACAGACTAATTTTCCTATATGACTAAGAGCAAGGAAAAAAAGAACAGAAAAACCCCCATCTGCCCACAAACACTAGCATCCACATTTGATTGCAACATGAAACTAGACTCCAAAAATTGCCAGCTATGAGGTATCTTTTCCTAAACATGCTCAATTCCCATATATGTGAAGCACGTTAACAGTCTGTCCTAGAATTTGTAAAATTATAGTGAATATTACCACCTGTTTACCGTGATAAATTCAGTGCTTCAGAATTATGGGATGTCTGTGTTAATAATTAAAAAAAACCTTCAAGCATGATCTTAGCTAGATGAAGAGAGACTTGTAGTGCTTCTGATGAAACCAACACAATAAATAGCACAGCATTTACCATCCCCCAAGGTCTGCCTGATGTGAAACTTCAGGGGAAAGCATGTTGGTGGATCCTTGGAATAATCTTTTTGGATGATCTTCTATCTCTGTAACACCTTTGGTAAGAGATAAGGAGTGATAAAAATTACTGCTCATTTAAACTAAAATCTACATTCAGTGTACTTCTACAGAGCAAACAGAATAGAGGTTCAAGCTTGTTACAATAGAATGTCATTATTTTATATGTAAGACATAGAAGTTCGATGCTGAAATTTTAAAGACTCTCTATTTCTTGGAAACATTTTAGTCCAAGCTTCAGGGAAGTTTAGTGAGTTACGAACTGAGGTTTAGATATTAGATATTTATTCTTCAGTAGGGAAGAATAATCTTTTTCATTCTGTTTATTCAGCTATCAGTTCACTGCCTAGCTCCACCAAAGTAAAGAAGCTGAGAATAAGGAAAGCTTGTTTTCCTCTCGCAATTGATAAAAAAACAAAGTCCAGGATTATCACTAAACTTATATATTGACTTTGATTTCCAAATACACTAGAAGAAGAGAGGAAAGATATATGCTTAAATATGCTATGACAGAACTCAGAATTATTTTAAAAGCTGTCTCTGGGCCAGAAGTGTTCTGTTACAAAGGTGAAGCACAAAGATATAAAAACAGATGTAATAAAATAATGAGGAGTTAAACTTAAAGAAAAATGTAGGAAGATAGAAAAACATTTCCCAAAAAAGCTCTAAGCTGTCTATCAGGTCTCTGCATCGGTTTGGGGTTTTGAAGGGTGATTTTAAATCTACAGTACCTGTACGCTTCAGTTAGCCAGGACTTTCAAAATTTTCTGTTTGTGAAATATACCAATAGTTGTATTTCTTGTTTTGTTAAGGAGGTTACATTAGTTTCTTATCAGATCTATATGACTACAGCAAAGGAGAAACATTAGAACAGAACAACTATTATTTTTGCGGAATAGTAAAAGCTAATTTATCTATTTGACTGTTTTATCCCTACAAACAGTTCCATTTATTTGGTCATCTGTAATACTGTCTATTTCCAGTCACTCTTTGAAGCATCAGCCAATTGAACAGAATTGTGAGGAAAGCTATATGAATTATTATAAAATTAACAGGCTGGCATATTAGCCAAAAGTGAATACTGTACCTTTTCTTTTTATTGACCCAAGAACACTTGGTCGAATGCAGTTAATTGGACTCTGGCTTCTCCTGCTAAAAGAAGGCATCACCATTAACAAAGGAAGCCCGAAAACATGTAAAGAATCAAGAGATATTCAGATAACAAACTACTAAGTGGAAAACACTAAGAAAAGAGGCATTAGAACAGCTTATCCAGAGTAAGTCCCTTTTTTTTTTTTTCTCTCTGAGGAAAGACCTTAACAAGAAAAGTTTAATCACTTTATTTCACAGCTGGGGCAGTCAAAAACTCACATCTAGACACTGACTAGATCTCAGCTGACAGGCAGTACTTTGCTGAACTCTTAGGGCCTAATAAAATTAAGTTGTATGCCCACATCACTCAAAACAACATCCAATGCAACTAAAACCAGAATCATTAACAAACCCTAGATCTGTTTGTGGTTTTTTCCTCTCCGAATTCAGTTGAATTACTCAAGATGAGATTAAAAGCAATATAGACACTACACCGAGAAGACAGATGCCACAATACAGCCCACTTTACCAACGCTATGACATGAGGATTTTAACAAATGTTTTAGAGCATTGTAAAACCTAAAGTTTCCATGAATGTATACAGTTGTATCTGTGATCAGAAATCAAGTACGTATATAACAAATTCTGGTATTTCAAAAGCCTACTGTGAACAAGCTACGCCAGTTTTCTATTATTGATATGATCTGGTACTTACCTTGAAAATCGCCTTGTTGGACTTGGGCTAGGACTTGGAGGTAATCCACTGCTACTCACCAGACTTTGCAAAGATGGTGAGAAACATTGCTGAGAGTAAAACAGTTTGCATTATTTACGTATAAACACTGTATCACACCCATATGGTAACAACTCCCCTTTATCGCAGGTAAACTGATAGCAACCCACTATCAATTTGAGCAACCAGTCAAATATGACTTCGTATACTGAGATACCACTTTCTGTTACTCAGAAAAAACCCATAACAAATTGGACAGATTCCATTTTCATGCAGAATATGTGCAAGTTGACAAGGATTTATTTCACCATATTCCGGTTAAACAGACTATGGTTCATAAAATAAGAACGTATGCCCCTTCCTCTTATTCCAAGAGGAAGGCAAATAAAGAATAAGGTTTATTAACCACAGATTAACAGTTGAACACTTCACAGACGTGCTCATCCACAAGATGTGCAACTGCTAGCTGGTATTTTCTGGTTTGGGGTTTTAGGGGTTTTTTTCTTTACTCTCTAGTTTCTTATTCGCAGCTGAGGTAGAAAGGAGCAGGTGGCTTAATGTTTTGTTACTAATTTGGTTGAATCTATTTAGCACCACTCAAGATAAAACCATTATTACCACATTTTGCTCACCTTCCCTATTCCTCTGGTAGGTGAAGGAGCTGGAGAAACTGGGACAAAGTCTACTTGCTTTGGTGATGATGATTTTTCAAAATCATTGTCGCTCTGTAAATAGTACATATAATTAATCTTACGAGCAAGTACCTTAACATGAAAAGGACTGATTGGTGTGGAATTGAGTAAGACTCCAAAGTCATCCTCCAACATATTAGTAAGTCTTAGGTAGCCATTTATGAGCTTACGCTTAACAACAACAACAAAAAAAAGCCTTAAACATTACTTGGTGAGTATCAGAACATGGAAGAAAATTCGAAAAGGCAGACATCCATGCAATTTTCTTTTGACATACCAGCCCAAGGAGCCCACATGTATCCTTGAACACCTGATAATTCTATGCCTTGTTAGTGTGAAAAATTGCTGATCAAAAGCAATGATATACTAACACCTTAACTGTAGGTCAAACTATAAAAGAAAACATTGACATGAGAGAGTCTCTAGTGTCCTGATACTGATAATAGAAACACAAATTAAAGCACAAATGCATTACCAGGCTCAAGCTTTCCTCCCATGAGTGGCTCATCTGCATTGCTACTTGCACTTCTCTATAAAGAAGAAAAGAAATTTATTGTCCCGGGCCCATAGAAGACTGCATTAACTATTCTAGTTTGCCTTAATGCTTACCTTTCACGTACTGTTTCTCTGTTCATCAAATTCATTCCTTCTTCCTAAAAAATTAGCAGACAAAAAATTAAGACACACACACACAAAAAAAGCTTTGCTACAGCAAATCAGAAAAGCTTGTTTCATTTCACTTTGGTATGTGGAAAATTTAACTCAACTTGGTCAAGCAACAATAAACTTAGGCTTTCACTACATGAAAAGAAGTGAGGGGGAGAGCATGGGAATGAGATGTAGCAAAAGATGCCATCGCACAAGAAGTGCTTATGGGAGTATGCTGTTCCTCAAGCAGCTTTTTTATTTTCATTGCTATTGAAGAGGTAGTTCCAAAACTGAACAATGATAATATGAACCAAAAATTCTGCACATGCTAGAGTATACTTATGAGTCTTGCATAATAATACTTCACAAAGTGGAAACTATTACAAATAATCCTCAAAAGCATGGCTGGATTCTAACTTTATTCTATGGATTAGTAACTACCTAGACACTTGTCAGCATTTCACTTGCAATACAGTGCACTGTACACAATGCATTTGGGATGTAGTGTTTTTTTTTCCTAAAACATTCATAAAATATTATTAAAATGGATCAAAGATACAAAATTAAACAAAACATTAACACCAAGATAAAGTACAAACTTGACTCAATCTCCTCTTAGGTGGACACCATTCCTTAAAACTAACTGAATGCTATCCAGTCTGTTGAGTGAATGAGTAGGCTCCCTAATTCAGTCCAGTTCAAGAATAAAAGTTCAACTAAATATCTTCACAATCGTCATCATATGCAGGAAGGGAAGAGTCTTACTAACGTAGTCCAAGTGCGTGATTATTTGCTAACATTTGAAAGAGATCAGAAATAAATCACACAGGTTCCCATCTGTGCCACTAAGTATACAGGACATGGAATTTCAACTTGTGAATTTAATGATCAAACACAAATTAGGAAATGTCAGTTTGCTTTAACAAATGTATGGAACAATTATGAACACAGAAGTATTTAAAAAAAAATTGATTTATCAGACTTTACTTCAAGTAATATAGCAACATATCCACAGTAGTTCATCCCCTTGCTCTCACCATATTTACATATTAATCCTAAACTTTTTTATATTGAAAAGTCAGCTCTACAACTGACTTGAGTGCTTCACAGTCTCTTAAATCAGCAAATTATTTTCTTCAGGATTACTAAGTATGCATCTTAAATATCTGAGTTGGGAAGCAGAAGTGCCTTCCATCACTTCAGACATCATACCCTGAAAATGCTGTCTAAAGCATTAAATTGTTTTCTTACTTTTCACCCTGTAAAAATCAAGCCTATCCATTGAAAACTAGCAAGATAAAAAAAAAATAAAAAAAAAATCAAGCATCTTCAAGCCAATTTTATAAACATTCTACTGTCAAAAAGTAGACATACAAAATGAAGGAGCCACAAGAGTTTGAGCTTGTTGATTTTTAAACTCGAGCCTTCAGACTGTGGTCTGTTGTCTGGTAGCACTGCTATTCAAGCCTACTCAAGATATTTGCCACACCCCGCCTCCCTCCCTTCCTAAGTGTTTGCTCTGGAGCCCTACCCCCTCTGCTCATGCTGTGACAGCACAAGTACAGTGATCTGAATAAGAAAATTATACAGACAAAAAACAGCCCAGCCAGAAGAGTCCAAACTATTTTTTAGCCAGAGCGATTCCTTATCCAGTTCATCTTCTGGCTGCACAAAATCTTGTGCCAACACAAGTTAAGGGACACTTTGTTATTGGCCCTGAATATTTGTGCTGGCACTACTGCCAAAAACTTGGTGAAACTTTACCCTAAGGGTTTACATTAAAGGTTTCCTTTATAAAATGTCCATTTTAAGATTTCTCAAAGATTGCTCAAATCTTCTTCTCACTATAAGATGCCTTCTGCTTTCATAAAATTTAGAACTCTGCTGACAAGATACAGCCTTTACTTTTGAAAACACTTTGAAGTGACAGACTGCAGCAGACTGTACTACCGTTTCAAAGTAAAATCCATAGCCATTTGAAGAACATTACACATTAACTGCCAAAAAACCCAACCATCTATAAAAAAAATATAAAATTAAAAAAATTAGAATCTGTGCTTACCTGTTTGATTTGATGAAGACGGCTGCTAGGAATACGGATAGGAGATGATGGCACAAACTGCAATACAAAGCCACATACAATAAAACACACTTAGAAACTACAGGAGAAGGAAGGGAAAGGTGCAGGAATGTTAGTAACCACTCTATAGTGCTATCCCAAACCAAAAAAAAAAAAGTAATTAAAAAAAATCAAACTATTTATAACATTTTCAGTATATATGAACTACATTAATTACTTTCAAGAACATAATATGTATTTCCATAGTATAGTGCTTTGTATGCTCACAGATGGTATCAGCCTGGCTTTCACTTCATTTCCAGGCAACTAGAACTCACAGCCTTTTCTACAGAATGAAGCTGCTTTTAACTAGCACGCTGCCACCCTTAATACATACGGATGCATAAATATTTTCATTTAAGTGATCCAGAATATTTTTATTTAAGTGATCCAGAAGGCTCCCCAATAGATCCTTTAAAAATACAAAGGCAAAACAACAAACTGTGCAAAAAGGTTTCTGCCTACAAAGGAGTACTTTGACAAGTGAAAACAATCAGCTATTAGAAGGCTAACAAAGAGGTAAATACCTTCCTTATGGTTTCACAAGAGCTTCACCAATTCGGGTGAAATCAGAGAGAATGTCACTAAAAACGGTCTTTAATTTTGTCAGTTTTGCATCAAGATCTCACTGGAATACTATGATCTAAAACCGCATACTCAAACCCAAGTCATTAAAAGTGATTATTTACTGAAAACATAATTTCCTTTCACATATTTCCCATCCCTCAAACATTTGACCCTCAGTTCACTTTTGTCATAACCCACGCAGGGATCAAAAATTCAAAGCTAAAGCTTTGAATAGAGGTTTAACTTCTTCTCTGTAAGCTTACAACCCCTCCAAAAAAAACAGGTGTCTTAAAATGGATGTGTGTTCAGCAAGTAAGGTTTGCATTATTACTTAGTGTTTATATACTTTATGCAGTATGAGGCTTCACAAAACATTACTAGAGCTCTTCATTATGCTAAAGTTAGTTAACTGAATGTTTGTTAGTTCTCCATTTACTGCACCATCTTCTAATCAGTGCCATGGAGAATACAAAGATTTTGCTGTCTTACACGAAAGACTGTGGTAAGTTAGTCACAGACTATTAATGCTTCATATATGCAGGATCCTCCCTCTAAAAAAAAAAAAACCACCCCACCCCAAAACATCAAGACATCATGCCCTTCTTACAAAAGGTATTAGCCTATCAGACTCACACAGAGCATGTCTAATGTTTGTGCCAAAAATGTCCTGCTTTCAGCTGGGATAGAGTTAATTTTCTTTCTAGTAGCTGGTATAGTGTTGCGGTTTGGGTTTAGTATGAGAAGAATGTCGATAACACCCTGATGGTTTCAGTTGTTGCTAAGTCGTGTTTAGACTAAGTCAAGAACTTTTCAGCTTCTCCTGCCCAGCCAGCAAGAAGACTGGAGGGGCACAAGAAAGTTGGGAGGGGAGACAGCTGGAACAGCTGACCCAAACTGGCCAAAGGGGTATTCCATACCATGGGAGGTCATGCCCAGTATATAAACTGGGGGGAGCTGGCCAGGGCGGGTGGAGCTCTGGCATTGGTCTGGGCAGTGGTCAGGGAGTGGTGAGCAATTGCATTGTGCATCACTTGTTTTGTATGTTCCAATTATTTTATTATTTTCTTATTATTATCATAATCATCATTATTATTTTCTTCCTTTCTGTCCTATTAAACTGTTCTTGTCTCAACCCCTGAGTTATACTTTATTTTTTTCCCGATTCTCTCCCCTATCCCATGGGGTGGGGGGCTGCGTGGTGCTTAGTTGCTGGCTGGGGTTAAACGATGACACAGAATTTAATCATTGTAAAATATACTACTAAAGTCTAACAGCTATAATGTCTTGATTTGCTGCTACTTAAGTCCAGTTTAGGTCAGGTTTACTATTATACCAGGCTCCCAAAAATCCTGCGCACCTAATAAAAATTCCTCCAAGCTGTACCAGCCAATGTAGACCTTGAGCTGACCTTGATTCTCACACAGAGAAAAGGATTTGGACAATAATACATTCCTGCCTATTCACTCTGTCATTCCACAGTAGAAATGCATTTGTTCCACTCATTCTATTTGAATTTTATGACTGTGATCCACATGCTTTAAGGTTTGACATTAATAGAATATATACAAAACCAGTGGCTAGCAGTGTAAAGTAAAAATTACAAAAAGACAGTTAAGTGCTCCTCTGCAGGATCTAATGCACTAACTCAACCCACTAACTCTGAGGATCCTACATCCTGTCTCCAACAAGTCATGATCCTTGCTTTGTCAATGCTTAAAACTCACATTTTCCCTGTTCGTAGTGCTTTAATTCCTGTGAAAAGAAACCTTGACCACTTTTAAAGGATACCTGCTAAAGCAGACTGAACCCATTGGTTAAAATTACGCTACTCAAATCCCCAACGTTTTAAGAGCGCACAAAGCTTAGTAAAAAACATTACAAACTATTAGACTATCACATGGAAGAGAAGCACCTTCCCCTTTCCCCAGTATGTTAGATAACCTTTTTGACTGAAGGTAAAGTTTCAGAAGTGCCATTCTGGCAGGCAGCACAGCCGAAGTAAGCAGTCACCTGTCCCTGGCCCCTCTGCCCTTCCATTGCTGTCCCTGCAATGCCCCCGTCTTCTGCCAACACAGGCCTTTGTGGGGCCACACCGTGAGCCCTAACAGGGAACTCACCCATCTTAAAATAAATAAATAAAGTTTAAAAATCAACTTTTGCTGAAATAGCACCTGAACAGCTAACCACAGACTGAAATGTTTGCTTAAACAACAAAACAAAAACAAAACAAAAACCCCAACCACATAAACAAAACATTTACTCACTAGATGCCATTGATACCTTCTGGAAGGAAATAAACAGCAGATACTGAGCCTAGTTGACCCTTTCTTAGCAATTACATGTAGTGTCAGAAAACTGCAGATTAAGACCCAGCCAAAATGGCATAGCTGCCCCTGTAGTCATCATTATAAAAGACTTGGAATCTGAGACTTGGCGAAGCTACTCAAAGAAAAGATTTTAGAATTCAGCTGAACAACTGGGACAACCACAACAGCCCTGAAGATGGAGCTACACAGAATATAACCTTCAGTTATCAAAGCATTTTAGCAACTCCCACTGTTCCCATGACAGTGAACACAACACAGATTAGACAAAAACTAAGCAATCTCCCCCCCGCCAAGTTTAACATAGCTTAAAATTTTAGCTGTACTTATAATACTAAATTAACAAAGTTTCAGTCACCTACTAAATCTTTTCACCCTTTTTATTAGAGCTTACACTGCAATAAAGCTTGGATTAGTTTTCCTAAATACAAAAAAGTGGGTTTTGAAGTACACTTTGTCACCTACTTATTCTAAAATTTAATTTACCAAAGCAGATGTCATCTAGCTCCTTAGAATATCTCTAACATCATAAGCCTACCCTTACTTCTTTGCTATAGCAAGAATACCAGGTGAGGTTGCTTAGGGTCCTTAACGCTGAAAGTTTAATTATTTTCACAAAATCATTTATATATGCATGATCCTGGTTTAAGATGACAGAAGGATGAGATAATCTCAAAGCTCCTTTCCAATTCCATTCTCCCTGCCATCTTCAACAGAACCATAAACCACACAATAATTCAAAGAAGTATTTCAAAGTGAACAAGGCACTGATCTAGCAGTCAATGGAGCACTTGATTTTTAGTATAAGTAAAATTTCAGCTATATTTTGTCAGCACCTGGTCAGCTGGGAGTGAAAAAGAAACTTTCAGGATGCTTTTTAATAACCTTCAAGTGAGGTGAAGTGGTTAAGAACTTCACCCCATGAAGATGGGAACACTGGTTCAGTCCAGAGGACTGCAACAACTATTAGGAGCAGCCAGAAGAGCTAGCCCATCAGTGAACCAGCTCCTGCTTCCCAGCAAGTTCCAGGCAATGCATCCTAAACTAGCATCTTTTTTTGCCCAACAGTTGAGGATCTTCAAGAAGCAAACACAATAAACTGAGCTTTCACCTTTGTTTGTTTCTTCTTTCATCTGACCACAAGCATAAAAAAATTTATCCTAAGCTGCCACTCTAAAAATATATATGAAGAAAGAGACTGTTGTTTAAAGAAATCTATACCATGATACATCCTATCGGGTTTTATGTCCTAGCAGAAAAAAGGCTTTTCCACTAGTCTTCCTAGACTTTCACATAAGTATACCAGTTCTGTTACAGATGCAAACCCTTACTGAAGGTCTGTCCTGCTTTTAAAACAGAATTTTAGCTAAGGGGCATCAGTCAAGAAAACAGGAGAGTAGTATTCTTCAACCATGAACATGGGCTAACAAATTATTTCTAAAGCATCTTCAAAAGATAACTAAGAAAACCAGGATAATTGCTGCTAGCATAACTGGGACTTTTTTTCCCCTTTATACTACACCCTCCCACCCAAACATAGCTTAATTTTTCCAAAACACTAACAATCAGCTGAATGCAGCTAGATGCAATGTTGTGTCTACCTGTTTCTTAAGGTCATCTGAGGGGAAAAGTTACATTTTGGTTATACATGAAAGTCTGACCAAAAATTCCTTTTGGTTAGAGGAAATAGCTACCCCATGTACCCTAACGCTTTAAGGGTTAGCAAACCATGCTGTCTATGCAATCCTGTGCAGGTGTTCTAAATCAGTCAAAAATCACACCTTTCTACCACCATTTGTAGGATACTAAAACACAAGATATGCAATATTTCCTGTGGGTTGAAGCACCATGGGTTTAGATTAATGTTTTAAAAATTCATATTTGGGAAGCTGTAATAACAGAAGTCTGACAGAAGTTGAAATCATGAATGAGTGTCTCTAAGATATGGAATCATTCATTCTGGATGTCTCAAGATTCTTGTTCTATCAGGCAGTTCTGTCTTGTTGTATCAGTTGGTGATTATGACAGTCTATTCTGTCATTACCATATAAAAGACAATTTAAGATCAGAATATCACTGCCTTTTTTTTTTAAACATCAGAAATTATTAAGACATTGATTACTGAACAACAATACATCTACGTAATTAGTTTTCCTTGCAAACGACCTTTCTTACTCTTAGAACATCTGCTTGCATTTTATAAACAAAAAGTTATGATCACAATGAAATATAAGTAGTCTCCAAGGCCAAATGGTCTATAAATAACATTTCACTATAGCTACAGTGTATTGTCACAGTCTAGAGCCCTGTTTCTGAAAACGTGGTATTAGTTTTACAGACTACAATCTCATTTTCTTCTTTAATCCTGTTTGCACTCTTCTGCTTTGGACGTAATGCGGTTGGTCTAATAGTTTTCTTACCAGACTATGACGATTCATAACTGTGGTACTGTTCCTGCGGGTTCGCAAAACGTTAGCCTGGAACACCTGTGAATTATCACTGTGAAAAGAAACACTTGTCAAATGCAAACGCCATTTCCTTCCTATCAAAAAGTACCTCTTAATATAAGCTCAGTTTCAAATGCTATGACAGCTATCATTTCAAGACAAAGCACTCAAGAGACAGGTATGTAAGAACTCTTTTAGCTTGTTGGCAGAGAGTGGAAACCAAATTGCTCTTCCCCCAAGTCTCA
This sequence comes from Sagittarius serpentarius, assembly GCA_034782735.1. Classification (NCBI taxonomy): domain Eukaryota; kingdom Metazoa; phylum Chordata; class Aves; order Accipitriformes; family Sagittariidae; genus Sagittarius; species Sagittarius serpentarius. The sequence goes on along the minus strand of JAVKLA010000039.1, from coordinate 15,571,748 downwards.
GCTACTTCAAGTAATGACTTTAATGAATCATACTGAGTCTTCAGAATAACTGAAAAATTGTTAAGACTGATGATTTCCATGGGAATTCATGATGTTTGGAATGGCTGCAGCTTGCATATTGCTTTGAACGTCATTCAATAGAACAAATTTATAAGTGGCATATAACCAGTAACTGAAAACAGCTTCAATGCCATAGATAAAATAGAATTAAAAAATACAGTAACTTGATACATCTTATCACTACAAACATCTAATAAGTTCTGAACTTTTTTCCAGGAGAGGTTAAAATAAACATACAATAAAACCAGTTTTTAGAGCCCTAAGACTTTTGACCCCAGTCACACTTCTAACCAGGAAGCAGCGCATCCATTTAAATAACACAGGATTAGTTATTTGATATAAAATGAGCTCCTTTCCTAAGGCACCTTTAGTTCTATTGATTCCTAAAGCAAGATTCACTGGTCATCACTAGTGTTATCAACAGCCATTGATCAGCACTTAATGAATGTGACTGCAGAAATTAAGTAAGTTTTATGGACACTAGAATAAAAATTTTGAGATGCATTCCTACAATCCCCGTGCCTAAAAGCCACCGAGGAATTGCACAGGCGAACAGAACCAAATGCAAGATTGTAATTAGATCCAAATTACAAGAAGTTACTGGGTTGTGGTTTTTTTGTTTCAGCTGCTAATTTGGGATGAACAAAAGCACTACACAAATACAATTTCTTAAAACTAACCTGACCAATACCTTGTTCGAAAAACTGATAATCATAATGCACTTTCAAGACACACTGCTATCAGAATCCTCCAGTTTAAAATGCACCAGTCAGACACATAAGTTTTAGATAGCTTTCATCTAGCTGTAAATAAAAAATAATCAAAGCTTATACTGTGAAATAAAAGCCATTAGCAATTGGCATAAGCTCCGTGCTTTTTGTCAAGAAGAACGCATTGACGCTTTCTCTAAAATGTCAAGTACAAATGACCAGACATAATTTACAGTTTTCAGAGAATTTTCATGCAGTTTACACCCACAAGAGATCAACAGTTGCCATTTGATAGGAAGTGGAACAGGAGAAATTTAAGAGATCCATGACTTGATGTTTAGAGATGAGATTTACTGGCTGAGGCCAACAGCTACAATTTCTTTTTAGTTTAAGTGTACTGGTTGGTATGCAAACACAACACAAGCAGTACATCCTGAAATCCAGGGTTTGAATGGAGAAAACAGGTTGGAAGAATTTTGAAACACTTTACCATAGGCTGAGTCCAATATTCAGTGTTAACTAGAAGAGAAGAGATGAAGAGAAAAACCCTACAATATCCTTAGCTTTAATCTCCCTTGCAAAAACACCAGAGCTGGTCAGATATCAGATTTACCTTTCACAGAAAATTCCTACAGTTCCCATTAAAAATCAATTTTATTTGGCACGCAAAGAAGAATCAAAAGTTCTGTGAAAGGTAACTTCTATGGTCTAAGATATTCCACTTAAAAATGTTCTCTGGCTCTGCAGTAACTCATTCTCCAAGCTCCTTACCAAATCTGTTAACGAAGAAGTCAAAACAGGAGGCAGAGCAGAAAATGCAAGCTGTTCAAGAGCAAGAGCTTTTGTTTCAGTTTACTCAACAAAGCCATTCTGGGAAAAACTGAAGTTTCTTGCCAAGAGCTGCAATCTTGCAAAAACAGTATTCTGCTGGAAAATTCCTAACTAACAGGCAAACCACTGCAACCACCTCAAACTAGTTCAATGGCATTTCAGTTTAATTTGTATAAACACCTAACGTATAGCATATGCACAGTTTCAAGGCAAGAGCTCAGGCTTACCCTTCTACCTGCCCAAACCCTGAATTAAAGAATTTGTTTACAGCATGGTTATGGAATGCCTTTTTTTTTTTTTTAAATAGTCAAGGGTCTCACAGTGTGCAAGGAACAACTTATAAGAGGCTGATATTATAAAAACAACTCATCTCAGTAACACAATTAGTTTACCTGCTCAGAAATCTCCCTGGGGAGCAACTGCCATTCACAGTACTTCTATACTGCATGGAAATGCAAACTGATGGTTGTTTCATTATGATTATGTAAAAGAATCACAGTTATGTTTACTTAACATTAAATCATGACTGAATAGGCAAGAGTTAGTATTTCCTCTGAACTGTTAACCATTCTGGTACAAAAGGTTTATGAGATTTGTTCGTCACCTGATACCTAGTTCCTTACGGAAATGTGACTTTAAAAAAAAAAAAGTACTTGTCATGTATTATACTATGTTTTATAAAGTTTGTTGTCAACATGTTCTCACAAACTGTGGACATACTACTAGTAACAGCACATGGACAACCATGAAGTTAAATGGTAGCCATTCTGTGTAGCAGATGGGGGCATCTCCCAACTTCACGACAACACAGAGGAGGCAAGAAATACTACTTTGAGTTATAAAAACTTACCCAAACACAAAACTATACAAGAGACCACGCGTATCCGAGAGCTTTCCCCCTAGCTTTCCCCCTAGTCTGGGACTGCCACTGTCTCTGCCCTGTCCGCTGAAGAGACCTAGACCTGCAACGCATGGCAAACATCCAACCCCCCCCTTGCAAATACCACCTGCCACAGGCTGAGGGCGATATCGAAGTAACACTTTGTGTTTCTCCCAGTATTACAAACTAACAAAATTAGTGTCATCCAGACAAACTCCAGGGCAACTGATACATTGTTTTACACAAAATGTAAAACTTATGCATCTTTCAAGGTCCCATGAAATTATCTTCTTCACCGAATTCGCCGGACTGTTCTGAAAGCGTTTACTGTTGTCTTCATACACAGTGCAGTGATTTTTTTTTGGTCAAACTTGAACCGTTACACAAACCACAGAGATTGCTACTTTATCTACGACAACAGCCACAACCTCGACGCTGCATACTGTGCGTTTCTCAGCTACGCAACACACAGCAGACCTAGATGAAGACAAACAGAGAGTTTTAATAAAGCTACAGCATGTCCACCTAGGCTTTCCTGCCCACCTCCGCACCTGGAGGGATACCTTGCCTGAATCCCTCCCCGCTTGGGACACTGGTCAGGAACCCATGTTTCCCCACACGCCCAAGGCGCTCCAAAACATCACCGTCGCCTTGCGCTGCGGGACGGGCGGTGAGGAGCACGCACTTCCCGGGCCGGCCTGGATAAACACG
>JAVKLA010000039.1:15528815-15563615 GCA_034782735.1 Sagittarius serpentarius | reverse complement strand
TGTCCCGACGGCGGCGGGTGGCGCCGCCTTCTCCCCCTCCGTGGGAGCGGAGGCGGCAGGTGCCCCCGGCGTGTTCGCGGACCCGCCGGGTCGCCCGGCCCGCGGCGGCCCCCCGAGCCCCGCCGGCGTCCGGGCCCGCCCCGCTCGGGAGCGCCCCGCCGGGACGCGGGGGTTTGGCCGCTCCTGCAGCACGGGCCGCCGCAGCCCCAGGGGGTCCCATGCGCTCTCGGAGCGTTCCGAGCCCCGCTGCCGGCCCTGCTCAGTGCGGGCCCCCAGCTCTCCCTGCTCCCCGGCTGGCGGGCGGTGGAGGCCTCTGAAACGTGTCGCTTGTTTCTCGGAATGCTGGAGCCAAGGCGGCGAGTTACTTCACGTAACTGCAGAGCCGCCGTGTGGGGGGTCCCCGCAGGCTGGCAGGAGGAGAGCGCTGGCTGGGCTCCTTCAGCAAGAGCAGTGCTTCTGTTGAAATAAGATGGATGGAGACTGGAGTGTGTATCATAGTACTGTGTAGTGTTAAGTAAAGCACACCTTAGAAAGTAGTTCACAAAACTTTTGGGTTTTTTCCCCTCCAGTGACAACTCACAGGTTTTTCAGCCTTATGTGTTGCGAACTCGCAGGAACAGTACAACAGTTATGAGCCGCCACAGTATGGTAAGGAATCTTAAGCATGTTTTGTTTACACCTAACAAGAAATAATTGGGCTGGAGAAATGAAGTTAGACTTGATTTGTGTGTGCAGTAAGCATTCTAGCAAGCTTTCAGGCTGCAGAACATGCATTCTTTTCACCTGTAACCACAACCTACAATGAAATAATACTGGTGTATTAACTGTATGTCTCAAGAAGACAACAGTAGCAGAAGCTATATGTGATTCCCAGTATTAAGTGCAGTCTTAAAGTTAATTTGGACCTGACTGTGGGTTGGAAGAGAAAACTGCCATCACAAGTAAAAGCCCTGAAAGGGTGTTTTAATTTGTTGTAAGAGTGGAAGAGAGAGTCACAAGTCTTCATTGGCCTTTTTGTTTGACGTGGCTGCTCTTTTTTCACAAAGGCTGAACACTAGATGTCAGAAAGTCATTTAAAGAAGAGTAATTAATTTGCTGGGTGATATTCTGCTCTCTGTTGTGTAAGTCTGGTAGTGTACAGTGCTGCAGTTGTTTAACTTTTCAAAGATGTTGCGTTTCTTTTTTTTCACCCTTTCCTTGTCAAGTTAGGGATCTACATGCTCTTTTCCACTAGAATTTTTCTTTCTCATCAGAGGGTAGTGAAGACTAAGTATTACTTTTCTCAAAACCTGTAGAACCTAAAGTCCTGAAAGAGGTTTCTTTTATGTCTTCTGTTCAGAAAAAGCAAGATGGAATTTTAGTTCAAAATCTTCTGTTATGAGTTTTCTTAAAAATAAGAATTCAAAATTTTGAATCTTTAATCAGTAGGTGTTACAGTAGACACATGGGCATCCTGAGTGGGAACTGTTGGCCCATTTGTATGTGATGGTAGGCAAAGTTCCAGAGGAATTGGATGCATAAATTTGTATGCAAATGAAAAATTGCAAAAGGTTTAGGGAGTGTTGTTCAAGGCTGAGCTGAAATACTGAGATTTCTCCTTTATAATAGCCAGCTGGTTGAATAAGTTACTACAGGAGTCTGTCATCTTACTCTAGGCAGTAGGGAGTTGTATAACGTTTGTAGTTCCATTTATAATACTTCAGTTGTCTAAATGGCATATATAGCTATTTGTGTATTTGAGATGCTAAGCAGTATCTGCTTGCAAGTCTGAGATCTGCGCCACTTGCTGAGTGATAAAATGAATTTGTAAGTGGTAAAACAAGTCCTTTCTCTTGAAGGTCAGTGTTTTCTTTTTGCAATGTTGAGTCATCCACATGTAGTTGTACAGCTCAGTTTTAATTCACTAAGAATGTAGGTGATGGTAAATAGGATGTATGCAAGCTGTTGTGTGATTTAATCATTGTGACTGTCACTTTTTTCAGTTGTTGTCATCGTCTCCCATTCGTATTCCTAGTAGCCGACTTCATCAGATCAGAAGGGTAAGTGTAGTTTTTATCTGTACATTTAGTAACTGAATGAAAGGTATTATATTTATGTACTTACGTAATGGGAGTTTCTTTCCTATTGAGTTTTTTAGTTACTAGAGGAAATGGAGTCTTTTTTAAGACTAGATTTGAACAAGGAAGTGTCCTTGCAAGGCTTATTGTTGTCGTGTTTAAAGTACCTTGCATTTTTGAAGTGTTTTTTCATTCAAGAGAAATGGTGAGCTGGGCAGGTAACAGCCCCTTCTTTCTGGAGTTGTCCTACTGTTCATATTTCAATTCTAGTGGCAAATGATTGAATCAGGAGTGTTATTCCAAGTACCTGTGATGCATCAAATGTTACGGGAAAACTTATGACATTTATCTCCTGCAGGAGGAAGGAGTGGATTTAATGAACAGAGAAACAGCACATGAAAGGTGAGTGTTACTGAAACAGGATGATAAAATAGCCAGAGTTATCCTCTTTGTAGCAACTGATGGGATTTTTTGTATTCTAGGGAAGTGCAAACAGCAATGCAGATAAGCCAGTCATGGGAGGAAAGCTTGAGCCTGGTAACATCTTTATAGAGTTTCCTATTTAATCCTACTTCTACACTCAACTGACGACTTTAAGGGAAAGAGAGGAATTAACTGTGAAAATAATTTAAGAAGAACTTAAGTTCATCTGCTTTAGCTATTTTGTGCATTTGGCCCGATGACCTTCCATTAAGAAGGTTGTGCCTTGGGTTCTAAGGTAACGTCCTGTGCCAGTGTTAAGTCTGAAACCTTGTATTTACAGAGCGACAATGACTTGGACAAGTCTGAGAAATCTTCCTCCCCAAAGAGAATAGACTTCATTCCAGTTTCACCTGCACCTTCACCTACAAGAGGAATAGGAAAGGTAGGATAAGTGAAATACCAAACTGAGAGAACATTTTAGAATTTGAGACCAAGGTGAACTGTGAAGACAGGTGTAACTTCACAAATTGTTTGATAGTTTAAAAAAAAAAACCAACAACCAACCAACAACAAAAAAAACCCCACAACCCAAACCCACATTTTATTGGTTTCTAAGAATCAAATGCCTGCAGAGTTTAAGCAGTGTGCCGGTTCTGTCACACTGAATATTTTCAGTTGCTGCTATTTGTGCGATGTTTGGATGGGTTAGGGTTCTGCTTCCAGGGAAGCTGGAAGAGGTCATTAGACTAATCACATTTGGACGTGATCTTAGCTGCATAAGCTGGGCGGATGCTGGGGAAGAAGCACCAAATTGGAATATACTGTATGTGTAGAGTAAGAGTTTGGGCAATCTGTGTGGTGAGAAGGATGAAAATATGTCCATCAGTTATGGAAACGGAGGCATAAACTCACTGTGAAGAAGGACTCAGGTGTGCTGAGCTTGCACTGAAGACTGATGGCAGATGCTGGAGAAAGGGAAGAGGTGGATCTTAGATAAACTGCTTTTTCCAGTGTGGACTGGAAAACTGAGATGTAGCACAGAGAAACTGGCAACTGTTTTTAAAGATGGTCTGCTTGACCTTGTTTTTACCCTCTTTACTGGTTATGCTTTAGTACTACTACTATTTTATTGCATGCCTTTTAGCAGTATTGATGCACAGAGCAGCCACATACTAGTGCTGGGTGAATGTGTTCCTAGAGTAACACTGATGCTGACAGCTGGTCCTGTACCTTTGGAATCACAGCTGTAAAGCAGTAGTACGTAACTTGACAGAAGCATTTTTGTGCTTACCTATGGGCGTTCATGGGGTAAGCTCAGATTAGCCGCAGAACCACAGAGCTAAATACTCTTCTACTCTGGAACATCGTGTTAAATTTTCAGGTCAGATGTATTTTGAGTAAACTCATTTGTTTAACAAGCCCCTTGAAAGAAGTAAGTTCTGGGTACCGTACTGCTACTACTAAATGTAACAGGAAGAACAGAAGCAACTATCTTATTTAGAAAACGGTGTCTGTTTCAATTTCAGGTTTCTTGTGGGTTTGAATTTTACGTTAATCTGAGCAGTATTGCATTAGCCAGTATATTTTCGCAAGTTAAGTTTTAATGCTTCTAAGATTGCGCTTGATCATCCCTGGCTTATTCTGTTACTAGCTTTTCTTTAACTGGGCATGTTTTGTTTGGAGGGTGGGGTGAAACACTGCAGTACCTAAAAGAAAATTCTGAAGCATCTTAATGTGACTTTTTCTGCAGCAATGTTTTTCACCATCATTGCAAATGTTTGTGAGCAGTAATGGATTACCTCCAAGTCCTATTCCCAGTCCAACAAGGCGATTCTCCAAGTAAGTGACTTCTGCAAGTAACAGGTGTACATTGGCTTAAATTCCAAGGGTAGCACAAAGATTAGTTAAAGCTGATGTTAAGGCATTAAAAGAGACTTTAGTTTTACAATAGCTGAGGTATTGCCACATAAAAATGCTCTGAAAGTTCAACCTTTACCAATGGGAGCTTTATCTGGGTGTTCTTATAGAAGCCTGTGTCAACTTTAAACTACACTTGGTAACTTGTGGGGAAATTCTTAGGTACTTCAAATGAACTTTATTAACTTTGTCAGCCCATCATTTTTATATAAATATTAAACACAATTTAGGTATGGATTGAAATGAGGATGTAATGCACTAAGGGAAGGAGAAAACCCTAGAAAATTTACTACATGTTTGTGTGGCAGATAATCTGCCCTAATAGGCAGCATTTCTTTATCTATGTAAGTAGATTCCCTAAGCATCCCAGTTGCGCAGGAATAGTTTTAAAGAACGTTTCGTATGATGTGGTTGTGTTGATTTAATGGGAAGTATGGTGGTGTTCAGACTTGGAACCCTTACAGGCCTGCCTGAGTATCAGTATTCTCTCTCTAGCAGGAGGAGTCAAAGTCCAATCAACTGTATCAGGCCCAGTGTTCTCGGCCCCATTAAAAGAAAAGGTATGTGTATTTATGTTATCAGATGTTTTAATATGGATGTAGTTTTGCAGCTGGATACATTTCTCTCTCCCATATTTGTTGTTGTTCTGTAAATACAATGCGCTTGAATCCATGGTGAACTGGAATTTGCCAGTCGTAACTTAAAAATACAATGTAAAGTAGCTAGTCTAAAACACAAGAATGAAAAACTTTAAAAGCAGCTACTGCTTGAAAGAGGCAAACTTTATTACACATTAAATTAAATGTTACGAATATTCGTAAGCCCTGACATTCCTAAGAGTAGCACTGTACAGTGCACACCCTTCAGATCATCTTAGGAATGTTGCTTATCATGCAGTATCTTCTAAACTTAGTACTGAATGTTTGTTTTTATTCTGGAAGTTCAGAAGGTGAGTGTTTGGAGAAATGGAATAGATCAGTGCTCTTTCCTCCTGAAGGGGGAAAACTGCATTCTTTCCTGGAAGTATTCCATGTTAAGGATATTCAAATTACATCCCAGAACAGGTCTCCATAGCAGAACTGTAAGATTGAGATATTTACAAGTGTGCCTGTAGCTATGTTTATCCTTTCTGCATTTTTTTTAACATAGGCATTCTTAACTGCACCAAAACCGTGTCCTTTTATTTTACAAGACTTATATTTAGCCTTCAAGAAAAGTTACTGTTTATTGGTTTTTTAGGACTGCTTGTCCTGTCAGATAAAGAATGTTGTCTAATTTATATTGGATTGACAGGGGAGAAAGACTTGGCATCTATGAGAACTTCTCTATCTTGGCTGTTATTTTCTGTGAATTTTAGGCATTAAAAATTGAACAAAAGTTTATCAAGCTCAATGATCAATAAGGAATAAGTGTTCATACTGCTTTGTGTTTTACTTTAAACATTATTAAAACCAGCGCAGGCAAAGGGCTGGCTTTCCTCACACTATCCATGTGCTCTTGTGGAGCATCTTTTACAAAGTGGAGATACAAGTTTGCCTTTGTTACTTGAAATATCAAGGAATTTTCAAAATGTTACTTAATTTTAAAACATCTAATCCATTTAAATGAACCCAATGTCTTTTCCTAAATACATAATCCTGTTGTTTTCTGAATTTTGGCAGTAGCTTTATGGTTCATATTCTACAGACATGACGTGGTAACAAACGGACACCATGATACGTGGGGGGAAGAAAGCAATGCACTGAAGAACATTTCACTGCTATAGGGAGTTAATATTGGTAGACTGTGCAATGTGTTGTAGCAGTGCAGATTTGTCTTTGTGAAATTTCAAGTGGCAAAAGAGTTACTGAAGTTGGTGGTGTGGGTTTTCTTCATTTTTGTATGAGACCAAGTATTTTATAAATGTTTTTTGCCCATTCTGCTTGATAGAAGCTGTTATCCCTTCCCTTCAAAGAAGGGAATGTATCCCCGTGGGCTAAAGGAAATAGGAAATTTGGGGGGTTAACAGTCTCTTATAAAATGAGTGGTAGTATAATTCTCTTGCATAACATATTAATATATACTGGTTTGCTATAATGCTTAACCTCTGTCAGCTTTTTTGACACCACAACTGCTGTGAAGTGTAGATAAAAAGCCAGAAAATGTATTTCCATTTCATATGTTTTTGTTGCCAAACTAAAAATTAAAATATACCGTAGCTGAGAGGGTTTTCTTTTTTTAAGCTTGTTATTGGCAAGTTCATGATATTTCCAAGTGTGTCTATTGTACAGAAGCCATTAATGAGCTAGCTCATTCTCAGGGCAGATTATACTAAACAGATTATATGAATTCTCCCCATCATGTTTAATCTTTTAATGTCAGTAGATAATTACAGGTACAAAGATAGTCTGATCCATGATGAGTAAGTGAAAATGCATACACATGCCAAATTTTTTCTATTCAGCTTTTCTATAAAAAAGTGCACATATGCATTAGAATTTGTTGTACGCAGGAGGGTGAAACTGTGAACTAAGCTGGCATTCCTATTTTCATAATCACTAAGAATTATGATCTTTGTATTTTGGCTTATGTCAGTTGCCTCATCTCAACTGCTTACTCTAAGTTACGGTAATTAGTTTGCTTTAGATTATTGTGTCTGATTATAGTCCAACTAGCAAGTACCTAGTTTTATGCCTTTGAGATCGTTGTAGCTCCTCAGATACTGCTGAAGCATTAATTAAATTAAGGATGGACTGGATGGTTAAACAACAGCTAGCATCAAATGAATGTCTTACCCAAGTGCTTGGCTGGCTGAATTAGAGGACACATGTTACAAATGCAAACTTGCTCTGTTGTGGGACAAACCTTTCTTTTACAACAGGCAAATATTACATGGACGTTCCAGAGACTCAAGTGAGTTTGATTATTTGCACTGTTTTCCTTAGGTGAAATGGAAACTGAAAGTCAGCCAAAGAGACTTTTTCAAGGAACAACCAACATGCTTTCTCCAGATGTTACACATCTGACAGATCTCAGTTCATGGTAAAATATTTCATGTGGCCTGAAATGCTGAAACAGGGAATATGCATTTGTCACAGGCTTTCTTGTTTTGTTTTTATTTTTTCCAGAAAAAAGTACTTCGTGTATAGCTTGTGTATGCGTATTACTGGGGACTATTCCTGTGGTAGTGTAGTGTGGCAGTGTTCCTGCTCCTTTGATCAGTTCTTCCTGAGCAGAGTCTAGCCTAGATTTTTTGTATCAAAACTTTTATACTGAATATATAATTGTTACAAATCCCTGTTGGTTCATAAGCAAAGTTACTTTGCGTCAAAGATGCTTCATCATTTCAGTATGTTGTAGGCAGGGGTCATACAGCATCTGTGGTACTTACCTGAATGCTTAGAAAATGTGTATGTGAATAGTTACTGCAGTTACATAGTTCACGTCGATACATTCATGATTTTTAGTGTTAGTCTGTCTCCTTTCTGTATTAGGATCATAAAAAGCTGAGTTCTTTTTTTGTGTCAAGAGTCAGATACTAAGTATTCTAAAATATCAACTCTGTATTACTATAATTTGAGTTTACCTACAGCCTTGAAACTGCCTAGAAATACTTTTATCATGTTGCTTCCAGCTGAATTGCATAAGCATCAAATTTATGTGCCCTCTGAAATCTTGTATCAAGACTTGAAAAATCAACTTACAAGGGGAAAATAGATTTCAAAAACTTGCTTTGAGTAGTGCAACACTAAAGAACATACTAGCTAATTAATGACATCTTTGCTGCATTGCTGGTTAGATTCTTATTATTACTTTCCTATAACCTTGTCAGGTTTTATCCTCATTAGTTGTCACTTCCTTTCTATGACCGATTGAGATCAGAGTCGTAATTTATTCTGCATGTTAAAAAAAAAAAAAAATTCTGCTCCTTATTCCCATAAGGAGCATGAATATATATATATAACATGCTACAGAAAACAAGGAGTCTTCAGGGCTGCCAGTCTTGCAGTAAAGACTGAGTGGTAGTATAGGTCTCCTACATCTCCTCTACAAAGGTGAAAGTACGTTAGCTTTCTACACAAAGTCATTGCGCCCGTGTTACTAAATAACTTTTCCTTTTTCCTCAGCCTGTCTTCAGATATTCTTGATGGGAGTAGCAGCAGTGTTGGCTCTTCCTCTGATTCACTGACTAAAGGCAGCATAACCACAGAGTCTCCAGTAACATGCTCAAACTCATGCTCTTCATTCATTTTGATGGATGATCTCTCACCTAAGTGACTTAAGTTGTGAGTCAGTGTCCGGCTGTGCTGTTCCCTTACTGTACACCTGTACAGAGAGACGAACTCTGATCCTTGAATCATTAACACAAGGATTATTAAAAGGAAAAATTATTGTAACTGTAATCCTTGGCGACTTTCCAGTGATTTTGATTTATCCATTTAATGGACATTGTAGACCATATTAATGTCTGGTTTTGCGAATTTATTTTTTAAACAAGGTGTCTGCTCAGATTATACTAACTTTTTGCTTTCAGGAACTTGCATACACTTCTTGACTCCGAGAATAGGTATCTACCTATTAGTGTTGCAGTTTTTAGGAAAATACTTCTGTCATTATCATGGTCACTATGTCTAGGGAAATAATTTGGTTCAGAAGGATTTGAAAATGCTGATTTATTCTCTGGCACTTCTACCATTGAGTAAAACTATTCTCCTTGCTTTTTTTCAGTCACTAGCCTCAAATTCTCTTATGGAAGGGAGAAAAAAAATCTTTTCTTAGTGCTGCTAGTCGTTTTATTACAGAAGATCACAGTGGGTCTGGAAATTTCACTCTATTACGTTAAACCCCTGCCCCACAACAAAATAACTAATGACTGGCACTTTTGCCATCTGGTGAAGAAATAACAATACTCTACAAACATGATTAAAATAGCTGCATCGTTCTCTCCCCAGATCCTTTATCCTATGGATTGTGTGACACAAGGTCAATATTCAGCAAGGTTTGGCCAAGGAAAATTAATCCACGCCTCTATCTAAGACATATAGTGCAGATAACTAAGTTATTTAAACTACTGTGTAGGAGAACCATGTATGGCACCATCGATGTCTCCTGTGGCATTGAGGTCATAGGTATTTTTGTGCCTTAGGGGACATTGTTACAAAATTACGGAATGTAAACCAGAGGGGTGGGTGGGAAAAGTCCTTTGTGTACAGCTTGTTTATAGAGTGCTTACCGGAATCTGTCGTCGATGCTGCTTTCCTTAGTGTTCTTTTCCGAGGTGTGTGCTCCGTTGCAAGGTGCTGTGGGTAGTCCCAACTCTGCTCTGAGATGGCGGCCAAAGTAATACCCTTTGCAGCTGCTGTGTGCAGCGTTTGTACCTTTGTTGGTCATGAGCAGGGCAAGCAGCTAAGCGAACGTTCAATTTTTAAGGAAAGACTTAAAAGTTTGGATTGAATACGAGCTCTGCGAATTGTTTGACTAAGGAGTTATATTTGAGCTGTGATTAGTCTTGATACAGTACCTTGGTCAGCCTGAGGTAAGACAATAGATATTTTACTTTTTAAAGACTTTAACGGGGCAAAATAAATCCGTTTGTAATCTACTGTGTTATGCTATTTATTATTTATAACTATGTAAAAAGTCTGTGGTGATGAATTATAGTATTTTTTTATGATTGAATAAGTTTTTTATGTTCAGTAATTGCTGGCTGGTTTGTATTTAATACGCAACATTGTCTGCCAGAATCATAAGCTTCCATTTTTGAATGTTTGTAACATAAATGCTTTTGTTACCTAAAAGTACAACTTCTGATCTTTCTGAAAGAAAATAGCACTGAATTTAAAGTAAGATTATGTGCTTTAAAAGTGAGCACAATCTCTGGCAATACTGTCTGGCTAAAAAGAGGAGGGGGAGAACCATAGTTTTTTTTCTGTTCTGAAGAAGCTGTTGAGTTTCCAGAAAATGTGTACATACCAGATTATTTTTAAAAGTGTTTCCTTTAAATTGTAAAGAAGTACCATAATGGGCCAACAGTGGCACTATTATTTGTATTATCATTTTCACCTGTGGAGCTTTAGTCCCTCACCTCAAATAAATGTGCATATTATAAAATACTGTCCATTGGTGCCATTTTTAAATGAGCTCTACAGTACTGAATGTTAATTTTATTTGTGTATGCACAGTGCTATTTCTTGAATTTTTGATGTCTTAAATCGCTTAATTATTTTTTTATTCATGCTTATATCTTCTCTGCCTTCTTGATGCTAAAAGAAGGCTGCTTTTACATTTGCAAAATATCGATAAACAGTCTGTGATAAAATTCAACCTGTTACCTGTGCCCCAGTTTCGTTATACCGTGCTCTTATTGGTACTGTGATTTAGAAATCTGAACAAGGGGTGGCAGAAGGGGGAAACCTATTGCATGCTTTCTTAAAACTGAGAAGAGCATAGCTATTGCTTATTTTTGGCTGACTTACCTGTACAATTGATGTATTCCAGATTTGTTTGTTAGTGGAGAGTCTTATATAAGTGCTGGACTTTGTAAACATTAGAATGTAAGCTTCATAAAGCAAACGCACAAATATTCACTCTTGTTACAGCATTATTTTTTTTTTTTTTTAGTGTTCTGGCTATTCTCCACTCTTCAGAAGACATTGCTCTTTTATAAAATAGATGTAATACACTCACACTGCTTCTTGGTTCAGAATGAATGTCATTGCGTAATGTAACGGGTCCCACCTAGGACCATGTTCTGTTTCACACATATAGCTGTAAGACCACTTGTTCATTTTAGAACTAAGTTTTCTAATACTCTGATAGCTGATATTTGCACTTAACTGCATGTGAGTTGCTGCTGCTTACAAGATCAGTCTTTAGTAAAGGCTAGTACAGCATACTCTGACTAAAACTGACTAAAAGTTGCATTTCTGGATTTGCTGTCTTGTCTGTGATGAATTAGATACCAATTTGGGGAAGACAACCAGCTGGTGCTGGTAGTCAGCTTTAATATATAGCTATTGACACTTAACAACTGTTTTTTATGACTTCACCAGACTTATTTGTGCCGAATTGCTATGATGAGTGTCTGAGAATCCCTGTCTTTCCTCCCTCACCTTTTTTTTTTTTTTTTTTTTAAATAGGGAGCCATTAATGCATATCTATTGATGAGAATCACCAGTGATGACTTGCCTTTAATATTGTAACTGTTGAGAAGGAAGTTAAAATACCACCAAATACCAGCGTAATTCAAGCAGCATTTTAGGTGGACTATTTTTAATATGTTAATTAGCACAGTATTATGATGTTGGTCTTTGTACAACTTATTGACTAGGGCGCTGCCTTTAGATCATATCTGAAGCACACTGAATCCTCAGTTTGTGGGCTTAAAATGCTGGAAGGATTTTACCAATGGTTTAGAAAAATGTGTGTGTCAGCTGTGGAACTCTGTATGTTTTGATAATATCAAGTGTTCTGAATCAGGAAATGGATCACAGTATGCATGTTTCAGTCTCCTTCATTGAATTTCAAATTGGGGATCACGGGCCCAAAAGCTTGTATTTAAGGGGCTGTTTTTCTGACTGTATGTGATTAAATACTTTCTCCTACAATGAAAGTAATTAAACTGTCAGTGGGTGAGGATGTAAATCTGAGTCCTGCAGACTTTATTGGAAAACTCATTCTTGAAATGCACAAGGAAAGCTGTACTGTATAAAAACAGTAAAGTGGGATTTTATTTTTTTTTTAAAGTAATGATAAAAATAGAGTACTCATAACAACTCAAAATGCTAGAAACATTTAAAATGTAAGGCTTCAGCTTGGCACATTTCTCTAGACAGAACCACGTTGGGGGCTGTATGCAGAGGTTAACTTGAACAGGCTTAGGCGGATTTGGAACTCTCGTATTCTGGTGCACAAACACAATAGACTAGTCTTGGGAAATTATTTTTTGCAAATATTCACATTCTTATCTGTAGACCCTGCTAATACATTGTGTGACAACAAAGACGAGAACTTGTTTTTCCTGGAGGAATTTCATCTGCATGTAATCTTCCCGGTAACTTAATAATAAAAAAGCTTTGCGTTAATATGGATTCAAATATTTAATGAAGTCATAGGACTGTTTCATTTGCTTTTTTGGAGTGAAGGCCAAGAAATATTTTTGGAGCTATACAAACTGCCTCTTGTATTCCAAGGCTATTATATAAATGGCAACTGTCCACAGTAAGTGGAAAGGGACTTTGCCTACCATTCAATATTTCAGTCTGTCTTGAGATCTGTTAAATAATCCTTAGCAAATTTGGTGATTGATGTAAGATGGGTCACTGAAGGTACCAGATGACCCAGTGAGAAGGATGTAGTAACTAGCCCTGAATGTAGACCTAGCTTATCCAACTAATTTTCAAATGAAAAATGTGGTTTTCAAGCAACTGACACTTTCATGAGGGTCTGCGCTGTTCAAACTTAGAGGAAAAGATTCCTTGTTGGCAGATCTAGGACTGTTTTGCTCAGACCACCCCAAAAGAGTGAGCTGTGCTTGCCAGTCAAAGTTAGAGTAGCAGTTGTCTCAGGTTTTGCTGACTTTGGAGAGGGCAGGGGGTTGGTGGTTGGGTTTCCTTAAGGGCTGGTTATCTAATTCACAGCTAGGACCTTTGTCATCAGGCTACAATCAAAAGTAGATGTTGTTTTAGGGCAAGTCTGTTTTCTGAGGGAGTAAATAGGCTGCAGAGCTGGTTTAAGCATGATAGCCTGGGTTTGCTTCCTGCTGTGGATGAAGAGTATTCGTGTAAGGGCTGGCTTGGCGCTGCCATCCCCATAAATACACATGCACACAGCTTCCACTTTTAACTTGTACATGTACCTCAAGGCTATCCTTTTTATTAGTGTACTGGGCACTTAACGGAAGTCTCTTTTTTCAATCCAAACCGTTTTGCATTAAAGCTGCTTTTTATTACTTGCTTTTAGATCTTAAAGCCTTTTGATATGGGGCCTGTTGGGCCTTGGGTTTGAGTCTTGCCTCTGATTAGTGTGCCAGGGCCAACATTTTCTTTTTAAACCTGGAGCAATTTGTTTTGTTCGTCTTGCATTACAATTTTGGAAATGCAAAGTAGGTAGGTTCTTGCTATTAACAAAAAATGTGTGTTAGCTTTGGTGATCACAAAAGATTGTGGCGTTTTAGAAGAAGTAAGACCTGAAAACACAGAACAAAGAAATACCTATTTTTAGCTAACCAATTTGGCTGGTTTGATACCAGGCTCTTTTTTTAAATGCAGGCAATAGTCTTTTGAACATATCCTTAGTAAGAGCAACAAAATCCAATATGCTTTCACCCCCAAACACTTCTCCTTACTGGAAAGTGAGAACTTATTACTGAAAGGCCACAAGTTCTCTTCATCTCTAACAAAGAGAGGGCATAGCCTGTCTCGGTCCCTGAATAACAGCTTGCAGTAACAGTCCCCTGTGATTCCACAGGCTGTCTAGCAGTTCCTTTCTCTCCGAAAAGCATCATCTTACACTGTCCAAGAATTCTAACACCTTTAGTCTCCCTTAGCTTATTTCTGAGGGCCATGAGATTTTTACCTTTTATACAAACACAATTGTTATTTGCTGTTAATTACTGTAGGTTGACTGTTTTACTAAATGGCTGTGGTAAAATTCCTGGTGGACTTTGTGGACTTTTGCATGTCTCTCATTTTGGGGTATAACAGAGTCTGGGATTTTTGATTATTTTTCAGATAACGCAGTGTGTGTTTTCTGGAAGAATTATCCATTGTGTTTTAATTCTGAAAGGCATTTGGGCATTGTTTATGCAGAAGTAACTTCTACTTAACAACAGGAATTAAATGAATTTTGGAGACAATGACATGCGTTTGTTTTTTTCAGAAGTTGACTGGTTTAACCCTTGCATCGCCTAAAGAAACCTCCTGCATTCTGCCGCAGTCCCCACCACTTTTGAACTTTCACCAAAGTTAAGTAAGTTGGCAGAAGCGCCAGGCTATTATTTGTATTGGGGTAGTTTATAAAGCAGATTGTGAAAACCCTATTGTGCTAGAACAAAAAGATTTTCCTTGTCCCAAATAATTTGCAATTTAAATTTGTCATGAGAACTGTAATGGTTTATCAGTGCAGTGCAGAGTCAACAATTTTTTCAGTATGAAAAAGTTAGGATCTGTAATACGCAGGCAGGAAGCAGGTGGTATCAAAAACTATGGGCCAAAGTAGAATAAAGAATGTAACTGAAGTTAACTAGTCCAGAATCTAAATCTAAATGTTGGATTTGGCCCCTGACAAAGTAAACTCTTTGCTGTACAACCCCCTAAAATTTTGGAAAAATTCAGCTACTGCCATGAACTTAGCACCTCAGTCTCAACCCTAGTTAAGTGTCAACATTTCTCTACTTATGACCAAATTCTTATTCCAAGAATTTGGAAGAAAAGTAAATGTGAAAGGGGAGCTAGAATAAAAATGCCTCTGTGCCTATGATGTATGAGTATTGGTTTGAAAAATGGTACAGAGAACAAAGTACAGTGAGTTGGGACAAATGTGCTTTAAATAAGAGTTGAGGATGTGCTACGTATAATACGTGTAACGTCTTGTTTGTGTGCAAGAACAGACTGTGAAAGAAACAGCTTTGTGTGGGAGAAGTGACATCAAAGAGCCTGAAAGAACTAGCAGTGTAATAGGAAACATTTGCCTTTTGAGGACTGTTATTGCTACTGGTCACTTCGTTTTGGGGAGGTTTTTTCCTTATTTTTTTCCCCCTCCTATATTAAAACCCAGCAGTGTGAACAATGCGAGGCAGCATGGGTAAGGTGGGCCAGATATGCAACAAGGAGGGGTACAGAGGGCTAGCTAAATTTGTATGGACTTTCACAGATTCCCTCCTGCCCCCCTTACGCTGAGTTTGTATCAGCCTTGAAGGTCACAGTTGCATTTGTTGGCTGACCAAAGCAAGGCTGAATGCTCAACTTCTTGTCTTTGGCAGCATAGTTACTGAACAGGATCACCAGCTTCTGTCAAACATGTCCTAGGCATTAGTGGGCAAAACTCTTCTTGGGGGGAGAGGGGAAATGAGAGGGGGATTGAGGGGCTAGGAGTGGGACAAAGATGCGCAAAAAGCTGTGCGCGCAGTGGGAGACCATGGGGGACCTGGTGGGACAAGGGACTGTAGAGGGAGCACCATAGCGGAGCAGGAGGAGGAATGTCACCCATCAGTAAGGAGTTGGCATGGCAGGAGGCCGGTCCGTGTGCTTGGTGTGGAGAAAGCGATGATTTTCTTGTGAAGTGTCATGGTTATCCTTGTCGCCAACAGAAGGCTCATGCTGAGGAAGTGTTGTATAGCTGAATGCAGACAGCAAGCCAGCCGTGCCACACAACTTGCACTTACCAGAGTTTGTCAGGAGAGTATCTGTATTTTTTCAGCCTTGCTTTGCATTAGCAACAAGGAACGTCGTGCATATTGTACTTATGAGGAGTGTAAGAGCCAGCAGGCACAATGCATATCTAGCTGCGTTGCGTGCTTTGGACCAGTCGTGAGAAGTTAATGGTGATCTGGATGACCACAGGATGGCGTATCGTGGCTTGCAAAGCCCAGAATGATCTTTAACGAGCAGCGGTAATACTGGCTGAAGTGCATCTAAACTGCGTTCGTCCTGCGACTGCTATTGCTACAAATTGCTAATGTTGTCTTTCTTTTCGCTCGCAATGTTACTTCCTCCTTTCAGAGCAAACGCTAACTTTCCAGAGTGAGGTTTGGACTTCATCGTACTAATAACCTTAAAACTGATAAAAAAAAGGCAGATGCTCTTTGGTTATAAGAATAACACAATCCCATGCTGTAGGAGACTTAGATCAAATTTACGGAGAACCTGAAATGAATGAAAAGGCCCTACTCTCAGCAAGAGAGCTTTTCTAGGAGTATATTGCATATTGGCTGTTTTTCGAGCCCCGTGAAATCTTTTAGAAGCATGCTGTGGCGTATTTCACTTGGTTTTAGTGAATTGCAGTGTACAAGCTGGATTTTTTTCCCTGAAGCGCTGATGTTGCAGCGTTCCCATCAGACCACACACAGGAAGCATCTTTCTGTTATTTCTGTGTGTGGGCACACACACACCTGGATCTTGGAGAATTTACAGCGGCTTCAGCTCTGTAACCTGCAGTGCAAGGGGAAGATCTGCCTGCACGGAGTGAGCGTCCAACCACGTACCTGTGCTCCGGTGCCATGTCCAGGTGAGTGCTTGGGTAAGGCTGGCTAGAACCTGTCTTGGTGTCTGCTGCTGCTTTTGACATAGATTGGATTATTTACTGAAAACAGAGATGTAAAAATAAGCAGGCACCAACCTTGGGCTGTGTGCTGGAGAGCTGCCTGCAGGGTTACAGCATGGGTCTGGGAAGGTCCGACCGCTGCCCTTCCAGCTCTGCAGTCTAACCCAGCCCAGCAAGGAGGCGGGGGAAGATGGGCGAGCCTGATCTTCTTCACAAAGCCCTTTGAGACCTCTCCGTGGCAAGTGCTGTGCAAGGGCTGAGTACTATCAGTGCTGCTGTTGCTGGGAATTCTGGTTTGGCCCCTGGATCAGCGACTGGCCCTGTTATGCCTGTGCTGCACGTAGTTTTGACTTAAGTTGGGAGCGGTTCCTCTGCTCTTTCATAGTTTGCCTTCTCCTTCGCACGTCTCCAACAGGAAGTGCAGATTCAGCAGGCATTGTATGCTTCAGCAGCCTGCCAGCTGCCTTGCTGAAGCTAATTCACAATTCAAGTCACTCCTGATAAGTTTGCAAACAATGTGCAGTGATTTCTGAGCTAGATAGCAGCTGAGCTGAACTCCTCGGTTTCCAGCCTGTCAGTTGACTGAAGCTGTGCATTTATTTTCTAAAGCTCATGGGTCAAACCTGGTCTTAACATTTTGTGCTGCTGTGATGTTTCATAAATTTCTTATTTGTTTAGGAATAACTTTGAGTTAGTGTCATCATTATTATTAAAACTCTCAAATGAGTGTGTGGAGACACAAAAACGGCATATGGTTAGTGTTGGTTTAATATGAGCTAGGCATTGAACCCAGGACTTCTGACTTGCAGTTTAGTTCTTTGATCACTGGATAGTTCTGTTACCCCCTTTATAACACACTGAAATAGCCTGGGAATAACTCCAGTGAAAACAAGAGCAACATTTTTTTTTGTAGGCTAACTTGATGTGGCAGCCACTGAAAGCGTGCACGGAGGAACTGGCCCAGAGGAAGCGACTCCGCACTCGTGGCTCATCAGTCCCGGCAGGAAACAGCAGGTCAAAGTCAGAAGGAACTTACTTCAGAGCTAATGAGTGAGTGGTGCAGCAAACATTGACAGAAAGTATGGTCCAATAGCCAGCAGAGGAGCTTGGATTTCTCTGTCTTGGTCCTTATTCCACTTGCTCTCTGTTGGCTCACACGTGTTTAACCAGAGAGAAGGCCAAGGTGACGATCTATCAGATAAGGATTTGTAGGTGAGACTGTGCCCTCTCCTGATCTGTGCACAGCTCTCCCTGGAAAATTGGAGTCAGTACAGAACACACACTATTTAATCTTACTCAGTATGTCTTTTATGAAACAAAATCCTCATGACGTGGTATCTCAGCTTGGCAGGTACTAATTTTTTCAGACGTGTGTAGGGTCAGTATTCACAAGTGTAGCAGCCTAGAACTGCAGGATGTGTTTGATAATTCTGTGCAAAAATTGGTACAATACAGTGGCAGAAATAGGAATATATATTGCTCCTGCCAGGTGACAGCAGGGTTTTGTTTATAGGTGAGCTTCTCCAAGCTCACCTTGGTGGACTTTCCAAAGGGCATGAGGTCACATCATAGGCAGACTTACGTTTTGAAATGTATTTGTCACTGTGCCATACGCTGGGTTTTGGTTTTGTGGGGTTTTTGGTGTTTTTTTTTTTTTTTTTCTCCTCCTTTAGTATTGGAAATGGAAATTCAAGTTGGAGAAATGTGAAAGCAATTGGGCCTAATCCATTCCTGTTGTTACTCCTTTTGTTTTCACTGGAGTTACTCCAAGGCTGAATTCAGCATATGATGAACAACTTGTTCTCCAAAGTTGGAACTTAGGGGAGAAGGTTTTAGGGATGATGACGCAACTCTGAAGCTCCTTCTCAAACAGCCGAACGTCCCACAAGAGGGACAATACACGGTGAGTTCAGGTTACTGAATTTAGTATAACATTCTAGTAATAAGCCCTCTAGTCATAATAAGACATTATTATCCATTAGAACAATTACTTGAATGAAACCCAACTGCTAGCTCACTTAGATTGGATGGAAAAATCCTAGCTGTTGATCTCAGTTGCCAGTTAGCTGAATATCCTCTTCCCACTTCCCTTTCACTTTTCCTGGAACCAGCTCCTCCAGGGTTGCCACTTGTGAAATGTTGCCTGCTCTTCATGCATTGACCATCTCAGCTGCAGCCCAGGGAAGTCTCCAAAGAGGTTACAAGTCCTCGGTCTGTTTTGGTTAGATGGAAAAAGGAGAGTGCTGTAAGCTATGGAAAAGCTCCACATTACCAGCTGAGGACTAGGTGGTTTGTTTGGGTTTGGTTTTTTTGCAGGAGGGAAGGTGTTTCTGTTAAGAACTAAGATGAAACTCTTCACAGATCTGCAAGAATGAACCAGTCCTCTCTGCTGGTTAATTCCTCCTGTCTTCCTGTGAGCCGTTGGAGGGGTCATGGCAGACACAGGATCCCCATGGTAAAATTAAGCTTTTCTTGCTTGGAGAAATAACCATTACTGTCTCTCTGGCTCACTCCATTTCATTTACTTTCTAAACAACTTAGATCACAAAGGGCTCCAGGAGGGATGCAGCGCTTGCAAAGAAAAGGCCTGGATGATTTTCTTCGTTTAAGAGAGTCTTGTGAAAGTTGTGCTTCCTGCTCTTGCCCACAGAATAGGATTTATAACAGATGCTTCTGCAATCTTCACTGTGTGTGATTTGGAGAGGGTGGAGGATCCACCAAGCTTGCTGTGCTTGGGAGGCCAGAGTAGCTTTCTGCTGAACAACGTGAGTCCTGTCTGACTAATGGAAAAATCTCTCTGTCCCAAAGCCCAGCTGACACTGAGACGGGAGATCCCCTTCTTGTATCAGCTCTGCCATGTTGGGGCATATCTCCTCTGCAGCTCTGCTCAGGCAGTTCTCTGCCACAACCACGGTACGTCCTTGATCTTGCTGAGGTGGAGCACTTCTTTGTTACCTTTTGGATATCATCTTCCTCCTCCTCTGCTTTGCTTCTGACCCAGGGGCTGGATGCTGGCTGCTCTCCCAACTGCTTCTCCTTCCAGACCCTCTCTGTTCGCAGTGATCCAAGCTGCAGTTAGTACCACCACCACCAACTGCCCTGACTACCAAGGATGGTACAGAACATGCCAAGAATAGAAACAGCATTACAGGAAGGGGCATTTATAGTGTTTATTACAGCTAACTGGAAATAGAGGAAGCACTTCCCTAACACCTTACCTGATGCACAAGGTAAAATATTTTCTTCAACAGTTGCACGCTTAGTAAATGGGGAGGAAGGACCTTTTGCTTTTAAAACCAAAATAAAGCCACTTCTGATCTTTCTTGACTGACTTCTCTCCACAACAGAAAGTGGACTGCTAATAAGCTGGTCAGTGTAACTGTCAACGAGATGCTGCTTTGCTTAGATCTGAGGAGGTTTTAGGGAGAAGGCAGAAAATTTGATGTATTCCACATAGTTACTGACCTCAAGGCTCAGTGGTACAAACACCTGATAGCCAAGGAAAACAGAAAGAATAGTTAAAATCTTACAATCCACAGTGCGGAGGGATTATCACACCAAGCTTTGGTTAAAGTTCACATAGCAAAGAGGATCTCTCTTTCTAGGAACTACAGCTCCTACTGTTTGTCAGATATGCTGGTCCAACACATAATCACTTCCCCAACTTTGCTTGATCATCAAGGGGGCTGTAATTTGGACCAAGACTTTTGGAAGACTTCAACACTAAACCAAGCATGTTATTGCCTAGCTTAAGCACAGGGGAGGAGGGGGTGTATTTTCCCTTCTGTGGCTGTATTTCTGCAAGGCGCCCAAGCACAAAATAAATGTCTGGATTTATACAGCATGGGTCTGACAGAGTTCAAAGGTGGGACCTGCTCAGCCTCCTGGTCCGCAAGCCTTGCCTTCTCTGAGCCCCACACCAGGCAAGACCGTAGGCTTGTGCCTCCAGCCCTGCTGCACTCTTACTTGGTCTCCTATTTGGGATTTTGGCTTCACTTCTCTTCAAGCATTTGGCTCTAGGATTTGAGGCATCTCATCTTTCACTTTGAAACTCTCTGTTCCTTCTAGCTATTGAGCCACCTGGGAATTACAGATCCTAAGAGTTTGGAAACTAGAAGATTAAAAAAAAAGAAAAAGCTGTCAAAAACTGTATTGTCTTAATTCCTGGAGGAGGTGGATTGTAACTCATGTTCTTGGATAGTGTGGTTAGGTGTTCAGCCCAGTTCTCCTGTAAGCTAAAATTTTTTTTATTTGTTTTTCCCTATGAAGTATTTGCCTAAGGACTTGTATTCCCAGGTTAGTAGTAATGCCTGTGGAGAAAGAATAACTGCTTCTTAAAGAACTGAATCAAATCTGGGTGGAGGACATAGATAAGCAGCCTGGTGTGGAGAGTTGGTGGGGTGGTTTTGGATGACTTATACCTCGAGTGACACGATCCACACCATACTCGTTCGATTCAGGCACGAACTTTCCCAAAACAGGGAAGTTTGGGTTCTGGGTTCAGCTGTGAGAGCTGAATATTGCTTTCCAGATGGGTATCCATACCCCTTCTTGAATAAAACCGCAGTCCAGTCTTGACCATCGAGGTACCAGATTTCTTCCTTGATGCTCTCCCTGAGCCCCACGAATGCTCCCTGTCCCAGAGGGGCTGTGACTAGCTGTTTTGGGGGCTGTTTGTCAGACCTGTCTGCAGAGGCGGCTGGAAAAGAAAGCGTTGAGAGGTGCACCTTTGGGCCAGGCCCTGGCAAGTGCTGTGGACTTTCCCCCCCTCCGCCCCCCGCCCTTGAATTTTGCTGAAATGCACAGCCATACTTCAGGACCTTCAAGGGCTGCTTCTCTAATCTCCCCAGAAGGATTACTGCTGCTGGAAATCATGAGGGCTTGGACTAGCTATCAACTTTATCAGGAAAGCTTCTTTCCGGCCAAGCTAGTAAGAGATTTGCTAAGCGGGAATCTTGGGTTGAAGCTGCCTTTCTCATATTTCACAGATGGCCTCAATGAATGATTTACTAGGAGAGTAAAAGATTAGCCAGATTCCTCCAACTGCATCTCGTATAAAGCACTGGATTTTACTGGGGCCTAGGCAATTCCTAATTCTTTAGCCCTGTTAGACTGTTTTACAGTGACTAATTGCCCTGCGCTCCCTTCCCTGAGAATCAGGTGTCTCCTGGTGAGGAACCCAGTCTCCTCGCGTGAGCCTCACCCGCAGCTTTGAAACAGCCATGCCAGTGAAGGCTTCTCCATATGGTCAGGTACCCAAAGATCACGAGACGTTATGTCTCTAGTTGTATTTTATTGGAGAGGTTAATATGCTTCTGGGAGAGAGATCGTAAGGGGAATACTTAAAATACACAATGAGGTGTTTCCATAAAATTATCAAAAGCTTTGCAGAATCTTCCTGTGGAGAATAGCCATTGCTGGAGAGTTCACATGAACAGTGGTTTGGGTAGGGCAAAACCTCTCGCTTTAATGTTTTAGCTAGTCTCCAGGGCTCGGATGAGCTCTTTTGGGGGAAGGGAGATTACCCCATGTTTGCCTGTTACGGAGTTTCTCACGTTTTTCTCTTTTACACTTGGCAGCCAGAACTCTGTGTTTGACACTCTATGGCAGACTTCGGCTGTTTTAAAGGACTGCGGTACTGATTTAGACGTCCAAATTGGAAAAGCAGGGCTTAAAGTGGACCCACTTTTTCCTTTTGAGTGAGACTTGTTAAAGATCTTTTGTTAAATTATTTACCAGTGGTCTTACAAGATCAACAGATCTTTGCATTTAATAATCTGCATGCATTTGCATGACTTCCATCACTATTTTCTTCCCTGTCCTCTAAATAAAAGAACTAATAAGATCATTAAAGTGCTTGGAGGGATGGGTTGCCCATCGCTGCAGATATAGTGCACCCGCCATAAAGTGTAAAGCAATATCGGCATGTGCTGATCTCATGTAAACAGCTTTTGGTTTATAGCAGTCAGAGATGAGAGCTCTGAGACTCGCTGGGGAATCAGGCCTTAGCAGAAATGTTTAAAATATTTGGGTTTTAGCCAAGAGGCTAAGAAAAGAGGTTTTTCTATCTTTCTTTTCCTCTGCTATGATCTCCTCACATGCAACACTAAAAGCTATGTAAGAAACAGCCCTGACAGTCTTGTCTCCAAGGCATCAAAAGAGGTTGAAGATGCTCAGTCTGACCCAGAAGTACAGAGATAATAAAACTTGCTACTTTTCCGATTTCTGCATCACCGTTTATATGTATGAATTGGAGCTGAACCTATGCCCTGGGGGTCTCTTTTAGTTGAAGCTATGACATAAAGGAGACAGAGGCATCCCCTGGAGTCTCCTTGATGAAAGCTCCCCCACCACAGTTCTTCAGGGCTAAAGTTTTTCCACAAGCTATAGAAGGGTGAGGGAAGAGTTATAAAAAGTACAGGAATGCAAAATTTTGTCCTCTTCTCAGTGAAGGTAGAAATAAAATGTGTGCGCGCGTTTCCAGGATAGAACGTAACGTACCATCAGTTGTGTCTAGTATAAATGAACTGTGCAGTGGCATCTGTTGCATGTACAATTTTTCAAGCATATCAGTTAGCAGAACAGATCCTGCATCACTTATTTTGAGATGACTGTGTCCTCCCCGCAATGCAACTGAGCTGTAGGAACAAAATATTATGACTAAACACCACTTTAAAAGCTAATGTGATCCTTTGATGTTTAAAA
Organism: Sagittarius serpentarius; assembly: GCA_034782735.1. Lineage (NCBI taxonomy): Eukaryota > Metazoa > Chordata > Aves > Accipitriformes > Sagittariidae > Sagittarius > Sagittarius serpentarius. Next base: position 15,540,273 of record JAVKLA010000039.1, on the reverse strand, counting down.
AAAAAAGAAAAAGTATTTGTCAAGTCTGTGTTTGTGAGGGCAACACCAAATCTCAGAGGATAACTCACTACGGCAATTTTTGAGGACATTAAGTCACTCACCCAGATTTTATCCATAGGCTGCCAGACCAGGGGGATCCCTGGGGTTGCCTGAGCGTGATCTCCTGTCAGTGACCATCGAAGGTCTCAGAGCCCTGCAAGACCTCATCAAAGACTGGGCCTCCACTTCTCATTGCCAAGTAGATCGGGCCGTTGATAATGGTTTAAAAAGGCACAGGGAAAAGATGCAGCAATTAACGGGAAGAATTCAGAGCCATGAGAAGAGACGTAAAAGTGAATTTCCTTGATTTTTTTAATATCACTCTCATTATTTTTAGATGTATGATCTTTTTGCCAGATGCACCAAACGGACACCTGGGATCCTGATGTCTTACTCTGAACAGGATCAGGCCACAATTCCAGCCTTTTGCTGAGCATCCCACCATGTTTGAGTGTTTGGAAGCCTGCGTTGGCAATGGTGGGACAGCTGTGCAATATACTGCTATAAAACGTTCCTCTAGCAATGTTGTCTTGCTTTTTCTTCTATTCTTCCTGGAAACTGTTATTGCCAACGCAACAGCAGATCTGCTCCTACAGAAAGGGCTGTTCTCTGCGTGCCTGCCCTCATCCATGCACAGAGGCTGAAGATACCCCTTTCCAAAACCAAAGAGGAATCGAAAAAATTAGTGAGCTAAAAAGGAAATGAAATTTGCTAATTTGATGAATGCTAATGAATTTATGAGATTTCACTAAAATGCTTATTTCTCACCAATTTTTATTGGACTTTGTCAGGATCCCCTCTGCGCGTGGCTGGGAGCGCAGCAGCCCTGGCTTGCTCGCCAGCATGAGGACGGTTGCTCAGCGGCAGAGCCAGGCAAGGGTTAGAAAGGAAACAGCTGTGATCCCTTTTTGGAGCATTTGCTCTTATTCCTCCCCTTAGATGTATCCCAATGTAAATAACTTTTCATATCACTTTGTAAAGTGATTGCTAAGTGGGATGGAGGAGAAGGTATTCTGTAATGTAATAATTTCTGTCTTTTCTCTTTATTTCCTGCTTGGTCGTAGAAAGGAAATCTGGCTGGCTGTTAATTTGAAAGCATTTGTAGTGGTGATGGCACAATAGATATGAAAGTTCACAGGACTCAGGCAACTACTAATATATTGAGGCTTTCAGATGAAAAAATGAAAGCTGTCTGTAAAGGATTCCCATTTGTCATGAAAACCCCACAATACCATGGGACAGCTCTTTGCCTGGGACCTGTATCTCAGATGTAAGGGACCAGAACAGACACGTGCTTTGTTGTGCAAACACCATAACCCCAGAAACAGGTAAATCGTTCTTTATCAGGAAAAGACATCATACAGAATTAAGGTTTTCTATAAAAATGCTTTTCAGGTTTTGCTTGCTATTTGACATAATCAAAAACATGGCTTAAAATGCATAAACTATGGTCTTTTATATTCTAGTGCTCTAGTACCTTCCTCCAGCAATGGGATTTGGCTTTGCTGCAAGCATGGCTGGGTAGCCAGCCGGATCTGTTTTGGGAAGGAGCTCTCCTGTTGTCGTACAGGAGCACAAAGGTGAAGCAGGTGGCAAAAGTTTCCTGGGAGATGTTGGCTCCAGGGTCTTTACTCCCCTCAAGCCACTCTGTCTTTTGCCTCATTTTCCCTATCAGATAATTTGGTGAGTTCTCACTTGAAAATCAGAATGAAAGAAAAAAGTCCAGGGCTGAAGCTTCACCAAGCAGCTGGAAATCGGAAGAAGCCAAGCTGTGATGCAAAGGTAATGCAAATTTCATGCAAAGGCTGAGCTCCCGGAAAATATTCCCCCTGGTCGTCTTGGTGTGCTTTTATTTTTCACATGGTATCTTTGCCGTGGCTTCAAACACAGCCTTGGGCTTATGTGTGACCAGGTTGCTTGGGAGGCCGTCACGCAAAGGTCTTTTAACAAAACAGAGATACTGCCATGAAGTTCAGGGAGGAGAAATAATCCTCCCTTAGCTCCCCGTGAGGCTCCCCGTTGGTGTATTTTTGGCGATGACTCTTTTTAGTTCATTCTGTGGCAGGAAATTCTGCAATGAGCTTCCGGCTGTGCCACATTGTGCCGGTACATCACAAGGGCAAAGCATGTCTGCATGGAAGAGTTTACCTAACTTGAATTTCCCTAACTTCGGCACATCCAAAGATTTCCTCCCATCCTCCCTTCTTTCCACTTTTTGGTTATCGCTTCAAATGAATAAGACAGCAAACCTTGTAAATAAGGGATGACAAAAATATGCAAATAAAATGGCAAGGTTAACCCAACTGTGGGCTCAGTGCGTGCAGGCATAGGAAAGTGAAAGAATATTGAACGAAGCTTTCAAAACTTTGTTTCTTTGCCAGAGCTCAATCTCCAGACACTAATTTAGCTGTACTAGTAATGCATTTAAGTGTGTTCCTCTGTTAAGCAATGTATTCCCTACAGAGCAGCTCTGGAGCAGCTGTTAGCTACAGGCTTTCCGCAGGCTGAGGTCTCTGGGTCAGAAACACTCTTATCTTCCACCAGCACGTCCCCCTGAACTGCTCCGCACGCCGGTGATCTGTCTTCAGGCAAGGTGAGTTCCAGGTTTCAAAGTGCTTTAGCTCCATTGGCGAAGCAGAGGCTGGGGTCAACTCAACCGCTTGCTGCTCGTGTCTGGAGACTCAGCACTGTCCCTTGTCGCATCTCAGCTGAAATTAACGCCGACTTAGTTGCAAGGAGGTATGCTTGGCTGCTGCGTGCTCGCCACAAGTTGCATAAGCTGCTGCTCCCATGCATTCAAACACAGACACCTTATTTTCTTTAAGGTGATGCAAGGTCTTCCTTTTCCAACGTCTTCAGGCATGAATTCGTGTAAGTGCACCCCATGGCTTGCAGTGCACCCACAGCAGGTTGAGACACCAGAGCTGAAGGAGGACAATCTTGACTTTCTTGCTGCTAAAGGCAGAGATTATTTTTAACGTAAAAGTTATTGTCTCGGGCAGCCTTCATCTCACCAGTGCACAATTTCAGAATGCTTTAAATTAAGTCTGGAGGCTAAAAGTGTGTTAGTCATTGCCCATACATCTTAGGGGAAGCAAGGCTTTCTAAAGTTATTGTTAGCATTAGGCATCTGTTTTATGTTTATAATGATTTATTCAATGATGGGAGACAGGTAAGGAACCATCATGGAAGACAAACTAGAAAAGATTAGGGTTTTCAAAGCTCTGAAGCCATTGTTAAATCAAAGTTGTCTGACTTCAAAAGGCATCTATAACTTGATTAGATTCTTTAAACAATGTACAATGCTCACAAAGTTGGCAGGTATTATTAGAGGCAGAATTGGTAGCGCAGCCTGCTCTGGAGGGTGCTTGTCCCTTCGAAGTGCAAGATCCTGTTCTTATGTCATGACTCTGGCTTTTTATTTTTTTTGAGAAAATTTCAGCCAAGTACTTCAACTGCCTGTGAGAGGCAGGGCAGAGAAGAATACATTGTTTTTTCCGTGTTAGAATAATTCAGGAAATCCTTTCTTTGGAAAGATCTAATGCTTCCATACTTTGAAACAGGGACTTGAAATCCAATGGGGGAAGACAGGCTTTGTGCTAAAGACGGGCATGTTGCCATTGCCATAAGGATCTGACCACGGTTGTTTCAGTTTTATGAGCCTCTGAAAAAGTCTAGTTTATGTATGTGCAGTAGGGCTTTGCACGAGCTTAGCTAAGATTAGAGAATAGTCTCTGCTCGTGTCTCCCGGTGCCTGGCCCTCACCGGCCTGCGCGACTGGTGAAATTGGTTTTTCCTGGTGAGGACTAGCTCTCGCTAAGAGCAGCCCTTCGGGAGGAAGGAGGAAGAAGAGAAAGCCCGTTCACTGTGGCTCCTGGCATGCTGGAGCAGAGATGGGTACTGTGTCTGGAAGCAGGAGCGGGTGGGACAGGGCAGGTTGGGGAGGGTAGGCTGAGGGGTGATGGATCCGCGCCCGTTTGATCACCTCTCCACAGCCCAACGGGGTATTGCCTTCCTCTCCTGCCAGAAAACATCGGTGACTCTCGCAAGCAATAATCCTCATTTCCTCCAGGCGCTGGTGCGGGCAGAGGGTAACACCCCGCGGGGGAGGAGGGCAGCCCCAGGCACACAGCGGGACATAGGCAAAAGCTGTGTCGGGACATCCTCAATTCCTCCTCCAGCTGAACACCTGTTTGTTCATCTCGCCCACTTTTCTGGATAAAAGACACTGTCCTGGGTTGCAGCTGATGCGCTCAGCAGGTTCGATTCTCCACAGTGGCAATCCCAAGCTGTTGGGCAGGCGCTTCTCCATTTTTCTTCTGTAGCACAGAGCAGATAAATCACTGTTACTGCTCTGTCCTCTGCCTTGTTTCAGAGCAACCTGCCTTCACGCTGCAGAGACATGGTGAAGGGACGCATGGGGCTGAGCAGCAAGAGGAGCCAGCTGCCAGAGCAGGCTGGAGATTTCCAGTGCCTGCTCTTTCCTGCAGGATGAAAAACAGGTCTACATAACTATAACTGCACGCAGGCATGTATTTACTTATCTTTTTTTTTCCCTTTTCCCAAAACACACCTTGACCCAAGGGATGACCCGGCTGGGGTTTACCAGCCTGCCAAGGACGGAGTTCAATGAAATCTTGTGGATTTGGGGGCAAAACACTGCTCCTGGAGAATTTTCCAGGGCTCTGCTATAAACTCGGCATGCCTGTCCCACCAAGTTCAGCCAGCCCTGGGTAGTGTCACCTCTGCCACACTGCTGAGGAGGCTGCAGCAACGTGCCCTCCACATGGGGACAGGTTGTTGGGGGTGACCAACATCTGTCAGACCTGCAGCCACCCTAAAATGGAAATAAATAATCCATGTTTTGCATTGGTGCCATTTGCCCATGGCGAATCCTACATGCACCGACAGGCCTGTTGCTCTTTGCCCTGGCCAAAGCACCATCTGACAGGTGTCCCTGGGTTGGGGAAGAGCATGGGGTAGGGCCCAGCACACCCCGAACGGCTCCGAGTGACGTGCACACCGTGTCACACGTATGGTACAAGGACCAAACTGATGCTCAGCAAGGAAATTTTGTGGAGCTGCTGGAAGAATGCCAGCAGCCTGCGTCTGCTCGAGTTAGAAAAATGTCCCAGCACTGGATCCACCCAACTCAGCTAGAGCAGGGCTGCTTGGCCAGACGACAGGCCTGGCTCTCTCTCCAAAGTGGATGAAAGCCAAAGGGGATTTTTAATTTCCAGATGCTCTTAAAATAAAAATAAAGACTCTGCTGTAAACTGGCTTTGAATGGACGCCTCTCCTTCAGCCAAATACTGACTGATACGGGCTAGATGACTGGGCAATAAAACCTTTCATTGCTATCTGGTGCATCGTGAGTGCTGGCGAGCACCGTGCCGAGCCAGGCAGCCTGGCCATGGCTCCTTGCATAGCCTGCCCTCCCCGCCGTGAGGTGGGCGGCTGCTCTCCAAGGGCCCTCTCTCTCCAGATAAAAATCTTTATGCACTTTTTGATTTCCTTTTTTGTTCTTTTGGAGGGGGGGGGAAATGTCTTGGGAGAAGAGAGTTGGCAGTAGGGGAATGGGAATTAAAATGTTTGGGGGGGAATATATGCTGCAAAGTACTGCCGGGAGCTGGTCAGGGCTGGTGACAGGGTGACATTGCAGGACCCCTCACTATGCGCCTCGCTTCAGATCCAGCCACAGACATGTTTCTAAGCCAGCCCTGGCTGAATCCCTCTGCAAGCAACTTAAACTTGGCAGCCGCCAATCAGCATAATGAGACTGGTGGACTAATTTCCAGTGTCTGTAGGGGCGTAGCTGCTGGGGCAGCCACCTAGCTCTGCTGAAGGGCCCTGGGAGCTGGGGTAATTCCTCCACAGTCCCCCATAACCCACATTTTACCTGCGCGCCAGGCATTCAGGCATCCCCAGCCTGCAGACGGCTGTTTCACATAATCTCAAACCTACAGTGCAGCTGGAGGGTGCTTTCTGAACACAGCCTAAGACGCATACTATGGCTGTAAGAACATAAGGGAGGCGGCTCCCATCTCCGTGCCGATGCCCATCAGGCAGGGCCATGGCGGGGAGGGGGATGCCCAAGGCCAGCTCTGCAGGCAGAGGACCCAGCAGCCCGCTGCCCGCTCGCTCACCTTCTGCTGCCGGTTATTGCCTCCTCGGCGGCACTGCCAGTTGGTTTATCAGCACAAATCTTGATTAATTCCTTGCTGCTGCAGGTATGATTGCCTTTTCTGGCTGGCTGGGTTTCTGTGCGCTGCATTTTACCCTGTTCCCGGCACCGAGCGCAGGAGTCGGGTGAGATGGGGCAGCGGAGCCATTGATGCCAGCATGGAGGGAGCGTGGGGTGACCACAGGGTGACATGGGGATGGCCCGGGGCTGGAGCCCACATGCAAGCCCAGGAGCTGCTCCCCAGCAGGTGCTTTTGGAAAAAAAAAAGCTGGTTTGGACTGTTTCCACACCCCGTGTCTGGCTGCAGCAGGCAGGGAGTGAGGACAGGCTTGTTGCGGGTAACACCAGGGCTGTTTTGGCAGTGCCAGGGCTGGCTGGGCTTGCTGGTGGCTCCGCTGTCCTGGAGCTCACTGTTACCAGCAGAAATGCCTGCGACAGACAGCTTCACTTGCCCATCTCACTGATCCAGAGGAGGAAACAGAGCTATTGCTGATGGCCTTTGGGGGACAGAGCCAGCCCGATGACCCAGCAGGACCACCAAGGACCAGCCCCTCCTTCCGTCCCTCTTGTAGCTGGTTTCTTTCTTGTTAAACTACTTGCACAGAGGTAGCATTTGCAACCCGTTCTCTGTCTGACTCCTTTTATTCTGCATTTCCTACGGTGATTTTGATCCGGAGCCAAGGCAAGAGCCAAGGCTCTGCTTGATGCCTGGGGGGGTGTGTCTGTCCGCACCTGGATGGGGCCACAGCGGAGGAGCACGTCGCCTTGCTTCTCACCATAGCCATCTGCGAGACACCCTGGGGTGACACCGCAGCTCCGGGCAGGGACCAGCCACATTTTTCCCCGCAGAGAGCAGGGAGACATAAGGAGTCATCACAGATATTTTCTTCAGTAGCAGCGCCAGCATTTTGCTGTCTCTGTGGCGTCTCTATTTGGCATTACCTTTCTGTGGGCCAAGGTGTTTGCTTGGTGTGGACAAGTGTCCACAGCCATGCAGCCCCGCCTGGAGCAGATCAACCAGCCAGGAGCCGTCCCTGAACATCCTCTCGCCTGGCAAAAGGGGCTTTTGCCCCTCTCCCGCAGGCGGGGGCCGCTGACTGAGCAAAGACGTGCAGCTTTGCTGGGAAGCCACACGTTTCCGAGATATCTTTTCACATGTAGGGGGGAGGCAGGGGTTGAAGGCAGCACACCTGGGGTGCAAGAGCCTTGCGCTCCCCTCCTGCGGCGAAGGTGATGCCAGGGTGTGCATCGCTTCTGCCTTGCAGTGTCCTCAGCTCCTCCGCCTACACATTGTGTGGCTGACATGGGGGGGTTCTAATCCTCGCTCCTGTTTCGAATGTCACTCGACTCCTTGTGGCATCTCACAAAAGACTGAATGGGCAGCAAGCATAAAGGCAAAATAATCCTTACGCTGGGAATGCCTTTGAACGGCCCTGACCTGCCTCCGCAGGCATCTGCCGGCGCGGGGAATGCCACGCAGCTCTCGTGTGTGTCTAAAGTTTTGAAGATGGGAGAGAGGATCCTGCCTAAAATACTTGCATCTGGATTAGACTTTCAAATGCCAGAATGTGCATCTGTGTTCGTCCATGTTCCTCATTTCTTCCTGACTTGACATGCCTGGTCACTGGGTAAAAACCACAATGCATTTGCTTTTTTCCCCCTCTTGTTTGGCTTATTAATTACATCTCCTGTTACACTACACTCTGGCCTTGACAGATTCATTTGTGATTCTCCTGAGATATACATACTGTAGCAGCAGATAGTGGCATATAATCATTTAACATATGAATGCTGTCAAACAGTTTAATCAAATCCAAAATTGCCTGCCTTTGTGCCCTGCGCTAACTCATTGTGACTGCAGAAAGTGAGCCCAGCTCCCCTAGACAAAGAGCAACTGCAGCCGGGCCCTTTGTCTACTCTCTTTGCATAATTTCCTGAACCCTGCCCTGTTCCACCTGCTCACTAACATTAAGCTTATTTATGGATAATTTATATGCAGCCCACTCCGCAAATGCACCCTGGCAAGGATTTTTTTGGAGGAGCTATGGGAACAAACCTCTTGCCACGCATGTTCCCCTCCAGTTTGTAAGACCCGAAGTCCGAATGCTTCATCAGCACTTCCTGAGCCTTCCCTGAAACACCAACGTGCAAAAGCACAAGTGCTCTGGTCCTCGCACAGGCATTACCCCCCCACCCCCACCCCCCAGCTACTGGAAATTCAAATGCTCTTTTGGGGGGCTGGGGAGTAAGTCACAAATCTTTTTTTGTTGTTGTTTTTTTTAACAAAGACGCCAGCAGGACAGCTCAGTGGGATGCTCGCTGCTCCTGCTCACCGGCCACGTTGAGCGCAGGGTGTTTCTGCGGCACTTGTAACCCTGACCTTGGGGCTCTCGGAGGAAGCGCGCGGTTCCTGGAAAGCATTGTTCCCGCGTTTGTTTGTTCCGCGTCCTCCCAGCAGCTGCCGAGAAGAAGCAGAATAAAGGGCAGCGTACAGGAGCCAGCTCCCGCAGAGGAGACCCGGGTGGGCAAACAGGACTGCATGCCCTGGCTGAGCCCCCACCAACCTTCCTGGGTGCAGCCTGCATGAGCACCCCGGCCCGCCCGGCAAAGCCGGCACATCTCCCTGCTGGTCCATGTGTGAGCTGATGCCTGGGTGCACGGTGGTGTCCATCAGCCCTGAAGGCTCGACTGCAAGGAGGACAGGCAAGAGCTTTGCTGCCAGAGGGTCTCAGGTACGAGCCCAGCACAGCTGCAAAGCCAAAGCGATGCTGCCGCGTTTGGAGAAGTGCTGTTTCCCTCCCAGACCGCCTGTCCGGGTGTGCTTGGTTTGGTCCATCACACTTGGAAATGTGAATACAACCTCCGGGCCAGCCTGGCTGGTGCTGGTTGTGTTGCAGGAAAGTCTCTGCCCCTGCTCTCCCCTTGCACTAATTCTTCAAGGTGCCCATCGCCCTCCTGGAATGCCGCAGAGATGCCTCTGGCGGCTGCCTATTTGGCCCGTGCCCGGGGGCTGCAGGGGCAGCCGCCCCCCGTTTGCCTGGAGCAGAGCGAGCCCTCGCAGCCGCCCCGCAGGGAGCAGCTCTTTCAGGCCAGCTGTAATCAGAAGCAGGACTGCCGAGCCGGAGGCGAAGGGGTGTCTCCCGGCTCTCCTGCTCCGCTGCAGGGATGGCTAGAAATAACTTGCGCGGCCTCTGCCAGGGCCTGAGCTGCCTGCACCGGGGCTGCTGGTGAGCCCCAGGTCACCCGGCCACGCTCCAGCCCACGGGCAGCAGGACTGGCCCCTGGCTAGAAGGAGCTGGCCACCCTCGGAGGAGCCGTGCCAGTGGGGGTCAACCCCAAGTGGTGGTTGCAGCTGGATGTGCTCGTTAGCAACTGTCTTTGCAATTAGCCCACCGGTTCCATCAGCATCTCTGGGAAGAAGGCTTGCCGCAGGACGGCTGCGGTGGAGGCCGGGGGCGGCCCGGAGGGGGATGCTCGCCCAGCAGCCACCGTGGGACACAGCCTGCCAGGGCTGATGCTGGGGTGCTGCAAAGCTCTTTTCCACACCAAAATCTCTGAACTTGACTCAAGCAAACAGCTAAACGGATGGTGCTGCCAGGGGGGGCATTTCAGACGCAGTGGGGTTTCCTACACGACGGAGCCCAACAGAGGCCCCTCCACTCACTGAGCGGTATTTCCCACCAGTTTCCCAGGTTTGCTGTTGAAGAGCCATTTGGTGTTTTTCAATGATCTTTTCAGCCACTCCCTGAAAAGCTGGCTTAGTAACATGCCCTGTACCTTGAGTGCCAATTACTTTTGCTCACAAGGGTTTACAGCCCAGCGAGGAGTCCTGCAAGCAGCAGCGTTGGTCCCTGCCAGGGGCCGGACACCCCCCCTGTGCTCCCCAGCCCTCCAGGCACCCCTCTTCGCCCGGGGGTGCAGGGCAAGCGTGGGCGGCTGGTACGTGACCCTTGCACGACTGTGCCAGTGCCTACCCAAGCCGGGGAGTATCAGCACATCTTGGCGCACGGAGTGATCCATTGTACCAAAAATAGGGTTTCCCCCATTGTATTGTTACGCAAACATGTTCTGGGAGTAAATCAAATCCCTGCAATTTCTCAGGGTCATTTCACCCTGGCTGCCGGGCACACCGAGACCCCCAAAGCATAAAGCAGCCCTGGGAAAGGGGGGCCCGAAGCGGGTGTCCCTGCTTGCTGGCCTGCCCCAGCAGGCAGAGGTGAAGCAGCGGGTCCCATCACCCTGCCACTGAGGAAATTTCTGTTTCTGCCACTGGCACGAGCAGGGCTGCTGGCCGCCCCCGGCACACACATCTCCTTCTGGTCCTGCAGGCATCCCTGCGACCACCCCCGGGGTTTCAACACTGCCCCGCACAGGCTCTGCCCATGCTGCACCTCCTGGGATGTTCGTCCCAGGCAGGCAGAGCCAAAAGAAAAAACCTCAGCCTGTCTGCTGAGCAAAAGGTCCAGGAGGAGGAAAAATAAACACAGGAAAAGCCACAACATTCAAGAACGTCGCTGGATACTTAAATGATGCCAAGGTCCTTAAAAGCTGCTTGTGCTTGCAGAAATGCTTCAGAAATGGCATAAATTTTTCATGAAATAAAATACTAGCAAGCAAGATAGCATCACAGATAGTATCTGTCTCTGGCATTCATAACAGCACTGCTGATGCGGTGACCGCCAGACACAAAGCTCCCAGGTTCTCAAACGGCACAGTTGTACCTGCTGAGAGGTGGGGAAACCAAGGCACGAGGGTATGCTGCAGCTTTTCCCACCAAGCTGGCAACAGGAGGGAGCTGCCCCTAGATGCCGGCCTCGCACCTCATTCTGCCCCCTCCTACCCTATCCCCATCCCAACCCACTCCATCCCATCCCACACCATCTCACTCAATCCCATCTCATCCCATCTCATCTCATCTCATCTCATCGTATCTCATCCTATCCCATCTCATCCCATCCCATCTCATCTCATCCCATCCCATCTCATCTCATCTCATCTCATCCCATCCCATCTCATCCAATCCTATCCCATCTCATCCCATCCCATCTCATCTCATCTCATCTCATCTCATCTCATCTCATCTCATCTCATCCCATCCCATCTCATCCAATCCTATCCCATCTCATCCCATCCCATCTCATCTCATCTCATCTCATCTCATCTCATCTCATCTCATCTCATCCCATCCCATCTCATCCAATCCTATCCCATCTCATCCCATCCCATCTCATCTCA
>JAVKLA010000039.1:15507161-15528715 GCA_034782735.1 Sagittarius serpentarius | reverse complement strand
CTCCCATCTCATCTCCTCTCCTCTCATCTCCTCTCATCTCATCACATCCCATCCCCTCCCATCCCATCTCATCCCATCCCATCCCATCTCATCTCATCTCATCTCATCCCATCCCATCCCATCTCATCTCATCCCATCCCATCCCATCCCATCTCATCCCATCTCATCCCATCCCAACCCATCCTATGTCTCTCCATCTCCTGGCCACAATGGACAGCAAGCCACCATGCTGGGGACCCTCAGCCACGTCCTGCTCCCACTCCAGATGCTGCACCAGTGCCGAGGGAAGGACCCACAGCAGCTTTTGTGTGCTGGGGAGCTCTGCAGGGAAAGCCTGCCTTGACCTAATGCGGTATAGCTCCTGTTGAGTGTGCACTGAAACCTTCTGTTTTCCAATGCAAAAAAAGAGCTGCTTCGTGGTTTTTTTTTTTTTCTGTAGGGCATGAATGGGGCTAAGGGGGAACTGGGAAGGACTCTTGTTCCCAGTATTTGCTGGCCTGACGTGGACAAACGACCCCTTAAGATATTGCAAAGACTGTTAAAAGTTTTACTGATAAAAGGCAAGAAGCTGGGAAAACAGACTAGACTGGGCTATTTTTAGAAGCAGTGGCATCTGGACAGCATGAGAATTGCTTCGTACAAATTTAGTACAGCTGATGTTTCAACAAAAAGTTTGCTGGCTAAGCTGAAATCACCCAGCACAGCCACCTAGAGAAACAGCGACCGGCCCAAACCAGCGACTCAAGCACAGGCAAGAAAAACCCATGGCCAAGTGTCGCCCAGGGCCACCTAAACCAGCAACATGAGGCTCCTGCCCAGTGGCCAGCGCTCGAGGAGGCTCTGGCCGAGGTTTTCCCATGATGCTGCCCACGGTGGTGGGTGGGGACGGCTCCCGTGTCCCTTGGCAGACGTGTCACGCCGCGGTGCCACCGCAGCAGTGCCACCGCAGCAGTGCCTGTGCCAGTGGCCAGCTGCTCTGCTTCAGGTGGATTGGGAGGGGGAGGCTGTGCAAAGCTTGGGGCCTAACAAACAAACACCGTCAGCATTTAAAATAGCCAAACTATTTAAAAACCAAGTGCTGGTGGCTCCTGACCGCGGGCGTTTTTGCCTGCCTGCATTTCTGCAGCAGCCGGACTTGGAAGAGGGAGAAGCCCTGCAAGCATAGTGCCGTGCTCCCCCGTAAGGGGACATATTCATCTCACATCCAGAGAGCCATTTAAATAGCTGAAGAAAACCAGACATTGCCTGGGATTTATTTTCTCTCCACCCATGCAAGGAATGAATCTCTCTCATGTTGTCGCCGATACATCCCTCACGCTTTTATCTAGCAACAATTTGGATTTGAAATCAGCCTCCGACTGACTCCAGGTGTGACTGAGGGGACGTTGGCCTGAACCAGTGATGTCTGAAGAACAAGTGACACATCTCCCCCCCTGCAGACTTGTCCCGGGACAAAGCCCAGGGCAAGGGATGAGGAATGTGAGGAGACCCAGCTGGGCACAGCTGGCGGGTGGGCAGATCCAGGGGCTGCAACCCCCTGGTTTGCAAGGCAGCAGGCAGCAGGATGACCAGTGCAGTTATCCCCGGCAGCGTGTGGGACCGGGTGCTGTGGGTGCTGGTGAGGCCCAGGACCCTTTGGGTGCCCCGCCCTAAACCCAGACGCCAGCCTGGACGCCTGTGCACCCTGAGAAGTGGGGTGGTCCCTGCTTGATCCTGCAGCAAAGTCTTTCAACAAACCTGTGTAGTCAGGGCTGATGCCAGGGGCCCGGGGAACAGCAGATTTGCTACCACGATCGGTTCACAGGTGCTGGCCCCTGGCCCAATGTGCCCCCACCCCCCCCAGCTCCATCACCTCCCTGTGTCCCTCCCAGCCTGGCCCATCTCCTTGCCCATCCCTGTGCGATGTGGCTCTCAGACAGGGCTCTTACCCTGCAGATCGGACCCCCTGCCCTCCCTTCCTCTCTGAACACAGCAGCCCCTGCACCACTATCCCCAGTATGGCTGCGTATACCAAGACAGGTCCCAGTCCCGGCAGGGAAGGCGCAGGGGCTGCCCACAGACCCCAGCCAGGGCACGGTGTGCCACCGAGCCAGGGGTGAGCGGGAACCTGGCCCTCTGGTTACAGTGAAGGCAGCAGAGACGCTCCCAATGGCTGCGTCACGATAGCGGTAATGAACAAGCACTCGAGTTAAACCCCTGCCATCTGTCTTTGTTTTCCTAACCCACGTCTCTGGTTGGAACCGGCAGCTCGAGACTCGGCTGGCTACAGACCCTTTCCAAAGGTTGTTGAAGGCAGTACGAACCATCTTGCCATGGCCGAGGGCTCCCAAGGCAATTTCTTCAATGAAAAAGCCCTGGTCGAGTTCTAGACAAGGCACTTGGACACGGACGGGGCCGTTGTGTGTGGCTGGGAGCCCCTCGGAGCCAGCGCAGCCGGGTTTGCAGCCAGCCAGCCGCAGAAGGGGCAGGCACGGGGAGAGGGAACTGGGAACCGGCGAGGCGGGGTCTGGGCACGGCCTGGACACGCGGTGACCGCAGCATCCCTGAAAGACCTGACAAGTCCCTGTCCCCTTGCTTGGTGACAGAAAGGGGAGACAGAACAAAGCCGGGACTCCCCTTCCCCACGTTGCGTTTGCTGTGGTTCAGCATTGTTTGTATTTGGACAACCGCTGGGTACTGGTGAAAACACTTGGAAGCCAGTCTCATATATTTCAACACCAATGATTATTCATCCAAAGAGCTCAGACTAGAGTGTGGTATTCATTATTTGCTACTCTTCAGTCTCCTGTTTAAAATTTTCCCGGTCCAGGCGCAGGAACAGCGGCCCTGTGCCCAGACAGCCAGGCACACAAGCACCGGCGGCAGGGCTCACCGGCAGTGCCCTGGCAGAAAGCACTGTCCAGGCCTCTCGGTGAGCACCCGGCCTGTGAAGGCAACCCAGCTCTGCTCAGGAACCCTTCTCTTCCCCCAAAGGAGACTCCGTTTGCTGCGGTTATTACCTCTGTCTCCACTGACAGTCCTTGTAACAGAATATTTATTCTCTTATCTTCTTCTGTTTACACGATTGTGTGTGTTACGTGAGAACATGATTGCGTCCCCGGCTCAGCAGTCCAATAATTCCTGTCCCTGCACACTGGGACCCCACGAGCAGGAGAGATGTTGTCCCAGGGAGATGGCTCCAGCCGATGGGGAAAGCCCCTGAGGAGGGGCTGGCTCCTGCAGCCAGGCGAGGGAGACTGCGCTGGTCTGGGAGGCGAACGTGGAGCTGGGTTTGGGGTCGGGACTGCTCTGCTGAGCAGGAGGTCAAAGCACTTTCCTGCACTTCCCTGCCTGCACGAGCATGAAAAGAGTTGATGCAGAGCGATGGTGCGTTGCTTTTCAGACCCCTGTTTCTTTCCTATATACCCTTTGCAACAGCAGAGCTGCCGCAACCCAGGTGTGACACGAGCTGACGGCACGAGGAGATGCAGCCGAGAGCGACCAACCTCCGCGTCATTCACAGGCCTCCAGCACCCCGGCACGCAGCTTGCTCCCCGCGCCCGCCCAGCTCTGCAGGTCCAGTACAAGGGGCTTGCAGCTCGGGAGCCGCACACAGCGCTGGTAGCTCAACGGAGCCTGAACAGAGAAAGAAGGGCAGCAGATGCTCATCCTCGTGCCTTAATTACCAGCCCAGGCCCCACCAGCGGATGCCCTGAAGAGCCCTTGTAGGTAAGGCTGTTGGATCTGCCGCCTGCCCTGATTTCGCATCCTTACGGCTGCCCGGCATGTGGGGAAGAGCCGTGCCACCCACCCGCCTCGGGCCACTCACAGTGGCCATGCTTAGTCAGTTCCCGAGAGCACATCTGGGGTCTGAGCAGAGGGAACAGCAACCCAGCCGAAATGTTATGCTAAAAATAGCCCAGTGTCTGGATAGAAGCACGCTGTGGTTAGCCGGGGGTTTCGTATCCCTGAGAAAGCCTGTGCCGAGCAGGGTCCCTTCGCTCCCGTTATTGTCCACTTTCCTCCACTCCCTCTGGAGAGACCCTGGGAATTAACCAGCAAATAAATGGCTTTACATGGGACAACAATGGCTTCTGTGATCAATCTTCATGACATGTGGTTTGGTAGCTCTGCAAGAATTAAGCCCGCTGCCAATATGGCCCAGGATAAGTGAGAGGCTGCGACGGGGCTGCAGGGACGGGAGGTGAAACGCCGGGGCAGAGGAGCCCAGCCCGGGCCACCTCGGGGACACCGCAGAGATGGGCCTGCCCAGGAGGGAGGCAGGGACGGGGGGCCCCGGGGAGCTGCAGTGTTGCTCGGCTCTGCAGATGCTGCAGGGGGAAGAAAATCAATAAAAGACAAGTTTAGGAAAGCGCTGAAGAGAGGAGCTCATCTCAGGGCACTTAATTTTAGCAAAGCATTAGGCTACCAAGTTTGTGGGTTCTTGTTTGGGAGCATCTATAACTCACCCTGATTTGACTTGGCTGGTTTGGGTTTTCATGAAACTCCTTCCTGAGGCACAAAAGCTAAACTCCAGATTAGCCAGAGTTTGCTGCTGGAGTTGCTTGTGTCAAGTTACGGTGCTCGGGCTTACAGCTGAAGTCTGCACCAGCCCTCACCCATGCGGCTTCTCCATACAGAACCCGCTGAATTTTCGCTGTCCAAAGGAAAAATAAAGATCAAGGTGGATGCAAAGCAACACAGACTGTTTGCCTAATTTCCTATCTGGACAGCCGGACAGTCTCTGCCGGGACCTGTTAGCCTCCGCCTGGGACGCCTCCTGCCCCACCGGTGCCTGGTGCTGGACCGACCCTGCTGGCCTGTCTCTCTCCTGACACCCCAAGCAGCACCCCTGGAGCTGCCTGCAAAGGCCTCGTTGCCGAGGCTCATGCAATGAAACATGAAGGAGGTGGATTGAGATTTCACAAGCAGCAATCCAGGTGTTTCCTACCTTTCCAGCACCTGTCTTGGAAATCTCACCCAGTGCAAAGGAGGGGTTTCTGCACGCCTCCCAAGGTCAGGCGCTTGCCCAGCGGCGCGCCTGCAGTTTCGGCATCCGTTGTATCAGAGACTACTGTTTCCTAGGGATGGTGCCTCGCTGTCATAAAATATTATCGCTGGTGGAAAAAGAAGTTTGTTGTTCGCTCAAGAAAAATAAATCCTTGACCCTTTACAAGACCTGTGCAGCAGTGGCGCCGTTGACTCCTTGTGAAAGTGTGTGGGTGGGAAAATAGTCTAACGCTGACTTTTCTGCTAGATATGTGAGCTGCGTAAGACGTACAGCCTTTCAATAGATGGCTGATAATGCTCAGCTACTCCTCTACTCGTAGCCTGCAAGCCCCTGAAGAAACACCGACTGCAGGCATGGAATTAGAGTCTCCCACTCATTACTTGAGAAGGACGTGCCTTTCACAGCCAAGTGGCCTCTATTTGCTTGGGGGAAAACATGTGCTTATCTTTTATTTATGTGATTTATTTCTTGAGATTAATGCATCAAATTGGCTTTCTCCCAAGCTCTCAGTAAAGTCTCGGTTTTCATGGGACCGTCCCGAACCACGCAAAGTTTCTTTAGCTGCTTGTTTTCTGAAACTGAGAGGATGATTTTTATCTTGATCGTAAAGCAGAATTTGGGGGTTTTGCAGATGTAAGGCAGGCAGCATTGTTTTGATCTGCAAGCAAACGATAGCCTTCTCCAAGTTCAAGGAGGGCTATTAAATCAGCCCTGTGGAGACAGAGCAAACAAAAACAGACAGAGCAAAGGAGTCGAAGGGGGGAACGTTCCTATTCATATAAGGAGGCACGAAAGCAAAGCAGGGGAGGCAAGTTAATGATCAACTCATCCGGGGTGTTTACTTTTACATGCCACTGGGGTAAACAGAGCCATGTCATCCCTCCGGCCTGCTCTTGCTTATAAATATACAGTAACATTTACAGCTGAGCCGGCTGGACTCCCCTGGGTCTGGGCTGGAGAAGCTGGGGGGGGTCTCATCCCCCTCTCCTGTGTGGGACAAGCCCTACTTCTCGGGCTCCGCTGCTGCAAATCCACCTTCCAGCTCTGCATTTGCATCTGCCTGTGCCGGGAAGGCAGGAGCTCATCTCCCACTGCAGCCCCGTTGGAGATGCCCCGTTGGAGATGATGCCCCGTTGGAGATGCCCCGGCAACGTCTGTCCCCCCCGATTCATGTGGATACTTGGAGCCGTCCCTTGGTGTTGCTCGGTTCAGGGCAGCAGCACGTCCCAGAGCCCTGCTGGTGCTTTACAAGAGCCTGAGCACATACAGGGACCAGGGACCAACAGGCTCATCTTCGTGTCAGCCAACCCACCACCGTGACAGTCAAAGCAAGGATTTGAAGTCATTGGTGTTATTGACTGCAATTCATAGTTATCCTCCAAAGAAATTATATTTCACCTAAAAAATAAAGTTCCTGTAAATGCTATATACGTATATAAAGTTCCTATAAAGTTCCTGAGGATTCCACTGTTCAGTGAGAACCAATGGAAGAAGCAGAACAGCAAACACACACCAGGTGACTGGTGCTGGTGACTTAGTACAGCCTCTTTGTCCCAGATTCATTGATCACCACAGAGAAATCTTAATGATCTCCCATTTTTTCAAGCACCTGCCCTAGCTTTTGGTGCTGACCTGGTGCTGCAGCTCGCCAAAAGGTACAGCGTGCTGTGGGTTTGAAATGTGACCCTCCACAAGGACACGCCACGCAGGGTTTGTCTGCACGCGAATTTGCGTCGGCTTAAAGACACTGATGCAACTTCCTGTACAGACACGACCGTGGTGGCTTAAAGCCGACTTTTTTTGTGGCTTACTTAAAATTCACTCCCAAACAATTTAGATTGGACATATTCTAGCTTAGAGTAAGACATACTGGTGCTCATATAGGTTTTGTCCCACCTTAAATGTTGCGCCTGTAGTTTAATCATCGGTGTAATTCCATGTGTGTCCCTAGATCCATATCATGTGCAAAAAGATGCATTGAATATAAACTACATTTCTATGAATAGTCGCTGATTTTTATTATAATTTTTTTAAATAATTCTGTTGACACATTTTTGCCAGGAATTGCATAGAAGGCAAGAAGTTCTGGTTCTGTAAATGGTCAGTGTAAATACCAAAGACTATTCATCCTCATTTTCATTACCAAAACCATAATCCCATAATGACGGAAAGGAACACTGTGGGAATAAATTGGTTTACACAGGAATACATGTTTGCAGAAAGTTTTTGTTCACAGCCTGCACAGGCCTGACAAGCACATCTCCCCATTGGCATCTGTCCCTTGAGGGGGACTTGCAGAGCCCCTAATAAAATTAAAAATAGCCAAATAGGCATCAGTGAGTTGTATGTTTCCGAGAGGGAAGCAGTTCTGGGGTGCTTGATGTTCCCGGCCTATAGAAAACAAATCATGCCCCGGTTGGCATGGTTGCTCGTTCTTGTCATCGCACTGCTGGCATTTCAGGCTCATATCGAGATTAGCACAGGATAAATACTGGAAAAATGTAATCACTAATTATTATGCAATGAAAACAAAAATGCCAGACTTTGCAGAGAACCTTATTCACAGCAAATTATACAACCAGCTGTAATCAAGGTCATTTCAATCTGAAAGCATTTTCTATTGAAATCCACAACAATATTCAGGCCCCCTTCATTGCCCAACAGCGAGAAAGCCACAATTGCTCTTGTGTGTTGGGATGCCCCGGGGTGGCGGGGCCAGGCCCTGCGAGGATGCACCCACCACAGCCCTCTCGCCCGCCGAGGAGCCGCCGAGGAAACCAGCACAGCCTGCACATCTCAGCCTTTTTGTCTGGAACGTCAGACCCAAGCATGACTCACACGTTTCCAAAACTGCCGTTCCCTCCCGCCAGCGTTAGCTCGGTCCCTTTCCTCCGTAGCAGCTTCGGGCGGATGCGCGCTTTGCTCTGCAGCTTGTGTTTTAAGGCGAGGAGGTCCTCGGGACCAAGAATGTCCTCAGGTCACTCTTACTTCATGGACCTCATACATGGTGGCACTTGCACCCGCATGCCGGGGACCAGCCCCTGGGTTCTGGAGCTGAGCATCGGTGCCGGGGCAAGCCAGACCCTGCCTGGCTTTGTGCTGCTGGGGCTCGTCTGGTCGCTGGGAAATTTGGCTGAGGCTCAAGCTTTTGCAATGGAAGTTTATCCATGCTGTTGCCTGAGCTGGAGAGAGTAGCAGGAGCTGCGGAGGGACACCCTACAGCAAGCGCAGGAAAGCTGCTGGCGCAGGGTCACGAGCAGGGAGCGAGATGCTCCGAAACCTGTCGCTCAGCACATGGAGGACTGCAAGAGATGGTTTTGTAGTTAAGGCTCAGGCCGAGGCCCTCAGAGACTCAAGCTCAGCCACCGTGAGCCTCTGAGCAGAGCTCTGCGTCTCCACGCTCGCGCTTCCCATTTGCACAATGGGACAATAACCCTCCCTCGGTGCCCAGCCGCCAGCGGGCCAGTCCCCCCCCACAGCTGCAGCACGGACCCACTGCCCTGCTATGAAAGGCAGCCGAAAATGTAAAAAATGCCGGCTATGCTTTCCTAAATAAATGCTGAAGCTTTGCTAGACAAGTCCTAGCAGTTCTCCCAGTGGCGGCACCAGAAGTAACTCTGCAAACTCCCTGGCAAGATTTAATTCCTTTTCTGGAGTGACTAACACCTCTATTATTCCCATCTGACCTCTGCAGACATCCTGCCACGCAATTGTGTTGAAGTCTGCGGTGAGAAAGATAACCGGGCCTCAAATTAAACCATCCAGCACGTTTTTAATATTAGCACAGGCGAGGAGTGAATTCCTCCTGGGTGGAATTCACCTCTTCTTGAGAAAGCAAGCAAAACCAGCCCTCGGAACCATACCACCAGCAGCGACGTGCTGGAAATTATTTGTCTTTTTACTTCGTGAGCCCCTGCGACAGCCTGTTTTGATTGCCTGGCCCGGGCAGAGCCTGTTCGGCACAGGGATCTCCCCTGCTGCCACTGCCGGGCACAAGGTGCTGAAGGAGATGCCAGCACAGGCGTGGTATTGCAAATGCAGACTTATTCGATGCAGACAGGCAGGCTGCAGACACTAAATGTGAGAGGAGATACCCCTCATGTGAATAACCTGGTGTAAACCGGAGCCTCGTGGTGTCTTTGGCTCGAGAAGAAAAAGCGTCGCAGCAAGAAAGGCAGCGCCAAGCCGCAGCAGGGATAGCACCAGATTCTCTGGCTACAATTGGATGGTTGCTGTGTTTTCATTCAAATATAGTTTTCCATCACACACAGCCCCCCACCCCGGACTTTGCCACGGTGACATTTTCCACGGTGAACTCCAAAAGCAATTTGGGCTTGGAGGTCCTGAAATCTTCTCTGCACGGCCCGGAGGGCGGCCTGGCACTTTGGGCTGCAGCACGTACCCGCTGCCTTGCCCCCCTGGCCCCAGCAGCAGGCACGGGCCGGGGCAGGAGGGATTTCCTCACTCCGGCAGCGCTCGGGGGAGGAGGGCTCAGTTTTAGGGGACAGAGAATCTGAACTGAACGAAATGCAACCTGTTGAGCCTGCAAGATGGCTGCAGAGCTCCGGCCGTGCCATGCCTTGCAGATTGCTGCGGAGTGCCTGCGCAGGGGCCCGTTCTCTCCGCTGTCTCCCACCAGGTACCGTGGCTGGGGGAGGCTGCTGACGGAGACCCCGGGCGATGGAAGCTGCCTGCCCCCCCCCGGGGCTTTCCCTGTAGGTCCCGCCGGCGCTCGCCGACCCCATGGCTCTGGGACGGGCTGGTGGGGGTCTTGCCCACAGGGCAGAGCAGCCGTGGGGCCCACGCTGGACCAGCGCCCACCAGTGCACACCAGTGCAGCCGGAGCCCTCGTCCCCCAAGCTCCCAGGTGGGATTTTTGCACTCTTGTGCTCCCTCTGCTGGTCCTCAGCCCCGCACCGCACCGGCACCGCTCCGGCACCGCCAAGCCCTTGGGGCCACCCCGGCTCTCCAGGGCCAGCAACACCCCAAAGGACGTTTGGGAGCCAGGCTGCAGCGAAGGAGAGGTCGCCGGTGCCAGCCGGGCAGAGGGGAGCTGCTGGGACTGCAGCAGGCAGGGCACCGCAGGATCCAGACGGGACCCACGCATCCTCGGAAACAGCACAAAAACCTTCCCCAAAATAAAAGCTTTAAGAAGCAGTGTTGGGAGGGATACTACAACACACGGCTGTGACGAAGATTAGACAAACTGGAGTAGTACTGCAGGGATTGCTTTATTAAATTATGTCACGCACGGGCACAGACAGGACACTGTGGATTTGTCAACCCATGTTTTACACGCACTCTGTGCAGCTTTTTGCACCCGCGCCTGCTCAGCTTGCGCTGTCTGTGTAACCTGTGCAACACACCACCACCGTCAGAGGCGACCTGCCTCGCTCTTGCTTTGCAGGGGTACCGCTGGCCACCGACATGCCACCAGCGGGGAAGGACGACACCAGCGCGGAGCAAAAGCTGCAGCTCGGCTCAGGGGCTGCCAGCCACCGTCCTGCCAAAGGGGACAGGGAAGCACCAAATCAGGCTAGGACATCGCAGTGCAAGGTCTGGTTTGCAGGCTGTGCTCCATGATTGCATGCGGTTCTCCTGCGTTTTCTGTCTTGGCAATACTTGCCAGCTTTATTAGAAAGCTGGTTGTTGTTTCAAGGCTGCTTTCTAGCGGTTATTGCCAACTAGGGACGGAGGTGGGGGAGCTGCGCTCTGCACGGCGTAAGTGACAGCTGCCAAGACACCTTCTCCAAGGCCCCGTAAAAGCCTGGTTATGGCTCAGGCTGCCTCGTCTCAGCCAGACATCTCAGAGGGTGACCTGGCTCAGAGGAAGCTGCCGCGCAGCCAGCCCTCCCGGCTCAAAGCCCCGTGTCCCCGTCCCCATCCCTGTCCACACAGCAATGTCCAGCTGCCCCACTGGCTGCCGTGGTTCGGTCGTGTTCCTGATGTTCCTGGGACTTGGAGAGGAGCTGCTGCTCAACGACGGAGGTGAAATACCTGCCCCAAGCAAGCCGAAACCCTCGCGGTGCCCCAGGAGCAGACCAGCACGATGGGGGGCTTCAAGGCAGGGGAGAAGGAAGAGGATGTAAATTGAACAACAACAACAAAAAGGATGCTGTTATCCGTTCCACACAGCCTCCTCCTGCTCCCCAGCACTGCCACTGCACCCCGGGATGCACCCTGCATCGCCGACCACGGAGGCTGTGCTGGGCACACACTGCACCCCGGCCTCTGCCACCACCGCCCCAAAATCTGGGCGGCTCCACGCAGAGTCCATGTCCAGCCTTCGCTGGGGGGCAACAAGCAGCCCGGCAGCTCCTGACGGTGCACGTTGGTGTTCGGGGTGTGCAGACTCGGCGTTTCAGAGCTGCTTTCCAGAGCCAACAATAAATCTTTAAAGCAAGTGTGGGGTTCTCTGGAAGTCGCTGCATTCAATGGCTGAGCCCTGCAACAAAGCCTCTTCCTGAGCGCGGTGGCTCCCTGCCCGCCGCCCTCCCCGGGGGGGACAGCAGAGGCGGCAGAGAGGAGGGGTGAGCGCTGGCTCAAGTTTGTAAACTGCGACTCCTGGAGAAAACAAAACCTGTCCTGAAGTTTCGGTAGGTGCCGATGCCTTCCACTGACGCAGCTGGTCCCCAGAGGTGACCGACACCATGACTTGTTGCTTTTCCCCAGCCCCAAGGCACCCGCCTCACTGCGGGGCACCCGGTTGAAGCCCCCTTGGGGGGAGCTGCCAGCGCTTCTGCTGACACCAGCTGCAAGTGCTGGGTGATGCCCCACAGCCATTTCTTCTCCTGCAGAGCTCACAGTTGGTTTCGGCGCATCACGGGGCTGTTCCCACCTAACCGCCACCCCCCACCCCCAGTCCCTCTTGGGTGTCCTGCTCTGCCTGGGCAGCACTGGCAGGGGACAGCCACCCATCAGTGCGGGCACCCAGCCGTGATCCCCGAGTGGTGCCGCTGAAAGGAACCAGCTGCTTCTGCACTTTACAGATTGGTCCTTGCCTGCGAGGAGGTGAAACTCCACATCCGACCGACGGCTGCAGAGCCATAGCGGGCTGGACGGGCACAGCCGGTGAACCACACCATGGGGCGTTCTCCAGGGCAAGCGTCATCATCAGCCCTTTCGCTTTGCGCAACTCATTAGGCAAAACGTTTTCCAGGGAGAAGTCCCTCATCTTTCAGAACTGAGCCTTCTGCTTTCTGGGATCTGGGATTTTGTGGATGCAAATAAACAGTTAAACACATGTAGCTGTCTCTTGTCTTAACTTTCCTTGGTATCATCGACAGCTGATATCCTTTCACTGCATGAAACTGCAAAGTTGAAGTAAGTGAAAGTGTAGAACAGCCAGGGCTCGAATGGTGAAACCTTCCCAGCCAGAAGCTGATAAAATGAAACAGTAAAAGTTTTTCCATGGTTGAGAATAGCCCTGTTATCTCTCAGGGAGGCAGCGAACCGTCTTCTCCAAGGAGTCGGGGAGTCGGTAGTGCCAGGCCAGGCAGCCCTGCCACACGTGCACTCGAGGAGAAACACTGCAATATATTGCCATATACTGAGAGACATAAATAAACCCCATCACTGTTGTTAATTCTGTGGCAAAATTATTTTTCCAAATCTTCCCCAAACCATATGTGGAAATATTTAGCTACCTCTGCACTCCTCCAGCCCCGAGCCTGAACAAAGTGTTTCAAAGCAGATGAGAGGCAGGGGGAGGTGGAAGCCATGACTGGTTTCAGCGAAACTCATGGGTTTCCCAATTCATGGTATCATTTACTGACATCATGAAACTAATTAGGGCTTTTTCTTCTGTCTCTTTACAGTTAGGTATTTTCCCCAAGAGGCTGAAACTTCTCTTCCTTTCAAACAAAATTGGATTTCTTTCCTGTAAGTACAGAAACTTAGATCCCGTTCCCAGAAGCAAGATTCAGAAATCATTTTTTTTATTAAAATATTTTGTTAGATGTAGTCAGTGCAAAAGACTAAACTAAAAGGCAGTGGCTCCAATAGACCATCTCATCACCACCTCTCCCAAATCACGTCTCAAACTGGAAAACAAAAAGGAGGGTGCCTTCCTTC
Source organism: Sagittarius serpentarius (assembly GCA_034782735.1). Lineage (NCBI taxonomy): Eukaryota > Metazoa > Chordata > Aves > Accipitriformes > Sagittariidae > Sagittarius > Sagittarius serpentarius. The sequence goes on along the minus strand of JAVKLA010000039.1, from coordinate 15,515,652 downwards.
TCTCCTTGGCTTCGCCCCTTGGGTCACACAGCCCTGCTTCTCCATGGGTTTCCATGTCTCACGCCTCCTTGGCACGCTCCCGTAAAGCCGGGATGCTCAGGACCATGCGATGCACGTGTCTGCCCAGGTGATGGGCTCGCCAGGAAGGGCTGAGCAGAGCTGAGCTAACCCTGGGTGAGGAGCCGGCCGCCCTGCGGACGTGCCATTTGCCGAGGGTGTGAAGCTATCTGGGAAGCAAACAGCCAAGCTGGCCATGCAAGGCGGTCACAGGTTGGGTGACATGATGGCAGGAGAAATTCAGTCTGGGCGAGAGGGAGCCACGCTCGCAGGAGGAGCAGCCCCCAGCACATTTTCCCCTGCCCGGGGCCAGGCGTCTGCGCTGCCGGTGGGCGTGAGGAGCACTCGCCTCTGCAGCAAAGCGGCACGTTGGGGGCTGCTCCGTGCATCCCCCACGGGTGGGGGCCGGCCGGGGCAGGGTGCCAAGCTGCACCCTTCCCAACCGTGCAGGCGGAGAAGGTGCGTCAGCAGCCGCCTCCCTGGGAGTCGATGCCTGCCACACGGCTGCGGCTCTCCCACCGCCCTCCCGGGCGCAGCGGTGGGAGCTGGCCCATGAGACACCCACTTTCACGCCTTGCCCACCGCCCGCCCGGCCGATCAACCAGCCTCTAAGCACAGAGAGCTCCCTTCTGCAAACCATCGTGGCAGCAATCTCACCGCCGATGGGAGCATGGCCTCGTTGATGAAGAGATTGGTTTTCCTTCTCCAAGCAGGGATCTCCCTGCCCCCTCCATTAAAAGACACTAATTATTTCTCATCATTTTCAGCATCCACTGAAATAAATAAAGTTGGCCGAACTCAGAGACTGTACATGCTTTTTAAAGCGTGCAGCTCACAAGGTGGATGGGGACTCTGCCATGCGCAGTGCTTAGACGTACGCACGCATTTCTGCAGGCAGCTCTGCTCCGTCCCACCACATCTGCTTGTGTCCTCCTCACTGGCACCATTCGAAAACAGACCCATTCCCAGCAGGACTGGCTTTGGGGCTTGATCCTGCACCCCATCCTGAGGGCAGCCTGCACCCTATCCTTGCTGCCCACACACCCTTCTCCCATTCCCTGCGAGAGCAACGTGTTATTGCACCCGTTTGACTTAACATTTCACGAAGGCAAAAATGAATGAAAGGTGAGCACTGAGAGCAGAGAGAAGCACTAATTTAGGCAAAGTACTAATTAAAGGTATTCTGGGTGGTCTCATTTTAGCGTTCTGCCTTTTGGGTTAGACTGGTTTTGCTGCCGCTTCCCTCTCTCCTACTTTTTCTCCTCTCTTGCCTTTCCCAGCGCATTTGCACCTAGAGCCGTCCCCGCAGGGGATTTCTGCGGCAGCTGGCCCTGGTGCCTGGGGGTCGCAGAGCCTCGCTGGCCGCCCCTTGCTTGGGCACAGGGCAGGAGTTTACTTTCGTTTCCCCGGGCTGCGTTGCATCCTTCCCCTGCATGCAGAGCTCCAGCCGCCTGCAGCCTTACGCACAAGCAGGTCACGGGTACAAAGACACGGAGGCATCGCCAGCCCCACGAAGGACTGCAGCTTTCAAGAGACAGGTCTCCAGCAGTGATGTTAAGCATATATATATATATATATATATATATATACTACTTCTTTCTCTATGAATAATGCTACAGTTCGCAGTTTCAGGGGAAAGCGTAAAGCTAGATTTCACTGGAACTGGGCCAGATGTGGCAGGTAAGTGTCTGGTCTTCTGTCCCAAATGGCACTATTTTAAGTGCATTTGCAAAGCAGCGTGTAGTGCAATCACTCTCCTTGTTGCACGCAGGTTTTGGCCTCCTGCACGTGCGACATCTCCTCTTTGCACCTAGGACAACATGACAAACACAATTTGAAGCCTGTTTGGCCGTTGCTTCTGCACCGCGCATTGCTGAATTAATTCCTGGTGCAAGCCTGCAGTTTTGCACAGAAAGTCAGATCCTGTGTGGCTTTAAATTCCAGATTCACCCCTGAAGCCCGCCTGAAAGTTGGAGGCACCATGAGACAGAAAGCTCTGGAAGAAGGGAAGATGCGAACGAAGGGCCTCCCCGTGAGCTCTGCCAGCTCTGACGTTAGGGTACGAGTAACGCTCCTGCATCCTCCTCCTCAGAGTGGAAAACACTCTGTTGTGAAGTAGGTTCAACTCAGTGTACTGAGTAATTCAGGGTAAAAAGCGTGTTTAAAGGTATATTGTGCCCTGACCATCTAGAAACCTAATTAATATTTATCCGCAGAAGCAATGCTCGTTTTCCTGTTAAAACTCTGCTAATGGGACGACTGGCATACAGTCGACCCTGCACACTCGGTGCCATGATTTCCTCTCAACCCCCCGCCCCAGAACACAGCACCAGCAGCCGGGATCAGGTGCCTCAGCACAGAGCAACTATCTCTGCCCGAAGCTGCTGTATTAGAAAGCAACGCTTCTCTTTGGGAAAATGCGTGTCGCCAACGAAAACCAGGATGGGGATTTTTCAAAAGCACTGAAGACCGCTATGGGAGGTGGGTGCCCTGACAGCCCCTTGAGTTAAACTTCCCCCAGGTGGGGGTCCAAGAGCCACCAAAGCAAGTGGCCATGGGCTGGAGGGCCACCGATCTGCTGCGTGACCCTTCCCGAAGCCTTTCCACTCCTTCCCTGGGTGGGAAACCAGGGACACGCCAGCAGTCAGAGTGCTTGGGACCGACCCGCCAGGCTCTCTCCAGCATTTGGACCCTCGCTCCTGTCCTCCACAAGCCCAGCCTGAATTTTGAAAGCAAACCTCTGCCACGGACCTCCAGACCTGCTGGAAGGGCAGCGATCGCAGTCCAATGCCCAGCATGGGAACGAGCTGCGTACAGACGGCAAAGGGCAAGGTTCTCCTCACGAAAATCACAGTGAGAGGCTTGAAACACAGCCGTGAGAGCGCGGTGCCTCCATGTGCCTCCCCGGCTCCCTCCGGCTGCTCCTGGGCTGGCCACGGACCTGCTTGCTCTGGAAATGGAGCTGGATCTCCCAGGAGCACCTGCCCCGGAGCAGTCCCTGGGGTGGCTGCCGGCTCAGAGAAACCTGTTTTCCTGCTAGCGCGGTGGATGTCAGCTCTCAGCGATGCACAGCTTCACTGCTTGGGTTTCCTTTCCACCAGTCCTAGGAGCTAGCCTTTAGGAATCAACACGTCTGTCAGGTACAAAGCCAGGAGCCAGACTGTCTTTCGTAGGAGGAGGGCCAAGGCATCTAAAGACAACCCCTAGCCTACCATTTCACAGACTACTCACACCTAAGGGATGCCTCCTGGGGCTATTGCCTTGAATTTTACAAAATAAATCTTGGAGGGTATAATTTAATACTACGTGTCATATGGCAGAGGTCCATGGGATGGTCAAGGAGCACGATACAAAAAATATTCAGCTGGAAATATCAGTTTTCCTACTGTATCAGCATAAGAAGGACTTTTGCAAACATCTGATGTCAGGACTGGTTTGTATTGCAAATGTCCCTGTCTAATCTACAGCTCTATATTAAATAACACACTATCCCATCATGACATTTTGCTTTGCCAGGAGAGCACAATATGTATACGTACATGCTCACAGTACTGCATTTCTGACAGAGTACCATATTAATGACAAATTGCAAGTTTGGTAACACAAGTCAGAAAAAGTTTTAAACCTGCTGGCTTTGGGGAAGTAAGATGAGCTTGTTTAGACACAGAAAAATCGCAACAGCAGACAAAGTCATCGTATGCCATTTGAATAAATATTGATCTTCAAAACTGTAAACAGCTTTGCACTCAGAAGCTGGAGAGCTGCTATAATAGATAATTTCTCAATGCTCTTTCGAATGCATGAGAGCAGCGTTGCTTTCCAGATGCAAGCGGCTCTTCACTCACAGGTCAGCCCATCTTCTGCCGATGGCATTTGCTTAAGGACGAAGCCAGAAGACATCCCCACGGCCAACGTGCTGGTGGTTATCCTATGGAGAGCCATGCTTCTGCTTCTCGCAGCGAGAGAAAACAAAGCGGAAAGTGCTCCAGCCCTTTTCGGAGCGACCTTGACCTGCAACTCCCCTCCCGCCCCTCCGAGCTCTGCTTTTTGTACCCTGCCTCCGTCTCCTCTCACGCTGCATCAAAAAAACTCCGCAGCAGTTTTGGGTCATGTCCCATGCAACAGCATCTTCTCCTCTGCCCTCCTTTCCGTGCTTGCAGCATTTGACTCATCCATGGGGAGAGCTCACGCTCCGGCCAAGCTCTCAGACCCAAAAGGCCTGGAAATATCCAGGGAAATGGGTCCGAGCTGACCACGGGCTCTGCACAGGCCCAGGTTGCAGCAGCAATGCTAAGGGTTTGCTTAGGACAGGCTGGAGTATCTCACTCTTCCCTGCCCTGAATTTAGTTCAAATATTTTACAGGCAATTTTCTATTGAGATGTCAGCCACGCTATCAACCCACCCCCTCCCCTGCACATAATCAAAATATTTTGATAACCGAAAAATGTCAGGCAATACAGCAAATTTTGCAGTAAATAAATACAGCAAATAACTGCAAAGACAAGGAAGGGAGGAGTGGGGAGCTGGTGCCTCTGCACAAGGTTTCCTGAACAACAAAAAGATCCTTTAAAATTACCGTTTCGACAAAAATAGTTATTTTCTACAAAAATACCGCCCCCCCCCCCGTGGAAAAAGGAGGCTGATGGTAGGGAATCTCATGCTGCCGGTTCTCACCTCTCTGCTTTGGAGGGCCAGCGCTCCCTCCGAGAGCACGGCACAGCCCCACGGCACAACCGCGTGTTGGCCCAGCAAATGCCAAGCCGCTCTTCTTTGCAGTAGGCAAGCAGCGATTAGATGAATCGCCTGGCAAATGAGCCCGCAGCGAGATACTAAACACATACCAAATATGTGTGACAAATTGCAATGACAAGGTTGCACTGGCAGGCCGGATGGCGGGTAATGAAATCCCGTCCAGACAGCGCTATGCTGCGGGCACTCTCTGAGCCAAGGGAAGGCAAGAGATGCTGCCAAAAACCCGTCGGCGCGACCACCACACCCATTTTCCACACTGCGCCGAGTGGCCGAGGCCGCTACAAACACTGACGGTGCCCGGAAAGCCGAGGTTGGGACTGCCATGCCACGAACAGAGCTGGCAGGAATCGCAAAACGCCGGGGCTGCTGCACAAGGTCAGATGAAGGAGACCCACAAAGAAACCCAAGCACAAAACCAACCCTTCGGCCTGGTCGCAAGGGACCGAAACGCCGGAGGAAGGGTTAGTGCAGAAGCCAGAGCTCGAGATGAGCAGTTCACTGCGCCGCGTGGGGTAACACAACAACTAAAGGGCATGGCTCCCCGTTCTGCACGTCGGGAACCACGAGGTGCTGTGGCTGTGCACACCCGCGCTTGCTCCTCACCACCCTCCCCGGCACCCCGGGCTGCCCACCCGCACTGCCTCTGCCCCGCACAGCCCCTGCAGACACAGGGACCCCCTTTCCCACGCCAAACCACAGCGTTGGGATGCAGTTTAGGGCTGGCCAGACGCTCACCCAGAAGCAGCCGCAGTTTGTTAGCCCAGCAGCTGTGGAAACTTTCCAGGCTGGGCAGGATGCTCCAGCAGCGAGCCGGGGTGGAGCGGGGTCCGCGTAAGGCTCTCGCTGCAACAGGAAAGCAAGGGCAGCGTGGGCAGCACAGCTCTCAGACCCCGGGGGGCTACTTCCGAAGAGATGTCTCTCTTCAGCCATTTGTCCCTTGCAATGTCCCCTGTCGCACCGACAGCACTCCTCAAAGGGCACGTAACCTCCGAGCTTTTTGCTTTATTCTCCTTCCGCTTGCGGGCAGCAGAGGCGAGCCTGGCATTCGGGCTGGTGCTGGACAAAGAGAATCGTTCCCTTCCAAGAAAGTTTCCTACCGTTGCCACCAGCCTGCAGCCCCAAAGGAGTGGCCACGGCTCGTCCCCGCTGCGAGGAGCAGAAGAACTTCAGCAGGCCACGTTTAATATGTGAGGCGGGGGGACGTTTATTGTTTTAACCGGTTCCATAGCTGCCACCTCTGCAAAGGCATCGCATTTTGTCTATTTGACAAGCCCCAACGGAGCCGGGTGTCTGTATCCCGCGGGCGGGAGGGAAAGCCAACGGGCCTCGGCGCCGCTTGCCGCTTTCCCTGGAGCGAAAGGGCGATGCACCGAGAGCCTGGGGGGGGCTGCTGGGGGGTCAGCACCCAGGCAGGGGCCCCAGCAGGTGTGCCGGTGGGAGGGCAGCGTGGGGGAAAGCAGCAAACGGCTTCGCTGGGGTATTTTGGGCTTTCTGCTTTCAGCCCGAGCGATCTGCGGGGTGCATCTCTGCTTGGAGAAGGCGGCCGTAAAGCATCCATCTGCAAAAATACCCCAGCAAACACAATCCCTCGCCCTCCCCCCCCGCCCCGGTTTCTGCGAGCAGCATTCATTCCTTGCTCTCGCTGTAGATCCGGCATGCCGAGTCCTTTTTCCCCAAGAGTATTCTCCCTTTACAAAGCAAGATCATAAAGCAGTGACATAATCCAAGCTTGGCAAACACTTCTGCTGATGTTAAGCCAGTGCCTTTCGTGGTTCTCGCTGCAGCTTTTGAGTCCACGATATAGATGGCGCAACCGGCTGATTAAATGTGCAGGAGCCTCCCAAGATACCATTTCATTTGAAACGCTGACATTTATATTTGACATTCCAATAAGTGTGGGGCTTTTTTAAAATTTTTTTTTATTTTTAATTAGTTCTCGCAAGGGTGCAGGTCAGACACAGCTACACAATGAAGTTCTCCATAGAATAGCTATGATTCAAACAGATGACTCCTGGCCAAACTTCCTAACCCATCTACCTTGCAGCGGTGCCTCAAAGCCAAATTAATTAGAGGCCACCCACAAGTAGATGTGAGAGGTGTAGGTGAATCTCTTTGCCCATTCATTCCCCGCCACATCTGCTGAGATCTTGACGTACACGCTAAGGGTGAGTGGGAGGGCTTTGGTGCTAAATAAATGACTCGATTCCTTTCGTTTTGGCACCAAAACGCAGCCATCCAGTGAGGCCGAGTAGTAAACAACAGTAGTAATGCGGGGGGGGGTGGGGGGGGAAGCAGCGTATAAGATGCCTCAATGAAGAGGTGTGATTGTTGGCAAAACATGTCCTGTTTGAGTTTATGGGATGTACAGAGTCTTTTTATTAGGGATACTTTTTGCTATTAGCGTAATAAAAAAGGACCAATTGTTTCTGCCGTCTGAGAAAACTCTTGGTGGAACAGGCAGAAATCCAGGAATAATTAAGAAAATAATAGTGCACACCCAACAAGAAAAACATTATTTGTTTAAAGACAAAGTCCCTCCAGAATACTTGGTAGTGATTGCGTTTCTTTCACAAGGGGGGGGGAACCCTTCTAAACGAAAAGCAGCAGCCATCAGCTAGTTTCTAAGATCTCGAGTGGAAAAAGCGCAGGGCTAATACCCTTCAGTGGTAAGACTTTTTCCGTTTTCACCGCTCTTATCAGCCTTTGCAAGTTGCAAAATAATAGTGTTTTGCCCTTACATGTTTCCATCAGAGGATCAGAAGCGCTTCACGCAGCAGAATTAATTGAGCTTCTCTGCTCACCTGTGAGAACAGAGCAATTATTTAGCAGCAGAGTTTGGGGTGTTTTTGCTGTTTGGGGTGGAGGTAGAAGTAAAACCTGCAACAGGAAGGTCACGAACCCACCAAGCCAACAAGAGACTTCACAGCTTTGCCCGTTCCCAGCGATGGACGTGACGAACCTGGAAGTTTCTGACCTCCAGATCCGGTTTCTCCCTTTGGAAGGGACCACTTTTCCCCAGACCTCAGCTTGCCGGGCTTCCCACCGGCACAAATTACCATCCTCCCAAGATCTGACTCTTTGGATTAAAAAATCCTCAGAAAACCGTGTCTCCAAACGGCCCGTCTTCGCTGCGAGCGTGTCATGGTGCCAGCCCGCACCCGGGATGTGCGACGTGGGCTCCAAAATCCTGCTCCCATCGCTCCTGTGTGACGCCGGGCAGGTTTTAAAGCTGTGCCAGCCGCACAGGGGAACACGGCGGGGAACATCTCCTGAGCCTGCGGGCTGGGGAGAGGAAGGCTGCGAAATCAGTGTTTGAGGAGAACTCGAATATCAGGCTAAGGGGGGTGGGGGGGTGGGACGACCCAATTATAAACCTCGCTCTGATATCCTGTGCAGCGCATGGAGAGAGCCACGCTGAATAACAAGAAACCACATTTTACCCAGCCAGGACTGAAAGAGCATCATCCCTCCTCTGGATGGTTTGTGAGGGGCCGCCTGCCACGGGGGGAAGAGGCAGTGGAGCGAGCCTGTCTGCACGAAGGGCAAAGCTGAGCTTCCCCGTCAAACCCGTGCAGCTCTCGTGATTTTTCCAGTCTTTTTAATTTGGGGGGGGGGGGGGGGGGTGGGGGGGGGGGGGGGGGGGGGGGGGGGGGGGGGGGGGGGGGGGGGGGGGGGGGGGGG
>JAVKLA010000039.1:15472884-15506037 GCA_034782735.1 Sagittarius serpentarius | reverse complement strand
CCCCCCCCCCCGGGACGCCTTTGCCTCCTGTTTTTTTTATTATTAACAATTTTTTAGTTTTTTTTTTTTGTTTTGCGTCGCGGGGAGCCGCGCCCGCCCCCCGCAGGTGTGGCTCGGGGCTGGGCTTTTTGGGGGCTGTTTTGTTTTGGTTTTTTTTTTCCCATTTCTCTCTCTTTTTTGGATGTTTTTTAAAGAAAACCCCGGGAGCCCGGTGGCTGTCGGGCCTGCGCACCCCCACGGCCACCACCCGCTCGCCTCCCGCCGCCAAAGCGGGCGCACGTGAGAAAATAGTTTTGTACATTAAAAAAAATACTGCTATAACCAAAAAATAATTCAGCGAAATAATTTGAAATTATTTTTTTTTTTTTAAATTGGCACCCAGCTTTTGCTATTTTTTTTTTTTTTCCCCCTTGCTGGTTACTTGCTTTATACAGGAAATTTGAATATCCTGGCGAAGGCCGACTTCCAAGCGCAGCTTTGCTGCGCTCGGTGAGCTGCGGTGATGGGAGCAGCGCACGCCCCGCTGGGGTTTTTTCCCTTTTTAATTTATCCCAAATATAGTGTTTTTCCCACATGTGCGTCAGATACGTAAAGACAATTTTTTTGCGTTTGGAGAGTGAGTTTTCCAAGGTTAAAACACCCCCCCCCAAAAAAAAAAAAAGAAAAAAGAAATAAATTGTGCTTGTGTGTTGTATGCATGTGTACGTGTGTAGGTGAGGGACCATCTGCCAAGTTTCATCATCTTCTGCTCTGAAGAAATCCAAAGAACTCCATTGTGCACCATCAACTGCGAAAGTCTGTATTTAGTTAATCCACTTTGGTGGGAAATACAGTAAAACAGAACTGCTAATGCAATAAACATTTATGAAATATAAGAGGGAAGCTTTAAGTAATGCTTCAGGCAAACTGACCCAAATATATAAAACAAAAAAAAATATAAAATTACTGCGTGTTTGTTATGTTTTGAGTTAATGTTCATCTGACAAAAAAAAAATGTTTTGTTTTGTTTTGTTTTCTGTTTTTAACAAATAAACTTTATAGGAATCGGGCTTCCAGATCTGTCCCTTGTTGTTTAAAACTGGATGAGATGACAATGCAAAAAAATGGAAGTAACAAGAAGCATCATACTTTTCTTCTCCTCAGCAGTGTTGAGAAAAAACTGTGGATCCTGGAATTTTACTGTGGATTTTACTGGTTTTCTGGAGTACTGTAAGTTGAAGTCTTATCCTGCAGGCCTTTGCGAGCGCCAGTAGCTCTCCGTCGTATTAACAGCCTCCTCTCGATAAATACAGTTGATCCTGCTAGTAACAGTATCGGGGTCGAGTTTCAAATCGAGTAAAGTTAACGAATTAATTTTTTGCGTTATTTGAATTTGCCCTTTGTAGCGGCAGTTCGGTTTCGGGTGTTCTGCCCCACCCAAGAGCATGTTAATGTCGTGTGGTTTAACGCGCGAAAGGTACGCCGTGCTAAAATTAAAACGTAGCTCTAGTGTGCTGTTACTTGTATGAAACACTGCTTCGCTGACCTCTTTCTGGGCAAATTAGTGAGAAAAAATTTTTTAATAAAGCATAGGAGAAATTACCCGCTCTCGTATAGCTCTGATCTGCGAACAGGGAGAAAGCATATTTTATGCATTTATTTTGTGCCACCCAGGAAGAAGTCTTAGCTGGCTAAAACACGCGTAACAGCGATTTTCACGTGATGTGCGCGCGCCGAGGAGATGCGCCGTAGTTGCCTGTGCAAATGAAAGTAACTTGGCTGCGCGCAGTTCCCACGTCTGGCTGTTCGTGCTCTTAATAGTCATTTCTCTTCACGCAGCCCTCGCCTGGCTTCAGCAGCCTTGCGAGGCAAGTCGTATCGGAAATGTAATAGCTGGAACCATTTGGTGGTTGTCGGTCAAGCATCGGGTCCAATTCCAGCTATTAGTCACATCTGTAAATATTAATATGGGACTTTTGTTTAAATTTCATTGTGCAAAGGGAGGCAGGAACGAAAGTGGTGTGATTTTTCAGACCCAGGCAGATACAAAGTGTTTTGGTGGTGCTACTCGCCCCCTTATTTTCGTTTTGTTACCGTAATTGTGTCTCGCTAATTAATGTCTGGGACCTTCAGCTGTAACGATGATTTATTTCAGTCTGTTAGTAAAATAGTAAGTGCCTCTTTTTTTTTTTTTTTTTAATTCTTCTTTCAAATGAGAACAATGACTTCAGGGTTTGTTTGTGCGTGTGTCCTGAAAAACTGTTCGATAGCAGAGTTTGGTTTTTTTTTCCCTGTGCGTTTTATGTATGTATACATGTATATATAGGAAATTCTTAATATTTACTTGCCTTTGAGCTTACCTAGCCTTGAAGCGTGCGAGTCGGTGAAGGCTCTGTATGCAAATCTGTCCTGTCATGGGCTCTATATTTATTTCCTTTCCTTTCCCATGGCACTCTTTCTCACTTGGGTTCCCCCCGCCTCTTTTTTTTTTTTTTTTTTCTGGTTACAGTGTCGGTGAGGAGGGACTAGGTTGTGCTTTAAGGGAACCCTGTATTTCAGGGTGAATTTGTTTTGGTTTTGCGTGTGTATTTGGGCTTGGGGCAGGGGGGGTGTTTTTTACTTAATTGCCCAATATACTTTGGCAAGCAGAAGTTGCATTGTTTTGTGAACTACATTAATGGATTTCTGCATGTCAAAATTCCCCAGTTATTTGGGGGATTTAATTAAACCTCCGTAGGTGGCTGGCTTACGTAGGGGATAGGTAGAAGTCTCAATTGCTAGAAATAGCTGGTGTGCACACCGCAGGCGTGGAGCTTGTGGCAGCAGAAGAGCTGTTGCGATGCTTTTGCATCGAGGTGGAGCTTTTGGGGCAGTTCTCTTTGATATTTGGGGCTACCAGTACAGGGGGACACGTCTGTTCCTGGCTGTGGTGGGTGCTGCTTGAAGATTGGGGGTGTTCCTGGGGTGCTGCCTCCCGCCAGCACCAAGGGGCTGAGTGCCCGACAGTGCCACCGCAAAACCCCCGACCCCAAATAGCTGCTCTGCATCTTACCTACTTGTCCTAGGGGTGGTTTATCACCTACATCAGCATAAATAAGCTGTTACCTTTGCTTCTGGCCTGCTAAGGCCAATAGGTTGCTCTTGCTGCTGCTGTTTTAACCCCTTCGGGGGGGGGGGGAAGGTGAGGCTTGCTGCCGGCCGTGGTTGTGCCCGGTGGCTTTCCCACTCGCCCCTGGTGCTGCCGTTGGTTTTGGCTGGCAGGAGCCGTGTTGTCCCTCCTTGCTGTACAGCGCCCGGGTTATGGTGCGGGGTGACCAGTACACCGTGGGTACCGCTGCCCACAGTCACGCTCCGAGGGGCAATGGTGCCAGTAGCCCTGACTGCAGGAACAGGGAGAGGAGGGATGCGATCGCTCTTTAAGTGCTGCTTCATAGTCTGCCCTATCTGGAGGTGAAAATGTGAGGGTTTTTTTTTGTTTGTTCCCCCCCTGCCCCAATTTTAAAAACGTTTGCCCCCATCTGAGCCATTGTGGTCTGTGCATGCCTAGGGAGGCGACCGCTCTGAGGCTGCCTGAGAGACCCCGTCCCCCCTCCCGAAGCGCGGCGGTGCCTCTGCGAGCACCTCAAACCCTTCTGTGTGTTGCTTTCTAGTTCCCATTGAAACAGCGATTGCCTCGTGTCCCGGGAGAGTCAATGCAGAAGGAGCCGACGCGCCTGCCTTCAAAGGTGAGTTGGGAAGGTAAGCTCGCGTGCCCGGCTTGCTCCAGAATACCTGCAGCACCTGCATCCGTCTGGATAAATGCAGGTTCCTCTGAAGCGTGTATCCCTTTCTTGGGCACCACAGGTGACGTCTCGGAGAGTTCGAGATAAACCCAAATCATCCTGTTCACCTGCCATCTTTCTGATGTAATATTGAGAATCCAAAGCAAAAACTTAAGTTTGAAAGAGGCTAAAGTGGGAGATGGGATGATTCAAACACAGAGATTTATTGCTTAAAATAATCATGCTGTCATGTCATAAACAGGCATATGTATTTCGCTGCCTATCCCAAAGTTCCACTCGCCCAGTACTCAAGCGCGAATGTTGATGTTTCTCTCTGTGCTAGAGAATAGGCTCGTGGAGGTGTACTGAGCCCTCACTTTGGAAAGTCCTCCTTGCTGAAGAGAGCTCTTGCTCCTCTTGTTGAACTAGGCTAAAGACTGGTTTATATAAAAACATTAATTAAAATGTGAACCTCATATACAATCAAAATGGATTCTGGAGCTGAGCTTGTTTGCTATTGCTTTTCTCTTTTTTTTTTTTTTTGAGTCACTTGAAGAGATGAAAGAAATAAGACTACACAGGTACAGTCAAGTAAAACATTGCTGCAGAAATCATTAATGGTAAAATTATGTGGGGGGTTGTTTTGTTTTAGCTCGTGCAGGTTTAACTTTCTCTGGGTACTTAGTGTTGCAGTAAGTTGCAGTTGCTCGTTAGAGAGTTGGACCTGGTGCTATCGGTATTGAGGACACTGAAGTGGTGAAAAAATACTGCTTTTTTTTGTTGGCAAATATTTGATTTAAAATTTGCAATAAATTGGCACGGGTCATGAGAGCTTTTGAAATTCCTATTTTTAAGTTTGCTAAACAGGGACTAGGAGGAGGACAAACTGCAACTCTGCTAACCGGCGTGTTTAGCGCAAGGGGACAGCACAAGCATTTGAACTAATGGCGTCATTTCTGACATTGTTCAGGTTTTTTTGTGATGCTGCTTTTTAAGAAAATGAATTGAAGGAAGTTGTCACATAACTGGGGGGGGGGGGGGGCAGGTAAAGTTAAAAGGAAACACAAAATATGTCAGGCTATCTGCACGGCTCCTGTACAGCCCTCACAGGCTGGTGTGTAAGTGCCTCTGGCAGCTGCGTGCTTCAGAGCTACAGCCTGCTTTCTGCCCTGTGCTGGTATTTTCTTCTCTGGTGCAGGCAGGGGAGGCGGTGAAGTTCCAGGGTATCTTTAATTTCTGGTTGCATAAGGTTTGACTATTGAAATATTAAATAATCACAGTCAAGTCTTTAAAAAAAAAAAAAAAAAAAAACCACACACAAAAAAACCCCCACGTGATATTTTAGATTTCTGAAAAGCCAAAACAAGCCAAATAAAAATATTTTAAGGAAAACTTAACAGGTTTGAACTGTTGGAATCTGGATTTAGGTGTTAACGTTGCGACTCCTGGAAAGTCCTTGATGTTCGGCAGCCCCTGAGAGGAAAGTACAAGGTAACATTTCCCCAGAGATGGTTTGGAAGGGCCAGGAAGGTCTGCGGGATCTGCTGCAAAAGCAGCAGGTCTGCTGAATCTGACACTGTAGGCTTGCTGAGGCCTAAATATTTTTGTGGGTGGGGGGAGCAGTTTATTTCTGATTTTCCTTCTGAAAATGGTTTGTTTGCACTTTGTAACTGCTTGTTCTCTTATAGTTACAGACTTTCTGATAGCACCCGTGAAGAAAAAAAATATGTCCCGTGGTGGTAATGCATGCACGTTAAATGTCTTCATTGTAGAGTGGTCTTCAGTACCTTATATCATGGTTTAAAAATATATATATATATATATATTCAAAATACCATTTGGAATGTCAACATTCAGTGGGCTTTGAGGAGATGTAGCAGCACATCATGGTTTGTAGGGACAAGGAGATACAGACCATTCTGGGCTGCCTCATTACCTCAAGGATAAGACAAGAAAGTGAGCTTCTGGTTATCATAGATGTGGAAGCTAACGCATTCCCATGTATCTCTTTAGTTCAGTTGAACAGGTATGTGTAGATAAGTTCTCTTGGTGCTTGTGTCCGTGCACATCTTTTGCAGCTACAAATACATTCCCGAGGAGTTTGTGTGTGCGTGTGTGTCTCAGCGGGGCTGGCCCTGCAGGCAGGAAGGACTTGTAGCCGCTTTTTGTTCTCCAACATGGGGATGGCCGATGGTGGCTTGAGCACTGTGCCTTCAGCTGGCACCTCACCCCCTCACCTATTGCTCTTTGGTCCTTTCCCTGGCAAAAGATCGGCCAAGGTACTCTGTTGCCCTGTGTTTGGGGGGGGGAAGAGGGGGTCTGGAGGCCATGGAGAGGCACTAGGATGGAGAGCTGTCAGCAGTGCTCTAGCAGCACGTAAATACTGGAGTTTGGGTTTGCCTGTTGCTCTCCAGTATTGCATTGCTGCTTTAGTGAGGCTGGAAATTGGTCCCTGCCGCAGGAGCTGGGGCTCTGGCTGTTGGGGTGCTGCCTTGGCACCCCCACCGTGCCTTCCACACTGCTGCTCAGGGGCTTTCGTCTCCCACACCAATAAACCACTGCGGAGGCAGCAACGAATGAGGGCTTGGTGTCATTAATGGGGAGGGGGCAAGGGGAGGAGGCTGCACCCTGACCCCCCCCACCCCCTGCCAGTGGGTGCCCCGGCCCAGGGACGGAGCGGGCAGTGCACAGAGGCTGGGGGCTGGGAGATGGTGCCAAGCCCTTCCCCACCATCTCTGGGGGGGGGGGGGGGATGGGGACCCAAGGGGTAATACTGGCCCCTGGGGGCTTCCCCCTAGCTGCACCCTGCCTCCAGCAGCCAGGGAGGGGAACTTCAGCTGGGTGGGAAGAAGGAGGGGGTCCTGTAGTTGCGCCTGGGGAAGCCCTGCTGTGGCAGGGACGACCTTCCCCCAGAGCCGTGCAGCTCCCCCAGCCATCATTGGGGTACCCAGGTCAGGCACAGCTGTGGGGGGGGTGGGCTGCCAGTGCCCAGCACCCATGCAGCATCTGGCAGCACTTTGGCCATGGTGGAAAGAGTTTGGTGGGTCCGGAGGGACTGGAGCACCTGAGGGTTTGTCTGCAGACCCAACACTGCAGCGGTGAGCTCCTCCAGAGCAAGCCCAGCCCCAAAGTGAAAGGTTTTTCCTTCCTCTGCACTTGGCATCACACCACTTGCAGCTTCGCAACCCAGCGGGAGCAAGGTATAGACACGGGAACTGCCGTGGGGTCAGGGATGCCGCTCCTGGGGAGGGCTGGGATGGTGCCTTCCTGGTCGAGCATCCGGCCTCTGCAGTGGGAAGGAGGTCGCCTGTCCTGGCAGTCATGGTGTGTCATTAACAGCCCCAGTGCTGCGGTCTCCTGTGGAGCGTTGGTGGCTGAGAGTCCCAGAACATTTGGTTTTTCAACTCTTTTTAGGAAATAATAAATCATGGTCAATAGTTGGGGGGTGTGGGGGGGTGGCAGGGGAATATCCTCTTGCTGATTTACAGCTTGATTGCGGCTGCTGGTCTGCGCAGCGAGCATCCGTAGTACCAGGAGATGGGCACAAGGGACCCCCCAGCACACAAATGTTTATGGCACAGGGGAGGTGCAAATGCAGGTGCATGGGTAGAAGCGGTTTTGAAAGCTTCTACCCACAAACAGGTCAAAGTCACAATATTTGGACACAACCAACCCGTTTCCAATCATGCAACACACCGGTGTTCTTTCACTTGTGTCCGTAAAATGGTTTATTCCTGCTTTCTGCAAGTCAAGCCCTAAATCACTGTATATAATACTGCTTTCCCTCGGGAAAACAACTTAATAACTTGGTTTGAAGGGAAGTTGGTCAGTGAAGCAATGAATTCTGTGCTTCTATACTTTTATTATTTAATTTTACATCAGATTTTTTAGAAAAGTTTTCTGGTTTTAGCGTTTATAGGTGGAGTGTAAGAGTTAAAAATCAGGTTTATTCCTTCTTTTTAGACCTTTCTGTTTTGGTCAGTTTGATTTTACTCAGCTAGAAAAAGAGATTTCCACCTCATTCACAAACAGAAGACTCCTGCTAAAACTGTGCTTTCAGGCTACAGGCTCCTGCCAGGATCAAAATGACTCAACAGTAATGGGAGAGTAAAAGCACCACAGAGTTTTCAGAGCAGCAGGCAAGAATAAAATTGAGAGGCTAACTCAAGCCAATAGGAGAAATGATCCCAGGGGAGATAGAAAAATGCACCCGTGGAGGTGGCGGAGCTGTGGGTAAGCAGCACCGTGCTGTGGGAGCAGTCCCTGCCTGACCCCCTGGCTTGGGGCGATGGACGTGCCGAAGCCGGGGCGCAGGGGTGTCGGGAGCGAGGGCTGAGGGTGCAGGACGGGGCTTTGCATCTGCTGCAGCTGAGTCCCACGGTGCCTGGCGGGCATCGTTAGCTCCCCTGTGCTGCTCCCAGTACCTTGTGAGCGTGTCTCTGCTCTGCTCCAAATATTTCAGGATATTGCCAATTATTAATACAGAAAGCCCGGGGGGTAGACATCCAGCTGTGCTTTTCTGTCTGAGAAGCTGGGGAAGCTCGTGTCTTTTTTTTTTCCCCTTAAATGTAAAAGCTTCCCTTCAACATGTTTGCAGGTTGACTTCACTACTGCATTTGAGCACAAACCACTTGGGGCGGGGGCGGAAAAAAGGCAATAAATGCCCTTGCAGAGCATCCCTGGTCTGACTCCAGTCACCCGGAGACCCTTATCGCACTGCACTGCTGCAGGCACGGCATTGCCGCGGCAGCTCTGTTAAGTGGCTTGCAGCCGTGCAAAGGGGCAACAGCACACGCGAAGCAACTTGAGCAAGCTTTTCTGTTTGTATAGGGTAAAGCAAGATGTATTTTTTTTGCTTAAATATGAAGTCTGCTGCATCAGGATTGTATGTGACCACTGTGGAGGAAAAGTCTTTGAGCTTCCTCAGTAGTTTTTGGTGTGATTTTATAAACAAGCTGGAAGGCGGCAGTTCCGTCTGGTAGGCAAATACACACAGCACATCATTACATCGCTGCATGGCTGCTGGGTTTAGAAGATAGACACTGGGTAAGCATATTAATGGCACACTTCTACACCAATCTTTTTTTTAATTTCACCTAGACCAAAACCCTCCCACATACTAAGACTGAGGTTATGTTACTCTGCTCGCAGTACCAGGTACCTCCGTTAAGAGAGGCAGTGGTGTGGGAGGCAAATGAGGTGTTGCAGATTCCTGTAAACACTAAAAAAGCAACCCAAACAGCCACCTTATCTACCTTCAGTGTTTTCCTGCTCACCTCCTTTGATGCAAAAGGAATTTTTGGCAAAGGTTAGCCACTCATTGTGGTATCCAGCATTATCTTGCTTTCCTTGCACTTCTTGCCCACCCACCTCATCTGCTTTTCCTCAGCTCACATCCAGCGTGCTCTGAGCCAGGACTGGCTTTTGTAGGTGTTTGTGCAGTGCCTTGCAGAACAGCAGCTCCCAGTGCTAGACGTTAGTAAGTTCGGGTCCTGCTCTTTGCACTACGGAGGAGAAGAAACACTTTGTATGCCTCACTCTCTCTTACCAAGGGTAATTCTGGCTAAAAGTTAGGTGATTCTAATTGTGTACCCAGTTATGCAGCTGGCTTCAGTGGGAAGCCGCCAGTACCTCCGATGCAAAGCTGCATGAAAGACAAAATTGCCTTGGGTTAAATTAAACGTGGCAAGTAGCAGCCACATGGCAAAGCAGAAGCCAGCTCACCCGCTCCACCGGTAAGGGTTTGCTAAAGCGAGAGTGCGATGACCAGAGCAAACGATGGCACGGGCGCCCTGATGACTCAGTGGTTCTTGGCAACAAACTCACCAAATGGAAGAAAAATACAAGTTCAAGTCTTCTCGGTTCTGAAGCAAAGTGTAAAAGACAGTGCGCTCAGCAATTTCTCATGTAAACTCATGTTCAAGTAAGAGAATATTGACTGTTATTCAAAATATGGTTCAAGTAGAGCATATATTAATTTATAAACAGTCCAGAGCGAGTTGTCCTGCCGTATATTCTGCGAGAGAAAAATAGCTTCCCCTTCATACTGAAAAGAAATAATTTGAGTGTGGACAACTGCTAGGCAAGGTCTGACGGCAGGGAGGGGACTTGGTGGTGCGGAAGATGCAGCTAGACAGGAGGGGGTTTGTGGTTATTCTTGACTAGAAAGCACAAGATGGTTTTCTAATTGCAAGCATAAGGAGTTTACACTGCAAAAGGTAGTTCTACCTCGTATTTTGTATTCTCTGATTGCTATTGGGTACTTTGCATTTTTGTGAACGGAAGAGAAAAAACTGGCGAGGAAGGCAATCGAGGAGAAAAGATCTGATAAAGGCACTGCAATGTACATTTAAAAGCGCACACGCACAGCACACACACACTGCCCCCCCCCCCCACCTGCCTCCTCCCTGCCTTAGAGCTGGCTTTATCACATTCCAGCTCCTCAGATGGGAAGCAGCCAAGTGAAGCATCGGCAGCAGCATCGCTGCTCTGGCGCTCCCCAGGCCTCGCAGGTTACCCAGCGCAAAGGCAGCATGTTTCATTGCTACCCAGAAAGTCCGTTCCCAGGAAAAAAAGGATTTTATCCCTCTCCGAACTGAAGGACTGCTAAGCCAACACCTAGTGCTGATGACAAACCCTGCCCCAGCTGCTTCGCCGGCTGCGTGCCGGCCGTGCTCGCAGCAGAGGGCCGCCATCCCAGCGGACGCTGGGGCTCCGGGAGCAAACGCAGCTCCACGCCAGCGGCCGCGGCCGCTGCACAACGTGCAGGGCGTTGGCACGCTCACCCATGCACAATCAATGGGGAGACACGATGCTTTCAGTGGCAGGAACAGGTGAAGTAAACAGGGTTACTTTGCTGCCGTTGAGTAGCAAAATACTGTGGGAGAACTAAGTTTTGTCCAAGTCTTTTCCAGAAACAATTCTCTAGCATTCCCACTGGCGCTCCTGAGATTTTGGGATCATAAATCGGGCACGGACAAGCTACCCAGCTGTAAGAAGCCTACCTAACAGCGCTGGGACCGGAGCGGGAAATGCCTGGTTCCTTATTTAATAGCTGGCCCCTTATTTATACACACAGACACTATCTATTGGGGTATTTTCCTGACTATATTTGTGAAGGGCAGGGGTGGGGAACTGCTAGCTGTCGGAAGGCACAGACTGTCAGGGGAAACCCCCCACACCTCATGCCCAAACTTGCAGCTTACGCACACAGCAATTCGCGATAGGCCACCTGGAGATACGCAGAAGACACAAGCTGGTTGGTTCACTTTCTGGTTATAGTGGGGGGGGGGGCGGGGAAATAACGATGCCACCAATAATCACTTGTTTGTTAGATAAATACCAGCCTCTTACTGGAACAGGTCCATCTACTTGCAGCTTGATTTACTCGCCATCGCAGGCCTGCCTCTCCTACCCCGCTCTGTAAGGATTTCCACCTTCCGAGAGGTTTCAGTTCACCAGCTGGTGTTTTACCAGAGCAAAGCCCATGCACAAAAGTGTGTTTGCAGCCATTCAACTGTATCCCCCAACGCACAACCCTTGCACCAGCCTTTTCTCGCTTGGCAGTTGCTAGCCTGATTCCTTTCTCAGCTTCCCTAAGGCTGAAAAATCCTCACTGCCAGTTTTACATCGCGCCGAGTCTTTGTGTTTTTCCAGCCCTACCCTCTTCACCTGGGTGGCTGCAATGACTATGACCTTACTGGGTACTGGGCATTTTTACAGAGCTAGAAAGCAATTTCCCCCATCAGAACAATCATCAGACTACATCAGAAATTAAATAAATTTAAAATCCTTAAACACTGCAAAAAAAAAAAAAAAAAAAGACCACCGTGATTTCTCATTTGCTTCTAAAGGTAGTTGCATACAGTCGAGATCTGATCTTGCAAGGTGCAACCAGAACGGGCATTGAAGGCAGTCAGACACAGCAGAAACAGTCCTTTAATGAATCATGAGTAACCAGCACCCTGTCAGTAGTGTTAGATCCTCACTGCTGGGTTACTGCATGCTTGACAGGATTTTCAGAGCATAATAGACAATGAAACACCAACATTTAATCCATCAGGATATACAATTACAAGACAACTGAAAGATCCTCATTTGCCTCAATTTTCAAAACCAGGATTCCCGCCCCCGCCCCTACACCCAGTGAACTGCCAGCTCCCTTCACATGAAGACTTTTCACCGCATGTCCCAGCTCTGTCTAGAGCACTTTAGCTTCTCATCAGTGTGAATTCAAAGCAGGAAGAATAAACACTCCAAACCAGAGCTACACATTTCTGCTACCAAGTCAGGCAGCCTCAGTGGTCTGCGGCAGGCGAGAATTATCAAAATGTACAGAAACACCAGATGTCACAGGGTGAGACAGTATAGTAAAGCCTGTAAATATTCACAATTATTTTTCCAGCATACATTTGTGATTCATAAAATGTGGGACTATAATGAATTTCAAATGCCACGTAAACGTTCAAATGCAAGATCTTCTCTGTGCTTTCATCATGTTTTAACAATATATGACTGGATTGCATGAAGTTGGCATTTAACTTGCAAAGGTGTGACTAAAACCCCAGCCTTTTAACCAAAATTACTGAATAAAAAGCAACTGCATTTTCAACTTTTTTCAAGTGAGAATTTATCTTCCTGTGGTGCGCACACACAGGTGCTATAAAAGGCAGCAGTATGTTACAACTGTTCTAGCAAGGGCAAGAGAGTGGATAGCTTTTTCTCTGAACAATTTTCATAGAGGGTAACAAAAGCTTTTGAACAAGGAATCCCTCTGGGGTGATAAACTTCATCTGACCAGTGCCTCTGTGAACAAAGTGGGGGGGGGGGGAAAGCACCTGTTCTCCAGCACTTGAAATGTGGGAACACAGAGGAAGATTTTGTGTTTGGTTTTTTTAAATAGCGACCTTTTCCATCAGACACAGGCGAGGTTTGTTAGAAGGCAGAGCCAGGCTCCTGCAGCATCTCTCCTGGGGTCAGCGTAGCTCCAGCGTTATCTTCCCAAACCTCTTCTGCGAGTACACCATGTGCACGCCTCCATCCAGTTCCCACCCCTGCCCCCAACAGAGCAGCAATTTCCCCACTCCAGCTACAGTTTGGAAGATAAACCCCTTGTTATGACTAACTTAACCTCTCCCAAATCACAGCATTTGAATAACTGTCTTAACCAAGACAGGAAAAGACTTCAGGCTAGACTAATTTAAGGGTTTAGTCCTAAAAGATATTGAACATCATCAATTCTCATTGTTTTCCTGTGTAAATAGGTACTTTTAAGCCACTGCTAGTGTAATCTCTAGCTGCCATGAATTTACTTCAAAACACATTGTGAAGTAGGAACTATTAAGAAGGTTGAAGAAAACATCATTTTTTAAGATTGAACCTGAAGTTCAACCAGAAGTAATGAAAAGTTGAGCGGATGTAATAATTCTCGACGGAGTTTATATTTTTCTATGTTGCTTTTGTGTTTTCTCTTCTTGGAGATGCACCATGTATTTTTGCAACAAGTCGTCCCAGGGACAGTGCAGGTTCTTGAAAAGGCATATACGCAAACATTATTTAGGACATCAAGAAATACAATCAGTCTTTGTAGTACATTTGGAAAAAAACCTCTTTGGAACATTAACTATAACATTGCAGTGTTCCCATATTTGTTAATGAGAATTCTGATTTACAAATAGATCTCCTACACATTGTGGTCATTTAAGCTAAATTACATCGTGTGAATTAGTCATATTTTAGGTCTGCTAGTAACTACTACAGTTGTAACTGAGCACGTCCATGGATGGACAACAATGCGCAGTACTTGGAAAAGTACAGAAACATGACTTATCTTCAAAACCACAGAAAAATCTTTCAAACCAGGCTGGCAAAAACTTCATTATGTATTAAGCACTGAGCAGCGTTAAATCCAAGCGTACAGTGGAAGAATCCACGCGCAGAAGTAGAAGAACTGTGTAAGTTAAGGGACCAAAAAGCCCAGCACAAGGACGAGGTGTGCGATAAGGTGCCATGTTTAGAATTAAACTCGACATGAACAGAGGTGTTCATGAAACAAACCCAAATGATTACTTACAAACTGGTTGTGGCTTTTTTTCCCCACGTTTATGTGTTTAATGAACATATCATCTCCACTCTTCATTTTTGCCAGAACAGAACAAAGGACAGTACTTAAACCATTGTCTGCGAAATCTAGTTTGGTTATAGAATATGCAAATGTTTCAGTGTTTCGCCTCAGCACTTTATCATCTCTCTTGTAGACAGCATAATGTTAACCAAAAGCTCTACAACGATAACAAATGTAGAGTCTGCCTTCACTGTCACGAACACTTATGAAAAATATTACTGAGAAGAAAATTTCAAGAGGACTTTAATATACAGAATGAGTGGTATAGATGTATGGGCCTTATTTTAAAGAGACAGCCTTTATTTAAAGTACTTTGTTTTGTAGATCTTATAAAGTAAACATTACAATACTTTTTCACAAATATATTAAAATTGTTTAAATTTAAAAGGCAACTCCACTGACTGATGGATCTTTTTAAAGAAAAAAAAAATCTAACAGAAATAGGCAGCTCAACTAAAACTAGATTTTAAACATTCTGTTTTGTCATTCCATCTCCTTTAAAAAAAAAAACAAAAACAAACAAACAAACACAAAATAAACAAGACATTTTTCACACAGACTTCCTTTACAGCAATAAGGCAACTCCAGGAGATCTGAATGACCTCCTTGGAGATTACAGATACTGTAACTGGCTGCTCCTCATGCTTTATAACACCCAAAGGTGCAATGAACACAATCACATTTGTGCATGAAAATATAAAACTTAAATTACAGATTTTAAAAATATTACTAATAGACTTCCCTATCATAAAATGTTTTACATTTACAGTACTTGAACTATTTCAGTTCTGGGTTGATGAGGTTTAAGCAATTTACCACTGCAAGAGTTAGACTCTGGAGCTCACAAACAGCACAACCCAACCAGGGGCAGCAATAGTCGGTAGACTCATAGTGCAAATCAAAATAAGGAGTGCAGAATTGCACTAGTTGTTTACATTTCTAAAATATAAATGAACAAGACGAGCTCTTATATTGTACATGCAATAAATTATAGTAAGCATATGACAATGGGGCTGGGGCATTCTACAATTTTAGCTGGTGTACCAGAGTTGAAGCCTGTGAAAGATAGGACTCAGTAAACAAAACATTTCAAAGCTCTGTTGTCATAGCACTTGCACTACGCTTTCACGCTTTGTACTTCTGCTTCCCCGTCTCGCTGATCACACAGATATGCTGAAACAAAATAAAATAAAAATCTCCTGTTAGAAAAGTAATGTAAAAGACCAATGGTTTACCTCCATATTCAATAATGTGCTTCTGAAAAAAATACAAGCATGCTATACATGTTTCAGTAGGAAAGAATCTTGTGATGATGATCACGCAGAAAAACTCAAGCCTTTTTTGTCTAAAAACCTCAACATTGTCTTCTTTCTCCTCCCTCTAACTGTCCCACCCAACGTCTGCTGGATCTGGTGAGACCCAGACGAAGAATTAATGACTTAGAATAAAAAGTGAACTCCTCTTAATTTCCAAGGTCTCTCTTCTCTTATTCTGACATAACTAAGCAAATGCACTTATTTATTGTAGACATCTGGTAAGGTAAGAAACTTCACATTATTTCAAAGTTGACAGGAGATGTGTAGCCTTCATTCTGCATGCAGCAAAATAAATTTTAGTTTTCTAAGAGCCCCAAAATGCTGTCCTGCTGCTCTAGGGTTTGCTTCTCGTCGTTGCATCACCAACAGAACAGATTTGCACACAAGGCATGATTTACAGAGGAGGGAGAGTGATGTGAGGAGACTTCCTTTCCTTTCTCCTCCCTAGTTTTAAATGGACAAAAACATACGGGAAAAATTACTTACGTTCAAATCTCTAAAGTATTCATTGTAATCTAGGGCGTATCCCACAACAAATTTGTCTGGCACTTCAAATCCAACAACTGAAAAAGACCATAAGTCACCAGTATGTTAGAAAAGAACTTCCAAGAGTTCACTAGACCTTTTTACAGAGGCAATCTGGAATTTTATAGGTATGTAAGCATCCTAACTCGTTTTATTTCTTCCACTCAAGCACCCTCACATTAATGTTCGAGCTATTTTAAAATTTTAACTTCTTTGTTGATTTAATTTATCAACTAAAGCAAAAATTAAATGGATGTGTTTATTGGTTCCCACGCTGCAGCGTGGTGCTAGCACGCAATACGCAAGAAATGAGCACTTACATCTACAGACGGTATTATTATCAGAACATAAAATTCCTTGAAAATGTCCTGCAACTTTGTAAATACATACAAAAAGAGCCAATACTTCCCAGCACTTCCTAGATGCCTGACAGGCCAGTGCAGCAGCAGTGGAACTGGTAAGCACGGCACAAGTCACCCTCACAGTAACATTCAAAAGGCAGCACCCCTGGGAGCTGGACCTGTGCCTCAGGCAGGGCTGCAGGAAGGGTACCCAAAGGCATAATTGAGTAGGCAGGTTCAGTCATCAACTCCTTCAAAACTACGGATGTGCACGTCCAATAGGACTTTCTGTGAAGGGCTGGGAGAGTGAGCGCAGAGTGAATATCAGAAGCACAGTTATTGCAGGGAAACCAATCCTTTGCCTTTGAGTAACTGCCTAGATGGACTCCGTTCTTGTGACTTGCAGGCAATGACCTGCTATGCAGGAATATACTGTAACTGCTAAAGCACATCTTAGATGCTGATTCCGCAGTGTAGAGAACAGTGAAGAGCAAGAAGCACTCTGTTCTTTATGGAGTCACTTGCAGGTTTCAGAAACAAGTGTTGGGTTTTGTTTTTCTGTGTGTGTGTTTGGTTGTGTTTTTTTCCTCCCAGAGGAGCTGCCTAAAAAGAGGACATCAGCTATTCCACAGATTATCTAAACAGCTCTAGCTGGACAGTTCGCGGGTGGTCAGGCAGTATCAGTCCAACCTGTCCACACACACTATAAAATGACCAAAAGATACTGAATTATACAAAAATTTCCAAATGGCTTCCTCCTGTCACGCTAAAATGAAAGACTCCTGAGCACAGGAAAGCTGTGTGGTTTTTCTCTCCCTGGCTACAATGAGGGTCTGTAAGGAAAACAGGGAGATAAATTGTATAATTCAAAGAAAAGGCTGTGTGCAGTTTTGGAAAAATTAAGGCAATGTTTAGTGTCTACTTGGCCTCACAATACAGAGGTAAAACAGAGGCCCAGCCATTACTGCCTTGTCTCTTCTTCCAGAACTCATGTGTCCTGCACTGAACAGGTTGTCTCTGTGGACAGATGGCAAAACAAGTCATCTGCTGCAAGATGCTCAAAAGGCAAACCATTAACCCAGCTAAGCCTATAATAAGATCTCAGGAACGAGGGGCATCCTTGACTGAGGGGAATGCCTGAAGTATGCTTTAAGGCATTGAAAAACTTCAGTTCCAGAATATCGTACAGCCTTGGAAAGGAGGAGGAAGAGGATGTGATTCTGCTGCTAAATTCACTCCACTTCCACAGTGAAAGTACACAGTCCAGATTAACAGGAATTTAGCCTCTGAAACAGGGTTATAACACATAGCCCTTCCCAAGGCAGGAGGAGCTGTCACTCTGGTACCACTGTCCGCTGTGGATGCTATTCCTTTCTTTATGGTCTTGGGACAGACAGGAGAAGAAAAGAAGGGAGTAATTCAGATGCCCAGACATGACTGGTTTTGTGCCAATTTAGGCATCTTATTACTGTAAACTTTTATCAGAACTGCTGCCCTGTGTGGTCCTCCTACATTCCTGGGGACATCCAAATGGCATGAGGCGGTGAGGTTTAGGCACACGAATCACTCCCTAAAGTGTTAAAAGGTGAATCCAGCAGATTCTGATGACCAAAGCATTTGACTACATGCAAGCTGAGAGAATTTGCACATGAAAAGGGTGTAACCTGGACCAAAATATCAAAGTTCGCTTTTCATATAGTAAAATGTTACAAAAAGTTAAGAAAAAAAAGGATCAGACCAAGTGCAGATTAACTCTGTCAAAATACATTCCAAATATTTAAATTCCCTAAATACCAACAAAATCTATCAAGAATCATTAGCGAAAACTTATTTGGAACATCCTTGGACTTTGACCAAAGGGTACACAATACACTGACATGCTTTTAAAAATTAATAACGGTTGTCAAAAAGTCACTTACAGTCTGGCCGATATCCCACACTTCGAGGAGTTCTTTTTACCAACAAACTGTCAAACAAAACCAATGTAAAACTGAAACATGGAAAAGCACTGGGTACAAGTATGAGACTGTTTTGATGACAGACAAGCTGAATTTGGCCTAAATGTGCATAACTGAAAGCATAACTACAGATATTTTAAACTATTATTTTATTTGCAGGTGCAGCTGATCATGATGACAAAATCAAAAACTTCCTAGAATCATGAACGGTTCACAGCCTAAAGGATAACTAACAGGTCTGCAAGAAAGAGGTTAGGAGATACTGATCTGGATGGATTTTCATTGTGAAAAGTGACTTAATGGGGTTTCATGTGTTAGGAACTTCAGGTGCAACTTAGTTTATAGGTAAAGAGGTGACAACTTGGGATCTGGCCAGACCAACTGAGCTCTTTTCAAAAGCATTAGTATTATGAAGCAAAAGTTCAGCTGCTTAAATGCAACCTCAATTGCACTTGTGCAACATGTCCTCAACTGTTTTTCACTGGCAGTACTAATGAGCCTCATAAAGAAAATGTAATTGGTTCTGATTATCAGGTGATACAAAGCAGCTCCGTTTTTCCAGAATTAATAGTCGGAGGTGCAAAAAGTGTGGAGATATGGAGTTATGGGTATTGTAGTGGAGAGAAATGCCCTGATAGTTTAATTTGATTCACTCATTATTCAGTTTAGCACTTCTACCTCTTGGAAGACAACCCCACGGGTCTGACATTTGTCTGTCTTTGAGATACAGAGACTTTGGCAGGAAAAGAAAAGGTGGTCGATGGCTGAATGTAAAGACAGAGGTCAGCATAACTCCATGCATTAAGCACAGACCTCCTTCCCTCCTGGATCATCCCTGAAGGTAGGGCTTCATTTGTCAGAGTCACAGTCTCAATTTTAGACAGTTTCTGAAACTTGTAAGGTTTAATTTTTGAGAATTGGTGTAGGATTTGACCAAAGAAACGCCAAAATCATATTAGCATTAACTGACATCTCCCTGCTACAACTGCTTAACTGTCAGAGAGAAAGAAATTTTTTGAGAGAGAGAGAAAAAAAGAGAAGAGAGGCAAGTGAAGTAACTGAGAACATTACACTTAAGACTACCTGGAACGATCATGTTTACCTGCTCAGGTCTTTGGCAGACCCAAATTACTGCAACAGGTTTAAACAATAGGAAACTGGACTTATCTCATACTATATTATATTCATGAACGCTGCAGTGTTAGGGCACTATTCAGTGACAAGTATTTAAAATTTGGTACACTTAATCTGGCCAGGGAGAAATCCTCAACAACCTCACCTTCAGCAGGTCACCTCCAGATTATCAGCAAGAAGAGCTGTTCTCCTACGTCTAACAACTGCTTTGACATTGTTATGGCAACACAGCTGATTAGATATTACACACAGCTCTGCTTTACCTCTAATCCCCAGCAATCATTATGCTTTTATTGTAAAATACACAACCATAGCATAGCAGCGCCAAAGATGCAATTTACAAAGAAGGAGGAAGAATGTTGATATTGCTTAATAATATAATATTATCCTCAACATTTCTTGTTAGTTTTAAGTTATTTAATTATAAAATGTTTTGAAATTAATTGATTAAAGATGTAACTAAGTAGAAAAGCCTGGAAGAGCATATGGCTGGGTGACTCTCACAGAATGACCTCTAAAGCTCAGCTGCACTATGCACACTACACAAACAATAATGTTGGTGTGCAAACTAACTTAATTCTACAATTAAAGAAGGCAAACTAAAAAAAGGTCTCCACTGCACAGGTACACCACTGCAGTATACTGAAGCTGCAGATAGCGCAAGCAGAAACAAACATGTTTGGATAGATACTACACAGACATAAGTGACAACTGCTGGTATTTTTATCCTCTTCTCTAGTAAAAGTCTACATTTATGAACTAAATTTGTGTTGAAAATATCTCTACCAATTTGAGAAGGGTGGGGTTTTTTAAATCCAAAAATTCTTCCATATGCTTCTAAACCTAACTCGGACTTCAGTGGTAAAACCCCACAAATCCTACCACAATATGATAAGGCAAGACACGTACCAGGCATGCACAAGCTATCACCTTCTGAAGCACTGAAATCCTTCCAGCAATAAGATGGGAAAGAACAGTTTTTCTGCCAGCCTTAACGAACGTATGTTCTCATAACAAGCAAAAGTGCTTTTGGAGTTTAAACAAAGACTAAACTCCAACAGATCACATCATATATGACTCCTATGACTCTGGCAGAAATGTTCCCCCCCTTTTCTCTTCTGTAGGAATGTTTTCTACTCTTTTCTTTTTTTTTTTTTTTCCTCTCCCCACACTGTGTGTCATTTTTAAGGTGAAA
Source organism: Sagittarius serpentarius (assembly GCA_034782735.1). Classification (NCBI taxonomy): domain Eukaryota; kingdom Metazoa; phylum Chordata; class Aves; order Accipitriformes; family Sagittariidae; genus Sagittarius; species Sagittarius serpentarius. Next base: position 15,485,705 of record JAVKLA010000039.1, on the reverse strand, counting down.
TACAGCACAAATAATCATTATTAAAAATTTACCTGGCTACTTTGACCATCTTTGGATTGTATTGCTTAAGTAGAGACAGCAACGTTTTCATTGTTTTGCCAGTATCAATTATATCCTGAAAATAAAAAAGCCATGTAAGAAAGACTATTAAAACATGTCAGAGTAGCATTTTCAGGTTTCTACCACAGAAATTGCTCATCTGCAATACGACGAAAATATGCCAAAAGGGTGTTTGTAATCAAATATAGGTGACATGTAACACCATGTGGTGCTTACACAACTATGCTCAGTAAAGTGATCACACACATTAACAGTAGTTCTTAATTGTTGTGGATAACCATGACTTTGAAAGCAGTTACTGAACTATGACCTTCTTTGCTCCTTTTGGATATTTTATGGCTTGTGCTCCTTGCAGCTATTAGAAAAACAATGTTTAATTCGAATATAGTAAGAGTAACATTAGTCTTGCCATCGAGCTCAGTTACACAGACAGATGTATACAACAGAAAGAAAAGTAAGAATGGAAAATAGGCAGAACGACCCACTATTGCAATTAAAGAAAAAGGAGTGTAATTTACATTATATATCCAAGAAACAGCTGCAGAAATTGCACTGGGAATAGCTGGGTGCAGTTCTAGAGTGTATACTCAAACACACTAAAAATGAATTTTGACACACCATTTTAATCCCATCCACTGCACATATAAGCAGAAAAAAGAATATATGGCTTACAACTGAAGCATCAGAAATGGACTCATTTGGACTGAAATAATCACATGATCTTTAGAGGGACAGTCCTTACCCTGGCCTGAAATCACATCTATTTGAAGTGATGGAGGTAGGTAACACAGAAGCAGCAATGTCCTGGTTTCAGCTTATTTTCCCCATGGCTCCCAATTAAAATAAAAATCAAACAAAAAAAACCAGCAGAGCACCCATCAGCAATACCGTCTTTAACACTTAATGCTTTTAATCATGGTTATAAACTCAAGAAAAGTTAAACACATACAGATATATAGATAAAAATAAAAGCTGGCGAATAAACAGAAGTAGCTACTTTGATACTCTGAAATAAAAATAGAACCTCTTCCTGATCTTGTATTGTGTGATTATCTGTTTATTGGAGGTGAATCTCTGTTTTGTTCAGATTTTTTTGCACATTAAAGGGATGCTGTATAGAAAAGCCTAGTGCTCTGGTGCACAAGATATTAAACCTACAATAAATGTGCATTTTTATTGTTTGACAGTTAAAACTGATCAGTAAAAGGGTTCATATTTGACAGTGTATAAGACAAGTCACTGGATAAATGATTCACTGAACAAATGAGAAACTAACCTAGTTAGCTGTCTGGGACTTTGAAGACATACATTCATCTGAAATGGAGCAGATACATAATTAAATGCATCTGCCTATCTGAAGCAAAATATACTTCAAAGGACACCACCGGTCACACAGACGACTGCTGTATACATACTATTTTGGTAGGAGTTTTGGAACTGAATGTGCTTCCTGTGGAATAATATAACCTCCTCAAATTAAAAAAAAAAACAACCATACATAAACCCCACATTTTATGAGAGGCAACATCCTTCCCTTTGGCTGCTGAATCAGTTGCCATAGCTGTTGCTTTGCTTCCAAACTAGCCACTTCCATTATTTGCAGCCTTAAGACATTATTAGATTGCACGCTGCACATCCATTTTTCCTGTCTATTGCTGCTGCTTCCCTATCCTGAAACTGGCAATCTTACTTAAGTAACATCCTTTGTCAAAGCAACACTTACTAAACATAAGCAACACTGTCCACCAAGAAAGCAAGAATTAAGCAACAGTACCTACTAAGAAACCAAACTGAGGTGTACTGTACCTGGTATCATCCAAAGAACCATGACAAGACAGAGGAATAGGCATTCAGCAATTGCAAAATGCTCATTAAGAATCAGCATTCTCTACATCACTATTCTCTAAACAAATTACACACAGGGACGTTGGTCTTAGATCTGTTTTTCACATATTTTAGGATATTCCTACTAGAAACCTCTTTCTACCCCCGTAGTTTAATTTCCTAGCTTGCTGTTATAAACCCAGAACAATAATATGCTTAATATCACTTTGTTCAAGGTGCTTTTTAAAATTAAAACTAAAGAAGACAGCTTAGAATTGACAGAATCCCAGAAAACTGAAAGCTAAAAGCAAACGCAAGCAATTTTACATGGATATTTTCCTTGTTAAATTTGGCAGTTGAATGCAATTTGAGAATTCAAAACACAGATAATTTCAAATTCAGAGCCCACTTGCAAAATTCAGGCCTGGAATCAGAAGCCGGGAGCCCTGAAACCAGAAACTGTAGGTTTTCTGGCTTGAGAACAACTTCTGTTAGAACTCTTTTATGAGTCACACATTAGAACTTCAAAGTGAAACACAATACTTACTTCTACGATCAAAACATTCTGGTGGGAAGAAAAAGAAAAAGGACAAAAGAAGAAAAACCATTAATATCTAGAAAATATGCCATTTCTTATATCTCTATAACTTATTAATTTTCATTGCAGTTAATACTTGCACCATCATTTATATATGTTTACACACGTAACAGCAAATTCTATGTAGTTAATATTTCGGATGCTCTGATCACCATTAGCTGGCAATAAGATTCTCCTCAATGTCACACGCTGAGTACAAAGTGGTCTTTAAATTATTTAGACTTTGAGAATTCTAGATATATGCAAGAGAGATCAAAACAGAGCCTACACAGTTCGTATTCTTCTAAAGCAAAGAGTGCCATACTATAGAGACACGTACAATTCTGTCATACCTACATCCTTTATATCGAACTGTGACATACATGCCTTAAAGATCACATATGTGTAAGGAGAAGAGGAAAGTAATGTGTTCTGACAGAGCAGGAGGCACTGATGCTTTAACCCCAGACATCTGGCTCGATTATCTCCATAGAGTCACTGGGGAAAAGCAGATTCCCAACTTACATTCTCCCATTTCCTTCTCTTGTCACTGCCTGTAACAGGAACCTCCGTTCTAACCTGGGCTGCACATTACACGTCTCGATGGTATGAATTCCCCATCACTACTTCAGTGAAAGACCAATACAGCAAATAAACAATGCTGCTCTCTTTTAAACGGTAGTTTGCAGACAACAACCCACACAAGATTATTCTCCTCAGGCACTGCAGAAAAACAAATCTCATAAAACTTTCCTGATACTGAAGATGGTGAACAGGTTTTTCTTTGTTAAGTTCAGACTAAACTGAGGGCATGAGTGGGGCTTATCCACTCTCCTAGTACGTACTGGCAAATATTTAAATGAAACTCTTCTGTTTTCATTTTTTTAAACTATACAATCTTCACACACTAAGCAGCCTTAAAACCATGCAGGTATGTGGATTCTTTAGTGGTTTTGTTTGTTTGTTTTTAAACATCCAAAGAGCCATACCTTTCCAGTCAAGGTTGAGAGGTCATCTCCACCGATTACTTTTATATCTCCAGTTGACTGATCATTCTAAGAAAGAGAAGGGTGAGCATTAGCATTACCAGAATTAAAATAACTTTTTCTTCCAGTAAATATCAAAACTGCGAAGTACATAATCAGTGAATGTTAATGCTTTCAGAAACACAGCACCAACAGTGTCTCTCTATTAACTAAGGAATTACAAGTGACCAAATTCAAAGATGGTATTTCAGATTAAAGATTGTTTGACAACAGATCTGCATGACACCATCTCTCATCTGTGACCATTATATATACATATGTATCTAAAAAGATATGATTTGCTATGCATTCCCTACACATATGGAAATAAGACAAAAAGCACTTCAGTTTCCAAGCTGCATGCTGCTATATAGCTGGTAATTTACATTTTAAACTTCAATGCTTTAGAAAGCCATAGTCTTTGAATAAGAATAAGCAATCACAAGAACAACAAGAATGCCCAGCAAACAAGGCACAGATTAATATTTAGAAATATAAGCTACAAAAGCAGCCAGAAAAGCTTACGTTTGCCTAGTTTACAGCAAATATTGGTAACAAATCAAATTACTTCTTATAGTAATTGAACAGCAACAAAGGTACACCATCGCTACAACACAGCATTTCGCTTCAGTAAAACTAAACTTTGATACAAATGTAAATGAACTGTTATAAAAGAAAGTTAAAAACAGCTGCTAGGAGTGTTTCACAGATCTTTACAGGTTATTTAAAGTCATTCAACTGACTTTAAACCTTGACAGTGTCTCACAGTTCATAATAGATGTGACAATTTAATCATTTCAGTCGAAGGTTAATACGGCTTATCAAACTTTATTCTCGTAGCTCCTTACCACACATCTTCCTTTTAGAAAAACAGCATTATTTTGCTGCTGCACCTTGAAGCCCAAGTCTGCTGCACAACTATGCTGACAGGCAGCAAAACAGCAGTTCCTCCCCCAAACCCAGCAATGACAGATTCAACAGAGAGGGAATGACAAGGGAACAGAGAGACAGACACGTACAGCTTCCTGTTTTTACAGCCGCATGAAGACAGATATTCGTGCTGTATGAATCGTAGGCAAAAACTAAAAAAGTTATCACAAAAAAGAGGAAACAAATTATTTAGAAAGGGACACACCAAGTACACAATAAGTAACGCTGGGATGATAGTAAAGAGAAAACACATTAAAATCCTTTGGACAGTGGTGTCAATGGTCTAGGATAAAGAAGTGCTGACAGCTTCAGGCATGTAAAAGCAGATGATAAGACTAACAGATACTTCCCTTTTAAGATTCCTATGACACAACAGAGAAAAAAGCCAAAAAAATTACTAGAAAAAGGTTCTTTTCAGTTTTACCCCATGTGTTTTAAAGAAAACATTTGAGTTACACCACTCTGAAATTACACTGAAGTGCCATGTTTCATTACTATAATGAACCTTCATTTTTGATAGTCAACTGTTTCAGTGCTTCCATAACAGCGCAAACAATAACTAGACTGAACAGCATCAATGTCACTGTGTTGAAAAAGTCCAAACCCAAAGATGTCCAAAATGATTGCTGCTTGACCCAGCAGATAATACACACTGCTGCTGAATGCCTGAGATACTGGCTAGATCAACCACAAAAATGTGATTCAGTTAAGTACTGTATTCATAAAGCTAAAGGACATTTCCTGTGTTCACCCTATCTTAAAATTATCTTCAATGACAGCTTCCTTAAGCTTTTTCTTGTTTATGTTACAGGATTCTCTCTTATCTGTTCCTGAACTAATAGGGATTTCATCCTCCTTCCATGGAAGGCTGTAAAAAAAAAATCATTCCTTACAAAACAATGATGGAAAAAATGTTACAGGTATTTCTTCCATTAAAATTGTGTTCATAGGTGACAGACGCATACTGGTCGGCATATGCCTAAGATCAGGTTCCTGATGATCTGTTTGGCTACAAAGCAACACACTATACTCAAACAAGACCACCACAAAACTGCAGGTTACTGTAAACTTTTGGATTCTACATATTAAAGTATGATGGTCAGCAAAGAAAAGACAATCTAACCTACCAAAACTTGCCTGCTCCTTCCCACCAAAAACCATACAAATTGCTACACTTTTTAATGCAAAACATAAATCTTCATTGGCATATAAAGCTGCATTCCTATGCAGGTACTGAGTTCCTGAGCAATTAAAGGAAGAAAAAAAAAAAAAAGTTAAAGAATTTCTGACACTGGTTGTAACCAGATTTCCATTGGAAATAACTTTGTTTAATAATTAAGCAATGTTTTAATTATCTTCAGGAGCATTATTTCTGATTTCAGTACTGGTAAGACTTTAATGCTTTGTGGTTTAACACATAAGAGTTTTACTGTTTAGATCTGTTTTCATTGCCTCCCCGTTGTCACTGCTGGAAAACAATAACGCTTTACAAGATCCTAACTCCTGACTCAAGTGACTCCAAGATCACCTTTTAAAAAAGCATTTTAAGTTCCTTACAGTATTTGCTCTAAGGCTTGCTTAACAGAGATCTTTCAGAATACTGGCGTGGCCAGCCTAAGCAGAATTTACTATGTACTCCACTGAAAATCCCTATTTTCCCAAGTGACAGTGCAACACATCCATTGTCTTTTGGCTGCCCTTCATGACTACATAAGCAACGTTTGCTTATTTCCCAGTTTAAATGCAGGAGACTGGTGAAAAGCCATTCTTCTTGTAGCACAAACAAAATAAACTGCTTGTCAAGAATACTGAGATCTGGGTCTGTTCACAAACACTATCTTTCCATTTCTTAACAGCTTGCCAGATCATTAAAATTCATCTGTAACGACTCGGAAAGCTGGAGTTACGAGCAAAGTTTAATCACAGCTTGATCACGTCAGTGATTCTTAGAGAATTATTTTTGGGTGTAGAACAGTATGAACTTTGCATTGCAACACAAAAAAAAAAACCCCAAGCATGCTTGTAAATATTAAATGATCAGTTTGAAACAAGAATAGAACCTCAATTACATCAATTTCAGAACCATTACACAAGTTCAGCTGCTTTGTTTACATGGCCAGGGTATTTTTAACATCTTTTATCCAGTCTGTAAAGGCAGGCAGCATGATCTAGTAATCTCATCCAAAGACAGTGACGAGAGCTAGCTCCACTTTCAACTGTCCATTACAGTTTGTGATGGTTTTCACGTCACTAAACGCAGTAAAGCGTAGAAATCCATCTAGCAAAGCACAGATAAAAACTACAGAGCAGATTAACACTGTTAATGATGGAAGACCTAGTCAGTCTGTTACATACATGTTCATGTTAGGACAACCTTATCCAGCCTATCAAGTTATGCAATCTAAAGGACGTAAGTCTGGATATTAATTACCACCTAAGAGAGTCCATAGAAATGAAACGCTTGTAAATACTGTAGTGAAGGCATCAGGTAACAGGAGCTCCTCACTTATCTAGAACAAGAAAACATTCTTTTATAGAACTGGCTGACAAAACCAAAAACCCTGAAGCCAACACCTCAAGGAAAACATCCTGCTGAGACAGCTTTCTGTCTAAATTGCTCCACTTTTCTCTTCATCTACTCGTTTTTATTACAAAACCAGGCTTTTAATTTCCATAAAACTTATTTTGCTGCTCACTCCCCTATTAATATCAAGGCACTGTAGTTCTGGGGAGTAATAAACAAAAGCAGCTGTAGTAAAGAAATGAACCAAAGCATGCCTAACACACCAGTATGAGCAAAGAAAACACACAGATAATAAGGCAGCCTTGATTTTTAACAGAGGGGCTTTTCAGGTGTTTCAAACCATCTCTCCAATAGTTTTTTCCAAGTTAGTCAGGAAGTGGAGAGAGTGAAAAGGGTGTAGTCTTTGTATTGTTTTTTAAACAAGCCAAGTAAATTATTGGAAGTGCTCCTTGAAGAAAGCAGAATATACACAATTTTCTCACAAAAAGAAAAAAAAAAAAAAGGCGGGAGTCATAATTTCCTGTTCTTTAACACCTTATCCTGTAATAGAGACATTCATTCAGCTTTCTGTTGTGGCTTTTACAGGCAGAATATATGGGCATGTGGTAGCTTAGTGGTTAAGCGGACCAGCAGCAGGAGCCTGTATCTTTCGGAGGGGGAGCAGAAGGAAAGGGCCCACTGATTTCAATACAGTGCGAAAACACAGAGGGCGCCTTGTGAGATACAACCAAAGGCTGGCACGAACCTTTCCGCCCAGTCTTGCCTTCTCATTAAAGAGCATAGCTAAATTACTGTCTCGCATTCAGCAAATGTGAACGTGGTTTCCAGGTAACCCCTGGACAGCCAGCCGTGTGTATGCCTCAGGCTGCCAGGGTTGCTCGCCCTGCAAATGGACTTGGCTGAAGAAGCCCCACGCAGTTCTGGGCTTCGCTGTGAAAAGTTAACAGATCGCTCAACAGCAATCATGAATTTATGAAGTTCTTCGAGAGTCCAAACTAAGTCTGCAAGTAACTCCATCTCCGGTTTCACAGTTTAATGAAATGAAGGATGAGGTTGAGTTTCCAACTTAGTAATCTCTACTTTTTTTTCTACTAGAATAGGCACTCATCTACAACTGTGACAAGTAGCCTACACTGCTGACCTGCATGCAAAGTTGCTGGGACAGAACTAACAGTATAACCTTACAAAACAATTTATTCAAACACTCTGAACTGAAACCAAAAAAAGTAATTATTTCCATGCTACAGATGGTCTTATGGAACAAATCATAAATACCATCTTGAAATCCCAAGACTAGGCTGTCAGTAAGTCAGGAAGCATACAGTGCTAACATACGTCTGCTTCTTCCTTTGACCTGCACAACATAACCTCATGCTTCCTTCTATAAAACTTACACGTTACCTCATGTTACAGAATGTTCAACTCCCATATAAAGTTAAATCCTTGCGCTCAGAATGAAAATAAATTATTTTCCAAAAATGTAAACCCAGGGCAACCTGCACCTAGTCTTGAAAAGGTAGTGCCATATTCAGTGGCCGCTAATCACAGATCTAGGTTTATGAATCTAGTATTTCCTCAAGGCCAAACACAACTAATTTTGTTCATTGTTTGGTTGAGCCAAACAAAAGATGAAATAGGAATCTCAGGTATAACCGCTTTTGCAGCTACCAAGTCTTCCTGTCCAATGAATGATGTCTAAGCCACACAAAAATTCCTAGAATTAAATTTTTGTAACCACAGTTGCAGGACAATCCTCCGTATTATTCTAGAGCCACAGCTTTAGAGATGGGGTAGTGGGCAAAGAGGAAATTCTTTAACCAGTAGAGGACACAGAAAGGGTCCTTCTGCTCTGCATAAGGATTTTTACTGGGCTGCGGATATCAAGGTCTAAAAGAAAACAGATTATGTAATAAAGTAGAGAAAGACTAAATTAGCTTGTGACTGTTAATTCCCTTAATTATTTGTTTAATATTAGTACATTCTGGCAGTAACAATATTAAACCACCTCTGTTAATAATTCAAAGTTAGTCAAATTTATACAAAAATTGCACAGTACTACAGAGATACTTACACAATAACTCTTCAACCTAATGAAGTCGACAGTCATGGGGATAGATTTGTCACTGTTTCTGTTCAGTGCTTTGATGTAGTCTAATAAATCGGCAAAAAATTTATAGCCACCCTTGAGTACACAGAGTGCTACAATGTGGTGTCCTCCCATGCCCTTCATAATTTCTCGTGCCAGTCTCTCCGTCCTATACAAAACCAAGAAAGAGTTTAGCTGTCATAACACATTTCATTTGCTTACTATAGCGTCAGCATTTTATACTGCTAACAGCAGCAAACACATGCATCAAATGTGGAAACACATTTTGGTCAGAAATATATGCCTACCACTTCAGCCACTTTTACATATTATTGGTCAACAAAGTTTTGCTTTTCAAGGTTAATCTACCAGTAGCACTGCCAAATGCCTTTGTTTTCATGTCACACTCAGCCAAAGCAAATCTTAACACCCTGAAGCTGTTTCACTGTCAGATATGCAACATGAAGGTGCGTTTTCTCCTTCCAGATAGGTTCAGCTTCCATGCAAAGAGCAATGTAAGCTAACACAACCAAAAAGGCAATAGCCCTCACTGACTGAGGAGCAAGAAAATTATCAAATTGTAAACTAAAGAGTTTATGCTTATTTGCCAAGCTAGAATGCCAGAAATTTGTCCTAACTGCAAAATACAATACTAACGAAGCAGAGCAAGAGAACACTGCACCGTTTTTCTGCAATCGTTTCTAAATTTAGCCTGTAATTTATTTTAGAAAGCATGGTATGTATTTATTGCGTGCCAGCTGACAGCAGGTTTCTCAGAGAAAGCCTACCATTATAAACTTTATGTCAATTACTTAATGACATGTACTTCGTCCAATTTTTTCCTCCATATGGAATTCCAGTGCAAAGTTTTTACAATATTTTAAATTTAAAAAACATTGTTATAGGAATGTTTATTATAGCTAATCAAACAGGACCATGCGAAATCTAGATGCACTCCTATTCACAAGATCTCCAGGAAGATCCACCCAGCACCACTCTTAAACGGTTGTGTCTCCAACAACTGCTTCACTGAATTTGTTGGTCATCCTCTTAAAAAAGAATTAGCAACTATCAAACACAAACTAAAACAAAAATGCCTTGTAGGCTTATACAGCCATTTCTGATCACACGAGATAAAACTTCCACAGCACATCACAGATTTCAGCAACCACAGAAGTGACAGACTGATATTTGCAGAGGCTAATGTCTTTCCCAGAAGGTAGGAGAAAGTTAGATATTATCTACCATATGAACATGAGAAAGTCTAAGATGATGTGATTAATAATTTACTGATATTAATATCCTAAGGATATTCAAATGACCGTAATTGTTTTCAGACTGAACTAGCACAACAAATAACGTCTTCTAATTAGGTTTTAAGAAAGTAAAACATCAAAGAAACACTGGAAAGTTGTAGATTGCTACATACCACAAAATTTTGCTTGAAAATTACGACAAATTTCCAAACAACTGCATAACTGCAAATGTACAAACTCTTAGAAGCCAAACAAGAAAGAGTTAATTAGTACTTGTACTTCTTAGTCTCTAATCAAATGTAATCTATTTAGACAGTCACCAGGCAGCAAAACTATCACTGGAAGATTGTTTATTCCAGCGTCATGGAATCAGCTGGAGCAGTGTACTGTCTGAAGTCAAACAAACCTGTCCATGATGAGCCCATGAGGAATATAGACTTTTTCCAAATCATCTGCATAATGTTTAGGTATGCAGAACAAGTCCAGGTCGTAACCTTGTTCATCATCGCCAATCTGAAAAGGAAATAAGGTGAAATTTCTACAAAGCCTTACAGAAAGCCTGTGGTGAGAAACTGCAAGTCCTTTGCTTTATTGAGTAAACTATCAAAACCATTACGGTCATCAGATTACCGTACTTTCCCTCTCTATAAAAACATTTGTCACACTGAACACAGTGCAAAGTGTAATCTAACAACCTACGGTTCACAAGAGTTGCTTGAAATACCACATGAGCTGTTGTGCAACACGTGGGGAAGAAATTAAGTCCTAACAACACTCTCCTGCATCGGGGCTCAGGAAAATGAAGCTACTGCACTTCAATGAATCTCTTCATTCCATTAAAAAAATAATCCAGGAGCTTTTTAACACCTTTGATTTTCCTAGTGTAACACAAAACCTGCATTTGCAATTAAGCAAGCGCAGGTTTTGACCTGGACATCTTCCAAATCTCCACAACACCAAATCACAACAAAACACACGAGCCAGTTTTCAGGACAAGACAAGACAGCTACATGAGCATGACAAGTTATGCTGCTGTGAAGCAAGCCTTCTCAGACCACCATCCGCAAACCGTGGAGGTTCAAGATCTTTCAGAATCTGAAATGAAAGCCCTACCTCAGCAACCTGTTCCGCACAGGCAAATTCTCTGTATGAAACAGCCTGCAATATTAGCAAGTGTATATTAATTAGGACAAGGGATTAGCATATGTATACAATTATAGTAAATGCTGCTGAGGTTCAGGGCATATTGTCAAAACAGCATCAAGAATAAGTCTTCCCTGAACCTTAACCCTGCTGCAACTTGAAAATGACAATGTGTTTTTTACTTACTTCACTCTCTGGTTCTGCAGGTGAATGCTACTACATGTAAAATGAAGTTATGAATTTCTGAGGGAAAACCAAAGCTTCTTACTGACAGTTCACCAGGGCAGGCATTTTAAGTATCTGTTTTGGCTACCGCTGCCCTTGCAGGACACAATCTAATTCCGGTGCCCAAGGAAGCACTTACCTGGCCTGTGAACAAGCCAACTGTTTACATGGTGTTTTGTTGTGTAACTCCTCATGAGTATTTCACCCTCCCATTCAAAACAGACCCTGTATGAGCTACCCACGCACCCGGCTCAGGCATCCAGTCCCTGATCAGGGTCCCTCCGATCCAGAGCAGGCTGTTATTTTAAGTAGTAAGACAGGCCCCTCCCAAAACACATGGTATTTTCCTGTGCTTCAGACCCATCGTTATATTTAGCGTGTCTACTAAACCCTCCTTTCTGCATTTGGTAGGGAATGGGCCCTTCCTACAGATTTTATCAGGCTTTGTATCGACCGCAGGGATTTGCAGTCGCAACCTTGTGGCCGGCACAGCTCTCAGCCGTAAGACACCACATGTATTTCATGAGCACCCGGCACCGGCTTTCAAAAAATAATAAAAACGAGTACGTAAGAGCCATAGCAGATACAGCAACAATGCAAAAAAACATCCCCCGAACGCTCTTCCTCCAAAAATACGTCCTAACTTAAACACTTCAGCGACTTACACCGCACTCCCAGCTCTCGCTACCAAACCGGTGCCTCCCCAGCACGCTACGAAAAGCAACAGGAATAGGAAGTTGTGCCGCGCCGGGCTCCTGTCTGATGGGAAGTTCTCCCACGTTCGTTTCTGAGGCGGCAACTCCGGCTCTCCCCGCCGTCCTCCCGGTTTAAATCCTCCCGAGACGCCACCCGTGACCGGGAACCCACCCCCGCGCTGCCCGGCGGCGGGAAGGGAAGGGGCAGAGCGGCCCCGGCACCGCTCCGGGGAAGGGAAAGCGCCTCGGCTGGGGAGGGCAGGGCAGGGCAGGGCAGGGGAGGGAGACCCGGGCCCGGCGCCGGGAGGCCGGGGCTTCCCTCAAGGTGACTCCGCGGGGCGGCGGCTCCCGCCGCTGAGGGGCACCCCCCCCTCCCCCGCCGCCCGCCCCGCTCCCTCACAGATCACCAGATTTTCGGGGGGCAGGCGGGCTCCCCCCTCAGCCGGCGGCGGCAAGGCGGGAGACACCGCCTCAGG
>JAVKLA010000039.1:15434620-15472567 GCA_034782735.1 Sagittarius serpentarius | reverse complement strand
TGTGTGGCGGCCCCGGCCCGGTGCGGGGGGCTGGCGACGGGGAAGAGGGATGGGGATGGGGCGTCCCCGCCGGCAGCCAGCCGCCTTCCCGGAGGCGCAGAGAGCCGCCCTCAGCCCCGCCGGCGCCGCTGCCCCGGAGGTACGGGGCGGTTCCGGCCCGGCGCAGGTCCCCTTCTCCTGGCCGGGGCCGTCCCCATACCACCACGGGTGCCCTTCCCTCGCTAGAGCTGTCCCCATCCCGGCAGGGTTGCAGGTGTCCCCCGGGCTGCCGCCCATCCCTGGGTCTTCAGAGTTGATCTTCCCCTGCCCAACACGATGTAGGGATGTCCCCTGTCCCCTCGTGTCTCCCTGGGAAGATCACCCCTACGCCCAGGGAGGGAACAGGGTGTGTAACTGCTGTCGTTCCGAAGCCAAGGACACGGGATGCTCTTCCCTCGCGTGTTCGCGTCCTTGGAGGGGCTCCACAGACGGAGGGACACCCCCCCCGCACGGCGGGAACGCGCCTCTCCTGCTGGTGTTGCCCTGGCCCCTCTCCTCCATGGCCAAGGAAGGTATGTCCTCCACCGTGGCTCTGTGCACCTTGAGGGAGGGAAGAAAAGGGGCTGTCTCCATCACTTCGGGTCTTCCTGCGCACAGCGGCATTTGGTGGAGCCTCGTTCTCCCCAAGCATAGGAAATCCAGCCCCCTCCCCGGCACAGGCAGCTGAGGGCATGGGGAAAATACACCTAAATACCCATCAGACTGGCAGACGTGGGTACTGGGGTGCTGGGGCACGGCCAGCCCTCAGGGCCTCGGCTAGGGCAGGGTCGCCTGCCTTTACCTCCACACGCTAACGATGCTGGTAGCTTTGTGTCAGGACAATTCTGGTAGCCAAATATCCTGCTTTGGGGCTCCATTTGATTGCTTGCAGGGGTTGGGTCCCTGGGCACGTAACTGAATATTACTGTGGGATTTTTCTCCTCTGCTTTCCCTTGCAGCGTTAGTGTGGTCACAGCTAGCAACTGACCATCGCTCTGACGTGGCGCGGGGAACCCTTCGCAGATGCCGCTCCACATCTGACAGAGCAGGGAACTGATTTAAAAGCAGGCCTTAGTTGGTAATAACTCTGCCTTTTCACCAGGCAAAGAAAGTGACAGGTGCCACTTTCCCAAGCACAAATGAAAAGGGATCCCCTGCGCACCTGTCACCTCCCTGCACGGGGATGAATAGACAATGCACTTTCCATTTGGTGTAAGATGAGGCTGAACTGTGCCTGCTGTCCATATCTTTAATTGTCTGAAGGAAAAATTTCCTCATGAGGTAAAACAGTAAGAAAGCATGGAAATGCCTGGATAGCTCCAGTGGTCTCAGATGGGACGCACGCACCCCCCCGCCCCCCAGTGTCACCTTTTCCTGTAGGTCTGGAGTTAAGGACAATACAACAGTGCAAATGTGTCTCATACTAAACCCAAAATATAGCACTATGCCAGCTGCTAGGAAGACAATTAACTCTATGCCAGCTGAAACCAGAACAAAATGGAAATTCATGGTTTCTTGTATTCAACAATTAGGTATCAGCTGAAGACTTTCCCCTTCTTTCTCTAAGGGATGGAGACCAAGTTTTATTTTATGCTGCATAAATACTTGGTGTCAAGAAAAGGATAATGATTCTTAAAAATAACTTTATTCATAAAGACCTGTAGCAATCAGCTCCTGATATACATCTAGCATTATTACTGTCAGCTCAGAAAACACGATGAAATATATTTAAGCGTTTCCGTGTATGAAACAACCGATTTAAGGAAATTTTAGCTAAGCAAATGGGCACAATCCCTAGCGAATGCGGTATTGTTGCAGCTAGGTGTTCAGCTACAGTTTGGGCGGGTTAACTCTGGAGTGGGAGGAAGGAGCTTTTATCAAATTGCCTAGAGCAGCAGAATGAAATACGCCCTGCAGCTAACTAATATCAGGAACATGTCATAGCTGGCCTCTTTCCAGAAGGCTGGGAAGAACAGCAGCTGCCCTGTCAAGTTCAGGGAGAGCCTGACATTACTGGTCAGTGGGCAGTATCTGTCGAGAGACTACGCAACCACAGAAGTGTTTCAGGCCGATGTTATGTTACTGAAGACATTTCTCATTAATGACTGGTATCAATGTCTGCCATTAAAAGTAGCATCCAACGGGACCTGACTGCATGCAAAAGTTGTAGGCTTGACTTCCATGTGATTTCTTCCCAGTGGACAAAAGCATTAGTCCTGTTTCGCCCTTCTGGGTGAGCAATTTCTTTGTTCCTCCTGCCAACCAGCACATTCTTAGATCGACAGCATTCCTGGTCCTGCTGGCACTCCGTTATGGAGGGAAGAAGAGATTTACAAGAGCAGAAATATTTGCTGATATTACAGGAAGTCGGTTAGCTGAGATCAGCAACAGATTTAGTACATGGCCAGTTTTGTTCTTGCCGGTACAGGGGCCACCGAGCGGGATGAAGGGAGGGGGTTCAGAGGTATCTGGGAGAGGCACGTTTTCTGGCTAGGTGATGCATAAGGTGGGAGAGCCAATGTTCAGATTTCTCTGGTATGCACATCTTTTTAGAAGGCAAAATAACTGAATAAATATGTTTTGTCTCTGAGTAGATTCCTGATTCCATAATTATTTTGTCCTCTGTTGCCAGTCAGGCAAGGCATATCTCAGTGCTCAGGCCCAGTGAACCACAGCCTGTGTGAGCACCGGTTGTATGTAACTTTATTAAGAGACTTTTAAAAACCTTGCTTGGTAACCACATGCCCCCAGTGGCGGGATACCTGGAGACAGTAATTGAGTATTCATCCTTTGGAAACACTTGAAATAGTGTGCTCTGAGTCAGATCTTCAGGTCACCGCCCATTCGCCAACCCCCCTCTTCCCCCCATTTTTTCCTCCCAGCTTTGCCATTGCTGCTGGGTGACTCACAGGGAATTAGCCGAATTTATCTGCTGGTTTTTTTCACAAGACAAGCCTCCTAAAAAAGCAAAGAGCACAACGAATTTTCAGCAGATTAACAACTGAGACCAGCAGGACTCCCTCATGACCAGAAATTAGTCTGTGTAGACAGAATGGGAAGAAAATGGAGAATTCAAGGCCAGTTATCCCGGTCCTGAGATGAGCACCAACATTTTTAATCAGAGGAAAATAAAAAAGGAGTATCTCATTAGATGATATATAGAGTATTCACCAAAATACGAATTTAGCATGCAAGCATCCCATCTTCCTCATGGCTACAGACAAATCCCTCCACTCTGACTAGTAATTTAAATAGCCTAAAATTATTTTTCTAGCCTAATGTTTCAAATGGGAGATGAAGCCAGATGTACCAAAACAACATTTAAAAAGAGACCCACCCTTCCTAAGAAATAGGGAATAGATGTTGTTTGTTGCAAAATACCTTTTTAGATGATGTTATTCCTGTTCTCCGTCTTGTTGACTTTTGCAGAAATTAGTCATCAAAGTGATTCTCAGTGGTGACAGTCTCCATGGATTTTGGAAAGTTATGTCTATCTCCTTGTTTCAAGACTGGGACTTCCTGGATGATGAGAGTTTACCACAATTTCTCTCCCTGCTCAGCTAATAAATGACAGTTTACTTATCAAAATAAGCAAAACCTCTGACCCGATGCACTCCTCTGGAGCTGTAGGTAACTTCCTTTTTCACGTACATCTTTGCGTCTGTCAACCTTTGTAGGAAAAAGGTTTTCACACTCTAGGTGGGGGGGTTGGAGGAATTACAGACATTTTGCTCTTTATTCAGTAGTGCAAGGAATGGTCACTGACACAAGAATTACACAATTACTACAAAACACTCCGTATTGGCTTATCACAAAATGTCAACCATCCTCAGAAACGCCGATCTGGGTGGCTGCAGACAATGCCGCACTTTGGGCTGGTATTTATGGTATTTATCGGCTTTCGTTTGCAGACATCCGTTAAGAATTATCCCAGTGGTCCTGGTTCAGCAGGACCAGACACACGACGGCGTCTGTCACAACACAGCAGAGAGGCTGGCGCTTGGCACTACGCATACCTAAAGACACACCGAAGTCCTGCCCGACGGCATTTACTGAGTGCCAGCGTGCTGCCGAGGTCCAGCTAGCCTAAGGGCCTGCAGAAATTTAAACAAGGATTATCTTAAAATGGCAGAAAACAAGCAAAGGCAGATCCCATCACTGAAGCAGAGCAGCTGGCATGGGCTCAGTGCTGCCAGACCTGAAGCACAACCCCGTGCCATTGGGGCCTTAAGCCCTTGGAGGCACCCAAGACTTTGGGTAGCCCAAGCCCCGCTGCTGTGCCCAAGCACATGGGGTGCCCCCCTTGCCCCCAGTGGCTCTGAGGTCTGGGCTTGCTCCTCTCCCTGTTCCCCAGGAAACTTTCTCCCCGGGCATGGGAGAGCTGTGAGCAGTGGCTTGGATGGGGAGGAAGGCACACCTGAAATCTGGGGACCTGCACAAAGGACATTGTTTTTGTTTGAACCTGTCCTGACACAAAGGTTCAGGAAGCCTGAGCAATGTAACTACCAGGAAGGTATGTTTCTTTTTTGTTTGTTTGTTTGACACAGCTGTTTTTCAAGCTCAACTTGACTCACGGAACAATGCAGCCTGATGGAGTTGCTGACTTTTCACGCAGCAAAAGGTAAAAAAACAGGAGGGTTTTTTTTAACATGACAATAGCTCTGTGCTTGCTGCAGAGCAGCCTTCACAGCTGTTACGCTAACCATTTGCTGCAAGTGTGTGCAGCATCCCTGCCGCCACACGAGCGGAACCACCAGCATTTATCAGAGATGTCACGTGGCACCGAAAACGCCGTGCGCAAGGACACCGTAAAGCCCAGGCTTGACCTCCTTTTACTCCACCCACTCATCTCCTTTGACTGCATGCATTGCTCTTCTCACGCTTAAGAAGTCACCTGAGGTCCCCAGCAATCCCTTGCAAATGCAAAGCAGAACGAAGAGCAGGGCCAAGACCAGTTAGGAAGATCAGATTCCTTCCTTCACTGTGCAGCAAGCATTAGTGAGAGCTGCATTTTCTCCGTGCCAGTAACAAGGAAAACTCTTCTGCTCCCCTTTCAGCAGCACTTCCATCAACAAGATACCTGGGTGGCCCAGAAGCTTCTATGTGACACATTTCAGTGTAAACCCCACCAAAATTAATGTGACTGATGGCAGCCACGTTACTCTGCTGGCTTACTCAAAATTAAATGGTCTCCGGGAGCACAGGAGCAGACAGATGTCCACACTGCAACATGCACGTGCAGCAAACTCCTAGGACTACGCAGACATGAAAGGACTTGTGGCAGATGGGCCGTGCATGGGGAAATGCCCTTGCTAAAGTCGAGCAGCTTATTTTAGCCAACAACTTAGTTAACACAGCCTCCATTTTTTCAGTCAATGTTTAGATGAAAGTATGCTAGCAAGAAACCAAGGGAACCCTGCAGCAGGTCTTCAGCCCAGGATACCTGCACTGGAAGCTCGTTTACTGTACCTTCAACTGAAGTCCGAGGGAAGGCTGGACGACTCCAAAAGCAGGCGGTTGGTGCTGGCAGGAGGTCTTCCCACCAGGGAAGGGGGAGTGAGGGAGAGACATGGGGTTCTCCCCCTTGCTCATCTGCTTTCTGAGGAATGAACAGGTTAACCTGCTTTCACCAGGCACCTGAGTGCAGGACCTGCCTGCAAACCCCAGGAAGCGTTTCTAAAAACCTGTAGCAGACTAGCTGTGTTGCGTGTCTCAGAAGAGGTGTCTGTACAGCTACACACAAGCGAGCCAGATGCAATAAATTTTTTTAAAAAAATAAAAATCTGGAACCTGTTGATACGGGCATGCACAAAGGGGCCAACAGGCTGTCGCGTGAGGACAGAAACTCGAGAGAAAGCAAGAGGAGGTGGCAAGGCTGTTTCACAAAGAAGGGAGAAGAATGAGGAAGACCAGCAAAGGACCACAAAGCAGCAACCCGATCGGACAACTCGCTGATAGAAGGCTGTATTCGCCGAGGCTTGCAGATCCAGCTGGCACTGTCTCGATGCAGACCAGGCATCAGGTGGCAGAGCTTGTATGCCAAGGCCCCTGCCTCCCATGCAGATCATGGCAGCCGTTCAAGTATCTCAGAAATCTCTGGGCAGATTACAAGGGAAGCGGAGACGAGAAGCACACGCCAGGCTGGGAGGGAACTGCACTTCAGGACTCCCCTCTCCTTTGCAAGACCTCTTGAGCTGTATGGTATGAGCTGGCAAAACTGTCATTCAGATCCTCAAATATTAAATGCCGTTCTAGGAGTAACACCAGACCCTGAATCTGGATACGGGAAAAGGGTGCAAGACTGGATGAGATGACTGGTGAGGACAGAGTCAGATAGTTCAGTTGAAGCGTGCTTTTAGAACTCAGTTTATATTTAAGAGGGGAAATAAGTGAATTTATAGGGTCCCAAGATAAATGACCAGGCAGCAGGGAGCTAGAATTCCTGTGTACTGTCACCCACCCAGAATCCTGCTTGACCCAGTGGAAACCCCCTTCAGAAATCTGTCCTCGAAAACCCCCACGAGACAGGCAAGGGAAGGGGAGAACTGTTCTCAAAAGGACCAGCAAGCCCCATAGCAAGGGGAGAACACAACCTTTCTTCTGCGACAGAGAAAATGGGACCTCATCTGAACCCTTCCTCCGGACAGCTAGAAAGCTGAAGGTCCCAGAAAAAGAAATAAGCTTCATGCCTTTTGAACCTGTCTGGCTCCAGACACTGACCCTATTTAGCAAAGAGTATGTTCAGCTAACTGCAGAACAGAGCACCTGTACCTATCATTGCAGAAATGTAAGATATCATAAAGTGCTCAGCAGAGATGACGAGAATTTTGCTTCAGATAACTTTTTTTTTTGCCAAACCTCTGCTTTTAATTTTATCTATTAACTGAAATCCACTCCTCAAATTGCAAATCTGTGATATCTGATGGGCTAATACAAGTTTTACACAGTGACAGCATCAAGAGTTTTTAAATTCACCAAGGCTCAGGTTGCTTGGTTTCTTCAGAGTCTGGAAAAGTTTTCCAAAACTCAGTTAGCTTCTGGTGTAAATATCGTTCGGCAGCATCAGAAAGGCTTTCCAAGGGGAAGTGAGACAGACTAGAGCTCCTGTCTCTTTGAACCCCCGCCAAGCGCATCTTAAATTACAAACTTGCAGACTAGTGTGGTCCTGCTATTGATAAGAGTTTTGAAAGAATGTAATGTACGATGACACTGATCATCTGTTTAATTGCTGCACAAATCAGATAATTGGATACAGAGGATTCAAATAAAAGCTGAGTATTTGACAATACAAAATCGAGAGGGGAAAAAACAGCTGTGCAAAATTACTGCATTTTCAGTGATTCCTGTGAAATAGCTGAAAATGATCCGGAGATTTAACTACTGTCTTGGAAAACATTCTTGCTACAAATGAGAAATCATAATAAAGGAAAACGTGAATCTTGTTAGGTCTGAACAATCAACAACTATTGAAACAAAGGTCAAGGCAGCTTGATACTTAAATTGAAACATCAGTCTTCATAGTCAAAACATACAGAAGAATGTGACACGATTTATTTTAGGGCAAAATGTTGGCACTACTAAGTAGGTAAAAACCACTGGAAAATATGGCAAACCCAAATAACTTCTAGGCTTCAAGGCCCGAGTGAATCACTTCTGTCCCTCAGTCTTGTGACTTGTGTTTATTCTTTTAAAACTAGTCTCATTTGAGGAACTGACTTTCCAATTTCACATTGTCACATCAGGATTTAAGGATGTTTAGCTAACAGCAATTTGGAGAGTTTAAAAACGTTTTGAAGCCCAGCTACTGCAGTTCTTACTCTGCAGGAAAGCACTTTTTGGACGAGTCACCTGAGTATTTCAGTTTTAGATTAAAGGCCTCCTCCCTGCTTTGAACTTTGCAGACTTCAGTGATTGCCAGCACCAGTCTTAACTGTGGTTTAAGGACAAAAATTCAAACTTAGAACCCGAGTATGCTACCTGCACTCTGGAAGAAGCTAAAATTGATACAACACAGCAGGGAGTAATAAGATTAAAACCGTTGCTGACTGCGTTTAACTTTAGTGACTTGTTGTTTTGGAGAGGTATCCAGGCTTAAAACTATAAAGCAGCTGCATGGCTGCATGCCAGAAGGAAGTTCACAGCAAAGCTGTTTGCACAGCATCAGCCTATTTTTAGGGTATGGTTAGGGAGCGAGTATCTTCCTCCCCCTGCCCCAAGCCTCTGTAATGCCCTCCACTGGCAGGCAGGAGCTTGACGGGAGTCTTTGCACAAGAATATGGAATTTTTTTTGGCCAGCAGTTTAAAATAGGGTATTGCACGTGCGCCAAGCAACCTGCACATCTATCCAGGGAATAAAAAGCAGGGCAGCACCAGCCTTGGTTGCTCTCTTCTCAGCTGGAATGTTGTTTTAGGACAAATAAAAGCAGAGAACTTGGTTTAAACAATGCAAGAAACCATATCTGGCAAAAACTCTGATAAAGGTTTAAGATTCCTGCCACAATAATTAGATCAGTGTAAGAGATCAGTCACTCCAAACTCTGTATCATCCCAGTGCATGTACACACGCAGTCAAGAAGCATCGAGGAGTTGTGTGCACTAATCCCACACATACGTTCGTATAAAGTACTGCTGTCACTTCGCTCGCTCATTCTTACACAATAGAAATGTACATTCAAGGTGTGGGACACATTCATTCAAAAAGTTGGAGTGGTGAAGTACTCCCAAAAATTTGAAATGGAAGAGTGGAGAGTGCCTTACGCTGGTTGGTGTCAGAAAGCTCGTACTAACGACGCAGACGTGGGCCACTCCACAAGAGCATGCCAGTCTCTCCGCAGATGTTACAATTACAAGTGCTATTTTAAAAGAAAAGATGAAAATGGAAACGCATGGCTGTGAGCCTTGAGGTTAAGCTCAGGAGCTCTGCCGCTGCAGTGTTTTGCTCCAGAACAGTAGCTCACTGGCTCCCTTGCAGAAGGCCTTAGTGTGAAAATGTACGAGGACAGCGTAAGAAATATAAGCTGGGAGGCACTTCAGTTAGCCTTATTGCCAGTACCTCCAACCCACATCTGCACCAGCCCCATAAGGTTTTCCATTAAAATCTCAAATTCCAGCGATTCCATAGCCTGCCCAGGAAAGGTATTCCAGAGCTTAACTCTTCCTGCTGTTGAGGCCAACTGCCCATTCTGATGTCTAAGGTAAATGTCTCCTGCTTCAATGTAATCTATTTTTCTTATCCTACCTGCAGCAGTGAGGGGAAGTGTTTATTTCCTCTTTCTTTGCAGCTACCTCTTACCAAGTTGAAACCATGTCTCTCCCATCACCTTGAAACAAGCCCAGTCTTCCATCCCGCCATCCCTCTCATTGCTTTTCTCTGGTCATCTCCAGCTGCTCCACATTTTCCGTGAAGTGCAGTGCCTACAGCTAGATACCATGTTCCAAGAAAGGCTTTCTACTACCATGTGAGGAAGGACCACATCATGTATCTTACAGGCTTCATTCCTGTTCGTACATTCCACAACATTATTTTTTTTTTCAGGAACAGGATGCTGTTGAATCACGTTCAGCTGGTGACTGGCTATAACCCCGGGAAAACTTTTTAGTACAACTCCTACCTGAGCAGTCTGTCTTGTCCCACCCTGTATTTGCTCAGCTGATCGTTGCTTCTGCTGGAGGGCACACATACGCATTTGTCAAATCCATTGCTGGATTTACTGAATCACATTCTAACTCTTTTGAACTTACCAAGTTCATTTTGAATTGTCATTGTCTTCTAGTCGGTCAGTAGTTAGCTCAAGTCTGATGCTCCCTACAATTTAATCAGCATATACCACCTAAATTGTTAATGAAAATACCAAATAACATCAAATCACAGCAGAACTGTAGAGAATCCCAATCAATACATCCTTGCAGTCTGACTGTGAATGATTAATAATTACTCAAGTAGGGTTTTCCAAACAGTTTTTTATAACCTTACTTTTAAGTTGGTGTCAGACCACATTCCCCTGCTTTCTTACAGACAGTCATCAGAGTCACTTAAAGGAAAGCTGTGCCCACTGCTTCTGCTCTGTTCAAGCAGCTTGTTAACTTTGGTGTAGAAGGAGCAACATTAGTATGACACAATTTCATCTTCCTTTCTTTCAGCTCACCAATAGTTTCCCTTTTCCATTAGTTTTCCAGTTTAAACTATTGACCCCAACTTCTGAACAGACGGGTGGAAGCAGAGAGACAAGCTGAGGCTTCAGAGTTCACAGCATCCCCCTTTGTCTCTAACACTTGAAAGTAATTTACCATATGAGGTATCAGATCTAAGCATGAGGACAACTACCCTTGTCGTGCTTGTGCTACAATCTCTTACACACAGCAGAATAAGTAGAGCTTGTCTAAGCGAGGACATGAGCCCTTGAAGTATTCACTACTCTGCTGTAACATCACATAACACAAGGACAATGAAAGTCTTTCGCTCTTGTGTCTATGGGTCCCTCCTCCATTGTTCCAAGATTTCAGTGACCAGCTATTCCAATGAGAAGTCACATCCATGAAACAGAGATGGCTCCTCAACAATATCCTGCACTTCCTTCCAAGATCCCAGCTGACTGAATGAAAACACAAAAAACCATGCAGCAAATAAAGCAAACATGCATCCAGTACTTATTTCCATGGCATCAAAAGCCATGTGGTGAAACCACTCCCAACGCCAACTTTGATAATAAGTCTTAAGTTAACCTCTTCAGGAAACCTTTGAAAAGATGGATGTGGAATCACAGTATCAATAATTACACTTCATCAACAAGACCTGATCATTTGGCAACTCCTATCTGAAGATGAGGCATGACAATTTTTTCCTGACACGTAAGCCTGTACTGACTGGGGATATGATTTTTCTCAGGTCACGCTAAGTACCTCATTAAATCAACTCCTTGTTTAAGGTGATGACATATAAGCATGCAGTTGTTTTTAGAAAACAAAATTTTCATCAATAGGCCAATAGCACCCTTCCTCCTATGGAGTTTTCCCATCACATTTCTTGATACTTTAAAAAACCTGAAAGATATTGCTGTCTCACACTAGGCAATTATGTTTTTGGACAATCTGACATTTTCCAAGCAATCTTTTGTTTTGTTACTCTCTTAGACTACATTTACATGGTTCTAAAGTGCATCCTGGATGTAGCTGCTCTTCTCCAGTGTAACTATACTACACTCTGCATTCCCCTGGTATCTTACTCTAAATTAATTTGCTCTTGAAAAAGAGAAAAAAAAAAGTTCTTGAAAGGTGAGAATGGGAACCTTCAGTGAGTCAGTCACTTCACATTTATTAACTAGTGGTAAATGCAAAGCAGCCTACTCAATGCACAAAGTTAGGAAGAATACACAAATATGCAGAGTTACCACTGAGTAAATGGCATACTGCAAGTATGCATTCTCACTTCTCTCCTGGTAAAATTTTCATGGGCCTGTAACCTCAAAAGGAAATACTGCATTTATGCATTAAAATGACAGTTTTAAAAGTTCTACTTTCAGAAAAAGGACAGATATGCAAATATGAAATTCATAACTCATTTATTGAATATATATATGCAAGGATATCAATAAAAAGAAACTAATACTGCAAACTACAACTTTGGAAGTAAAGCCAATATAACAGGAACAAAATATACAGAACATTGTAGATAGGAATGCATTTACCCTCTTTCATACATTCCTTGTCTTTACACCTAATGTAAATGTATGCTAGAGCAAAAGCTGCAAATGTTAGCCTAACCTGAGTGCTTTTTGACAAGCAACAGTTCTCCAGGATTCTTTAAGAGTTGAGATGTCACTGCTTACTAATGAATGTGCATACATATGCATATATAGAAACTGCTTCAACAAGTATATAAATCAAGAGCCGTGTTCTGTTTTTTAACCTCCACCACTAATACGGTGGAATCCGTTTCTGGTGACATGGAAGAAGAGTTACTATTTGCTATAAAGTACTTTCAGTTCTCGTAAGATTAATTTCATCTAATGATGATTAATTTTCTTGTCAATCTGATTCAGCGTGTTAATATTTTTGGAATGCACTGATTATCACCTGCCAGGTAAGTCTGATATTTCAAAAAGATTATCACCTCTTCATCTTTCACTCTGGTTTAGCATGAAGTTATTTTTCATATAGGCAGCAGTAAGAAGCAAGCTCTCTTCCTCTGTATTACATTTCAGGGCCATACTCAGTATAATCACACCATTCTAGATCAGCACAGCTCTTTGTACCTAGAGATCAGACTTTGTGGAGTGTAAGTGTAACTCCTACCAGAGCCTTATCACAGAACCTATGGTGGATCAACACCTGCTGAATGAGTAGATCTTTTGATCGCATAATCTATTTCATCCTAGCTAGCTGCACTGATGCTGATATTGAACCGGCCTTTCACCCTTCCTTGAAATGGAGTGATAGCACAGTTTACTGTTACAGTGTTTGATCACGCCTTGAGACTCTGGCATTACACCAGCTGTATCCTCAAGTTATTTGAACAATAGCCTTCTGATGCCTGTCCTTCCTTGGTACAGTCCTTTCTTGGTATAGCACAATCGCAGATCTGTTAATATAGAGACACAGTGAGTTGGGGAGATCTGTTAATACAGAGATACAGTGAGCTGGGGAGAAACCTTCCTTCTCAGAGGCTTCCAGGCGTCTTAAACAGCACACACTACTCTTGTAAGCAAAAGGAATGCCCAAAGGCCCCCCCCCCCCCCAAATTTAAATAAAGTGAAACTAGTTTCATAAGACAAGTTTTGTTAAATTCATGAGTTCTCTGATTGTGAGATGAAAGCAGAAGGTGCCTATTAAAAAAAAAATCTCAGTAACAAATAGACTGCATTAATTTAACTAGCTAATTTAAACATACCTATTTCACCTATAGAGCACTTTCATTACTTCTAACATTTCTGGGAAAGCAGTAGATGCTCCAGAATAATCTTCAATATACGCTTGCAAAGATTACATTGCTTTACCAAAAAAAAAAAAAAAAAAAAGAATTCAGACAGACTGTCTGAAATTTCAAGCTAAAATACACATAAAAAGACAGTAATGGCAGTATTTTGTCTTTAAAAAATGATGTAAATGTTGTATACTATCATACATTGTCATGCTTTTTAAAACTACAATAAAGGACGTAAGAGATGTACAGTAAATACACCGCTGAGGTACATTTCTTCTAAATATTAACACCACGACAGAATTACTCCCCAGCAGGTGATGCTACTTGGGAACATATAAATACAATTTTTACATTGTAAGGCACTTTTACCCAGCATACATGAGTTGAAGTCAGTTATGACAAATTTGAGGCTCATAAGAAAAGATTTTTGCTTTTGACTTTGTTTCCATGAATTCTGAATTAATGACAGTTTAGTCAGGCCATCTCAGCACAAAGAGGTAACAGGTAAACCAGCCACTTAACTTTTCTGCTACCAGAAGGTAAAGTGCTGTTCTGGTTCTTCGAGGCATGGAATAGGGTAATTTATTTCATAACAGATGAATTAGTGGACTGAATATCATACTAAGCAACTGACACACTATGAATTAGAGCTCAGTCTCAAATACAATCAGTATGCTGGCCGATCTACCCCATGCAACCTTAGTTAAAATACAGTAGCTGCAAAGTGCCTTTTTCCATGGGAGGGCCATGTCTGAGGCACAAATCTAGAAGTAATTTAAACATTGAAGGATGTTATTTTGCATTCTGAAACTGTTCTGAGTGGCTGAAAAATGTTCATATTCTAGAAGAAACAAAACACCTTGATAGACAATTTCAATAATCGATCTGTCATTGCAATTCAAGTCACACTTTTAATTTTGAAAGTTACAAATACAAAATAAAAATGATCAATGGCATCATGTTTAGAGCAGTAACTGAATATTTTCTGTACACAGCAATATTTCTTTCCAAAACGGCATTATTCTCCAGGAAAGCAAACAGAATTGATTGAATTCTAACAGGGAAAATGTTAGAAACTCCAATATACAGTAATTGAGTCCCTCAAGACATTAAGGGAATGCATAAGAAGACAAATGACACACGTTAAATCTTTTAAAAATACAAGTAAAAATTGCTACAGAAACTCATGTTACAAATGAACTGTTTTTTGCAATACCAATCACAGAAGAACTGTAGCCGTTTATAGTCAAATCAGTGTATTTTGCTTGTTTCCTTCCTTCAAATCCAGAAGTTTTGTTGGGAGTTCAGAGTGAAACAAGTCAAAACCCTAAACAAACAATAAGGTGATGCAATAGCAACAGACAAACTAGGACTAGGTTCAGCTTTTTGGTTTTATTTAAGTAAGTCTGAGAATGTGCTTTAACAGACCAACTGAAGAAGCTAGTAGCCATTAGAAATGACAAGGTGTTTTGAAAGCAGTCAGAGGACTGATCCGTTACGTTTGGTATAGCTTAGATCTGATTATTCCCTAATGGAGTATCGAACTCTAGCAAGTAGAATTCCATGACGTGATTGTTGGCTTGACAGAAAGAGAAAAAATAATCACTAAAACAATAAGGATGATAAGCAAAGTTTCTCATATAGTGGTCATAAGATTAAAAAATAAATACCAATCTAGCAAAAAAGGTTGTTTCCTCATTCTTCTTACAGAATACGGGACCTTTATGCATATTCTGGACAAAACATGAAGTGTTCCACACAACACAGAACACTTGAGGTATGGACGTCAAATATGGTGGCTAAATTCCATAGTGAGTTAAGAGTTGTAACTCTCTGAAGTAAAAGAGATTGGGCTGCAGAGTCCAAACATTTGTATAGTAAGGTTTTAATCACATATAGTGAAGTGTTCTTTGTAAATCAGGGACACAGAAAGAGGTGGGTCATTGGGGAAAGAATGAACTACAGCCCTTTGGCATGAGTTCTAAAGCTCACAGCTCAGAACCAACAGCTGCTCAAGTAAATCTCCCGCAAACAATGCTGGGCGGAATGAGCAATCACAACAGGAACAACCTGAAATGTTCAAGCGTGCTTCGGTGTACACCGAGTCCTTTTCTACCGTGTGCTTTGCAAGCAAAAACAGAGCGCAGCTTTCCCATGTATAGCCTCCGTAACTTGTGTATGAAGAAAATGCAAATTCACAAAGTACCAGCTTGTTGCCACCATGAACTTGTCCATGTTGTTAATTAAACTAGCTAAGACCTTCCCTCATTGCGTGAATCCACTAAACAACTTACACATTCCAAATCTTAAGGTTTTTATTCAGTCCAGAAATATAGATCTTACTTCATTTCAATGTCTGCCTTAACTTTTGACACTGTACATATTACATATCATTTATATAGTGTTTCATTTTTTCCAGACACTGCAGACTACAAACTACATAATATTGACATGTAAAACTCTGCCACTTACTGAAGGCTCACACACATGAACGTTTCAGGCAGTTCAATGAAATTTCTAACAGAGTTGGGTAGTAAAAAGTTACTAACCCTTTTCTGATTTTAGAAAACAATTTAAAAGAATTAGTAGTTATGATGTCTTAGCCATTCCCAGTTCTATAACTCTGTCCCTTGAACCTGTTTAAAAAATGATGAAAACAATAGTAAATTTAAAATCATACAGAAAAGCATTTAGCAGCTCTGACATTACATCTATATTTAGCGATAGAAACGAGGGCCTCCCTTTCTTATACTGTTACAAAGTCAGCTGGATTTAAAAAACAACAAATCCTCCCCATTTTTCTACAGTATGCCAATAAAAAGTACTCATCTGCATACACTAGATTTAAATACTTCACTGCAATAAACTAAATTAAATGTATATTGCGTTTCAGTCTCGGTAACAGATCTGTCAGGAGTAACTTCCATACCTAGTTTCCATTGAGCTGCTGCTGAGGAATGTCATTATGGTCAGTGCCTGATTTGCCACGGCTTTTGCTTTCTCTTTCTTCATCCTCTTCATCTCTTTCATCATTTCCACTATGGTTTTTACAATAGAGTCTAGCACAATAAAAGAAACAGTGAAGACTTTTACTGAAAATATCTATCAAAACCAGACTTTCCCCTCAGTTAGTTTTGAGATGTGCTACAAGTCAATTGCTAACTCTTTCAACTCATTCACAGTTTTCAGACAAGCAGCAGTTAAAATGAGAAAGAAAAAGCTGAGGATCAGCCAACACCACTTTGATCCATTCTAGTTCTCAGGAACTGCTACTACACTGCTCAGAGAATGCCCTCTTGTGGGCACAACCACACGGCAACTCAACGGCAGCCAAGTCACTTTAACGCCAGCAGTTCAGCAAGCAAGTATGGGAAATTATGGGGTCCAAAAAAACCCAAAAATAAGCTACAAAACGTGTCAATATGGAGGAAACATGACATAAATTATCTAGGATTTCCTCAATATAGATTACAGATTAATCGAGGACGGAAGTATTATATAAGTCAATTTTCTCATTACTCTTATTACGACACTACTATAGAAATTTTAAGTTAGAGTAACTGAAGTATTTTGCAAAATCAACAATTACTTAAAAATACCATTTTAAATGAAATAATACTCTCTTTTTTAATAACATACTTCACTAGCCAAGTTAGGCAGAAAAACTGCCATGAAATATCTTCACTTTCACTATAGATTCAAGAATTACATAGGTCCTTACTTATAAATTCCTCGTGACATATTCTCAATGTATTTAGCTTTGTCTTCTACTCCACAGTGGTAATGGTATGTTTTTATGCAGGCTTTAATTTCACACCCAATAGTAGCACCAGGCTGGCTGCAAAGTGTGCATTTCTGTGCAGGGGAAAGAAGAGAATGGCACTGTTCAGCCTTTCCATCTCTTGCCTCTTAGTATTCAATTTAGTGTTGCTCATATTTATGGCTACCATTTTGGAACAGAGTACTTTCTCTGGCAGATCATCCTTCCAATGAGAAGTTAATCAAAGATACTGCAAAACAGAAACTACATAATACTAACCTATTAAAATATGAACACTAGGATTTACCTGCCCATTGCATTGAAAATTGCTACATGATTGCATGTATTATTGCATTTCCAAGATTTTATTGTCACTGAAGTTAGTATGTTAATATATGAAGAATCTTAAATTATTTTTTTTTTCAGGAAACAACATTGTTAGGAGTTGTTTTGTTTTCTTCCTCCCCCCGCCAAATTTCTTACCACTTTAAAAACATCCTGAATTTTAATAAAATACAATGTGACGTTTTACCAACATCCTCATCTCTGAGGCCTTAATGCGTTTTCACATTAAAACATCAAAACAGTTGGAAACACATCACTGCAAGAACATATTCTCTAAGTTTATTTGTAGTTTTTACAGTGTGCTTTTAGTAACACAGAATCCAAAGCTGTTACTCTCTTATAGTTACAGGAAAGCTAATAATAATAATTCAGTATGTACATTGTCATAAAGAACCCTAAATACCACGTTTCCAAACACCACTAATTTTTAAGGTGATTCCTACCTGGCTACCTGTCCCAAAAGTAACAATACATTCAAATTTTGTGTTTAGAAACAAACTGAGAAGATTGTTTCACAAAGTAAGGAGGCAGAGCTATATACACCTTAGTAGAATCAGTAACACACTCATCACATTCTGCAGATACATACCATTCTTTTTCCTCTCTTGATTTCTTGAAGTACAGTTTTGATATCAAAATCACCAAACTCTGCCCTTGAAGTTGTTGTTAGCTGGACAGTGCCAGAAGAGAACAACTGTAAAACAAGCAAGTGAAAATAATTTCAGGTCACCAACATGATTAGAAATTTTCTTATGTGCAGGCATAACTAAGTATTGGACATCCCCTTCTGTGATCTCAGGCAGCATGTGCTTTACCAACAAACTAGAAAAAACCCCATGCCAACTGAGTAATTAGTATGATGAGTATTCCTTCTGATACCCACCTGACTGCTTTAATTACATTTGTTGCCTTGGAGAAATGTATTTGAAAAGACAAAGGTGTAGACAAGAAATAATGACACCATGAAAACACAAAGTAATAAACGGGCAATATTATCAAGTACATCGCTGAACTTTTTAGGAATACTCCATTTCCTTCCCCGTGACATATATATAATTCAGCTTCACATCACAGCTGATGTCAACGTACCCGAAAAGCCCTGAGGGATGACAATGGAGCACGTAAGTACCATCCCTATCGTCATCATCCTGGTATATTCAGTTTAAACTGTCCTAAAAAACTGAAGCTCAGGTACACAAACTAGCAAAGAATACTCTTGAGACTCAAGGCTGCTGGCACACACCAGCTGTCTGTTTAGCAAGGCTAGGTATACGACGACAATTAATACTCCACAGGTTGCCTGAACTATTTATTCATTTTGAGGTACAAGAGGAACCACTGAGGTTTGTTACTCAAAACCGCACCTCATTCATAGAACAAGTTATATGAAAGATAGCACTATCTGCTCATGTTCATTGAAATTAGCAGATTCTTTTCAGGCTGACAGTTCTATAAACGTGATCATCTAAGCACAAGGGTTTTCTAAGCTTCCATGTCCCACTCTACTTGTGTCACACAGCCTGAATTCACCAGCCAGAAAATTAATGAAGTTCATGAGTTCTTCCTGGATTTTGTCTGAATGCCTGTGGAATAAAGGTATTTTATTTTTGAAGTGGATTCTTTTAGTTAAAACTGTTTACTGTTTTCTGTTTTCCTTTTTAAATATCGTGTGTGCATTTAGATGCTAAGGACTTCCATCTCATAGCATGTAGCCAACTTTTATCCATATTGTCCGCAGTGAAAATAAATGAATTGCTCACTTCGCAATACTACAGCGCTTAAAGAGATCATCAGCATACACAATACTCCTGCATAACTACATGTGAGGGTACTGTATTAGAATCTATAATAGCAATTCAGACAAAATTCAAATAATAGACTGGTTAACAGCAATATTGTTACTCACCATGCACTTATAGTGCGCTGCAGCCTTTTTGGCATTAAATATATGAAGCTTTCCTCTAGCTTCATTTTCTTCTTCACCTGCATGACAGAATCCACATTTAGGTTTTGTATCACTGGGGCTGCTTCTGTGGGGAGACCTGTCTCTCTGAAAGAAAAACATTTTACTAAAATATACTGCTGGGTTACAAATAATGTAATTTTAAAAGCCTGTGGCCACCAGCTGGAGGCTCAGACAAATGCAAACTTTAATAAAAATTATATTTGCAGAGAAGAAATATGCAATTCTGTCTTCTAAGAAGTTTAGTGTATTTACTGCTTACATAGGAACTGCTCTCTATTTCATCTGTGCCATGTGAGGACGTAGATCTAGTGTCTTCTGATTGCCCTTTTAAATTTGTTTTTCTTGGCTTTCCCTTACGACCCCTCCTTTTTCCTTTGGGAGGTGAAGGCTCCAACTCATGTTCATTGATACTTTCTTCTAAATCTGCTTTAGAAGTTAGAAAACATCATCAAATAACATTCTCAAAAATTTTTACGCAAAACAAACCAAACAACAACAACAAAAACAACAGACAAGAAAAAGCATAACCTGTATTTTCTGTATTGTGGTCAGAAATAAAAATAGCAACTTTTTCCTGTTTATTACAAACATGCAACTGCAGATCCTGAAACCATTATTTACTTCTTTATATGTATCACACAGCTTTGCATCTTTATAACATAATATATGAAGAAGGTTTAGCATTTCTAACAACTTCTACTTTCAGACCCAAAATGTGTCCTCAGATACATATATTCACCTCCACTGAAAATAAGTCATTTAAACTACACTGAAACTAGAAAATGTTTTCAACCATGAAATAAGCTTTTATTTTTTTTAAGATGCATAACTCCAACATAAATTGCCCTTGATATTATGCCAAATAATATACGTATCCAAATAACACCTCTCTCCCTGTTTTATTAATTGACGCCTTCTGACTTAAGAAAAAGATTCACCCATTTTGGCTATAACATTAACATCAAGTTTAAAAACTGAAATGTATTTTGCCCCCATGAAACAAATCTAAAATTTCATTTTAGTTACAGTATATTTTTACATCTACAGCTAAAAGCAGCTGCCAGTTTACAGAAAATCATCCACACTGACAATATCCCAGATGAAGTATTTATAGGTCATTAAGAATATAAGAACGTATATTTTTAATACAGACATACCAAAGAGGTCTGACAAGTTCCTTTGAAAACATACGCTCAACTGCTGAATGCTACATAGAACTGTAGTCCAGTATTCTAGCGGACTGTCCTTTTGATTACTCAAAGCTCTACCGTTAATACAGATCAATTCTGCAAACTTAAGATTGCTTCCAATATGATCTAGTTAAGTTATATCTGATATTGAATAACCAGCTCTATTCAGTCACTAAAAACTTCCCTGATCATCAGCTGCTCACAGGAGCATCTCTCTTTTCTTTTAATATGTAACACCCACCCCTGCTCAAACTGCAAAGATATTTCAGCAGACTTGTTTAAAGAAACATGCACACACACTAAAGAATCTGCTTCTCAATCAAAACCACAAACATCAGTATGAGCCCCCAAAGGGAAGGAAATCCTAATCAGAAGATTTGGAACGTCTACTTTATACATTAATGGGCCACTTAACTGTTGTGGTATTATTATTTAAGCATTGCCATAGCACTTATCACCACTATATCGTCATCTCCGTATCCAGACAGGACATCTTCTTTTGAGACTAAATGCTGCTTCGCCAGAACTCGTCTTTCTCATCTATTATCACGTAAAAATCAAATCACATTTCTATCTCATGGTTAACAGCAACTCAAAAGTTCGAAGTCAAAGACCTGA
Source organism: Sagittarius serpentarius (assembly GCA_034782735.1). NCBI lineage: Eukaryota > Metazoa > Chordata > Aves > Accipitriformes > Sagittariidae > Sagittarius > Sagittarius serpentarius. The sequence goes on along the minus strand of JAVKLA010000039.1, from coordinate 15,451,751 downwards.
ACATACTCCACAACCATCAACTTGGAGCAGAACATAACTGAACTACTGGCCCGAGGCCTAGCAAGTAAGTGTATCCTATTAAGCTTAGTCTATCATATCTGTCACTAATCCCTGAGAAAGCTACAGCTTCTTGCACATTTATTAATGAAGGAGAGAAAACTAATCCAAAGGCATCACAACAGGTTATACTGAAACATAATTCCCTCAAAGCTTTACTCTGTTGTATGGTTAGAAAGAGGCAAAAATTTGGGAATAAATTAATACAGATCTGCAAATTACTTTGGTGAAAATTGGCAGATTATTGAGCTATACACAGATACTCCCAAGTTGCTACTAAAATACATCATTCTACCACAATGTTCCCATGCTTTAATATATATACACTATGCTTTTCTAATTACATGACAAAAGCACCATTTATTTTACTCTGAAAAAATAAAATACACAATGGCATGGATTATCTAATGAAAAAACATATTTTACATTTTCTTCTCAGAATTTACTATCTAACATTATTTTTCGTTTATCGTTACTTGCTAAATTCCCCAAGCAAGATTCTGCAATTTAGATATCATACCTCTCAGGCTGCATATAGCATATTTTATTACAACCTGAAAATGTTTTTCAAAGCATTCTTTTATCTTGTCCCTCATCATACGAACTCTCCACCAATGTATTAAAAGAAATTTGTGAATCTGTCTCTACTTTTACATTTACAGAAATCAGTTATTCTAGAAAAAAAAGTCTTACCAAAATGTGACTATTGAATTAATGACCCTTTAAGTAACATCAGTAAGAAGTTAAAAATATTCCTTAAAAAAATTATTTCACAGTTTTCCCTACTATATTTGATGAAGCAAAACATAGTCCATTCACCAACAGTCCTTATTTTTTCCAAAGCTCCTTGTCAATTCTGTCAACCATAACGCTTTCTAGCTCTTAGTCCACCCTTATTTTCTAAATACCATTAAAGCATATTCTGAACTCTCTACAGTCACACTTTCAAAACTGGAAGTGAATCATAATTGCTAAAAACCAAACACACATTATGAAGACCAACTTTTTATAAGAAAAGTCACAGACTCCTTAAAGAATAAGTTCTTAAGTGCTATTTTTTAGTCTACAATTATTAGAATATTTAAGATTTGAGAAGTAAAAATGCTGTATTTTTAAAAGATGGTTTCAGTGTAAGATAAAAAAACATCAAGATTGCACAGCTTTCCTCAAACGAGGACCCCTTTTCTGTGCTCAAAACTAGTACTTCCAAAAAAAGTTCATTGAAATCTAGATGCTACATGACCACTTCATAGACATAAAATGCCTTGCAGATTCAGGTCTCCTACTACAAGTGACATGGACCTACAGATTAACACTACTGAGAAGTGAGGATCTGCTCTACCACACCTATCTGCAAGACAGATACCTCAAAACATTAAAGTTTCTCTCATTTTTAACAGCACTATGAACTAGCGTAACAGTACAGGAAGAAAGAGATTGTAACCAGCTTTAAAATACACCTGCCTTGGATGGTCTTTACTGTTTGATATACAATTTGGTTTGTGCCCTATCCCTCCCCTCAAGCCCACTGCCAGCTTACCCTGTTTCCCTGGCATCTGATGGTTGGGTGTTTCCAACTTCTCATGTCAGCTTGAACTAAGGAAAACACAAAAAGTTGTTCAACTCCTCCCTGACCAGATGACGTTTTATCATGGATATCACCCATACTCTGAATCCCCTGAGATTCCCTAGATATTCTTCAGCTGCCCCCCATCCCATATCCCATTATTGCATTGATTTTTAAAATCATCACAATATTCTCAACATAACTTTATCTAAAGTCTTCAAAGGAGGTATCTTATGAGTTTTCTTCAGAAGTCCCTAAATGCTATATCTGAAAAAACAAGCTTAATACGCAACACGGTCTGAGAAGAAGGGGTGGGGGTAGAAATCAAGAGGAAACACTCTACATTTTAAAAAGCACCTAAGAACACGGTATTGTAAATTCAGATGAGCGACAAGATGAGCAGCAACAAGCCCCAAATTTGCATTTTAGAAATCCATGAGCAGTACAAAGTACCACAAAAAGAAGACTAGCAAAATGCTGTATTACATAAACTGTTAACAGGGAGACTCAGCTTCAGAGAGAAATCTAAAAATTCTCCTTTGATCATGACTAGAAGGAAAAAGAATCAAGATGTTTTGCTATTTAAAATAAGGCTTGGCAGAGAAGAGGTTGAGATATCACTGATCTATTCTATATTGTATCAGCTTGAAATATACATGGAATTACCCTTTTCCAAAAGCTAGGTTAAAGCAAAGTAATTAAAGAATTACATGATTTAAAGGTTGTGAAAGAACAAATAAAAAGAGATGTGTACAATAAAGGCTAATACTGCTCTCTGTGTCCACCTCCTACATTACCTTAAACAATAGACTAAGCGAGCCAGAAGCAAAGGGGGCTGAGTCTGTGTAAGGAAGATAATAAACAAAACGGACTGGCAAAATGTATTTGCAAGTAGGACTGTACATAAAAAGAAGCCAAAATGCAGAATGTGGAAGTGGCTTAGACATGCTGTTATGTAAACCTGAAATCACACATATGTATTTAAAGTTTTACAGTGCATTTGGGATAAAAGAGAAAATCTAAAAATTACAAAGAACAAAATCAACCTCACTAGATTTTTAGAAGAGAAAAGGAATATAACAGAGAAAGAAAAAAGTGCTTTAGCATGTTAAAGTAAGATGTCCTTAAAACGTGGCTGAAACCCAATGAACCATATGTGGTAACATAATTATTTTAAATTGAAAAGAAATGTCGAAAAACCTTATTGCCCCAGTAGTCAATAATAAAAATGTGAATGCATCTATAAGCATTAATAAGAACGAAAGATTTGCATAAAAATGCTTGCAAGCAAATACAGAATCCGGTAAACTGATCATGAAATAATAGTAGCTTTTATCAGCAAATGATGTGAAATTAACGATCAAAATGCTGAATATAATTTTTAGTTTGTTTTGATTTTTTTTTAATGGAAAAAGACTAAGTGACATGAAACATATCTAAACTGGAGAAAGTAAGAGTGGAGAGGAAAAAAATTAAATTACCCCTTAGGTCTCGTCATTAATGTTTTCCAAAAGTACCACATACCTCAAGGAACTGATGACTCTTGTCCAAAAGCTATTTTCGACTGAATAGTATCTATGTTATGAAGTACTTGACATTATTTCTTTAATTAAGTACATTTAACATAGAACATGAATAAAATAGCCATTCATAACCGTACAATCTAAATGCTTTTTCAAGCAAACAATCATTGGCAAAGACTGAAGACAGACAATACACTTAGCTTATCTGCATAATTGGAAAGCTTATGATAACTGGTATGATAAACCTGTCAAGTATGAGTTAGCTGACCAAGTTTCTATTTGTATAACATCTTGCCTAGATAGGAAGGAGAATTACAGTGTAAACACCACAGGACAGCTCCTCAGATAGGACAAACCATTCACCACATTACTTTTACATTTTTTCCTTTTCCATTAGCTGTCCGTTTTTCCATAAGAAAACACCATTGGGATGTTTCTGCAAAACACCTCATTAGTCTATAATAGACTGCATAGGAGATTGCTAACTTACTGCCTGGACCAACTGCTTTTGACCTAACACTACCTATACATTTGGTGCCACATTCAGAGCAGCATTCTCCATAAGACAGACAAGAAGGCTGAGTTAGCAGAGCCTAGGAAGAATTTCTTACCATCCACCAGCAGAACTGAAATGATACTGAACTGCAATGTTACGGAAACTTTTATACCTGACTGCATTAATGCATACAATGTTATGCAAGCTTATGCTGTGAACAGTGTTACAAAAAATGCAACTATGAACAAACGCTGACTAAAGAATCCAAATATGAATCAGGATGTTACCTAACTATAATGCCAAAAAGTTTTGGATGTTTTTCCTGCCAGCCTCTGGCTTACACAGTGCTTTGAAAAAGTACTTGGTTTGATATACATTGCAGCATCTCTAAATAGGTCTCACAGAGACGTATTGTCCTAACTCAACTTACTGAGCAGTATGAGAAGCACAGATTTCATGTTTGATCTTCAGAATAACGTGAAAAGGATGCTGAGACAGGGAATGTCCTTATTTCCATTGTGGAAACATAATTCCCTGAGGCTTAGAGTACAGCTACAATAGGAATTATAGACACTTTATTTTCTGACCCCACAGTTCCCAAGCATCTGTTTTAAACATTAACAATAGATAGTCACATGGCTGTCTTCATTATTCTTTCTTTTACTACTGTGTAACAGAAGAATGAAATTACATTCTTATTTCAGTTTATATTAAACTACTCCTGATCAGCTGAATTTGTTTTAACTTCAACATGGGGCCAGGGCAGCCCCACCTGCAGGGAACTGAAAGATACCAGAGTTTAAATTTTTCAACTATTATTTCCAGTACATTGGAATAAATTCCAACAAACAGTTCCAAAACCTTAGTTCAACAATACTCTATTCTTCAAAAAGAATAAATGCAATTGTATCAAACTGAACAGTAATTCAACTAATAGTTAGCTGTGATAGTTTGAAAGCACTGGCACCAATTCCTGTAACCTATTAGGTACTGAAAACTTAGTTTAATTCATAATTTAGGCAAGAAGTCTATTACTTGAAGTTCAGGCCAGATTATTTTTTTAGATTTGTAACCAGCAAGACAAAAATCTAGACATGAAGCTTTCAGTAACTTGGCCTGCTCCTCTGAGCAGATGTCTTCAAATCTGTTGACCTCACAGCCACAGCCTAGTAAAAAGTGTGAGAATACCTCACTTACTGTCCATTTTCCAGTTAGTGAGAACACAGCACAGAAGAATCAGTCTGAAATAAGATATACACACTGGAAATAAAGGAGAACTGCAATTTTTCTATTGTCACCTGAAGGCTAGGCCATACAGATAAATTAGACAAACCCAACAATCAGCTGAAACAGATAATGAATTTAAGAGCACAATACTTCGCTGCCATGTTTCATATTTTTATATTCAAAGAAAACAGAAGGTAGTTCAGCAACTCCTGTCAATTAAAGGAAAATGAACTCCCATCGCTCATTAATTTTGTCTTGATGAGTAGAGATACTTAGTCTGATGAACTCTCATGCCACCTGAACTTCATGACAGCAATAAATAACATCTAAGAGGTCCTCTTTATTAGGTTTTAACCGGGTAACTTTAATTCCAACATAGGTCCTTCAACTACATTTCCATGCAGTCTCAAGAAATTTTCTTTAAATGTTATTAAATGATTAACAGATATTCTTTTTAAACTAGAACTTCTAACAAAAGGTACATTAGCCAGACCTCAGACTTGAACAAGTATGCTCCCAAAAGCATCTATTTCCTAGGGAAGGGAAGGAAAAATCTCACTATTATGCAGGAGTACTGTCTACAAAAAATAAACTGTTCTGGACTGCACCAAACCAAACACTCCTAAAAACTCTTCCAACATCCAATAATAGAAGTGACATAATAAAAATATTTGGACTGCAACAATTAAATCAGAGAACAAAGGATAAAACCCCAGATGTTCTACACTGACCAAGGGAAAAAAAACCAAAAACGAACCAGCGACCCAGAGCAGGAGCAGTAAGTTTCCATTAAAAAGGACTGATAACTCCAGTGGCTCTGTGCACCTACACTGAGTGACATAACCACAGATGAGCTTTAGCTATTGTTATGAAAACACTGCTGAGAGCAAGGATTCACAAAAATGAAACAAGAGAAAAAAAAAAAACCCACTACATTAGCATCTAGTATCCCTAGCTAGTCTGTTCACTCTTTTCTGCAAGTCCTTTCTGGTTACACACACCACCATTCTTTCACATTTAAATTCCTCTTTGATATTCACATTTTCCTCAAGAAATAAACCAACAAAATACATATATAAAGCTTAATCTCACCATCCAACACCTTCCAGTTACCATTTCACTGAGCAAACTTCAGCATTTAAATATTAATAAACAAGCCCTCCAAAGTCCCTTCTTAAACTCTGAAAAGCATCCTGCATATTTCTGTCTTCTAAAGGTAATTAGTTTTCAATGTAGCAAAATACCATTGTTATACAAGGCTGTAAGGTGTTTCCACAAGACAGATGCAATGTGTTTCTGCTTTCGTTGATTTAAAGGAGGTCTATCACAAAAGAGCCCCAGCTTCTGGCATTATCAAATCCATAACTGTAAGTAATAATATTCTATGGGTATAGTTCCCTAAACTATAATACGGACTAAAAAAAGAACATATTCTTTGGGAAAGAGCACTGGGTAAAATTTCGGTCAAATATTAAACAAAAAACAGAAAACAAAAATGTGAAGTATAACTACATACATTTCTAGAAGCATAAAGCATAACAATGAAATATTTTAAACAAAATATGTGTGCAAAGTTAAATGTTAAGTAAGATACTATTGGATTCTTTGGCCTCAGTTTTTCTGAATGATGTTGTTTATTCCTCCTTCTCCTACCCTCAATCTAAGAGTCTCTTTGGATGAGTCTAGTTCAGTATTTTAATTAACTGCCACCATCAGCATTTAAGAAAAAAGCCACTATGCCTCTAGTAATTTTTCCCATGTCTTCTCAGACAAATACATCCATACAAAATTTAAAAGCCTTTGCTGTTAGAGAACGACATCGTAGAATTGGAGGTAATGGTTTCTGAAAACTCTTAAAGAAAAGCTCAAGTTCAGATCCTGCAAGGAATTCCAAGCAGAAAAAGTCGTCCGTTGGCACTGGGCTCCAAGCAGAACTGGAGGCATTTTTCAATAGATGTCAAACACTGCGCCGTTTGTGAATAAGTATAAAAGATTATGTTTAAGTATCAGTTAAAGAGATTAATCTCTCCCTGGACTCAAATGTCTTTCACATTCTGTTTCTGCTAACAAGCAAAACAAACCCCAAAACGAAGAAACTAAGTGCCAAACTACAAAATAATGTGTCCCTGTCTCTTTGGAGAATTAATATAACATGTATACTGCTTTTCTTGTTTAAACCTAGTAATAGCAAAATCAAGAGTGTTTTATACAAAGCACACGACAATAATTACTTAGAGTAAAAAAAAAAAAACAACCCCAAAAACCAGTTCTCATTTGGGATTTTCTACTGCCTTCAATATGCTTCTGAACACTGAGGTAACACTGAGGTAACATCCAAACCTTACCATTAACGTATCTACTACCCATAGCATAAAAAGTAGTATATTACCTTAAAAATACATTTGGCAGAAAGAGACTAAGTAATTTTTGAAATTTGATCCTCACTAAGTAGAGAGTCACATACTCCTCATTAGTTAAATCTGATGACATTTCAGTTGAAAGTAATGCAAAAGTAAACTAACAACTGTTTGCTTATCCAAATTCAGATACAGGAGAAAAAAGGAAAAATACCCGCATAAATACACAATAGCACAAGTAGTTTGGAGTTTCAACAGACCACATGATTTATCTACGTTCATGGCATATCACTCCTCACTCATTTCACTACTCTCCTCTGCAAAGATGCACAGCTTTTATAAATGTATCCATATAGCTTTTGTTGTTTATCAAAATTACTCAAATATATCTAAGTGATCTGATCACACACCTTTTCATTTATTATTGGGTTCTTATTTGAAGAGTTAAACTCTATTTAATAGTTCAAAAAAAACAGTGAATATTTAGGAACGTTAGCAATATCAGCTGTTACCTGACAAAATATTTTAGATGTTAATATTGTGAATATTTAACTACAACTATAAGCCAGCTTCTTCCCAGAAGGGAACGCATTACTTCTACCCAAACTTTGTTTTGACAGAACATCAAATCTTTCAAACATGCTAAAATTTATGTTTTGGGCTTCTCTCCACCTCAACCAATAATTTTTAGAGAAAATACAGAAATCAGATGGGCTTCCAGACTCATTGTTTCTCAAAAAAATGTTCTTATTTTTACTGAAAACAATTATATTCTCCAGAAAAAATTAAATTTAACCAAGTATCTTTCTACAATGGGAAAAATTTATATTGAATAATTTTACCTTCAGAGTTATGCGTAGTTTTCTTGTGTTTTCGACATAAAATCCTATAAACAAAGTAGTTGAAAACTGTCAAATCAGTCACGATTCACAGATTATTTACTCATCTTTTAAATTTAAATGCCAGTACGTTTTTCTCCCACTTGTAAGACTCACTGATATACAAATCTTGCAGTGAAAATAAGCTTTTCTAGCACATCACTATTTTGAATGCCACAATCATCATTAGAATTTTTTTGCAACAGTTTTGTTTAGATTCCAAAGTGGGTTTTTTTGTTTTGCTTTGTTGTTGTTTTTTTTTTTAAACAAAGAATGTGAAATATAAATACAAAAATAAACATAGCAAATAAATAATAGTTACATGTAAATGCCTTGTGAGGGTTTCTCTCTTATCTGAGCTTTATCATGCAAAGCACAGTAGTAGTGATATGTCTTGTGACATGTTTTCACATCACAGCCAATGGTCGCTCCAGGACAATGGCATAAAGAGCACATCTGTAGAGAAAAAGCAAGAACAATTCATGTTACTCTTGGCTTAGTATTTCTAAGTTCAAAAATAATATAGCTACCACTCCTGGTGACAAAATAAATGGAGTAATACACTTGGCATAGCTCTTCCTGCTCTCAGGTGTTTTTCTTAATTTATTTTAAAATCAAGGAGAAATTTGTTGCAATTACACAACAGTACAATAACCATCATACAATGATTATCAGTTCAATGAAGAAAGTAAGTAATTCACTTTTTAGGAACGCATTTGATGGAATTGACACAGGTATTCACCAAATATCCCACTCCCAAGGACAGTTTGTTTGTACCAACCATTTCAGAAGGTTAAAATCATAAACCATACCTGTTTAATAGTTAATTACATTATGAAGGTGAGTGGGGAAAAAAAAAAAAAGACACCCATTTGGCAAAGAATCTTGCAGTCAGAAATACCGATGACCTGCAAATTTACCTTAGCCTCAGCAGCTAACTTTACCTCTTTTTTCTACAGTTATTTCCTTAAGTCATTTCCAAAACATTGAATTTAATGAAATATTTGTTAAACACAATGAATTTATTTCAATTAGCCTAAATTTTGCTCTTTATACTTATACTGCATTAAAGGTTACATAGGAGCCTGTTGCTTTACTCTTCTTTCCCAATAATTAATTCTTCTCATATTAGACTCAACATTGCTTAGGATACACCAGCTATCATGCTTCTAAATTGTTCACTGCCTTTCTTATACTGTGTTAGGAAAGGAAATAATTGATAGTATCACAATATTTTTCTCTGTATTTTTCTTTACTGACACAATATTGCCCCAAAATCTCAGAATTTACCACTAAACTCCCCTCCCAACACAACTAGAGCCTTTTGTATCCTGTGCGTCCGCACCCCCAAAAGGTTACAATTAATTCCAAACCCACAAGCATAAGTGTGAGATGTAGGACACTCCTTACATCTGTCTTTGTGGAATACACTTTTTGTCCACTGCACTAGCTTAGTCAAGTTCTTCTTGTTAGTCTCAAATATGCCAAATAAATATACCACCGAAGTTATGTATCACCATCCTGTTTTTCAATTTTAACAAAGTTAACTGAACAGTAAAAATGTCAAAGCCTTGGATCATCTCCATTTACTCCTCTGCAAGCTCAGAAATGGTATAGTTATATACTGCTCCCTAGTTGTTACCTAATTTGTATGGCTATTTTGCCTCCTAGATTTGTTATATGTTATGGTTTAATATATAATAATGGCTGATCAAAGATCTTTATAAAAATCTAGGTTGAAATTATATCCACCCAATCAATTTTATACAGTACTTCAGTATTTTGAAAGCCAGAAACAACTAAAAGAAAACTTTCTTTTTATGAACACCATGATGTATCTGTATGAACAAAATTTTTATACTGATTTATTGGTCTATGTTTCCTGACAGTAATAAAATATTTATTTCATTGGTAAAAGTCCTGCTGTCCAAATGATCACTGTCAACAGAATAATTAATTCCCAAGTTATATCAGGTATACGTCAAGTTTGACAACTGCAAAATAGGTAAGCTCTCTAAAAAAAATCCTCCTATGCACAGCTAACAGAAATAATGATGATACCAGTGCCTTGTCCTCCCAAATACTTAGACTTCAGAAGTTTTTATGACTGGCCTATTACGGTTTGAACCTACAAACTTTTATCAGACAGAAACATATTATCATCAGAAAGGCTCTACGTGTCAGTCATTATCGCTTCAGTAATGAACAGGCTTCAATTTTCAGTGCGTATATGGTCAGCAGCAGCACCTTCTGAAGGGGGGCAACTACATAAAATCTGTCAGCAGACAAATTTAGTCTAAGCTATCAATGTAATTACTTAACCCAGTGCACCACGCCAAGATATTTTTGCTCAGTGTGTTCCCACATAAAAGAACAGGATAGAACAGAAAGGAGACCTTAGAGGAGGCATTTGGGCTAACTATGAACATTTAGCTTTAAGCTTGCTATACAAGTCAATGGAGAAAGACAGATTCCTCCACAGAGTGATTCAGAGCTCTAGTTTTCTGGCAGCTACAGACAGAAATAAGGCACCTAAGTTAAGATCTAAAATTATCTTGTAAATTTTCTCCAAATAAGAAACATCTCAGGACTATGAATCTACTAAATTAACCAAATCCAAGCGTTCTGCAAAAAGCTGAACAAAGTGCCTGATACGTACAGCTAGTGATCTCCAAGAACATATCCAGCTGTTGCATCAGAGAAGGAACATAGATTCAGAAGCAGAAAGATAGAAACCACCAATGACATAAAAAGAAATAACCTTCAAAAAACATTTAAGAGACCCAAGAATCAAAAAGTTTCTTTACGATCTGTAGTTCCATTTACTACTATGTGCTTTGGAAATTCCTCATCACAACATAAATGACTTGTGAAGAGTTATTTCTTTATGCTTCAGCTAATTATAGCAAATAAAGTTCCCTGCGTTGGAAAAATTTCAAATGAAACACTGGATGAAATATTAGACTATTATTATATAATTGTAGTTCTACAATAATACTTCAGACTACTCTTAGTAGCCCAAGAACCAGTAAACATGTAAGACTGCTTAAAATAACTAAGCGGAAAATTTTTAACACGAGGAGTGAATTGATCACCTGTTAAAAATATTTTTAAAAAGCCTCACTCATTTCCCCAAATGGAAAACAACTAGTTCTAAATAAAAAAAATAAATCATGAATTAGCTTCTCAGGAATTAAAAAAGTCATTGCTGCTCAGTTCTCATGAATCTGGTAGAGATGTAATCACTATTGTACCCACATACCTCATAAGACAACTATATTCACAGAATCATCTATTAAATCAATATAAAAGGGAGCAATAAAAGTACCTTTGGTAGTTAAAACCAGATTTTGGCAGCAAAACCAAATACTGGTAAAAGCACAATAATACCCTCGCCAGGTCCCTAGAATGTGGGTTTCTTTCTGAAATCTAACAGAAAATATTAAACAGAATTTACTGGATTAGAAACATAAATTTAGGAAATGCTATTGTTTATATGCAGCCCGTCAAAAAGAAAAATGGGCATACTCTGTAAATGAGTTTTCAGATTTGGTTGGAAAAAATGCGTATCTGCTACAACCATCTACATTTGCCAATGAGGAAAAAAGTGACTGTAAAAATAATAATTCTGGATTTATTTTTTAATAACTCCGTGATTAAGCTGCAATTCTGAAAACAACTTTACAGAAGGTAAGAAAATATTGTCTTCCATTTTCAAGAGCCAAAAATAGAGACTTACCAGTTTAGTGCCTCTCTTTATTTCTTTCTGAATATCTTCAATAGAGAATCCACCAAGACTCTCATTATCAGTGTGTGAAGATACCAGTGCAGATGAGAACAGCTAAAATTATAAAAACAAAACTTATTTTCTAAGTTTTAAGGGTATAAGTGATACAGAACATTTATGTATATGAAATCCACAGAAATTTCAAATTACAGTGATTAATCATTTGTGCCGATGCCACGGCTGGTTAGATTTTTCATTTGTTTGGAGTCTTTTACTAGCTTACTACATTCCTTTCGTTTTTCCTATGGGTTACTTACCATACATTTGTGATGTGCTGCCACCTTCTGGTTTTCTGACATCAATAATTGTCCACATTCATTATCTTTATTAGATCTACAAAACCCACACTTCCTTTGTCTTGAAGAGACTTTTTTCTGTCCAACTGAGCTTGTCATGATTTTAAATGACCTTAGAATGCCACTTCAATCCTCTCAATGCTACAGAAAAAAAAGGTGCAATCAGCATGTTAACATCAACAAAAGGCAATTTAACTTACAGTTTTGTAAATATAACATTGGTTGCTTGAAAGCGATCTGTCCCTTTTTACCCTCTTCTTTACACTACTTCAGTATACCTGAATAAACACGCCCCCAGCAAAGGCAGTATTTTGCCAGCTTTTTATGAAATTGTACCAGCAAGCGGAATTAGTTATTTAGGCAAAAAAGTCTGAACATTAATATAAAACTTTGGATACCAATATAAAAATTATGGGGAAAAGAAGAAATAGGTGGAAAATACAACAAGCACAGCAAACATTAGGGGAAGAAGTTACTGCAACTCTTTCATCCCATTCTTACAGTTATTTATTACAGCAAAGGTACTTGTAGAAAATGCACTACCTGTGCATGCAACAAAATTCAAGCTACTGAACTTCTTCAAAAACAGAAGCAACAAAAAATCCAAGAGTCCAGCACAGCATCTAGAACACCATCCAGAACAGGTTTTGAGCGTGAAAGCTCGCAAAGTAGCACAGCAAATGAGTAACTAGCCTTAGATGAGGGTAGAGATGAGAAGATAAAATGTTACCATTTTAGGTATTTCACTGAAACACTGTGGCTAGTCAAACAGCATTAGGAACAAAATTTTAGAAGGATCTATGACTAATGCGCTGCAATGGAAACCTTTTCAAGACCCACAGTTAATTAAGCAGTACCATACTAGTTTTCAGTAAGTGCATGAGAGCTGCTATTCTCATCTAAGAAAAGTAACTTAAAATTAAACTCAACTTGAATCACAAACTTTTCATGTGTTACCAGCATTTTAAAATATAACATTGAAGTCCCAATCCCCTAATCAGGCAGACATTGCAAGTACATGCTTCTTGGCCCAGTATTAAGTAGTTTATGTTCATTTGCTTCTACATCTCTCAAGAAATAAAATACCATCCTCTTCAAATAGACTTTCTTACAGCTTTTTACTTTGGAGACTTGAGCCTTACTGTCAGAATTGGCCCCAACTGCAATAAAAGCATCCTCCTCAGCCTTTGTCTACATTAGACTCATCTAAATAATAAAAGCCACCATATAGTTTGATATTTCTGTTGGAAAAAAAATATAAAATCCAGCCATAAGAATAGCAGAGTTGCAATACATCTGGACTCTGCTACAATGGCAATCTGCACGAAAATGCATGACTGTTTTTCAAAATTTGCATAGGCAAAGCTGCCTGCTTGTCGGTGCTGTCAGACTCATAATACTAATAGCACTCACTATTTTTCTAATCGAAAGCAAAGGAATATCATTCAGTTTCTGTTGGCATATACTACAGCTAAAAGACAGTCCTGTTAAGATTCTCACTCTTCTGTTTCAATAGATTCTCACAAACTGAGTTTTAACTGTTTGTCTTGCAATGTTTACTACAAAACTCCTGCATCAAAAGGCGTCTGTCCTGTATCTATTGCCTTTGCTTTATCAACAGCTTCATTTGCTTTCTTTTATAATTGGAAAGCAGTTTACTAGCCGGTGACACATACTCATAAGAAGACTGCATAGATATCAGATCTTGCTGATTTGCACAAAAAATGTGCCAATCTGGATAAACCAGTCACACCCTTTTGCGGTGGCAATAGAGAGTCCTTAAGTGTTAAACACAAAAGAATTACTATACTGTATTCTTCTAATTAAAAAACAAAACAAGACCATTCTGTAATCCCTTCCGAGTAGAAAGAAGGAATGGTTTCTGAAGGAAAGATACACAGATTTTCATATGTGGGTTTTGGTGGGGTTTTTTAGGGCTTCTTTTTAAACTTAAAAAAAATAGTATTTGGAAGCAGGAAAAAAACGTACGAAAGACAAATAGGAAGCATTATCGCAAAGATTTCTTGCTCTCAGGTCACATTCAATAGCTCAACATAAATCACATAGTGATGGGTTAGAAATATATTAACAAAATAATTTAAAATGCAAGAAATTCTACTTTGGTATACATAATTTGATAAACACACACATTCATTTGGGTCTCCCTGTTTCACTTTAAATTCAGATTATATTATCAACATATTGACAGCAATAGCAGTAGTTCTTAAAAGGAAGATCAAGGATTTCCTTGAACACAAGCGCAGGTTCTACTGACTTACCGGAATAAGTATTACTACTATAAAAAACAGCTATCCTTCAATTTAACAAGCAAATTCGTATTTTAGAAAATGCAAATAATTTATAGAACACAAAAATTTATTAAGTCGCTCTCATGTTTAATTTATAAGAATAGTAACTTTCCAAGAAACAAGATTATAAAGAATCTTCTCACAGCTTTATGCCTTCCAGTGCACTAAGAGGCACGAGAAGGCACATCATTACAGCAATACTAGAACCTGACATAACCTAACTTCTTGAAGTACTTTTGCATAATTAAATTTTTTTTAAGGCTCACAGTGAAGTTAAAAATAGTGCCAATATTTACTTGACAATGCATGGATGTTGATGTTATAACAAAAAAAAAATTAAATTAGCAAATACTATGTTTTGGAATACTTACTCAATTATAAATAATTTAACACTTGAAAAATTACTCGAAATGCAAACAGACCAAAAAGCATCAGAGTATGCCAGAAAGGAAACTCACATTCTTTTCACCACCAGATTAAATTACTCTGACAGCATTTTACAAGGATATCTAAAAGTTTTCTTGCCAGTCCTGCGTTCTTTGCATTTGTGTTTTCTGTATCACTAGGCATTAACACTCTTTATACGTTTCTAAAGACTGCAGAAAAAAAACCTGAGCATGACAAATATTTCAGAAGCATTTCATCTGTAGACCTCTCCCTAAATTACGTTTGCTTTCTCATAAATGTGAGAAAACACTACGCTGGGATCACTTTTCTTTGTGCCAAAATGCACTTCTTATCCTGCACGTTTAAAAATACTCATTTTCTGAAAAAGATGAACCAAGTTACACAGCTATACCACAGATCAAGAATTCTGAAGGCAAACACTCAAAACTCTGTTTTCATCCCTCAAGTTAAATAACCCAAAAGCAACTAATCCAGTTTGCCAAGTATCAAGCTACATTTCATTTGAACTAGAAAAATAATGCAACCTTAAAACAGTTCAATATTTCTGTTTTCCATGTTTAAAAAACTAACAAATGAATAAGACTTATAAAGTAGTGTTTAAATGCACTAGTGACAGAACCTTGCTTGTCAGCTTTGTCAGAGAAAGTCTTACAGATTTGATCACAGAAAGCGATGTACTATGGAATCACTGACTAGGACATTAGGCACTATCTCTACCAAAATGCAACACGTACTACAAAGCAGAGATTATTACATACAGATATGTTTTCCACAGGCTTGGTCTAAAAAAATGAAAAGTTACATCTACCCTAAAATCACAAAAGAAGAAACTCACCGAGCGATTCTTCACTCAAAAATTTTGGTTCATTTGCATTCATGTTTCTTAATGTCCACTAAGATATTCAACATGGTGCTTCCCCTAATAGCACCTTTATTTTATCTTTAAAGCAGCATGTTTTACAAACTTGTATGGCTTGCATTTATTGAGTTCTAGACAACAGATTTTCAAACATAAAAGAAGAGTGCAAGTTCAATGACTCTCAGGCAAAGAAGGACGCTCTCGGTGTATGAGACATTGTTCAGCACCAAAGAACAGAAAGTAACCTGGATTCTAATTTCTATTTATTGCCCAAATATGTTTCAAGAGCTACTGCCTGTTTATAAGAGTTAAGGCCCCACTTGTATTTCCAACAAAGGACAGTGACCTATATGGTATACTTTCTCATATAAAGTTTGTTTTGCTGTGCGGCCTGTATGATTACAAAAATTATATTTTAAAAAAAATCAGGATTTATACTTGTCCATGAAGGAGATTTCAGACACCCAAGGAAAACCTACAAGAGAAGTATACAAGCTTTGTAAAATTTCATTAAACTTGCTAAAGTGGTTTGGACTCTCGGGAAAAGCTACAGAAAATATTTGCATGGAATTTTTTTCAAGATGCTCACTAGAAATACCAGATTTTCTGTTTAAGAAACTTTCAAGTGCTTTCTAGGGTCAATCACCCATTATTGGGGGCATTATTTTGGAGAAGGGTGGGGTGTGAAGCTGGGGAGAAGGGAGGTATCCTGTAGGTGTCTGTAGTTGAGAATCCAAAGTCACAAGTCCCATGGAAATCTTTATCCAAGAGTTACATTCACACAGCATCCTACAGCCACTATAAGAAGTGGGACAGGAACTTACCCATGCAACTTCCTTAAAAAAAAAAGAAACCAAAGCGGGGGCAAAGGCATGGGGGTGGGGTGGGTGGTGGGCAACC
This sequence comes from Sagittarius serpentarius, assembly GCA_034782735.1. Taxonomy (NCBI): domain Eukaryota; kingdom Metazoa; phylum Chordata; class Aves; order Accipitriformes; family Sagittariidae; genus Sagittarius; species Sagittarius serpentarius. Next base: position 15,435,087 of record JAVKLA010000039.1, on the reverse strand, counting down.
CTGGAAAGTCTAAACAATAAGAACAGAGCAGGTAACTAAAAATTACACAAAAAGAGCTTTCGGTAAAGAAGATCTGGCAGAAAGCTCAGACCGATCTTCAGGAAAGTTTACATACTCCCACGGGGAGCGGGAGATGAGCCGATAACGGCACCTCCGTCGCTCGCCTCCCCAGGGGGTATCGATGAGGCACGGCACCTCAACCCTTTGGGGAGGAACTGCTGCGATTTCTCCCGCAAGGGCCCGGCCACAAGCACCGGCGGGGCCTGACTCCTCCCCGACGGAGGGCCTACCGAGGGGGCTAGGTGGGACGCGGGGCTCCCCGCGAGGGCGATCCCCCTGCCCGTTCCTCACCAAATTTTGGGGAAAACAGGACTCGGAGACAAGGGGGGGCGGATCCTCCAGGGACGGAGGGAGCGGGCCGAGGCGGGCGGAGCGAGCGGCTGCCGTCGGCTCGGGGAGGGGCGCGG
>JAVKLA010000039.1:15401125-15420315 GCA_034782735.1 Sagittarius serpentarius | reverse complement strand
GAAGGAAGTAAGGAAGGAAGGAAGGAAGGAAGGAAGGAAGGAAGGAAGGAAGGAAGGAAGGAAGGAAAAGGAAAAGAAAAAGAAAAAGAAAAAGTAAATACTATTATTTATTACTATTATTTATCCATTACAATGCTAAGCTTTGAATCATTCCAACTATGTATCCCAAAACTCAGCTCCAAACTTCGGAAACGTAGGATTTCTGACCACATTACCAATGAATACAATTAGCCATGACACATTTGTTTCGTAATAAAAGTATGCTGACTTCCAACGGAGCAAATAAACAAACTAAAACCAAACAACAAATTTGCATTCAGTTGAACACCGAAAGGCTGTATTTTCAGATGCACTGAGGATGCAGTATCGTGTAAGCAAAAGAAGCACTTCTGATTTCCTCCCACCATCTCTCAGTTGAACTTTTCTGCATCCTCCCTTGTTCCGACTCCAGCCATTGCTTTATGCCAAAGTCAGCCAGTTCAGCTCACTGATCCATTGAAAAATTACGTTTTGGAGGTGTGTTGTTTTTTAACAGGTCAGCATGACGAACCAACTCCCCCCGTACCTGTGTGAGCAGCACTAGGGGCAGGAAGAAGCAGCTGCAAGAGAGATGGAAGGAGAGCACCCTTTGTACTGCCGTTCCTGCTTTAACGCTGACCTGGGCATACCGGGAACTGCCCTAAGCACCCATCTAACTCTGCCAGGCTGGTATGCCACAGAGACCTCGACAGGACAGTAACTGTGGATCTCAAAATTTTGGATACCTGTCACATAAATTGCTCTTGTGCATGTATGTGAGACAGTGTACAGCATGATCTAAGAAAATGTTTTGTGCCAGTATAATTGCCTGATAAATCAATTAAAAATTAAGTAGTAACAGAAAGAGTGATCAAAACACTATTCCTGGAGGGGTACAGGTACTCTGCAGCTTAGTCCTCTTCTGCCGCAGAGGTAAATCATACACGTTAAAAGCAACCGACGTGAGTTGGCACTACCTTTGGAACTGCTCACATTCAAAGCGGCAGTTCTCCACCAACATGCTGATGCCCCTAGCTCTGTAATTGCAACAATTTTGGTCACAATCTTAGACTCTGGGACTGGCAGCCTGTCCTCTCAGGCTTGCCCTAAAAATGGGCTTTCTTACATGATATGTATTATACCTCTCAGCTAAACTGGTAGCTGCGGGGCACAGGAGAGGAGGGAAGGAGAAATTCATCAAGTTTCCTGCTGCAGCCTGATCTCAGAGGAAGTCGTCGTTTCCTGCAGCTTGGGTAGGGGAGCCCTACAAGCCAGCTGGATATTTGCTTCAAGAAAGATCTGTTTAGATAAGTCAAAAGCTAGGTAGGAGCGAGCAAAGAGTGGTGCCAAACAAGGCTGGAAAGAACACCACCAGTCCTGTCAAAAAAATCAGAAGCCACCAGATTTGCCACTGCTCCGCGGTGGTGTTTACGTGTATGCTATCAGGACAGACAATCCCGTCATCACCTTACAAGAACGTGGTGCATCCACAGTCAAGCCCTGTATTTCTGGAGTCTCCTCTTCCAGTCTAGTGACAAGCGTATTGCAGAAGGGAATGGAGAGGGTCTAGACCTCTCCGACAACCTGTAACTCTTTGTGACCTAGGTAAATTCATCCTAGACACCCTCTAAGAAAGAACCTAATGAAAGAAGAGAGGAGCACTCAGGTAGGTTTGTTTGTCTTTTTCTTAATTTTCATTTCTTCATCCCGCCCCACCCTTACTTTCTCCACCTCAGTGTTTTCCCCTGTGTATTTCCTCCTTTCCTAAAAGTGCTTGTCGAATGTCTCCAGGCATGGAAAAAAGGGATTACTTTTTGTTTAAAGTGACTGTTATATTTCAGGAGCATGCACTGGCATAAAAAACAAAAAAAAAAAAAGGAAAAAAAAAGGAGGAACACTTCAAGCAATATAAGATCATTCCAAACCGCATGTTTTCTTAGGTTAGACAGCTTTTCTAGCAGCAGAACAAAAATTCGAACAATAAAAATTTCCAATGACAGAGTAGTAACTGGTAAATTGAAGGTAACACCCATAAAATTGAAATGGGGCCACAGTTCCCCGTGAGCAGGTGAGGAGCAGCCCACAGCAGACAACGTACTGCTCTTTGCAGAAAGCAGCTCTTTGCAGAAAGATGTCCCGGGTGGGCAGGGACGGCCACGTCCCAGCTCACCAGGAGGACTGAATGCTGGCCTGTGTAACAGCAAAAGCGCTTCTGCTGCATCTGTGTTAGCTACAGTGAGTGTAAGGGAACATCGCTGTCGTCAGAGTCACTCCCCTTTGACGGCCCTGAACTGAGCAAAACTTTGTACAAAGAGGAACACAAATATTTAGAAGAAGCAATCAAACCACAGACAGAACTTGGTGGCAAACCATGAACATTAACATCTTACTGCATTGTGTTTAATCATCTGTTTTTGTAAGCGGTAACCCTGTTTTCAAGCTCTAACAACCAAGACGAGAGAAAGAATGAGACATTTTAGTGTTGCTTTTCAGGGGCATTCGTCTTTCTCCCTCAGAAAGGCTCTCCTTTGGAAACATGGGTCAACCAGAATCCATTCGAGATAAAAACCACTAAAATAAAAATAAATCCAGTATACTGATACAAGAGTACACGCTGGCTGGCGTGCCTCTCCCACCAGACACTGTCACCATCCCTGCTGGCAGAACAGTATAAAATAAGCCCTTTTATCTCCCCAGCTTTCACCTGAACCAAATTAACCAAACACATCTATGTACATTACTTAAATGATTTTTCTTAATGAGGACTAGAGAGCGTGCAATACGAGTTACTCTGTCCTTGGATCTACAGGGTCAGCAATCTTTGGCAGAGGACTGGGATAACAAGCTGGAGGCAGCAGCATCTTCAAATGCCCTTGCTGGATCTGGAAGAAGAGAGTATTTGTAAACGGCACCAGATTTCTAAACACGCAGTAAAAATAAGTACCTAATGTTACAGTTTAAGGAGGGTAACAGCTCTGTTTCCAAGTGACCGGGTAAAATAAGGCAATGAGGTCAGCAAGCAAAAGTGACCTCAGGAGTCAAACCACCGGGTCCCAGAGGAGGAGCTTGGTTGTCATTCCTCCAGTCAGAAAGAATCAGTCAATACCCAGACTGATGGTCGTACGGTCTGAAAATGCAGAGCAGATCAGCAGCTTGTTCTTGTGGCAAGAAATGCGCACGTTAAACAAACTACTTTTCAGAAAACTGAGAGCAACCTCCGTAATCAACCTTCCCACCTTCTGTTCTTCGCTGTCGTAGCTGCCACGGCGGCAGTACTGCTTTCCAAGGACAAGGAAACCCGGCAGGTAGACAATGTTTACAAGAAATCAGCAGCTTACTTTTAAAGCATTAGAGAAAAGATGTTCACAATTTCAGTTTCTGGATTTCACGAAGTGTGAGACTGTTAGTCGCTTATACCTGCAAAAAAACCGCAACAAAGCCACAGAAGAACAAAATCGTATCGCAGCAGGAGGAGGAGGAACAGGTAGCACTGCCCGAGAAAATTTCCAATTGTTTTCATTTTCCTTTTATTAATTATTCCCTAATGCACAGTTTCTCTGTGCACCATGAACCACACATGAGATAGATACTCTAGTCATTTCGCTTAAAGTACTACTGGAAGGTGCTCAGACATCACAAATGAGGTACCTGACCTGAATGCCTGTGCAGAACAGAAGACTGTCTGCTGCTAAATTTCCTGAGAAAATTTCCTGCCGAGACATTAGACCCACTCACTAATTCTGCTGAGGGGCTTGTTAGCTTCTCCTCCAAACATTCAGCAAGAATCTTCTCAGGTCTGTGGCTTGAAAAATGATACATTGAGAGTTACTGCCAAGAAAATAAGGGAAAATTAAAGCTTTCAGTATAACTAATAAAAATTACTTGAATCACAACCAATTTCTGCTGCAGCTTTAGGTGGCACATGGCACGAGTTCGTCCCAGATAAAATGCAAGAAGTTATGAATTATCAAGTCACAGTCTTCTGAGACATAGTTAGGAAGCTTTTTTAAACATTATAACATAACTACTTCTATTGAAATTTAATTTGAGACCAAATATGTTTGAATATTAAAGAACACAGAGTATGGTGAATTTCACTGTAGATATTAAGACAGCAGCGGAAGAAAACCCCACGTGTTCTGGATAGTATTGCAAAAAAAAAAAAAAGCTATTCAAAACCATCTCAAACACCTTTTATTCTAATTTGTATGTTTTGTCACCTTACCATGACTACCTTTAAGAATCAAAGCTGCACTTACCTGAGCTAGGATATCTTAATTACATCTGAAAAAGTATTTAGGAAAGCAGAATGGTGGATAGGAAGATAAGATATGGAAAATAAAGACATTATTTTACTGGATACTGTTGCTGTTCTTAATCTGATTGCTGCAGATGTTTGGAAAAAAGTGCTCCGAAGGTCTGGGAGCTACATGTATGGATGGATGCTATCTTCAGGTCTAGGTCAAGCCTGGAGATACTCTGCGACCAAAACATGATTCAGCCCCGTTCTGAAAACCAGCTGTTCACTTGACAATTCCCACTGCTAATCAGTATTTCATTAGTTACAAGGTTTCTCTCTTTTTTTTGGACTCAGTTTATCTCTTTTGAGTCCTACCACAAGTTATGTTACAACTCAGATATATTTTTATCCATGAAGTCACCCATTTTTTTAGCTGGAAGTGGGCTGGAGAAGCAGTTTTGGTTTGGAAAGCATCCTCCACCCGACCCTCTCACATCCAGCTTGTGAAGAGGTGGACTGTTGTGTAAGTTCCCAGATTTTCCAGTACCATGGCAAGTTCAGCACTGTATATTAAGAAGAATCTTCTCTGACTCCTTTTAATAAAGATTTAGCCTTCCGTGGGCAGGTCTGTGTTCCTTGAGAGAAACAGCGGGTTTGGGAGCTGTCACCCGTGCTTTGCTACGCGCCAGCTACAATTTCCGTGGGCTGTACTGGTTGTCTGACACGGGTGTCTAAGAGAGCGCTGGCGCTAGCTGTGCACCATCCTGTCCTCTGTCCTCCCGGAGAACAGCCCGGCATGAGCTTCTGGCAGGGTTAATGGAGGAGGGGGAGCCTACTGTTGCCCTTTCACAGCTGGAAGGGCATAGGAGAGCAATTATAGCTCTTCGTACGGGCTTAAATGTGCTTTGCTTTCCATCGGAACAACGAACATAAAATACATTTCTGAGGTACATAATAAAGGACACTAATTTTTGTAATATGAAACTTTAAATATGAAATTATAGAAATAATGTTTAAAACTTAATTATATGGTTTGGAATGTATTTTATATGTGCCTTTCTTGTACATGGTGCTGATTTATCCTGTGCTTATATATTGTGTCATGGAAATGTGTGACATACATCATTGTGTGTTTCAGCCTCAACATTTACTTCACCAAGGATATAATTAACACCTTGATAGAATGAAGCACCTCTAATTTGTATGAAGTAGTGAGTGATTGCTCTATGTTGAGCAAGGGCCAAACCTACAGACATTTATTGGAATAAGCCTTCACTCTCAATTCTTTCAGCTTCTTTCCTTGTATTAAATGGAAGCACTGAACGAAACAGAAATTAACCATTCTTAGCCCCCAAATCAATTTTTGTTCTGATATTAACTTCTGTTCACTTTACAAGATTCTACTTTAAATTATCCTTCAGGCTGCTGGAGATTCTGGGCTGAGATGGGCACGTGGAAATGACAAGTCGAGTTTAGGAAAACCGTGTGGTCAAGCAAGGCAAGGAAGTTTGGTAGCAGCCATTCACTGCTGCTTCATTACAGGTTAAGTCTTCGCTCGCTAAATGTCATAGCCACCAACTGCAAAGAAAAGTATCTTGTCATAGCATCAATGAGTGTGATCCGTACACTGAACCAGAGAAAACACATCTAGTATTAAATATGAGTGAATCTGGTCTACTAATCTAGTAGTGACTTGCCAATCTGGCATTAGATATAGCCAATATTTGAGCATTTCAGCGACTGATAGATAAATTGGTTTCATTTAATTCTGGTAAATTAGAAATCCTTCCATTTCCAAGGTAACAAGATATCTGAACAATAAGAATGAAAATGTCTTCTGGACATGGAATACTTCACAGGGTCTATTCTTTCTGTTTCCTGGTGTCTTCCTTTTGCTCTTAGAAAAATCAGCATTGTACCTTGAGAATACAGGGTTGAATTCTTTGAAAGGGGAGGGAGTATAGGGGATCCATAGAATACCTTTAAAAATACCCTCATCACATTTTTCAGGGGAGATTTAGAAGGCCTTGGTATACATTTTGGTACAAAACCCGTTAATTTACAAACTGCAGTGTTTATGTTGGGAAATGCATCCTGCTCTTTCTTTAACAAAAATTTCTTTATCTTCACGGAATGTTTTCTTAAAAAAAAAAAAAAAAAAAAAGAAAAAAGAGAATGGATCACAGAAGCCTCTGCTTGCCTCATGGGAATTTGGCTAAAAAGGGAAGATGAGAATGTGCGGCAATCCACTGACAAGTGCCACGAAGCTTTTCCAAATTAGACTATTTCATGTTTCACATACTTTTTTTTTTTTTTTCATTAGGAAACTAAACAGAACACTTGCTCAGAGATAATACACTTTTTCTGGAACACTTTACTTTGGGAAATAGCTAATTTTCTATCTTTAAAGGATGCAATCAGCCTTTCTCCTAAAGCCCAGAGGAGTCTGACACCGCACTGCAGGCTCCAGCGCTTAGCATCAATAAATAAATCAGGTGTCTTAGCTCAGCCTCCAGTATTAGTGAGTGACTCTCCTCGCTTCCAGCCCGTCTGCCCGCAGGATGCAACCCTGTGTTTGATCCCTTCCCCAAACCTTACAGCCCCGCTCCAGCACTCCTCCAGCTTCTTCCACTCTTCTCCACTCAGTAGCTGCTATTGCTCTTGCTTGGACCTTGAAAACTACTTCAGACTACTTAAATGTGCCTGTAGGAGGGGAGGGCGACTGCCAGCTTTCATCTTTTACAGCATTGACTTTACCCAGGGTGTGTGATAGCGTCAAGCCACAAATTCCAGCAATTAGGTGCTGGTCTGCGTCTCCTCTTAAAGAGCCGCCTGGTATTCAAAATATATATAAAAACTGAAATGATGGGAGCGTGCTGTGGGAATGTTAGAGGTATATTATTGCAAATAACAAAATTTATTGAGTATAAGTAATTTTATTTTAAGAATGAAGTACACATATTTAAGAAATGTGCTTATTTATTTCTTGAAAAATGTCAAAGGTGGTCTATTAAATTTCCTGTCAGAAATTCGGTTTTCATTAGTCTTTTTGAAAAAGGGTCCTTAAGAACCATGATTTAACTGAAAGAGTAGATAATAATTTGTTAGTGTTTCTCAACAAAATTACAAATACATAGTAAAGCCCTTTTAAAAAGACACTAGAAAATTAATTAAACCAGTTCTAATTATAGCTAGGCATTAAAATAATGTTGGATTTTTGTTGTTTGCTGATCATTGTTTGAATGCTAAGAGATATTCTGAGATTAATTCTGTGACTTTATGAATAGATATTTATTAATGTTTGGATATTCTAACAATGAGTTTAATGCTATCTTCTCTCTTGAATTGCAATCTCAACTGTAATTTAACAAAGCATGCGACTTAAGTTCTACTACACAAAATGCTCTCCATGCCTTAACCAAGTTTAGGGTCCTTTAACTGCCTTTTTATACAGAATTTTAGGCTAGGAGGAACAAAAGGATGCACTTTTCACGACCCTGGAACCCTGTGACCACTGGGAAATCAAAAGGGTGGTGACACGAAGGAAAACTATTGTCCACAAAAATAAGCTCTTCAAGGGGCACCAGGAATGCACAATAAAATCCCAGTTTCCTTTGTGTAGCTGTTTATGCCTATGGCTTGCATCATCCAAAGCTCAAGAAAAGATCTAAACTAAAAAGGAATCCTGGTTTCTAAGAAAATGCCATATTCTTCTAAAAAAAAAAAAAGCCCTATGTGAAATAGAATCTTTTAAGAATTCTTCATCTCTTTACAGATTAAATATGTAACTCCGAGGTAATGAAAATCCTTCAGCCTGCTCTGTGGGAATCAGAGAGGTAGATTTAAAAGTGATTCTAGCAAATAGGAGCAGATGGGAAAATAACCTGATTTGTCAGGACTGGAGGATTTAGTGAATTTGTTGCCTTCTAACTCTATCGTTACTAGAACGCAGCAGCATGTAAGAGCTTAATTAGACAATCAGCTCTACTTTGACCTGAAAACATTTCAAGTAAAAAGACACAAAAAAAAAAAAAAAAGAAAAAAAGAGGACTGGTCCGAAATTCTTAATTAAGCAAAGCTGCCATTGAAGCTAGTAGCCTTTTTTTTCCACTGAAGACTGCAAAACATGGAAAAATAGCAAATAAAAAATACAGATAAACAAAATTGTGTGAGCCTCATGTTATAGTCTCTGAAAATAACCTATTGTTTCATGTACTGTTATACAAAAATTTAAAAAGTTATTGTTGTTAAAGTCTTTGTAAAACACTTTTTCTAATTCAACTTGAAATCAGTGAAGAGAAAAAAATCCATTGACTTTAATAAGCTTTGTATCAGGGAATTGCCTGGCAATTTATGCAAAACATTATAATTAAATTTCCTTCTAATAAAATCGGTTAATAAAAATGTGTACAGGTAAAATATGCAGTTACCATACTTTTGTTTTTGTATAAATGTTACTCAGAGATTTGCAGAGCCAAGTTAAATTACTGTGCTAGTGGAGCAGGTTTAGACAATGAAAATGGTCAGATACTACTTGTAAGCAAAAGTGAAATCAACTGTTTTTTCTCATTTCTTCTTTGAGACTTTCAAAAAAAGTAAGCAAAAGCATATTTGGAGAAAAAAAATACAGTTCAAAAGGCTGTAGCTTTAACAGTCTACATTTAAGGAAAGTGGAGAAGTATTTTTTTTTAAGATTATTTTAAATTGTGTAATTTAACAATTAAACTGATTGTGAGAATTTATTTGTGGGGAATGATGCTGAATACTGATACATTTTGTGCTGCAACTGTTGGTCATCTCTGCAGAAATATGTAAAATAATCACTTTTGAAAGGGACAGTTAAACTGTCCTGAAAGCGATAATTTTTAAGTTGCTAATGCATGTGATCTTTTTAATGATATTTTTGGTTGTAGATTTTATAGTGAGAATATGTGATACGATACTTCTAAAACTGATTATGCAAAAGCTGGAAGAAGCAGCACAACAAAAGCCTGCAGCCTAACAGGCATGCTAAAAACTTCGGAAAAAGCCCAAACCTACAAGTGACCTCTTGAGCCCTGAGGCACCTCATGCAGCCTACAGCATTTTGAAGACAAACTGTACTTACTCCTAGTCATGTTTTCAAACAGTTTGTGAAGTGATTTAATATATTTCCTACAAAGAGGTGAATAAATTTAAAAGGAATTCTGTGTAATCTTGTAACAAAAAGTAAAGAAAAGTGAAAGAATTGAAACACTCTTAAAGGTTGATGTATTTTTTCACATTTAACCAAAACTTGATGTTACAGAGGTCAAAAGGAGATTGCAAACACAGACAAATCTTAAGGGAAAAATTCATGTTAGAATTCATATTATTCTCACTGAATCTTCAGTCTTCATAAAGTTTTGTGCTTTCTGGTTAGCACAGAGGAACTATTTACCTTCTAGGCAAGCAAAGCACCATCACAAAATGCAGTGATGCCATCAGCTATAGCAGTCATCGACAGTTTTTAATGCAGCAGTCATCAGGAGGAATGTAAGAGAATAGGATCTATCTAAATGAGTAATTTAGATAGGAAAAGTCAAGCTAAATCAAAATAAACAAAATAGAAACGCATATTGTTTTAATGCTTTACATTACAATATGTGTAAGGTACAATATCTCTGATACATTGAATGTTTAAATTATACAGAGGTTCATGTGGAAAATCCTGCTTCAGAATCTGCATTTCAGTTTTATATGGGAATGTGTGGTAAATTAAAAATAATATATATACTGAGCGTACTCTTGTAGTTTGCCTTTAAACCTTTTATCTTCCAAATTACACAGCTTTTTTAAGCAGAACAGCCAAAATCTAATGCAGAAGTACATGGCAGAAAATATACTTTAAATCACTAAAGAGAGATCTTTTTGTTGCCTTTTTATACGAAATTCTGGGTTCATTATAACAAAAGGATGCACTTTGCACGACCTTGAGAGCCTGTGACCATTGGGAAATCAAAAGGGTAGTGACACTAAGGAAAACTATTGTCCAGAAAAATAAGCCTCTCCAAGGGGCACCAAGAATCCACAATAAAATCCCTGTTTCCAAGAAAATTCAGGCATTTCCATCAAAAAAGACTGGTAAGATAAATAGAATGTCCTCATAAGCCACAGATTCTTAATAATACAAAATGTCTAAGTCCATGGTAAACAAAGCCCCAACGAAAACTAACATCTACTAACTCAGGCTTCTCAAGACCTAGGTCATGACCCAGCGCCTTGTCACAAGGTACCTCAAAAGCATTTCTGAGCTGAAATTGCATGGAGTTTGTTTTGCATAATATATATTTCAGTTAGAGTTGCACTCCTGTGCAGAGCTCATAAAACTCCTACAACTATCTTCCTGCTGACAGATATGATTTCAGTGTTAATAATTATTGCTGCCATTATCTTTTAAGCATTTCAGTTTGCATGAGAACACATGCTGATCTGAAAGAAACCCCAGCATGCTAGTTGCTTTCTTGCTGTCTGCCCTTAAATTTTGTGCATTTTTGCGTTTTTCCCAAGTTTTTCAACTAATCTATTTTGAAATTTTAAAAGTTAATAGTAAACGCGTTTTGCTATACGTTTTGCATTTTCCTTTATAATTCTGTATTAAGACTTAGTTTTTCAATTACTTTTTTTGGACTTGATTCTCTTCAGTTTCTTCTAATGGTTGCATGGGAGAAAAAAATACTTGTGATAGATTAAAATATCAGAATGCCGTATTTTGTGAAAAATAAGTGTGGCTATGTGACGAAGTCGTTTGCAGAATGTCTGGTTTTAAATTGAGTCCTGCCTGTAGTACTGAACTCACCTTTTTCTATCTCAAACCTGTAGGAGGCAGAAGTCAACAAATCTTTCACCGTTTTACGTGGCACGAAGGCATTTTTGTTATCGAATGCCATGTTTTTGCTAGTTGGTGCTGGCAAGAATTAATTGAACAGGGGAAGTTGCACATATCAACATTTTTAGTTGATATATGCCTTTTCAAGTCTCATCCTGCAAATATTTACATGCACAAGTACCTTTACTCACATAAATAAAGCTGCCTGCATGTTTAGGCATTTGCAGGACTGGCCTATAATTTCTGTGAAAATCTAAAGAAAATAATGTATGATTTTTCTCAAAGAGTTAACTAAAGGCATATGTAATAGGCAAACCTGGGAACTAGATGACTTATTTATTAACTCAATTTAGTATAAATTCTTAAGAGTTACTGCCTCCAAGAATTTCTACACATTGGCTGTAATTTTAACTTTTATCCTTGAAAAAAATGGTGGGGAAAGTTATTAAAGTTACAGTGTTATGGGTTTGTTTCAAGAGCTGAATCACAATAATCTGAATGTTTTCACTCATTTTTGCAAAGCTGACAACTCTGCGATGTAAACTGCAAATTTCCCTTAGCTGGTTGCATATGGCTCATGTTTAACCAGAAAATAATTTAATGTAATGAGCTGCGCAGTAAACCGTTCTTAAACATTAACAGAACCCGGTGTCTGGAGATACATGACTTACATGAACAACTACCTTTCATCCACTTCAATTCCATGCTCTGTTTGGATTAATGAAATTACACCGCGGAAGCATTGCTTTTAAAATAGACTTAGCAGGTTCATTTATACAGTAGGAGTAAATTTATGCAAACGTGGGAAGGGGATGTCTTTCCCAAGCCAACAACTTTAAGTTCTAGAAAAGCACTATGCCAGGAGGGACGATTTTTTGCAAAGCTGACGGGGCAGGAGCTGCTCTCGTAGCCCTCTTGCTAGAAGGCAAAGGAGAGGCAGCGCGGGCAGGACAGAGGACGCTGCATCTGCTTGTATATCGCCGTGGCTGGAAGCCAATCTTATTAGCTATGCAGAGGAGCTTTTGCTGCGGTGCCGGATCCTGGACTGCCATCGGATCCTGGACTGCCATCGGATCCTGGACTGCCATCGCCAAGATGCTGCTGCGCGTCCTCGCTGCCAGCGGCCCACAGCTCCAGCCGCTTCCCCGGCGCCTGGGCTCCAGGCTGGGGGGTCTTTTCAGCCTCTGGCTTCACCCCAAATGTCCCTCTCCCTCTCCCTGTTATGAAAGCAGGTGGATATTATGCAGGGTTTGGAGTTTCTTTTCTTTTCTTTCTTAGTGCTGTACTTCAACCTGTTTGCAGCTTGGGGGCAGAGCCACACTGGCTGGTGCTGGCAGCAGGGAAAAAGCTGCTTTCTGGAGGTTTTCGCAGCTGGGACAGGTTCTGGAGGGGGAATTCCACCCCCTTTCCTCGGTTAGACATTTAGTTATTGCACTCTGATGCAGAAAGGAGCTTCCCTCCTAGAAAGGAAACTATTTTTGCCAAAAAAACCCATCTTTGCATCTTTGTATGTAAACTCTAGTCTGTATCCATCCTCAGCCTTATTTCCAGGCTGGGATGGATCTGTGGACTTCATTATTCAAAGAAAGCACATTTTCCCACTATGCTGAGATAAATTACGTGTTCTTCCTCGTGCTAAGGTTTCTTTACCTCCTGTCATGTTTTTCTTTTCCAGTAGAACATTTTGTGCTTGGAATAACAGGATCATCCTTTAAGCATGCACATCCAAAAATGTGCTAGAACTACTGTTAATATATTTTATCCTCTTAGTAGGGACCTGGACCATGCACAACACATGCACTGGAAAAAAGCGTTGCTTCGGGATGAGAGGTGAGATTCTGTGTTATGCCTCTAGCCATAGCTCTGGGAACATATAGCCGGTTTAAGCTGGTTTTATGCCCTTCTAATCCTGAGCTGCTCTGCAGGCTGGCTAGTGTTTAGTCAGCCTGAGGTCTCAATGTGTTTTAACCGTGAACTCAGCTCTTCCCTCAATTTCCGAAGTGCTATTGCAAGAGGCAACAGCCTCTCTGAGATACACCTTCTAGTGCTGCCCAGCTCCTGCACAAGTGATTGGAAGGGAAATCACTGAAGGGAAACTTTGACAAGCTGCATAACGAAATGCCTCCCCAAAAGGGATGTAAAAACTACTTCACACTGCCCTGCTCTGAGGAGCTCATCCTAATTGACAGGATTTTGAATTTAATGGCTACATACACTGATTTATGTCTAGGACAACTGCTTCCATGCAGGCGATGCTCTTGAAGACGCATTGATCATCAGTGCTCTTGAAGAACAACCTGATGTTGCACAGAAGAAGAGGGCCTCAGGGATGCTCCGGGTGCTGGTGGGACCTCATGAAGTACGAGCATCCTGCCAATTGCCAGTGGTTTACAAAGCCTGCCCTGCATTTACACAAGTCTCCTAGGTTTAACAGGCAATCTGAGAGCTTCTGTCTGCAACATGCTCATGTTTCTTCTGCATAAAAGAGAAGAATCCTAGCGTTTCCTATTGCATGCAGCAGTAGGAATTCAACATCGGAAAAAAAGTACCAGCTGGTTTTTTTGGCTGTGCATGATGATAGGGGGTGTGTGTACACTGCCAGTTTTCTTATATGACAAACAGCCATGCCTCTGCCTCTTTTTAGAGGCTACCTGTCAGAAACAATTCCAAAATTCAGTATCTGCTCGACCCCCTAGAGCATACACAAGCTGATCAACAGGGGAAAGGTAAATGTGTTCCTTTACCCGAGAAGGAACATTTGGACAGAGAGCAACATACAGACCACATGACACAATGGAATTGTGAGGACAAGCTCTGGATCTCTGGTTCTTCTCATCAGGTCCTTACATCAAACAGTGATAATACCTGTAGAATGCAGAGAAAAATGTAGGCAACACCATTAACGGAGTAACAGAGTTCAACAAAATACGAATTTTATGTGTAACCTGTAGTCAAACAGTAATTTATTGACTCATTTCTAAAATGTCACATGGTGTAAGGGAAGTATATTTTGGAAGGAGATGTCTCATCTAGAAATGACTCGAGCATATTCTTAAGTTTATGCACAGTGAAGAAGTTTAAACAAGTCCTGCTTTGTTCCACCGACTTGAAGGAGAAGTTAAGCGTGCACACAAAGGTCAGTGCAGGACTGGGACCGAAGGCTCCCCTGCCCTTGCACGTATGGACTTGGCTGAACAACCAGTGGGTCTGCTTGTGTCCCAGTTACCCAGCATGTGTATAAAACGTTTGTAGGATCGGCTTCGAGGCGTAGCCTGCCTTTGTAACTTGTTTTGATGGAAAGATTACTGCTCCTCAAGACAGAGCTTTCATGGTTTGCAAACTTATACACCCCTCATTTAAGCTATTTACACAGATTTAAGGGCCTAAGCACATACTTAGATATGTGGCTCATCCAAAAGTCAAGATTTATACAAGACCTAGACAGCTCACAACATATTCTGATTGCCAGCTGTGGAGAAATAAAATCTATTAAGCAATTTTACAAAAGGGGAAGTTGTGTACAAACCAGAAAACTCTGCTTCATGTTTAATATGCAGGGATGTATGCATGAATTAAAATGTCACATTATATACACAAATAAGAAAACATTGAAATACCAGTAGTATGTGGCAAAATTGGATACCTCTCTGTGGGAAGGGTATGTACCTTTTGACTGAAATGAAGCAGAGAAATTGTAATACAACAAAAAGCTGCTGATGAGAAAGGCAAATCTCAAACCACAGAGACTTTAATGAAGTAATTTGGGCAGGTATAATCCATGATCTTATCAAAATGGCAGAAGGATGCGTATTGTGTCGGAAGATGTGTTTAACAAGACTAAACCTACCTAGAGAATCTGAAAAAGAAAATATACGGCCAGCTTGGCTATGCATTCAAAACTCCGTCTTCAAAGAATTGATTTTGACATGAGAAAAATGCAGACCCTGTTACTGAGCAAGTTAATATGGGAAGCGTTTATAATATAGCAGTTCAGCATTATATAGGGCCCTATCCTGTGAACACAATGTGGGTCATTTAGCTGTGCAAGTAACTGCCTTTTCAATTAGACAACTTATACTCAGATTTCGGGATTTAACCCACCTGAAACTGGAAAGAAATAGATGAAGAACACAGTAGGGTGAAGGGATGAGTTCATTTAGCTTCCCATGATGTTAATGAAAGTGGAAGCAACTCACAGAATCAAAACCTATAGAAATTGCATAAAAGAGCTGCACAGAAATTGAATTTCAGCCTGCTGGAAAATAATATAAATACAAAATAAATGAGTAGTATTAGAAAGCTAAATGCAGAATTTAGCATGTTTACACAGCTACCAAACTATGAAAACAAACACAAGATAGAGCTTTCGTTCTTTACATTTACATTTTGTTTTAATAAACATGTTTATAATAAATTGTCAAAGAGCTCTTAAAAAGACAGGTTTGAGACATCAGTATGCGGCAGTCCTTTACAGCATATCAGAGATACAGCAAATGTTACATTATTCATCACAGCAATCAATATTATACTAAAAAAAATAATTTAAATTAGGCATGAAGTCCATGCCAATAGTATACATTTGTTTCTCATTTTACATGTAGATTGGTCTTATTTAGGAGAGTGTTTAGTGTTTTTATAAGCATATTTCACATCACTAAAATGCAGAGTAACATAGCTTATCTGTATCTTATTTTCCTATATGAAATAGTTTTACAAATAAATAGAAATGAAAAGGTGAATGCCAGTTTTAAATCTGTTTTACTAATACAGTGACAAAAGTGTGAAATCTTTTGTAATAAAACCTCCATTATCAGTCATTTTTCATGGAGAAGTGCAAATATCTACAGACTATTCAGAAAAATAATCTTGACTTAAATTTTTCATTGACATTGAGGAAAAAATTTGAATTGTAATGTCAAAGTATTTCTTTTTATTCTGTCCTCGCAAGAGGAAAATAATTTTCATTCTATGTGGTTTTCAGCTGAACGCTTTAAAACAAAGACAGTTTAACAGGTAATCCACGGTTATATGAAAAATCCAAAGTGTGCAGAAGACAAATGAAGACAGATCTTTAAGGAACTCCACTCCTGCAAAGATTTAGCAAAGTGGTGACTGTGTGAGCATTCACAGAAAAAGTTAGCAGCCTCTGTAGGATCAGGAGAATAACTCAGTAGCTAACGATTGAAGTATTTTCTCTTAAACATTCCTTTACATTTTTTTGTTTCTTTTTAAGATGACCTGATCTCTCTAAACATTTTCTTCCAAAAGCATAAAATATGATGTTTGAAAGACTCCAGACCTGGCTATTAAAATAGGGTTTTGGACACTGATTTCATGCTGCTGTTCTGCAAGTTTAGTAGAAGACCTTAAGACTTTCAAGTATTCCCAGAGTTTTGAGAGAGAAGTTAGATTTTATTCACCTGGCAGAAGTCTCTCCATACAGCAACCAATATGCATCTTTGGATAGTTTGTTTTGAAAAATAATTTCTGTTTCACAAAGAAACATCCCTCTCGTTTGTTTCTGATTTTCATTTCTTTTCTTTTATGTGTCCAGATAGTTCAGCACAATTCACTGTGCTTTCTTCAGCATGAAAAAAGTCAGACAATAGTTCTGCTTCTTGAAGGAAACAGCAGTGCAGGAGACAGTCCAAGGCAATCCTTGAACATAGTTGTCAGAGTATGAATGAATCAGTAACCAAGAAGAGATAGAACAGCATTATCTGCAGGACTGGGAAGAAAAGTGCCATGAAGGAAACAGAAACACCTTCTCAGAGTGTATGCATGCACATGATGCCATTACAGAAAAAAACCCAACCAACCAAATTTCTGCGTATCTGATAGAAGAAAAGAGTGAGGTAGGTAAGTCCACAATAAATTCTGAAAGCGATTTTCAGGAATTTTTTTTTTTTTTTTGGTGTATCTCTGTGTAGGGATTGCACCCCACTTAGTCTTCATAATGGTGCTCCTAACCTGGAACAAAACCTTACCATGGTAAGTGATGTGTTTTACAAGCACCACCTTACAATCTATAAATCATGTGTGTTTGAAAAGGCCGCCAACACAG
This sequence comes from Sagittarius serpentarius, assembly GCA_034782735.1. Lineage (NCBI taxonomy): Eukaryota > Metazoa > Chordata > Aves > Accipitriformes > Sagittariidae > Sagittarius > Sagittarius serpentarius. The sequence continues at coordinate 15,403,146 of JAVKLA010000039.1, read as the reverse complement.
CGCAACACTCTCTGCCTAGCTAACATGGCAGATGAATGCTTTAGCTAGACAATACCCTTTAAAATATTAAGAAATGCTCTGGCACTTTTTTCTTTGACCATTACCTTTTTTAGCAACTGATGTATTTGCAGACCCCAAGACTCCCTTCCAAGATACTCAAAAATACAAGTCAAAGGTCAGCAGGAGGATGTAAAAATACCATTTAATCTTATCTGTGCAACACTTCATGTAGTCATTTCACCATCTTCAGGCTCTCTTTGTTGAAAGACTAATTTATTTCTGAACTGACAGAAAGATAATCAATTTGCAGCATGCATTGAGTAAAAGCTGCTACACTTGCACATAACTTTATTCGTATATATAAGATTTGAATAACACTTATGATACAACTTTGCACATTAAGTAATAAAAAAATCTTATACAAAGAAGAATGTTTTCTAGTACTCTGTCATGTTTAGTGCTTATGAGCTACAAGTTTTAAAAAGTTTTGTTTTACAGAGTTAGACACGAAGTATCTTTTACTTGGGAACGTTTTCTATCCTGTTGTGCATATATGAGTTACTAGGATACTTTTGTATTTTTCATTAGTGTGTCAATTCACTATTCCATTTCTGCAGGGACATTGATAAATTTACACACCCATGCTAAATTGTTGACTTTCATGTTGAGCATTTTGCTCTCTTTTTGCATTCGTGGCTCGGGACCTAGGAAAGGTACTTTCCCTAATCGGGAGAAAATTTAAATTTTGAATTTTACTGCGTCCTCCATTACACAGAATCTCCCTGCAGCTCCAAACCAGGAGTCAGTAAATTCGATACCTATCCCAGACACTACAATGTAAAGTTTGCAAAGAACAACCCGGCCGAGCATTTCCATTGATAATGAAGAAACAAATTGCAGTTTCTGGAACAAATAATAAAACAGCCTCCGAAATAGGTCTGCCTGCGGAGAGCCCTCCCGTCTTGCTCCGGGAGTGCTTTGATATGGTCGCTTTGTTTTAGGCCTCACACACGCACGCACACGCGCGCACGCGGGGAGGAAAGTAGGGGAGCTCGGCAAAACTCGCCCTTCAAACCTGAAAGAACTTGGCTGCAGAATTTTAAAAAAGAAATTAAACAGTAGTAAATACAGGCGGGACAAAAGCCCTTTTCTCGTTGTGTAACGAACGTAATACTGATAGATTACTCCCCGGTTTCCATGGGGACCTTTTTGTTCTAACTTCAGATACCGATGATTAGGGTTAAATGAGGCACCTCATATTTTTTTGCTGAAGAGAACGGAGTGGCCAGAGGGCCGGGGGGGGGGGTGCGGGGGGAGAAAGAGGGGCAAAACTATTCATTATCGATAAATTTTATTTTCTTTTTACAAAAAAAATGATTATTACTTCTAATCCTTGAGGAACAGCGGCTGCTGGCAGGCACAATTAGCACATTTTTAGCATTCCTGCGAGGGCTGCCCGCCAAGGCGGGCCGACCCTGCTCCCCCGGCCCGGGCCGGGGCGGGTGTCAGGGCCGGGGGTCCCCAAGGCCGCCCAGTCTCCAGCCAGACCCCTCGGGGTGCACATCGCGGCGGGGTGTGTGTGTGTGTGTGTGTGTTTCAGCTGTAGCCAGAGCCCTCAGGGTGCACCTCGGAGGGGTTCAGCTGTAGCCAGAGCCCTCGGGGGGCGGTTCAGGTGTAGCCAGACCCCCTCGGGGTGCACCTCGGGGCGTTCAGGCGTAGGAAGGACACGGAGGGTGGAAGTGGGGAGCCGCCGGCGGCGGGGTGGCACCGCGGGCCGGGCCTGCTGCCGCGTAGGCCAAGCTAGGCTGGGCCAGGCCCACCGCCGCATCACTCGGGGGCTCCTCACCCCAAAAGGGCCGCACGTTTCCCCCCAGCGCCGCGCTGGGGGTCCCGAGTGACTGCGGCCACGCGTGGCCGCGGCGGGGCTGCACGGCTACCGCCGTGGTTTGTGTTTCCACGAGGGGAAGGGAGCGGAGGGCCGGCACGGCCCCCCGCCCTGCCAGGAGCCCCCCGGGGTGCGC
>JAVKLA010000039.1:15373987-15398659 GCA_034782735.1 Sagittarius serpentarius | reverse complement strand
CCCCCCCCCCCCCCCCCCCGCCATAAACACCCCGAGCGGCTCAACTTCAGTAAGAGCCACTTGCGGTGTGCGGACAGGGGGGGGTGGGGGAGGGGGGTGTCGGCACCGCCACCCCCGGGCATCCCTGCAAAAGCCTTCCCACCGCTGCAGGTTTGTAACGCCCGGTCTTGACAGCGTGGCTCCGGAGGGAAATTTAAATCTTAATATATTTATATTTTTTGTTTTTTTCCGTTCCTCTCCCACGAGGAGAGGAGGGTCCGTGGCTTTTGTGCTTCTCTGCAGTTAACGGCATCATCTGGAGTACAGATACTCCATTATCTGGTGTGAAGGGTGCGGGATCATGTGTCAGAACTTTTCTTACACTACTGGGGGGGGAAATGTTTGGTGGTTGGGTGAAGCAAGATACTTGGTAAAGCTCTGGGAGAAAGGTCAAGTAAAATGTCTCGCATTATGTAGTAATGCACCAAACCTACGAGAGCAGGAAACCGGGATGTTTTCATACCTGTTACAGTGCTTTTTAACTGCCATTAAAAACGGGAGGAAGCCATTTTCACCTTAATTTTAGTGAAAATTAGCTGCAAACTCGTCCTTGTTTGGTGTGCTTTTGGCTAAACTGCCTTCTCAAAACTCTCAACCCGTTTCTGCCTCTGTACTTCAATAAGAATACCTCTGCGAGATCGAGTAGCAAATCCATATCTGTGTTATGCAACGTTAATATTAGTCTTCTTTCTTGGCAGGTACTGTTGGCTCCTGTGCTTCAGTCAAGACGCTTCTGCGATGCTTTAGCTGCGCTGAAACAAGAAGACCTTTTAAGTAGAAGAGTTTCTATCTGGTGATGGGCCTTGAGTTGTGCAAAAGTGCTTACAGTGCAGGTAGAGTTTAGGATCTACTGCAGTATAAGCACTTCTGGCATTACTGTGGCGATTCAGTGACGGTAGCAGGGCACGGATGTAACCAGGATTGTTGTTTTGCTGCGTTAGAGCTACATTACAAATGGTTCTTGTGTTAAGGTGCATCTAGTGCAGTTAGTGATGTAGCGTAGAATCTACTGCCCTAAATGCTCCTTCTGGCACAAGCTGCTGCCTGCGCGTCCAAAAAAACCGCATCCATCTGGCTTTAGCTCAGCAATCACAATTTTAGTTAAAGCGTTTTTTTTTTCATCGAAGGCAATTGCTCGGGAAGTAGTTTTGTCCTAGCAGTATCAAAGTGCTCATAGTGCAGGTAGCTTTGAATTGGACCTACTGTAATGTGGGCACTTACAGTACTGCTAGATAAAGTGCATCCTAGCTAGTGGCAGTTTCTGGAGAAGATGGTGCTGATTACAGTCAGTTTTGCAGGTTTGCATCCCAGCTTACTAAAATTGCTGTGCAAATCCATGCAAAACTGACTGTGGTGGTGGTGAATCTGGTGAATAATGGGTTTTGAAGCTTTTCCCCCTGCCCTTCTTCCATAGAAGATCTGAAGATGCCTTGCGCTGGTTTCTCCATGGGTGGGGATTTGTTGCATTACTTGTAGCTATATGTAGAGTATTGCACTTGTCCCGGCCTGTGGAGGAAAGGAGGACTTGTCTTCAGGCTGCCCTGCCCCGAATTTGCCAGCATGGTAAGCTTTGTTTTGCTGTTGTCGGGTGGATCACGATGCAATTTTGATTAGTTTAGTAGGAGAAAAATTGCACGGTATCCATCTGTAAACCGCAAGACCTTCATCGCTGACAACGTAGCTTTTGTCAGTAATCAATTCCCACAGCAGAGTCTGTAGTAATGTGTATAATGGCTTCCTGGTGACTCCGCAGCTCGAAGGGATGGGAAGACAGAAAACTTCTCCGGACACTAAGGTTTGTCTACCATTTAAAAAGACAAAAAAACCCAAAACAGCAAACCCAACCTGGGACAGTGGCAGTGGTCCGGGGAAGGACATTTTGGGAGTTTGTTTCTGTGATAACGTGTAAATGACTGTGGTGGACTTAACAATAAAAAGATTTTAAAATAAACCTTGTGTTTTATAATGTATCTCACTAAAGTGTGTTTGCAGTAGACAAGAAAAACACAGGAGACTATTTTTTGCTGGCTTGGTTACAGCCTTGTCCTGCCTCCTCCAGCAACCTCTTCCTCTTTGATTTCGAAGAAGGTGCATCTGCTACAAACCTCCTCTTGCTGCTGCTACTTCAAGGAGGCTCTTTGCTGGAAAGGGGGATGTTTCTCCCCCAGGCCAGGAGAAGGATGTCCTCAAGTGATAGTGGTTTATGGTCGCCCTTAAGCAATAGTCATGCTCCTTTTTTTTTTTTTTTTTTTTTTGTTTGTTTTGCTCTTTGACTCCCTGAGCTTTGAAGCTGGGAGTGGAGCTGCAGCTTGTCTTGAACTGCTGCCCCTGGGAGTGGGGAGACCTTGGTTTGTCCCTGCTTCAGAGGCTGGCAAAATGGTGTGACCTGCTCTGCTGTGGGGAGCAGGGGCCGGAGCTGAGGCTCTGCTGCACAAGCTGAACGTAGCAGCCCAAAATTTTGTGCTGTGTCACTGCTGGGGGAGACTGCTGATGGAGCGAGCGATGGGGTCTGGGTGCTGTCGGGAGAAGGAGGGAGCTGAACCTGAGCTTTGTTGTGGGTGTGCAAGCAATGATGTACTTGGGGAGAGTTGTGTTGCCAAGAGTGCTGCTGCATTGCTGTAGTGTGTAAAATGGGGTTTATTTTTGGGTGGCCTACCTGCTAAGGGGAACCTCTGAGTGTCTTGGGGAGAGGATTGCTTGGATGCTCAGGCTTCAGCTGTTTGTTTTTTTTCTGCTCTGCCCTCTGTATGGTTACATGCGCTGCAGTTTTGAGACTTGCTCCAGAATTGCAGCTTGTGGTTGCTGCAGTTGCCTCAGTACAAATAGATGCGGTCTGGTTAAGTGGGCAGCACTAGCCAGTTTACAAGACCCTCCTTCCTCCAGCTAAAATATTTTGAGATCTAAAAGGATTGTTTTGCTGGTCTGGCTTAACAGTGGCCAATGTAGCTGGGCTGATACCATGGTGGGTCCCTGATGCAATCCCGTCCCCGGACCTGGTGCAGGGGGTGGTTGTGCACAGCAGGGAAGCAAATAAGCCAAGCAGAGCACTCCTTGCTTAGTTTGAACTAAGCGAGACTGCAGAGTTCCTGCGAGGGCTTCCCTGCAGCTGGTGGCTCTGGATGATTTTCTGCCCCGGAATCTAATCTGAGGCTGAGTTGTAATCTTCCTTGTGCTTTGGAGAGCTGTAATCTGGACTTCAAATCCCTGTGCAAACAAGAGGCAAAGATGTTTCCGAAGTGTAGAGTCCTTCTGGCTGTGCCACTTGTTGACAGTGAGGAAAAACGGGTTGGAGTGTGTGCTAATTGTGATTTACGGTAGTGCATCGTACCCCAGCCGAGTGGAAGGCATCAGGCTCTGTTCACGCCGAGAATGAAACCAAAGTTTGCTACCGTGTTAATGTGCTCTTGGGAGATGCTCCAAGCCTGGCTTTGTATTGCTAATACCTGAGCTGTACCCAGCTCTTGCACAGGGTCTTACTGGTGGTTTTTGGGTGAACCGCGCTTGTGTTGATGGGCTGGGTGCTGGAGGGCATTCGGTGCCAGCAGCGGGTGTGCTCAGCACGGCTGGTGTTTGGTGCGAGGTGCTGGGGTGGTCATCCTGGGATGTCTCGCTAGCGAGGGCTTCTGAGCACCGTGGTAGTGCCAGAGCTTGAGACGAGCACCCCAAAACCATCCCACCCAGGCTGAGCTGTTAGCAGGTGACCAATAGCTTCTGTGGTAAACTGGGCACGTGTTTGAGTTACCTGGGTGAGGGGGGTGGTTGTTGTTGCCTGATGCTGTGAGTGAAAGCTATCTATTAACAGCGTAGGTGTTTGCTGTTCTGGTGAGTATCTACACAATCTGTTCCGAGTGAGAAGCCTGCGGTTTGCCGTTTGAGTGGTTTGCATGGAATTTACTGACTACGCTCAAAGCGTTGAAATTTGGAAGCGAGGTGAATGTTCCTGCAGTTGTAAACCGGCTCAGGCATCAGGAGGAAGCAGGATCCTCTGTTCTCTTAGGAGCAGCTTCTGCAAACGGGTGCCCTGTGTATGCTTCCTACACTCGTAGTAGGTTGGTTTTATTGTCAGGCTCTGCTATTCAAGCCCAGTGGGGCGGGTGGTAGACATCCAGGACTTAAGTGCTGTTTTTCCCCAGGTGAAATGGCGAGGAGGGGCTAACTCGCAGGGTATCGGCATTGCAGGATTTGGAAGTCAAACGTGCTCCTGTTACCACCTTGGCGCATCTCTCAGGCTGATGAGGAGGAGTGTGGTGTGATTAGAGGCTGCAGAAGCTTCATGCAGTGGCAGAGTGTGCTGGCTTTAAACTCATTCACTGTGCATCTCCCGCCGAGACGTCTGTCTCGTCTGTGAGCTCTGCTGTCCTTTCCTCTCTCACGCCTGAGGATAAGCTACTGGCTCGCACGGACTGCAGAAACGCCTTTCTGAGCAGGTCACCCCTGGCCCACCCAGCCTTGCCTGCAGCTGTGTCAGACCTACAGCCTGTTTTACACTGCCCAGATCCCTGTGTCATGACTTATGTTTTCAAAGGTTTAAAAATGCTGAACCTGGCTTTTGAAGTAACAAATGACCCGTTTTTACACTAGCAGTACTGTGCAGAATTGCCTTGTCTTAAGCCCAGAACATCACTTTGGGAGATTTTTCAGGAGATGCCCTTGCTTTCTGAGGTTTTTGGATGCCCCATGTAATCACGTGGAGCCCCAGGAGGACAAAAAAAAGCTCAGAAAAACCCCACAAACAAACCCAAGCCCAAAGCAAACCAGCCCCAAAATGATGGTTTTGGGTATTTTGGATATCTGAACTCTGTGAAGCTGGATGCAGAGATGGGGCACGCAGGGCTGTGCGGTGGGGTGTCTGCCTGCGGAGTGGGGCTGTGTTTCAGGAGTTGTGGAGTTTGGCTCCAGCTCCCTGCGAGGGGGGAAATCCGCAGGTTCTTGGGCTTTTCTGATGTACCTTTTGACTTGCCCCCACCTTGCCTTCAGAGGAGCTGAAGCCAGGGGGTTCCCCCGTCTGTCTCAGGATCCTCTCCACAGCCCCTACGCCCTTGGGCAGCACCAGGGGTGCAGGGATGGGTGTCCAGGCGCTGCATTAGCGCTTTGCTACAGCAAAGAAGGAAAGGGGTGAAATCTCTCCAGCCACACGTGCGCTGCTGCATTCGCTGTGCCGGTGCAGGGGTTGCTGTGCTCTTTAAACAAGGAGGGTTTGTTTTCTTAATCTATGAGAAGTGTTGCAGCCATGCGGCTGTTGGACGTCGGTGCCGAGGGGCTGAGGCTGTTCCAGGAGCTGTCGCAGTGGCTATTTCTGGGAGTGGAACGTCAGAAAGGAGTCGCCACCAGTAATTTTTTACTGGAAGTATATAAATAGGTACGAGCACATGCAGACGTGAGGGCTTCTCATGGAAAGAGGCAACTCTTGTTCTGGAAACTTCAAAGGGCTTCTAACATCGGAGTGCCTAGGCTATTTTTATAGAGTGGGAATATTTCATATTATTTCAGTCTCCTACCTGCCCCACACCACTTTCTGTTATTTAGCATGTGTGCCATTATTCCCAGCTGTAATCAGTGTTGATCTCACGGAGCATCCAGTGGGTACTTTCCTTTTCTCTTGAAGGAAACTTGTTAAAATCATTCTTAATACTTCTGAACTATCATTTCTTTTTAAAGTATCTTCTGCTGTTGATGGTCTTCAGGGTGTTTTTTATAGCGCATTCATGTCTAAATCGGTGCACTAAGCCCAGGTAAGCATTTCTAACCAGCATGCCTTTCACAGCGCACCGCCTGTGCGCTCGCTGCCCTTCATCTCTGGTCGCTCCCAAGTTACTTTGTCCAAAGTAATTACAGTGCGTGTCCATAAAATAGGGGTTTCATTTCCATCTGTTACTAGGTTTAAATCGTAGCTGACAGAAAGGTGTCTTATGTTCTATTTTGCTTATATTGGTCACTGAACCAAATGCTATCCAGATCCAAACCAGCTCTCAACTTGGACCTCCTGGCAGAGAAAGCGATTACGTGTTGCATCTGTCCCCTCTCTCCTCCCCAGCTGCACTTCTCTCCAGTATCAAATCCCCGGCGGTGATACACCAGAATAACATGCCTCATTATCTTTGACTTTTTACACCTACCTATTGATTTAAGTTACTGTACTTCTGCAGTCAGTATGCCGGCTGCTGCAGCCAGATCAGAAATCAGCAGTTATTTGGCTAATTACCTTTCCTGTTGGAAGTGTTGCTTGTAAAGGTTATGTTTCATTTGCCAAAGGATTTTATAAAATGTAAGGAATTGCAGCACTGAACCAAAGGGGAAGTCACCAATGCTGTTTTTACATATAGTATATATATCTATCTATAAAAAAATCATACAGAAGAGGAAATTACCATTTTGTTACTCTGGTGATAGGGAGCCGGAGTAAAGTGATTTTTTTTTTTCTTTTTTTTTTTTTTTTTAAATTTTGTTTGAAATGGGTTCTTTGGTGCAAAGTGCCCTTCTTGCGCTGTTCTCTGCCGGTAGAGGCACCGAACCTGGTTTCCCAGTAGGTGCCCAGCAGCAATAGCAAATGGCTGGCAGGACAGATTGAAAGCTTGAAAGAAGTAACAAATCTCTTGGGACTGCAAAGGCCACGCTTCGCCTGCCTGCCGGCTCAGAGCTTCGTTGCAGCAATGAAAAGAAAATTAAGATCTTCCTGCCCTAAAAACACAGCCCCCTTCCCTCCTCAAAGGCTGGACCACTCCTCCATGGTCGTTAGCAGCAAAGCCCAAAGCGCTTGTTCCTTCCCGTACCCAGCAGCGGTGCAGATGCTTGTTAGTGCTTTAACATGCACAGTTTTTCCAAGTAGCACCGGGTCCTAGAACGTCCACTTGTATTAATTTTTAGTGGTCTGAGATGGGTGATGGTATTGACAGAAGTTTTCTGGTTTGACCGATGAAAAATCTGGATCTGCGTTGATACGGAGTAAAAAGGATACAGAAAGATGGGAAAAGAATTTAGTCTTTTCTCTCTCAGCTTATGCAAAACCCCAAATCCTTGTTTTGCTGAAAGGAGGAGCAATTTCTACTAAAACAAAATGTTTATGGTGATGATGAAAACCTTATAAATCCGTCTTATAGCTGAAGAGTCTTATCCTTCAATCCAAGAGCAGCATATGATAGAGCTTAATTGGTTGATTAAAAATGGTTTAGTTCTCTATCGTGATACAGTACAGAAAGGAGCGCAAGATGGCTACTCGCCCTCTCATCTGGGAAGACTTTGTGGTAAGTGCTTTATCTGCAGTGAAAGCCATGGTTAGTTTGGAAGAAAATAAATTTAAAACTAACAGAGTTAGGACTGAATCAGCAGAGTGTGGTTCTTCCACCAACAAGCTTGGTGTGCGAGCAGCAGGGATGGGGAGGAGCGTTGCTTGCCATTGCCACCTACCTGTGCAATTTTATTAGTACAGTAAACGCAGCAAAATACCGTTGCATTAACTCTGATGGTTGCATTGCCACAGCTCTGCTGATGGGCCATTCCCAAGGCAGCAGTGTGGTAAACAGACCTGCTCAGAATTATTTTTATATACCAAAAATCTCATTTACCCAGTTACGCCTCACTCTCCAACTAAAACATGGGCCTGGCTTGTTTTAGGAGGTGATGACAAGCAGATAAAATGGAATTAGAGCCTCCACTCGAGTGCGGGCAGGGCTGCAGTGCTGCCTTTAATAGTTTCTCATGCGGGCAGTTTGTGTTGCAATGCTGATGCTCCAGCTGCTGGAAGGGTGTCGGCGGGAGATGGGGATTAGCAGGTCTCTGAACTGCTCGGATGTGGACTTAGACCTGTGCGAGCATCCTGCTCTGTGGACTTAAACCTGCTTGTGCAGCTGCTTTGCCCGAGGTGCCCACGGAAAGCGTGGCCTGTCGGACCTGCTGCTGCAAGAAACGGGGGTGGAAAGCGGGTGTTAGGGTGAAACTCCGCTGCTGCTGCTTTTTCAGGCTGTAGAAAATAACATGAGCGCCATCTAGACTAATGCCATTTATTGCATTTCCCCCCTCATTTTCTAAGGGGCTGTCAGAAGTCAGCGTCCCGGTGGCGGCTTCGAAGCTTCGCCAGTGAGACGGGGACGAGTTGGTGCTTGGTTGTGCCAGCTGCAATCAAGGAGCTTTGCAGGCGGGAGGGTTAAATGAAGGGGTTTGGAAAAAGTGGGACGATGCCTCCCATGTGGCTCCACATCGGCTTGGCTGGGCACCAGCCTGTCCCCTAGCATGGCTCGGAGGGATGGCCCAAGGCCTCGGGGACCCTCCTGTCCTCACGGGAGCTGGTCCCAGGGTTAGGAACTTGGCACCTGTGTTGGGCAGGATTTGCCTCGCTTTCAGCTTCCTGCTGTGGGATCCTGTTCTGCTTTCTCCACGCTGTTAAGAAGCTATCGGCGATCAGAACCAGATCCGCTTTGTTTGTGTCCCATCGGAAGATGGGGACGCCGGCACCACGGACACGCAGGCTGTCGGTGCCACATGCAGGTATGTTACTGTGCTGGGTTTTGGGTTCCTGCAAGCGCCAGGCAGGAGCCACTGCAGTATGTCCTGTTTGCATGTCAAGGGATCATGTTTGAGCCGCGGGCTGCAGCCACGTACCGGTGCTCGTGGCGGGGCTGGCTATGGGCCATCTTGCTCCTGGCCCTGCAACATTGCCCACTGCCCACCGAGTTACTGTCCCGGCTGTCAAAAATGCAGAGCTGGTGTGCTCTGCTCCTCGATGCAGCCTGGTCTTGCATCGCGGCTGGTTTTTCGCTGTTGATTTGGAAGATTCATGCACTTCACTGATTTAAAAAAGAAAAAAATGTTGGTTGGTTGGGGAAGATGCAGCTTTCTCAGATCTGTTACTCGATCTGGTTTTACTTATTCTGGATCATGTTGATGCTGGGTAAAGCTTTTATCCCATCACGATAAGCTGAGGTTTCTCCCAGAGGCTGCCCAGAAACCCCTGTACGTGACGTGAGTGCGATTGCCTTTCAGAGCCTAACCTGCACCCTCCCGGAAAGTGTTGTCGGAGCTGTTCAAGAAAAACTACTTACTGTTCTGCCCATAAACTGAATGCAAATGGGACTTTTCCTCATTTCAGATGCCGTCTGCCTCTGCTGAGGGCTTGCCTTAACTTTGTGCAGCCTTCCCCTGTGCCAGTGCTGTGGGGAGACCAGCTCCGCGGCGGGAGTGGGTGCTGCAGCCCTGGTGCTACGCTGGGCACCCACGGGCTCTGTCGGGGCACTTGCCCGTGGCTATCTGGGAATTACCAGGCCAGCAAGAGAAGTGGGTGCTGCGCAGGTGGGAAGGGGAGCAGGCACAGAAACGAGTGAGGAAAAGCTGTGTGCGACAGGTGAGGGACTGAGCTGTGAGAGGGTTTCTCCGAAGGGCTCCTGGTCCCTGCCCCGGCGCGTTCACCGCACAGTTTTAGTCCAAAATCTTCAGCCTCCTGGTTTTCCATTCACCACATGAGGGCAGGCTGTTTCTAAATAAAATACAGCGAACAATCTCCAGCTCGCACAGCTGATAAAATATCCAGCCCAAGCCTCCTACTTGCTTGGGGAGGGCTGGGCACTGCAGCCCCGTCCAGCTTTCGGCCCCCACGGCCCAAGGGGGCTGAGGCGGACGAGGACGAACGCGCCCGTAGCCTGTGTGCGTGCAAGGTCCACCCAAACTTATAATCACCCCTGCCCAAGGGAACCGCTCCAGCGTTTGCTATAACTGTCTCACTGCTTCGTTATTCCTCTGGGCAAACTCCGTTTACTCTAATGGCATTCGCTCTGCATAATAAATGTCTTTTTGCATCGTGCTGCTGCCACGCCAGCCGCAGGTTAGTGGCGTTTGCTCTGCCCGGCACCCGCATCCCCCCGAGCGCAGGGATGCTCTCGGCAGCATCACGGTGCTGGCACCCAGCCCCACGGGGATTTACCACCGCGGTCTCACCCGACTTCACGGCTTCTGCCTGCCAGCCTCTGTGTAAGTTAACACAGCTTCCAGTGATTTTAAGGAGGACAGAGTTAACTGGAATTTGTCTGATAGCTGTTAATGCTGCCTCTGACTTGAGTTTATTCCTCTTAACTCTTTTTTTTTTTGATGGAAATGTAACAGCAAATGCCCAGTGGGAATATATGGGTTTAAGAAAAAAAGCGATATGGATTTGTCAGTGTAGCAAGTAATACTCACGGTTTTATGACTCATGGACTTAAAGTCAAAGCAAGGACACTTGGGGTCTCCAAGGACGATGCTGAAGGTTTTGTTGGTGGGTGCCCTGGGCAGGAGCACAGGGAGTGAGAGTGGGGCAGAGGCAGCCCCATGAGTGGCTCCAAGGAAAGTCCTCTGAGATGTTCCTCTCCAAAACTCTCTTCAGATGCACTGGCAAAATGCTTTGCTCTCACAGATAGTGTGAATGGGCAGGCTGCAATTTATGGGTCTGAGGAAATCCTCCTGCTCGCAATCCAGTGATAGAGTAGCAAATGTCTGTTAACACGTTACTAGAAGCGACAGAACAACAAGAAATGAGGATAAAGCCCATGGTGGAGCAATGTGACTGCTGGTGGGGAAAAGCCTACCATATATTATTAATCTTAAAATGTCAGAAACATCATAGTGACTGCAATAAAACACAAGTCTCTATCAGTTATCCTGAGAACGATTCAGTCAGGAGATGTAGTGGGAAACCCCCTCAGTGTGGCTACGTCCTGCTCACCAAGGGCTCCAATATATAAATCTGTTGCCTTTTGCATGTTTTTCAAAACTTTGCTTGAAAAAAACCAACCAACCAAACAAAAAAAAACCAAAAAGAACCCCAAAACCAAAAAACCCCGGAGGTGGCTGCTGGGGGAAGTGTCTGAGAAGACGTTGGTGTTTGGAGCCCTGGCCGTCCTTTGCTATGAGTGAGTTTGTGCCATCCTGCTCCTGCTGCTCGAAACCCGATTTCTGCCCAAACCCTGCCTGCCCTCAGGGCTGCGCCTGCAGAGCTGCAGGCACTATTGGTTTTAAATCAACGTAGATCGTCCCAGTCAACTCCTCCTAGATATGCCGCTTATTTGTCTTGCTCTCAAATCATTTTTCATGTCCTCCCGCATGAAGCATTTGGGAGGACACCTTGGCTCCACTTAAAGGTTTTATTAGTGTCTTCAATCTGGTCAAGCTATTGCAGCTCTGTGGGAGAAACGTGTCCCCGGCCACAGCCGGATCACAGGTGGAGGATGGGGCAAGCAAACAACTTGCACTCCTAACATCCCCCTTGCTCTTGCTCCTCCTCACTTATCCTGGCCTCCTCGAGCCTGGGCCTCTCCGCAGTTATGCCAGCGTGACCACTGATGTGAGCCGAGTCGGTCCTGGGACTGAGGCTGCCGGAGCCAGAGGGGATGCTGGTGCTGAAGTGGAGAGAGCGGCACTGGTGCTGTGCCCTGACCGCCCACAACTTTCTTCTCTCCTTCTGCATTTTTTAAAAAAGGCTTCCCCCCCCAACACCTATCCAGAGTGACATAAATAATTGCTGCTGAACTGTTGGGCTTTTACCAGGATGGAAAGAGGTGGTTTCTTTGGTCGCTTTGCTCTTGCTGTTGTGCGTGATGAGTTGAAGTGCAGAATAGCAGCTGGGGAGGGAGATGGCCAGGCAGGCGATTTTGTGCCCCCTGCCAGGCCTGGATGCGGCCACACAGCCCCGGTGGGGACAGAAAAGTTACTTATCTTTGAAAGTGACTGTTCTCCTCTGCTATCGCTCTCCCGCGAATTTACAGGATTCGGAAAAAACAACCCCTCCACAAGTTTTCTTTATCCTGCCAATAATGAGGGGGAAAGAAAAGGTGATGTTCTGCGGGGCATTATCAGCTGTTGAGATAAAGCCTTGAATCCATTTTGGGTCACCTCCCAGCATGTCCCTCGGTGGTCCCAGTGCCCAGACTGGGACCTGCCAAGCGATGTGTTATCCCGCGGCCGGTTTGCTACCAGTGACTGCTGGCAGGACTGGAGCTGGCCAAGAAAATTCCTGACCCTTTTTGGGCGCTAATGATAGTAATGGGTTAAAACAGCTCTTCAAAGGAAGGCTCCCTCTGTCCCCAAATCGTGGCCACCCCATCACCGAGAAAACACAGAGCACTAATTTGAAAAAACTATTGTCACAGTGAATAAACTCCTTTGCTAAATATGTAATCATGTACAAGCAGGCACAGAAATGAGCTAGTTGGATGAAAAAAAAACAAACCAGAAATGTTGGCTATTAGCACCTGGCTTGCAGTTGGTATTGTACCGGTCCCAGAGTTTATGGTATAATAGCAACATTTCCAGTGTTTCTTGGTACTGGTCCTGTGGGCTGCTCTCCTGCAGTTCTTTGATGCTACTGCGTCAGGATCTCTGACCCGATGCCAAGCTCAAATCCAAGGAAATCTGGAGCAAATCTCTTTGCAGAGTTGTGTGAGGTTGGCAGGAGTGGAAGAAAGCTTTCCAGCCGCTCTGCGGGGAAATCTGGCCCTCTGGCAAAATGCAGGAGCTGAATGTCAACGAGAAAATTCCCACCGACTTCAGCTGGGCCAGGATTTCGGTTGGGGGCAGCGGGGTTAAAGGCTCAAAGCACTGATGCGGAGCCCAACTCCACCGCCCCATTTCCAGCTCTGGAGCCCCGAGGACTAACCTCTATTTTAGTAGGGTTTAGCCGCATTGAGTGGAACTATTTTGTTGTGTGTCAGGTCTGCTGCCACGGTTGTCGCAGGAGCTGCAGTGCCGTCGGATGCTGTGCGGGGCGTTTGAGCTGCTCCCTGGCACAGGCTGTCCCCGCTCACAGCTGCTTCCCCCTTCCCGTGGGTTGCAGGCTAACAGGTAACACGCTGGCTTTTCTCCCTCGGGTCCCAGCACAATCAAGAACTTGGGTATGGAAACAGACCTGCATTTCTTTTTGCTAGTTTGGGAACATTGGTGACCAACCTGGGTCCCTTTCTGTGGCTCCTCAGGCCCGGCACCAGCCTGACTGTGGGCTGAGCTTAGGATGCTCAGCCTGATGCTGAGCACCAGGATCTGCCGCGCTGCATGCAATGCTCTGCTGCAATTCAGTTCACCTTTAAAATACCCGCAGTTAAATTTTAAGACACAGCACTTATCTGGACCTGACCCCACGAACAGAAGAGGCTCCTCCAGAATGGCGAAAAATGTCCAAGGAGACAGACCAGCTGACCTAGGCATTTTTTGTTTTTTTAATCTGTAGATGCACGACCCCGGGAGGGGAAAGCCGGGGCAATTTTGGTATTTATTTCTTTCCAAACAGGCCAGTATTTCTTACATGCCGCCTCTCTGGTGACTGACTTTAGTGATCGTTTTTTAACATTGCCCTGTAACGGTTAAATACAGTAACTTCCCTTCAGATGAAAAAATCTATGGCACCAATATCCTTGAGTACTTCAGGATTTGGCCTGTGTTCAGACCAATTCATAAAACGCAGCTCAAAAACTCACTCAGTGCCAAGTCCGTGGTGCTTCAGCTTGTTGTAGCTAAGATAGGTAGAAGTGATTTCACAAATTCTGTCAAAGTCGGGATGCTCGGGTGAGCTGCTGCCCAGGTTGGTGCCTCTCAGGGTTGGGGGGGCATGGGGGAGCCCCGGGTGCCTTTTGGACACAGTCCTGCAAACAAGGTGAGCTGCCCAGCCCTGCTCCTGGCTTGGACTGAGTGGTGCAGAGGCGTTTGGGATATGTTGCCCAAAATGCACCGTTTTTTGCTTTTTTTCCAGGCTGGTTTTGGCTGCTGCATTTGCTGTCTGCCTGCAGTTGTTGGCTGCTTGTTGGTGGCATAGAGAAGCCGTGAATGGCAAAGCTCCTGCCGGGACCCCCCCCTCTTTCTCTGACTCTCGCTTTCCAGCTGCTCTGTCACTTCTGTGGGGTCTCACCTTGTCTCCACCACCATACCCTCGCAACATGGGGGGATGTTTCACTTAGAAGACGTCAGACCAAGATCACAGCAGGTTTTAGGCTAGGACATCCAGCCTGCTTCGTAATCAGAGGAAGCAAAAGGTGAAATCCTTGAATAAACCTTTGCAAAAGACATCAGGCCTATAATTAAATACCGAGCTAGCCTTGGTTTGTTGTGCTATATCACAGTGAAGCTCTTGCAAGTCGTAAGGGACGGTCTGAGGTCTCCACGGTAGTTACGGACTCTTCCTCTGTAACGGCTGTGAGTGATGCATTTATAGACTGTAGCAATCCAGTTGATATAGATATGGCAATCCCTGCGCTGGCAGGCTGCAGCTACGGGCTCTCCAGCCTTGAAATACCGCTGCCCAGAGCGGGGCCTGATCCTGTCGCGCTCCAGCCCAGACAGGTGCTCCCTTTCACTCACGCCATGAAGCTCAGTACGGTTTTGTCCAAGCACACCCGGTGTGGTGTTACGCTACCACATGCTTAAAAGCTGCAAGTGGTGTTAATGTGATTGTTATTCTGTGTTTCCACAACAGATGTTGACATTTCACTATTGTCCCAGAATTAAATGTCAAGTTATTCCCGTTCAAAACTACCATTGAAAAGTTCAGGAATTCCATCTGCAGCTGTATTTATAGCCGACTGCCTGCCTGCAAAGCCAGCATTTCTAAGCAGGTTGTAAATGGGCCGCAGTGAGTTCATGTGTGTACTAGAAAGCTGCCTAGGTTAATTAATTCCCTTTCCAGACATTATAACCAATACAAGCAGGGCAGCTGGAGGGGTAGGTTTTCTCTGAAATCAGTAATTATGCACATTGTGGGAGCAACTTTTGGATTTCTGCTGTTGTTGCAACCTGGAGAACAGAAGCAGCGTTCAAGGGAGAGCTGATGGGGGATGCGAATGATCCAAACAGGACAGATACATGATTAATCTGCAGCAAATCATAATCTGAAATCCAGTGCAGGAACACCGGCACAGCTTTTAATTTTGCACTTCTTCTCACTGCTTGCATGGTTTTAATCTCTAGCTGTGTCTCTGAAATCACTTTCCGTGCTGTCGGTGGCTATTGAAGCACTTTGCTTTCAGTTGAGGGGTCAGGTAAATATCCCTGAGCATCACCGAGCCAATACGCGTGCCGCACGCCCAGCATTCGCCCTCCGATACCGAGTACCGCAAACCATCTCATCAGATGCAAGCTCTTCTTTGCTCAGGTGTGGGATATTTCTTCAGAGCATCTTGCCCTGCTGCCTGGCTAAGGAGTAAATGCTAGTGAGTGATTTGGGGGAGCGACAGCAGGGAGGTGGGATAGAGGGGGTTTCTTCTCCCATACAGCCCCCGACCTGCTCTGAGCGCTCAGCCCCTGGCATCACTGTGCTGGTGACAGAGGAGTTACGCTGGGTGGCTTCAGGTGGCCCCAGTGATGGCAAAGCTGCCCCGCTTCAGGATTTAGGGGGACCGAAGAGCCAGGTGATGTTAACGCTGTGCTTGATGGCTTTAGCTGCTGTGGGGTGTGCATAGCCCGTGGTTTGGCAGCCTAAAAGGGAACGTTTTCTGCCAGGGTGATCTGCTCTTTGCATCCTGTGCCCTTCTGGAGAGAAACCCTGGGTGCAGAGGGGCAGGAGAAGCACGGCCAGAGCCACCGGTTTGCAGGGCGGGTGCAGCGGAGGAAGGAGGGCTGCGTTTTGGAGCACGGGAAACTGAGGGAAGGAAGCGGGCAGGCAAAGCCCGGATTCTCCATCTGGTAACATCTTCAGATTGAATCCAGGTGCCTCCAGGCCGATACAGATGGGCGAGGGGCAGAGGCGACGGGAGGCAATTTGAAGCTGTGCTGTACAGGAGAGCAGATAATCCACCCAATGCTTCTGATCTTGGAGATTATGAATTAATGTCTCCCCAGAAAAAGGCCTCGTGATTAAAAATACTTCTGGAAAACAGACAAACCTCCTCGGCTGCTCTCAGCCCAACAGTGCCATGAAATCAGTTGCAGCTCAGCCACTTCACACCTGCCATGATCTGGGCCCCGGGGCCACCCTTTAAATGATAAAGGAGAAAATATCCCTTTTTTTTTTGGGGTGGCAGCTTGCAGGGACTGTTCTACTTTCAGCTGTATGAGGAATTGTTGAGATTATCAGCCAGAAGCACAGAGAGTCCCTAGTTCTGGAGAGTCTGAAAATGAACAAAGATGGGTAATAAGAAATAATTTGAGGAGGTTTTATTATTATTACATTTAGTGGTAGGGTTTTCTCTTTAATGCTTTATATGTTTTTTCCACACTAGATAGGTGAGCTTATATTACACAGTAAAAAGCTATTAGTTTTCTCAAAAGACTGTCGATTTTCTTTCCAAATTGCTAAATTACATTTTCAATTTTATGGGAATGCTCTTTCATTTGTGCAAAATCCTGCGCTCAGATGGTTAGGCCAATCTCATCATGCAAGACTATTAGGTAAACTAATTGGATCTGTCTTACTTGTACATTTCTATCAGGAAGATCTAATAAATGTGGAAATCCATTTGGAAATGAAGACGGCATCTTCACGTTCTCAGGACCTCGGAGATTTCTCGTGTTGGGGCTGCAGCCTGAGCGCAGCCAGCGGGAATTAGCTGCTTTCCTGTTGGCAGCTTTGTCAAAGCCTTTTTCCAAGGTATGAACCTGACCATCTTCACAATTGTCAGAAGTTGCTGAATGATGCAGTTTCTCCGTGGTATTTAATCGACGCTAATCCTGGGAAGATGCAGGGACAATTCTCGCACGGTCCATTTGGGCTGTCATCGAGGTAGGTGTGAGGGTGGCCTCGGCACTGTAATTGCTGGTTCTCTTCGGCGTACTTATGAATTTATCTCCTTGCTATCCCAGCAAAGCAGATAAAAACCACTACCCCCATGTTGCAAATGGAGAGGTGTGGGAGCAAGGCAATGAAGGAGCTCCTAAGGCCGGCTGGTCTGAAGGCATTTGAGATGGAGCTACTGCACTCTAAAGCCCAACACTTAAATGTTCACCTCTGCTTGCACGTCTTCGCTCCTGTAACACTGCACGGCCGGTGCTTAACATGCTTCCGCAAGACTATCGGCGACTCCTTCTGTACCAAAGTTTTTCACTTCTAAGACTCCTGCCTGGATTCAGCCAGGGGTTTGCACACAGGCCTGCTTTTAATGGGGTTGCTTTGTAGTTTGGAGTTAAGTCGTTTCGTTGAATGGGTCCCAGAAAGTCAGATGCTGCTGGCGAATTTGCAGTGCATTAGTGCTGTGCTCGTGGCAGGGCCCAGGACCGCTCGGTGGCGGGATTTCTGTTTAGCACCATGTCCCGCGAGCGAGAATCGGTATGCATTTCCTTGGCATTTGGTAATGCCTCCTCTGGCAGAAAGTCTGCTGAACAAAGTGAACCTTTTATGCATTTGCAGGATGCTTGCACTGGCAGGCTACGTTTGTATTGATTCATTGCTTTATGTCGTGCGATGATGAGGTATTTTGGTCTTAAACTGAATGCGCTTTCTTGTTGAATCGGGGTCTTGCTTTCCAGGGGAAGCTAAACAAAAGCCAACCATGCTGACCCTGTAAGTACTAAATAGTGGTCACTGACAGCACTGGGAGAGTTCAATATAATGCTCAGCAGTTCGCATTTGTGAGAGCAGTTTCTAGTAGAGCCAAACCTCTTTCTCCCTAAGATCTTCCTTCTTACTCTTGCCCAGGTCACACATGAGGACAAATCCCTGAAAGGCCGTGGGTAAGACCTGAATGCTGCTTGCTCCCCTCTGCCGAAATCAGCAGGACATTTACTGCTGGCCTCAGAGAAGGTGCAATGAGAGAAAGGGGAGCACAGGGAGGAAAAATCACTTGGCCTTAAGCGTGCATTGTTTAAATTATTCAGTTTCCCCTAAAACAGCCCATTGAATAATACGTCGCGGTCACTTTTATTTCTAAATGCCTGCACTTAAACTGAGGTTAAAATGAAGTCCTAAAATGCTACTTGCACTCTGGTTCCTCTAGAGATGCCCACCGAGAAGTGCCTTGGTCCCAGCAGCTCTTCTCCCCCACGTTTTAAGGCTCCGGGTCCTGTGTTTGGGCAGTGCCAGCTCCAAGCGCTGCCCAGTCAGGTCCCCCACACCTCCTGTACCATGAGACTGATTTTAACAACCCCAAAGAGCTAAGAATAGCGAGCTCAGGCTTGTTTCTGTTTGCTCTCTCCATTTTTGGCCAAGCCCTCCAGAGTCATTTGTCAGCAGCTTTATTCCGTCTTCGTTAAACTGGTATTTTGACCTAATTGCACTAATCCCTGAGTTTATGGAAAATCTTAGAAGTGCCCTACACCAGGGTCACAAAATGGAGCGGTGATGGAGCACAGCGACTTGCTCTCCCTTTCTCTCCCATCCTGTCCCCAAAACATGCATACACGGAGAGATTTCTGTGTTTGAGGAGAATTCCTACTTGAGACACCCATAGCTCAGGTGTGGGTTTTTCAGTCTTATTTAAAGGACAGGGGGAGTCAGGAGAAACTAGCTGTTTCCCACTTACCTGCTTCTCAGTTTCTGCTTAATGTTTAATAGTAATAATATAAACAAAACCCCAAGCCCCTAAAGAGCTGTTTGAGAGGCCTGACATTTATGCATTGTGTGCAGGAATGATTTAGCATTTGAAAACAAAATAAATCTCTCTATGTAAGGTGGTTCATTATTCTAACTGATTGGAAATGAGACAAACGTGGATGTCCACTGAGGCTCCTTTTAAAAGAAAACTGTCGATATGCTGTCCCCCTCTGCGGAGAGGTGAAACCTGGCTGAGCGTCCAGCAGGATAATTAGTTGTTTGGGAAATGCCTTCAAATGCGCAAGTGTTAAATCTTACTCGTTTTTTTTTTATATTATTTGGCTTGTGCAAGAAGGATGCAATCTTAATAGCAGATGCAAATGAGGATGCTAATAACGAGAAGCCCAATACGCGCTGAGCTCTCAGTCCGGCCAGCCAAGAGGAGAGCTCAGATGGCTTCTTGTGTAGCCTCTCCTGGTGTCACCTTTGGAAGGGTCAGGCCATGAATGCAGCTGAAAAAAACCTAACCACTGCAAGGGCATGCTCTCCCAACGTGATGGGCTGGAGCAGGGACAGCGGACGAGGGAGCTGCTGATGGCAAGGGACAGCTCTGCACAGCTTGCGGGACCCTTGCCTCCCAGGCAGAGAAGGGCTCTGGGACACAGCCGGCCACGCTCAGCACAGACATGATGTCTGCGCTGGGAGGCCTGGAGCAGTAAAAGCCCAAACAGGCCAAGAGAGCCTCTGGGGAACAGCAGGCGTCTGCAGCAGAGGGGTAGGTCGGTGCTGTGCCCCGCTGTGAGTGGAACGTGTTGCTGGTGCATGTCATGCCACTTCCCCGGCTGCAGAATGAGGCTCACAACAACCCCACGGGTCTGGTGGGAACTTGGAGAAAGTGGCTGTAAACCCAGAATTTCCTTTGGCTTGCAATTTTTTCTCCTTGCCATCATGTGCGGTGACCTTTCTTTAAGGAGAAAGAAGAGAGTGAGAAGCCCAAAAGGGAGGCAGGGGGAGGAAGAAGGTGCTGGGGGGGACACAGCAGGTAACAGAGATGTTGTCCATCCTGCTACACAGTGGCTGAACACTGCGGTGGCCCATTGCTGGCCCCAGAGCCACTCTGTCACTGACGGAGGCTCTTCGTGCTGCTTCACATTGCTTTGTTCCAAGGTCTCCTCCCTCGCCGGGGCTCGGTGCTTGCTGAGGCTGCTCCAAATCCACCGGCTCCAGCAACACCAGTGTCGATGAGGGAGAGGAACGCTGCGTCCCTACAATTGCTTGAATTATTGGGTATAAAAGTTGCCACTAAGTCACCCATCTGCTCTTCTACCCACAAAGTGGCATTTGAGGAGCAGTCTAATGCTTCCGATACCTTTGGAAGCGCCTCATTACCATGCGCTTGGAGACAGCTTCTGCATGAGCCTAGCAGAAATACTCCTCTATTATATCTCTTCACAGAGTTTTTGCATATAATATTAAGCATTAAAATAAGTTAATGAGGCATAAATCGAGTTTTACTGGGGTGCCACTGCACTCCTGGAAAGGCACCTGAATACGTCATGGCCTCCTTTGGAATGGGAGCAATTTATATATTCAATATAACTTCTGTTGGTTCTGCTGTAAATCCCATCTCAAAGCTTGCGTGCTCTCCGCATCATACAATGGGACTTCATCAGCACGTGCAGCCACACGACTATTCCTCAGGCTGCCTGGTCTGCAAAGATCCAATCTTGCTTTGCACTTTGACCGTGCACCGTGCACCACATCGCCGGTTGCTTCAGCTGCTTGCAGAGCTCGCGCTGTGCTGTTTTGCCCGTGCCAGCGCAGGGAATCGGGAGGGCAGCGTCCCTCCAGAGTTAAATCCAGAGTGCCTCCCATGCCTGCATTGGAGCTGTCAGTCTGCTCGCTCTGTGCCGGGCTAGTTCACAGCGGTGCCCTGTATCTTAACATCCCAGCTCCCCCTGCGAGCGGGACGCCCATGGCGTGACAGCCCTGGCTTGGTAATTGTCGGCAACACTTTATTTTCGTAGGTGAATGCTCTGGGTTGATCCCTTCTGGGCTGTCTCCCGGCATCGTCTCTTCAGTTGATTAATCACCAGGAGATGATAAATGAAAATATCAGCTTGAGAAATGTCTGCCTTGTGCTCCCAGCAGAGGCAGCAGTGCACGGTGAATAGTTTTCTCCCATCTCTTCTGCTTTGATTCCCTCTGCAGAGCTGCGTCTCAAGCGATCCTCTGGCACTCGGGAGCTCTGCTAGTGTTCAGCCCCACTCCCTGCGAGCTGGAGAAGAGATGGGAATTGCAGCTTGGGCAGTGGTGAGGAGTGCTACGAGCAACCTTCCTCCCTGACGGCCATGTCCCGTGGCCAGCACGCCCCAAACTCCGGCACACTGCGCGTTTCATCCTTTCGTGCTGTGCTTTGGGTCCTCCAGAGATGGGGGTTGTGTGGAAGAGCTTTTGAGCCACATCTGCTGTGTCTGTGCATTTTTAGTTTTACAAAGGGTGCAAAACTGGTTGGCTGTATACCTGGCTGCCCGCTGTGAAACCTGTGTCTTATCCATGGTTAAGAGCTGTGGTTTGGAAAGGTTTGGGTCTGGCTGAGGTTTTATCTCATGAAACATTCTGCAATTTCAGTAAGTTTTCTCTCCTATAGCGGGAGAGAAGACTTCTTAAAACACTTTGTAAAAAAAGGGGAGATCCCTAGGACTGGAGTGCAGAGATTTTCCAAGGCTCTGGGAGGCATTTCTGGTGTGAGTGTGACTGAAACTGGTACATACCTGCAAAAAAGTTCCAGTTCTAAAGTGTCTCATTTTTGGACAGGCAAAGTGATTTGTCTGTGCATTCTTGATGTACAGGTCTATTGGCATCTGCAGTGTCTTTAAGTGATGCATCTCTCTGAAGACTTTGCTGCTTCTGCTGTGGGATCTGCTCCCAACAAACTCCAGAGAACTCGTGATTTATCAGCCACTGCTTTTTGGGGTGAGGAAAAGGCTAATGCTTTATGGATCTATCAGCATCCCTATACAGCACACGGAATACAATATCCTGCCAAAGAGGGGAGGGATGTCTGCTACCTGGCAATCCATCATTTCTCCTAGTGCCCCATGGCAAATGCACTTTTCTTTTTTCCATCAGACGTGTGAGTGCTGTTACACAGTGAAGAGCTTCTCCCTTCTCCTCCTCCACAAATGGTTATGAAACCCTGAAAATGCAGCTTCTGCAGGATAAAGAATAAGATGGAAAGGGTCGTTTTGACAGGGAGAAGCCATCATTGCCTGCAGCTCTTGGTTTCAGCAGGACACGTGAGATCTCAAGTGATGCAGCTGGGCGATGGTCAGCACAATGGGATCACAGCAGGGGTGAAAAAGCCGGGCCAAACGTGCCCACGTAGGCTGCCAGGGATGTGCTGAAAACATGCAGATGTGTCAACAGATGCTCCAGGCTTTTCTCCCCTGCCCCACGGCGATTTCCTCCACTACGGGCATAGCTCAGCTGACCTTGTCCCTATGGAGCTCATCCGTCCCTTCGATAGCGGAAGAGTAAGTGGAATGTGTTGATAACCTGGTGAGTGTCTACTGGGGAGTACAAATCCCTCCCCTACGTCTCTCCTTGGCATTTTAATTGATTCAGGGTTTTCTCAGTGGAGAACTTCATAAGAGCATTTGATAAAATCAGCTACACATGATCCTGCCTCTCATTACTTACAGGCTTGAGGCAGGTAGATGATTAAGTGAAATTTTTATGGTGTGAGCAGTTGTAACAAGGGAAATTATCATCCTGGATATGAGACAACGACTTGGCTCTTACTGCATCTGCTGGCAGACAACTAACCCAGTGACTTTGCCTCTGATCTTGGAGCAAGTCGTCTGCTTTCTCCTCCAGGACAAACCTGTGCTTGCTACCCTCGCACAGTAGAAGGACAAACCACGTGGGCATGCAGTGCTCAGGAAAATCGCCTCAAACTTTCTTTGGGCTGTTGCAGTCCTGCTGGAGGTGAGAATGTCTGCAGTTGTCAGCCGGGGAATGCCTCAGCAGGCTCAGGGTGGAGAGCGTCCTTTGGGCTCAGGGCCTCGCTTCTGACATAACTCCCTGTTGGTAAATAAGCTTTATTTTTGCAGGGAGTCATTGTCAAGATAGTGACAGATCCCACTGTGAAGACAGATCCAGTAAAGAGCAGTAAAGTTGTATTCTAATTTGGTTTGAAATCTTAAAGCACTCCCTCTTCTTTGCAGAGATACCTAAATGCCACCTATTTGGCACTGTATGTAATTCGTCGCTATAATGGCATGCTTGACAGTATCTGTGTACTTACCTGGAACAGTAAAAGCCTCCTGTACTTAAATGAAATACACAGAGCATGTTTGAAGATGAACATGGGAGATGCTTGAATGCCTTTTAGACAACTGTAATTCAGACCATAAACATAATATAGATTGCAATAGTGTATATAAAGGAGCACTTCAAATACCAGCCTTTGTATTCTGCAATTCAGTCCAATTGATTCCTAACCTAAAGCAATACTGTACCCCAAACCCAAACTGTTGCATAAACATAAATCCATCACCAAATCAATGAAGGAGATGCAGAAAAGATACATTAACTATCCAACGTGATGCAGCTCACATAAGCTGAAGCATGTCTGATGGCATTTCATGTAAGAAACCGGGAGAAATGAAAATGTGTAAGGGATGAATCCTCATCCATATCACCGAGCGCCCGCCTGCTCTTTGCTCTGCTGAAATCAGGTGCAATTTGCACCGTGGAGCACCTGCACCTCTGAGCAAAATGAAATTTCCGGATTCCTCTGAATTCTTGCAAAGTGGGACTTTTTGCTGCCCAGTTAATGGGAGTTTTGTCAGCCGTGCTTACTAGACACAATAAACAGATAATAAGTAGCACAGTCTGTGGACAGCAACAGGCTCCAACAATCCATTAACTGACAAGACATGTTGCACATTCCAGCTTATTAGTCTCATATTCATAATGTATTTTAACAATCTCTCCCTGGCAGGCATTTTCTTAGAACAAACACACAGGTTGGACTTTCATTTTTCATCCGTCTTCAAAATTTCAGAGTGAAAAAGAGCTGGTAGCGAGCCATTAGTGATAATTTGATCCTGTATTTGCACTGGAAATTTTAAATAGATTTTTTTTTCTGTTCTTCTGCATGTGCTTGCTCCCTCATTGTTTTTCTCCACAGAAGCAGCATCGTGCAGGCTGGGGGCGAGAAGTGAGGAGACAGGCTGGGCAAACAGAGTTTTGGCAATTTTTCGTCTGTGGCCCTTGCTTTTTTAAATAAAGCCTTCCCTCACCCCGCCCTGCTTGCGTCCCACTTTATACAGCTGCTTGCTGAGCAATGAGCAGCGTGGGCCCCTTCCAGCTCAGCGTGCGTTGCTGGTATTTAGGGTTTTTTTGCTGGTGGGACGGAGCTGGGCCCCAGCTGGCACCACAGTGAGGGTCCCCATGTCCCCAAGACACGGGGTCCCACCAGGCCCGTGGGCTTCAGATTGGTAAGCGAGGGCTTCCCAACAGCTCCGGCTGGAAACTGGTGGGGAAACGGCCTTGGTGGAGCCATACAACCTGCCGACCCACGGCTGCCTGCCTCCAGTGTAGCCCCTCTGGCGACTTGTCCAGTGCTCACCCAGCAGCACCCCAGACCCACGGGCACCCCTGGGCCCTCTCAGAGACTGGGTTACCCAGGTCTGCGGTGCCGTCCCAGCGGCCCTGCGCTCAGCACCGCTCTGCTCTCACCGCAGAGTTCCCCGGTGAGGTCCCGCTCTGTCCCTGGGGCTGAGGGAAACCGGGCTGGCCGCCGCCCGTCCAACGCAGCTCAAACGGGGGACGGCGAGGGCTTGAGGGACGCTCTATTTATTGACGGCGCAGCAGGATGAACTCATGCTCCGCGTCTATGTGCAAGGGCCAGGCCATGCCCCTTTCGAACCCCACGTCGGATGCACGCGTGGCGCCGGGCCGGTGCGCGGGCGCTTCCTTGCACAGACAGCAAACGCGGAAGCGCCAGTGCAACACCCAGACGGCCGTAAACCCGCAGTGCTGCTGCTGCTAATGCTGCTGCTGCTAATGCTGCTCCCGGCCCCCGCAAAAGGCGGAGCGGCCCCTTGCAAGCAGCCGCCCCGCACCCCGCCGCCTGCAGGCGCCCACCGGCGCCGGGCGCTTTGCGGGGCAGGTGTGGCGCGCGGCGGGGCGGGGCAGGCGCGGCGGGGCCAATG
>JAVKLA010000039.1:15352995-15373016 GCA_034782735.1 Sagittarius serpentarius | reverse complement strand
CGCCCCCCCCCCCCCCCCCCCCCCCCCCCCCCCCCCCCCCCCCCCCGCCCCCCGCCCCCAATCGGGTCCGAGGTGAGGTGCCCAGGAGAGCGCGGCATCCCTGCCCGTCGTGTCTCCGCTCGTCCTGCATCTGCCGGAGCTGTTCTCCTGCATGCAGCGTGTGCCAGGCGGCGAGCGGTGCGGTGAGCCGAGCCGTCGCGTGAGGGAAATCCCGCTCTGCAAAGCCGCTCTGAGAGCGGCCAGACCCTCAACCCCAGCCTGAGCCGAAGGGCTGCCCCAGCTCCAGCAAACGGGGCTGGAAACAGGCAGCACAGCGTTCTCGGAGCTGTGTGCGTACCGTGTGGGGTGCGATGGCCCGGGCGGGAGGCTGTTCCGGATCTGGGCGAGGTGTTACGCTGCTGTGCGATCAGCATTACAGGTGGCTGCCTGTGTGGTACCGCACCAAACCTCGCCACCTACACCCTGTGAGGCTGCTTTCAGTGTACGTGCCTCGTTCCTGTTTTAAAATGTAAGTGAAATACATGAATTCCCTGCCTTTTAAAGGTCCTTTTGCAGCTTTTTGGTAATTAGGGGGTGTCGGCTCCGCCAGGTGGGTGGCTGTGCGCTTGGAGTGTGTGTACACAAGCGGATAGGTTTTGATAGCTGCGTTACAGAGCTGCCTGGAGAGCTCAGGTGCTGTTGTGTTAGGCTAAATACGCAGCAGTGAACGCCTGCCCTGGAAAGCTTACGATCAAAGTATGAAAAGAAAGAGATAAGAGGCAAACGTGACAGGCGGGGGGGGGTGCAATGAGATCATCGCCAGCAGTAGCTGCTTTTAATAATGATGTGTTGAGTTACCTTTCTTGCATTCAGTGTCGTACAGGCCAAAAATACAAGAGTTGCTTCAGCAATGATCTGCTGCAGCGCAGGAGAGGAAGGGGAGAAGCGGGGTGCCTAGGGCTGGGACTGCAAGGTGTTGTGTCTGCTGGTGCAAATCCCAAATCCTTTGGTCTGTAGAACTGTAGCAATATCACAGCTTACCAACAGCTGTTAGATCTAGCAGGAGAGTTTCGATCTAAGTCCTGGTGTGGGAGTACCTCCCCTATCCCTTCCTATCCTTACATCCCCTTCCCATGTAATTTTTGACTTATTTCTTAATGCTTTCTTCAGAGTAGCTGCAGGAGCAGCATCTCTTCTCTCTCCATCCTGCAGGGTCAGTATGGAGGGAGCACAGGAAATACTTTGCGATGAAGTATTTGCATGGAGAGTTGCAGGGAGGGGAAAGAGCTGCTCTTTATCACCACTGAAATGACAAATTCTGTTGTCTGTCATCGAAGAAATGTTGTCTTCACCTGCTTCTGTGAAAGCTGGTGCAATGT
Organism: Sagittarius serpentarius; assembly: GCA_034782735.1. NCBI lineage: Eukaryota > Metazoa > Chordata > Aves > Accipitriformes > Sagittariidae > Sagittarius > Sagittarius serpentarius. Next base: position 15,371,658 of record JAVKLA010000039.1, on the reverse strand, counting down.
TTGCTTTGATCCCTAGGTAACTTTCTTGGGGCGCATTTTTACAGCGAGGGGTGCCAGAGGGGCAGGCAGTCGAGGTGCTCCTGGCGAGTCCCTGCAGGTTGTGCTGTGAGCGTCAAGGGGCTGCTGGGGCCTCCATGCCGGTTGGTCCTTCCCCCAGGAACCAGTGGCATCCTTCATCCCCGCTGCAGGCGGTGCTGCCTGGGCTGTGATTGCAGCGGGTGCCTTTGCCCAGGCATCTTCCTTTCCCAGCAGGATTCAGGTTGCTGGACTTGCTCCGTTGTGCTCTCGCCCTCCTGGGAGCCCCAGCTGCATCCCTGATATTCCGGAGGAGTAAGGAGCCCCCTGCTTCTCTGCAGAGCCCATGGGTAGCTGGATCAATATCTCATAACAGGGCTGGTGTTTCAAGTGAATGCTTCCAGCTTGTTATGATGATAAAGTTCCCACATATCAAATCGAAAGTGGATTTTACATTTGCCTAAGTACATAAACTTGATCATAATTAAAGCAATGACTGCTTGCTTATACCTTGGATCTGGCCCATCTTGCATGACTCTGTAGTAATTACACTTCAGAGCTCTCACTTCTCCTAGTAGCAGCTGCATAAATCTCTGTAATAGGGGAACATCACTCAAGGACTATTTTCCAGGCTTCTGTTTATTGCTTTTCTTCCTTTCATACATCTGTCAATTAAAAAAAGTTTTGGAGTTCCCAGCCACAAATCACCACGGAATCAATTCTGAGAACCTTTGCCTATAGATCATATCACCCTGGAGAAACCGAGGGTTTAAACAACTTATTTAAGAAGTGGGTTTTTTTTGACACAAACAGAAAACAATGACTTTTCGAAGCCACATTTTGCATTATGAGCAGTTGTGGCTGAAGGCGTAAGCAGACGAAATGCTGCCAAGTTGCAAAACACACGGGAGAAATGTCCCATGGCTCTGTTTTACTGCATCAGTGGTGGTGCGTGGGCTGGGGGGACATCGCACAGGGCTCCCCGTAGAGGAGCCCAGCCATACCAGACTGATACTTTTAATTAAAAAAAAAAAAAAAAAAAGGCAATTCTGATAGATGTAAGGGAAGTGTCGTGCTGTTTCATGAGTGGCATTAATGTTCCGGGAGTAATTCTAGCTGAAGGCTTGCATCAGGCAGCAAGCAGAAGCTTGGTCTCCTCCGGTCCTGCCGCACGGGGACCAGGTTTTTGTAGCTCTGCAGCATGTTTTGGCGTGCTTGGAGGTGGGGAGCAGCACGACCTAACTACTGTCAGCTGCGGCTGACTGTTTGGAGAGGTGGGAGGATGTAATTCATGGCAACAGCTCGACTTGAGCTAGATGAGCTTGTGCTGGAGAGGAGCGAAGGCAGGGTGATGGGAGAGTGCTTTTCATAGGTTTTTCTGAAGTTGAGACTTAATGCCAGCTCATGAGCCAGCCTGCGGTTCTGCGCTGGGGTAACTTCACATTCATTAATAACTAAATTCTCTTTTTCTTATGCTGCCTGTCTTGGTTTTCTTCTTCCTTTTGTCTTTTCCCTGCATAATTTCTCATACACAACCAGTAACTTGATTTCCATTTTCCCTGGTCTGTTTTTCTCTCTTCTTTGCCATTTGGATTTCTTTGTGTTCATGGTGACACTCCAGATAATTGGGCTGGTGCATGTGGGTAGAGGGCAAGGGGCGAGTTGTCGCCCTGCCAAGACGGGGAGAGGGGATGGATGTCTCTGCCCCTGGCCGTATGGAAGCTGAGGAATATTTTTCTTGGCAGAAATATCTGCTGTCGGGTCTGGTTTCCTCCTACCATGGCGGAGTGCATTTTCCAGCTTCATGTTCGTTCTCTTTGATGGAAGCAAATATGGATTCACCCTAAGAAAATTGATGAGATTAATCTTTTGCTTTTGGAGTTGAGGTGTGAAGCTTTGCAGCTGACTGGCTGAGCATGTCAAGCTTTCTTCTTTCTCTTCTTTTCTTCTTTTTGGCAGCTGGTGTGTGCCAACGTGCAGTTTAAAAACTGAAAATCCCAACTCTTCCCGCTAGACTTGATGCACCTTTGCTCGCAAGCTGGTTCCCTTTGTACTCCTGCTCTTTTATTCTGTTTTTCCTGAGTAGGACTAATGATAGTCCTCCTCCGTTTAGCTTAGCATGGTGGTTTAAGATCTTAGTTTACTAGATAATTGAGTTTTCTGTTCTTAATTATTTCAGGCCTGCAAGTTGCTCTCTTGATAGTTAAGAGAGCAGGAGCAGAACCCTAAAATTTAGTAACCTCCCCAGGCAGTGGTTTTATAGTGAGATCATTAATTTTATTTTTTTTTTCCCAGGGGTTAATTTTAACAACATCCTGAAGAGCGTTCTTCCCAGTCTTTGGAATGGCTGTAGGGTGTGTGCGTGTGAATGTAACAAACGTGTGTGGTGAGTGGGTGCCCACAAATTAACTCCATATTTTTGATGATAGTATTTTTGATACATTTGTTAGGAGGAAATTCTTACTCTGTAAAACCTTTCTATTTTCTCCATAACTACTACTTTTAAAAAAGATGATGCGGTGTTATAGAGCGTTATATTTGCATGGCAATCATCTGGCCAACGTTGCAAGACGTGGGGAGGAATCCAGAGTCAGATGGCCTTGTGAAACACAAGATGGAATAGAAAATAAAGGATAATTAAGCGGTAATAAATATCCCGTGTAGTACCCATACTGTTCCAACTTTAATCAGCTATTGAATGAGGTTGGTTTATAATTGATATCTCTTTAATTAGGTTTTAAAAAGATCGGCACTTAACCTGGGTTCTGAACAGTTGCATTTCCTTTTCCCCCCAAATGCTGAGCATTAAAAGCCAGTGACAGATGCGCGACCCCCTAGTCACATAATTTAAAAGAAGGTTTTTAATAAAAACAAAAAAAGGGTATTGAAATAGCTGGGGGAAAATCCACTGTATTTAAAGGTTGAATCACTGCTTTTATCTGTTTAAAGCATGCCGTTGACTGCAAAACAACTAGAGAAAGAAAATTAACACTATGCAGCAGCTTTCTTACGGGTAATATTAACAAATTGTTGAGCCCAGAGGGTGGGATGAAGCCCTCTGACATTTCCAGACTGCAGAAGGCGAAGGGCGCCGCTGTACGGGGTAGCAGAGCCCTCCCGTCGCATGGGGAGGAGGCTGCAGTAATGTAACATTAAGCAGGGACAGGTTCTTATTTTGGCAATGCCTGGGGTAAACCTGGGGGGAAGGTTAATCTGATTTAAGCTGCTGTTGGGTCTGGGTGGGCAGGCTTGCGTGCCCCAGTGGAAAGCACGACTTACCTGCCTGTATCTGATGACAGGGTTGGAGCTGTCCTGGGGTGCTTAAAAACAAAATACAAGCCTTCAGCCTCATGAAGGAGTTCACAACTGCCTGCAGATGATCTCAAGGGGTTTTTTTGACATTTAATCCACTGAAATTATTTTCACTTCTGCTGTACTAACCACCTATCTGCAGGAATAATTGTACATCAAAGTCAAATTTAGTGCTTTAAATTCACTGCTACCCGGTCTTCAGTAAAAATTCCATGTCAGAAGAAGGAGGAAGAGGCAGTGTGCTGCTGAAATTACTGCAGCTGTAGAGATTAGTTCTGTCGACTAGGAGCGTATACAAAATTACTGGAGCATTTACACTGCTGTTCCCCAAGATGGCATAAATGGCACAGCACTCTGACGGTGCCTGGCATCCGCGCGCCTGTGGAAGGGGCCGCATCCGGCTCCTTCTCACCCATGGGAGTTGGGTGTCGGAGGGTCAGGCTCCCTTGCTTAGCATCGCATCAGTGTCACTAATCTTGCAAAGATTGGTATGTGAGCATCCAAATGCAATTTAGTAAAACCGTTGGAGTAATTAATGGGACACTTTCTTTCCAGAAGTGAATTTGTAATGATTTATAGCAAAGGAGGAGGTTGTTTGCAAGGGCGGAGACTGGCATGATGAGGTGTAATGGCTTGAAACTTTAAGAAAAAGGAGGGTGGGTAGGTTAGGAGATAAAAACATTCTTAACAGTAAGGGCCGTCAGGCAGCGGAATGGGCTTTGCAAGTTGGAGCTATCACTGGGAGTGTTTGTGTTAGATAAAATGCTTAGAGGGGGTGGATTGGGAGGCAGGGGGTAGGATTCGATGACTCACAGAACCTTTTCCATTGCATTTATGGAGCTAGAAACATGTGGCAGTGTCTGGTCCGTGGGCTTGCGGTGTGTTTCCAGGCATTCGTGTCTCTGCACGCACCGTGCTTCTGGAGCATGCACGGTTTGCACAGCTCCTAGCACTTGGGGCGCAGGATCTGGGTCTCGTGGGTGGCGCTGCAGCAATGAGTGCAGAAGAGGGTCCTCCAAGCAACGGCATGAATAAACCCCAAACATATTCGCAGGTCAAAAAGCGCTGTGCTTGTTTCATTGGTGTCTGCTGGGGCTGGGGTCAGCGGGGTGCATTAGTGGCTCCTGGGGGACTGGGGTCCTGGACATCAAAACCTCCTTTCCTTACTACTGGGGCTTAGAGATGGGACTGTTTGGGTCTGCTCGCCATCTGGGAAAGCCATATACAGAAAATAGCTGGCAGATGGGAGTCAGGCCCCTGTTTTCCCTGGCCCTCTGTAGCAACGCTCTGCACCAGGAGGGACCTCGTCCCTGGTAGCTGATAAGAGCCTGTCCTGCTTGTATTGACCTGTTGCATTTACCATGATGTTTCTGGTCACCGGTGTTAGCTGGCTATCTCTTTGAAACGTTTTAAGCTGCCAGAGTTAATTCACAGGCTTTTTCCTCCTCCTCCGTGATTGCTCTGCTACAGCATGTGTCTGTCTCTTTACTTCACACACACACAAAAAAAAAAAATCCATTGAAGGGAAGAAATTGGCTTAATTGCTAAAAAGAAGAATGGGATGTGAGTAGATGACCTTGCTGCTTCCTATCCCTGGCTTTAACTTGCACAGATCTTTTAATTGCCAACTCTCGGTTTTTCTATATTGGTATTTCCATTAATCATGGAAGGCTTTTTTTTTTTTAATTTGAAATGTGTCCTAATATAATAAATGTAGGAGGAAATAAGCTTTGTATTAACTAGAAATTTATGGCTGTATTGTAGTGTTAAAGAGACCATGCTAAGCCTTTTTGCAGTGTAAATTGACTTGGATTTGACTTTAAAAAACCTCTTTAACTTGCTGTTACATAACCACTTCTCTCATTAACGCAGTGTCTCGCTGTTATGCGGTTTTATGGTCCCTGTTATTTTTTTGATGCGTGAAATATCTGTTGCTGTGCTCCTCTGGAGTGAGTGAGTTCATGAACCGCTGAGACACAATCTTTAGATGTCGGTGGTGCTGGCTTTTTGTCGGAGGGCTTGATGAAGGAATTCATGCTGCGCATCCTGCTTTGCAGAAGGGGAAACTGAGGCAGCGGGTAGAGGTGGAGCCGGGATGGTGTTGTGGGACCAGCCTTGGGCTGGACCTCTTTCTCCCCCTTTTCAATGCGTTGTTTTGCAGTGACGGCAGGACTTGCATTGGCTAAAGCTCTTTTCTGCACTTTGCAGATCAAGTGTTTCACATTTTTTTCCCCGGCTGTGCCCGGGGAAGGGATGGGGCTCGGGGGAGGAGGGTTTCTGCTCCCAAGCCCCGACAGCTGGTTTCCCCTTGGCGGTGTGCATAACTCTTCTTCTGGAGGTACATGATTGAACTGACATTAATAATCCTGTTCTTCTAGAGTACGCTTACAAAAGTGACTTTTGACACTTTCTAGTAATTAGTGAGAGAGTGGATGTGGTAAAAGACTCTTAAGAAGGAGAGGAGAGGGGAAGGAACCTGGAAGGATGCGTAATCCTTACAGAGCAAAGATGTAAATTACCAGCCTTGCTTTTATTAAGGAAAAAAACCTCAATAGCAAACGGGAAGGCAGAGCGAGGGCTGAGGCATGTGTGGAGCCTTCACCTTGTCTGGGCTGTCGGTCGCTGGCTTGGGGACTGCTTCCTAATCCTGGTTCTGGGCAGCGCTGAGCCTAACAGGGAGCTGCTCCTGCTTTGGGCAGGATGCAGTTTGGGTGGCAGACAATGAAATGGGAGGTTCTCACTGCCGTCTGGTCCTGGAGAGCCATTTTTAATGGAGTTGTTGCTTACTGTTTGAGTTTCTAATAGCAGTGTCAGATGAGATGTGTTTTGCATGGTGGGGGTATTTGCTTTGATACGAGCTTGTTGCTGTGCTTGTGTTTGCGGGGCCACAGTTTGCTATTGAAAGTTGACTGAGAATGAGGCTTTTTATTGCTGCTATTTCCAGCTCTTCTGTTCCATCTTCTCCTGGTGTCTGAACCCAAAAGGTGAATTTTATTTTTTTTTTTCTAAAATTGTCTACTCCTCCAGGAGTAAGGGGTTTGGGAATGTAAAAAATAATGTAGCATCACTGACCAGTGCTTTGAGTTACAGCTTGAGATGCCAGAGCAAGCGATGTTCCTCTTGCCTTTTTCCCCTGGCTTTTGTACCATTCTGGTGAATGGGTGGAGGCGCTGCCCATCCAGTGGCACATCTGCTGCTGAAAAGGCACTTGTCTTTTGCAGTGCTCAGTGCCTCAGGACCTATCCCTCTGCAGTGGGACTCGCACAAGTGAAGCGATAGACCTCAGGCTTTGCCTGTTGCAATGGAGGAAGGATGGGATGGTGAAACCCGTGGGAAGGCTCAGGAGATATGTGCAATTTAGAAGTCTGCACTAAAAAAGTAAATCATCATTGTTGTGCTCTCCTGTTGTTACTGTTATTGCTGTGGATGCAAAAGGATGGGGATTGCAGGCAAACAACACAGTTGTTATTTGTTTTAAGCTAGTTTTAAGTCTTTGTGCCAATTACAAGCATATCCTCCATGCTGAACTGCATGCATTGCTCTATTCATTGTAAATCCACAGCTTCAAATCCTGGCTCCTTTTTCCACCTCCCACTCTTATCTCTTCTGGCTGCCTGCAGCTCCTTACCAACGTGCTGGTGGGCATGCAGCAGACAGCAGGGCGATGCTCTGTATCTCTCTGCTCAGCACCAGCGCATCAGTGGATGGAATGTGTGGGAGCTAAAGCAAGCAGTGTGCTGGCAGGCATACATAGCGAGCTCTCGGGGGCTATTGCTCAGCAATCCTGGCTCTGCCTTATCAGTCTTTTCCTTCGGCCAAGCTGCTTGCTCAGGAGAGATTCCAGAAATGTCATCAGTTTGCCCAAGCAGTAATTGCAGTGATACCAATGTACGGAGTTGGTTTCCTCTCCGCTCCCAGCAATTCCACCTTCTAACGCACATGTTGTGCCCTTCTTGTGTCTCTCTCCAGGGTCCGATCTGCAAGTATGTATCCCGAAGGGTTCCACGTGCTGCTCGAGGAAGATGGAGGAGAAGTACCAGGCAACAGCCCGCCTGAACATGGAGCAGCTCCTGCAGTCTGCCAGCATGGAGCTGAAGTTCCTCGTCATCCAGAACGCCGCCGTCTTCCAAGGTGAGTGCTGGGGGTGGTCCAGGCATGCGGCAGGAGGAGGAGGAGGAGGAGGCGCTTCTGCTCCTCTTCCTCAGCACCTGGCAATCAGAAGTGCAGGTGGCTGGAAGCTTTCTATTCACTTGTTTTCGTGTGTTTCTATATATTATATATGCTTACTTATGATAAATAATACACCTGGCTTGGCGTATGGCTGCTCTGCAGGACTTGTCCTAAATATTCCTACAGCTGAAACAGCAAATGTAGGTTTAAAGACTAAACCTCTTCAAGTGCAAATTTAAAAAGAAATGAAAACCCCACTTCTCCAAGAATTAAAACATCTGTGCAAGTATCAGTGTCTTGTCTGATTCTGCCAGTCCCAAAAACCACGTTGCAGTAACACGATCTGGTTGTCACCCCAGTGTAACGCTTGGTAAGCATCTGACTGAAACGTGTGTATTGATTGTTATTCACCACAAAACAAAGTTGGTTATTCCACATGAAGGTGGGTAGAGGCTGCCTTGTTCACAAGTGCCGTCCCTGGTGCTCGCCATGGGGTATTTGAGTGCTTGGTAACCTGATGCCCCACTCTATGGTGGCAGCTCTCTTCTTTTTCTAATGATAATGTAATATATTGTCTTTTTAGGAAGACTGGTCTTTGACAGATATTTTCTACTGTGGATGCACACTCGTTTGTGTCACTTAAATCTGCAATCATTTTTTTAGGGCCTTTACACAAGCAAAACTTATTCCATCCATGGTTAATGTGCAGTGAAATGATTGCTTGTTTGTCGAGTGCTCTCCTGTTGAGGTTCCGTCGTTCTATATTAATGGCATTTTTGCCTATATTTAAAAAAGAAGGCATGAGCAATCAAGCATTATTTCCTTCATGCTGATATTTTTGCAGAATAATTGATTTATTTTTGTTCATGCCTCACTAACAGCAAGACCTAAAGCCTGCTGAAGCCTGAGAGATCATGTCAAAGCTCTGTTCTGGTCCACAACTGACTGATGAAGTCTAAAGTGGTGTTTTTCTCAATGTGAGATCAAATAAATTGCTGGGGAGGTTACAGCGTATTTTTTTTTTTTCCAATACTTCTTAATGCAGTGACCATTAAGTTCCAATTCTGCTAAACTGAATGGAGTAAAACTAATGAGAGATTGGTTTGCTAGGCATTGGAAACGTGGACTAGCTTCAGAAATAGTGAATACCCTGGCCGGAATACAAAGTGTATGCCTCCTCCCCTACCATTTGACAAAAACATGGCAAAATCAGAGTTTTTATTGTGTGTAGGAATGATGCCCTATGTTACTACAGGTTGTACATAGCATAGCAGAGTCGGGTGCTCTCCCTCTGAACTTTCTGCCTCTTCTGGAGAGAGCTGAATCCCTTGCTGTGTTTTTTTTTTTTTTTTTTTTTTTTTTTTTTAATCACGATTTCCATCCTGGCCGTGAGAGCCCTTTCCCTGTGCAGGGGTTTTGGAGCGGATGTTACTCTGAAAAGCCTTGGTATGCTGAATTGTCATTCTTGGTGGTGGGGAAGAAAAGCATTTAATTGAATAATTCCTTACCACTTCTGCTTATAAAAAAGCTCATGACTAATTTTAAAGATCTGTTGCAATCCCATTGTAGAAGAGGAATTCCTAGCTGGAACCATTGAGGAGCTCGCTTTAATTACCTTGTATAAAGTGTTTTGGACTTGGAAGGGCAATTCATTAGACTTTGAAAATTGTCTGCTTTTGTTATCTTTACGTTTAGTCTCAAAGTCTGTAGAAGAACACTTTTTTTAATAGGTAGATCTTTTGACTGCTGCTTGTTCAGGAGCATTTTGATGGCTGCAGTGCCAGAGGCTGTTCCAGCTATAGAAACTGTGCTTGGACCCGACGTACGGCGGTCTCATTTCTTGTTTCTTGGCACTGCTCATGGCAGGGGACAGGCTTCTATCTCAGGACATCCCTAAGGTAGCTGGCGCTGGGGTGTAGTGTCTCAAATGAAACCCCACCAGTGTGCTGTTGCTTCCTCCCACATGGCCAAGGTACGTGCTATGTCAGCGGGCTGCAGGTCGGAAAACTTGCGGCTGCCCTGGCCGAGCTGGAGAGCGCAGGCTGCCCATTGCAGGGGGGTGCCTGGGGCTGTGCAGGCTGCGTTCAGCTACGGGGGGTGCTGGGGCGGTCAGGGAAGAGGCATTTGCGACCGCCATTGGGGCCTCCGTGGTCCCCGAGCATGTCCTGCAGGTCCTGCTCCTGCACGGTGTCTCTGCTTGAAGCTGGGGACAGATGCCCTTGGCTTCAGGAGTAGGGACCCCAGGAGTGGGGTAGCTCAATGCCAGCCCTCACAGGCATGCTCTGGCAGGGGAGAAAGCTCGCTCTGTGTGTCTTGCATTGGGTCGGACCCCAGCGTCTGCTGGGGAGCCTGCACAGAGGATGGGTAATTGCACCGGTCTCCAGAGTGGGGTAATGTGTTGGTATGGAAACATATCCTAACCACTCGTATTAAAAACACGAACGTGAAATCCTTCAGAGTTGATTTTAATATTTTTAGCCTGGCATCTGAAGGGATTGCTACTCTGACAAACAAAATCTCACCCAGATGTTATTATTTTGCACGAAATTTAATTTCTTCCCGCTGAAGCTAGAGCAGCATCTCTGCTGATAAAGATCAAGGGAAATTGTCTGGCATTTACAGAAAATCTCATCCAGGCCTATCTGTTACAATGTGCACTTAGCAAAGTTTATTAGATTATTAGTTTTAGACCCTTGGGCTTTTTCTTTAAGAAGGAAAAATCCCAACCAAGAAAATCCTCCCTTTACTAAATTTAAATGGTACAATTAGCTCCTGGTCTTATCTTACAGGCATTTTTTTAAATTATGAAGATGATTTAAGTAGTGATTTAATCCTTTGGAAACTTGCTGCATCTAACAGTGTTAAAATGGATTGTAGCTGCCTTGACTGCAGTTAAATCTTACTTTAGGATTTCTTTGAGGGCAGGTTTTTTGGCTTTCATGCGGTATATTCATGCTGTTATCTGCCAGTGTGTGCACCTCCCGGTTCAGGTTCTCAGCCGACGGCAGCTCTGTTGTGTACCATGCGGCTAGGCTGAACCACATCGCTTCAAAACTTGCTCCTGTGGCTTTTGACAAGTGACATTTAGTATTGCCCTGGGATTCTCATCCGAACTAACCAGTGAGTTAGTGCAACTAACCTGCTCTGGCAGACGGTGAGAGCCCTGCCTACAGTTTCCTTTCTCTCCTTTTTCTCCTGACCTTAGATCTTGTTTTTTTGGTGGGGGGTTTCTGGCCCTGGCACCACCTTATCTTTTTCTATTAAAACAACAACAACAAAGCCCTCAAGAAATTCTACTGATTTCCTGAATATTAAATCTGAATATGAATAGCTCAGCTTCGTGAAAGGTAAACTTGAACAGGAAAATACCAGGGTTGTTCTTGTTGTTTCCTCCTTCCTCGCACTGAAGAACTCTGTTCCCCAGGGTTGGGTTGTGTGCATGTTCATCAGTCTGATGCCTCTTGCTTCCTAAGTTTGGGAATTTGCTTTTGAGCGATCACTTAATTTCTTGTCCTGCATGTTGACTGTGTTGCAGTGTGGATAACAGAAAATTAAAGCTTTGGCAGCTGCTCAGGTGCAGCTTTCATAGTACACTCCTGCTTCTTTGTTGAAGGGAAAAGGTACTTTTTAAAAAGTAGAAAGGCTGCAACACAGTGAAGCACAGAAGGACCCTCCAAGGGAAGAGGAGCATCTGTACCCGTTGCTTTGTGTAGGACTTGCTGGTAATCTTCCCCCTCTGGCAAGTGTGAAGCACAGGAACGGAAGAGCTGACTACTAGGGCCTGCTTCTACAGGAGTAATGCAGTGTGCTTCTGGGGAAAGTTGCTTTCATTATTTTAAGTGATTGCTCAAATAAGGTATCAGCAGGCTCTCACATTGCCCTTCTGCAGCCTCTTCTGTTGGTGCTAGTCAAATCCTGGAGTGCCTCTCTTTGCATGGTGCGAACGCCGGGCTGTTGGAGCACGTCGGTGGCTGCTCTGCGACCTCCTGGCAGCAATAGTGAGGTTGCTGGAGCCAGCAGGGTAGCAGTGGTGTAAATCTAGAGGTACACCATGTGCCTCTTTCTGACCCGGAATCTTGCTGCCCTGCCGCTTGCGTGGGCGTAGGGCTCGCTTCCACCTGCTTCCCAAATGGCTTCTGTGGGGCTGCAGAGCTGCTGGGACTTTTTTGGGAATGCGGGGGACGGCGGGAAGGCAGGAGTGCAATTACCCAAACTGGAAAATTGGCTGGGATGCTGCAGATGAATCCCCCCTTGGTGAAAGCCTGTAGGCTTAAATTAAGACCTGATCTGTTCCCTCTCAAAGGCAATGGTATTTAACCTTCTGCAAATGGCAGCTGGAAGACAAAAAGAGCTCTGTTGGGTACCTAAGGGGAGTTTGCAGGGGCTACGGAGATTTGGGGGACTTCTGGGATGTGTGTTTCAGAGTAGTTTCTGGGAAGACTGTGATAAATCAATACAGATAAACCTGTCTGTATGTGTATGCATTCTCTTATTTGTGGGAGAATCCTGTTTCTTCTCTGCAGAGCTGAGCTCTCGGTGGTTCTGGCAGACCGGCAGCGTGGGGAGGATGTCGATTCATCTCCCCTTGCGTGCTGCAGTAGGATAAAGGCAGAGCTGTAACTCTTAGTCCTACCAGGCGGCTCTGAAGGCTGTAAATCCTCCATTAGGCATAAATGCAGCCATTTTGGTTATTTATAGTTATTTACACTATCCATTCGTATCTGTCAGGAATGAAGGCGGTTTTGACATTGCAAGCTTCTATCAGGTTATCTTTAATCCGTTTAGAGGCACCTAAGCCACAAATATATCAAATAGCCAATCCTAATGTTGGAGTCCTCTAAAGTATGACTGAATTATTTATTTTGTTATGATGAAAATGTCTGGGCTTTATTGGGTTTTCTTTGAAGAACTTGATTCTGCTTGAAGTCTGGAAGATAAAAGATCAGCGATTGTCTCTCCAAGTTTCTTATTCCGAATCCTTCAAGGCTTTTCATTTTTCACGAGCTGCTGTTACTACTTTAGAGTCAAGGTGAGGGAGCTGAGACTTCTTTTATTCTATTAAAGAGGTTTAAGTATACAAAAACTTTTATCTTTACTAATTATGCCTTGAACGGGTAAATACAAGATGCATGCGCCGTCAGTTAGGTGAGAATAGATGGGCTGCGTGGTGGGAGCTATTGCATGTTAATCGCCGAGAAGGGTCCACTGATAGCAGCGCTGCCCAGCAGAGCTCGTTTCTTATCGTTTGGAATAGTTTAATACTCCAGTGTCTTTAAGCCAATTAAGTCTGACAATGCAGGAGGGTCTTTCAGGTGTTGGCAGTAGGAAGAGCCTTGGATGGGCTTTAGCACCGCACCGTTCTGCAGACCGCAATCACTTCACTTACAGTGGTGGGGAGGGAGGAAGGAGGCAATACGGGGCATGGGGGAGAAGTTTCTGGCTTGAAAAGTTAGTAGCTGTTTCTGAATGCGTAAAGCAGCTGAGGTGAGAGGTGCTGAGAGTCGGGAGGTCTTGGAGTTGAACCAGCCCTGGAGAGGGGAGGTGTGCCCTGAGGACCAGCGGGCCATGGTTGTGGTACGTGCATGGGCTCAGATGTCTAACCAGTGTGCGGGTTTGGATCATCAGCCAGGCTTCTTGCACACCTTTTCTATGCAGGAGAAAAGTGATTATGGTTAACTGAATAAATGTAAAAAAAAAAAAAAAAAGATTCTTTGCAGTAGTCAAATGTGATATGAGTGGGGTGGTCAGCTTAATAGCTGCAGGTGTGTTGTGAAAAATGCATATGAAAATGTGAACTCTTGCTTGTGGGTTTGTAAAATATTCAGCTGACGTTTTAGAGTGGACTCAAAGAATGAATTCATTTTTGGAAGAGAATATTAAAACTCTAATTAAACTTCATAAGTAAATAAGCACCACAAATAGATCTCTGTATCATCTGAGAATTCCTGTTCCTAATTAGTCCTCTGCTAACTAAAGTCCTGCTGCATCCTTCTGTGGTGCACCTGTCTCCACAGCAGCAGTTCTTCCCTCCAAAAGCTTCTTGTTTTGTTTTTGTTGTCTTAATTTTTTTTTTTTATTAACGTGTATTTAAAATAGCAATTGTCTCGCTGGGTCAATTCAGGCCAGTATTCTGCCTTTGGCAACGGTTCCTGCCAGATGCTTTGGATGCACAAAGTTTGTAGTGGAAAACTATGGTGATACGTTTCCCAGGTTGATAACGATGCTCTAAACCAATGATTACAGGTAGGTGGAAAGAGCTGTCTGCATAATGAGAGATCTCTGGTTGTCAGAATTGGTCTAGGGAGGTAATGTTTCCTTTCAAATAACCAGAACTTATTGTTCATAAATCACAGTTAATCTGTTTATTACTCTAGCATACGAAGCTGGAAGTCTGGAGTGTGCTATAATGCTTAGCTTTAGGAGCAGAGCTGTAATAGTAGCAGCAGTTTCAAATGATTTGAAATTGGGGGATCAGCAAAATGCAGGAGTTTGTGGAGGCTCTGGGCATTAAAAATGACTGCTGAGGATTGATGAGTTTCTTTAACAAATTGTAAAATCCATCATGCAGGAGTTAGGGCATGAAACTGCCCTCCTGAGCCGCATAAACCATGGGTTTGGAAGTATCGCATGACAGTGCACGCTACTAGGAAGGGAGATTTTGAAAGATGTTTGGTTTTGCTTTTGTTTTTCTCCCGCTGCCTGGAGTTTCAATGCCAGCATGGCGCTGGCATGCAGCTCACCAGGCTCTGGGTGTGCCAGATGGGGCTGCTCCCTGGCGGAGCCTGTCGGTGCTCCCTGCGACGCTAAGCCTGGGATATGGGGCTCCTCTCTTGCCTGGGCTCCCTCTCCCCTGCTTCAGCCAATATCAGAGTGGTCACAGTTCTCTTGATCTTCTAAAATCCTGGTGCATCTCGGACAGCTTTGCACAGCCCTTGCTCAGAGCTAATGGAGAGCTCGGCACGTGTCTTTGGGGTGCCTCCTTGCAGGAGGGAGGTTGTTGGCTTTTCCTGCTGTTTCCCTGCATCCCCATTTGAACTCTGTGGTACGCACCCGCACTGATGGCCTCTCATGCTCCCATCTGCTTTTCCATGCAGAGAGGGTCCCTGTGAGGTCCCCCTGTTGGGTATCCATAGGTTGCCTGCTGTAGGAAGAAGCTGCATTGTGACCTTTGCAGAGGGCTAGCAGCAACTCCCTGGCACATCCGTGGAGGAGTGAAGTGTGTGGTAGGAGATGTCCCCAGCCCCCCAGCCCCTGCTTTCGGGGTCTTTGTGGCTTCAAGGGTGCGGCTGCGGGAAATTGCGTGTGGTTGAGATCCCTTCGCTGTCTCCTGCCTCTCTGTTTTTCCCCTGCAATTGAATACTGCTGACGCCCTTCCACTCATCGGTGAAATGAGGCTTGGAGGTTAATAGGGGGCTTTTTGTAACTGCCTGCATGCTGCTTCAGCAGTTCTTAAACACTGCGCTTGGTGTCCGGGCTCGGGGGTTCCCAGTTCAAAGTGCACGGAGGAATGCCTGGATACTTGTGGGCCTGCCTTCTGCTGCCGGGGTGCTGTACCCTGCCAGCTCTGTCACTGCTTCTCTGTTGTGAAAGGGGATGGCGCTCCCCCGCTTCCAAGGGGTGTAGGGAGGCATTGGCCATGGGCCTACCCCGGGGCTGCTCCCCGGGCAGGGCTGTTGCAGATGCTGCACCCACGTCCTCTTGTGTCCATGGTGCTCTGCCTCCGCAGGAGACGTGGACGTTCAGGATGGGGAAATGTCTGGGCTGGGTCTCTGCAGGAGCATCGTGGCCTTGCTGAGATGCCTGCGGTGTCTGCGGCAGCTCCTCCACGTCCATCCACGTCTCTGCGTTGTGCAGTGTGGTGGTGCTGCCGCTGTCCCATCTGCTCTGAACCTGCGCTGGCAAAAGATGATCCTGCGTTCCCTGTCCGAGCGTGAATTGTGAGATAAGGAGGGAGCGAGGGCTCCTGCGTTCCTTCGAGTCTTCCGCTTCTACAAGAGGGCTGTTTCCTGTAATTACCTTTTGAGCTGCAAGTTATCATCTTTTGATAGTTCAAGAACTAACATTCTTAAAATGCCTCCTAATGCTATAAAGCAGTCAAATTACATCTTTCTAGCTTGCGGTAAGATGATATAAATGTCATGTTACCCTTGAATGTGGTATTTATAGAACCGCTTGGTGCCATTGAATATTTTTTTGTTTTTTTTTTTCCTTTGTAATTCCAGTACAGGAATGGACATGGCAGCATCTTCCATCTCTTGCCTGAAAGGATAAATAGAGGTGTTCTCATTGTGCAAAGTGTTTAAAATGCTGCAAACAAGAGCTGGTTTGCGTTTGCTGGGGAGGAAAGGGAGGAAGAAGCCAGCATCCAGCAGTAAAGTCAGGGACTGTCTCTGTAAAGAAAACATTTTGCTAGATTGTCATCTACTTTACTTTTAAAGCAGCAATAAGATATAGCGATAAAATGGCCAATGACGCCTTTCATCTGAGGGAAATGAACTCTTGCTGAGCCAATTAAACTGTCAATATGCTGTGGTTTCACGTTCCCTTGAGCAGACTGGGTCACCTCAGGTGTGTTACTCACTCTGACTTCACCACTGATGTGAAATCAATTTTAGTAATTTATAATCTTTCATTTTACTGTGAAAGTATATTAATCTGTGAAAAACACCCCTCAAATAGTGAGGGCAGATGAGCGCTTTCTACACGAGTGTGTATAGCTGGCAGTGCCTCTTGGATTATCTGGTACGTAGAAGCCTGTGTAACTTTTGGATACACTGGAGCCACTGACAATCCAGTCTTCAGGCTTTGGGCTTTATCCTTAAAATGTTCTAAAATCATAGGATTGTCTTGGTGTAATTTGTCACTACTCAACTGCAGTAGTTTGAAATTAGCTTTATTCCTTCAGCCCAGAAGAGGCACGCCTTTCTGCATTCTCTCCGATCTCAAGAGCAGCGAAGAAGTGACCATGGCAGACTCATAGTATGTACAGCTCATTAGAAAATAAAGCAGACGCATCTAGCACGGATGGTGGAGAGATGCTGAGGGCTGCGGCATCTTTCCTGCATTTTGTTTCTGTGGCAACAGTCTCTAAATGTTTGGGTTTAGGTTTTCTTCCTGCTGCCGTGAAGGGGATGCAGGCTGGACTGCGTCCAGTTCAGACTGATATGCCTAAGGGAGAAGTTACCTGCAAAACCCCTTTCATCCAGTTGCACTGGGATGCTGCGCCTGGTGCTGTGTCTGCTTGCAGCCCTTAGAACAGAGTTGTCCGTACTGCAAGATGTAGCACCATTGCTCTGGGGTGACCTCGTTGCTTGCCGTGTTGGATGTTGCTTTAGGATGACCTCGTTGCTTGCTGCATGGATGCTGTTCTTCTGAGGTAGGTTTTGTTTTGGCAGCCTCTTGGATCTTCTCTTGCTTTATGGGTTGTCGGTGGATACTTGGTGCACCTCAGAGAGGGGGTGTCCCTGTGGTGGTCCTTTGTCTGCTCTACCAAGCAGAGTGTGCCAAGAGGTCTGCTTTTCTCTGAAGGGCCTCGGTAGCTTTATGGGTTCAGGCAGCAAGGGTGAGTGCTGACCTAGTGTTTGTTTACACGAGTAGTGAACTGAGCTGTGTTTAAAACATCGCGTCTTCCTCTTGAGATGAAATCTCACCTTCAGGAGCTCTGTGGGTGTTGGAGGATGGTCATGTTGTTGCATAGTGGCCATCTCTCAGCGTGGCAGGAGAGGACCCATGTCCTGTCCCCTGCAAATATGCCGAGTTTTGGAGCTGCTCGAAGAGTCTCCAGCCCTGTTTTTGCCACGTTAGCCGGTTTGATGGGCCTGGGATGCAGCTTCTCCACCCACATCAGCTGTGACCCTGAGGGGTGAAGGGAAGCCTCCTTGCATCAAGGGGTAACTTGCCTGACGTCAACGGTGCTGGAAAAGCTCTGACAGGGAGAAAGCCCTGAGGGCCTTTGTGGAAAGCCCTGAGGGCCTTCGTGTGTGGGAGACGACTTGCCTAATGGGGAAGAAATGCCTCATCTTTAGGTTGCTAAAGGTGCACTGCGGGTCCTCTTTCTGTAAACTTGATGACACAAGCTGCTGTGAACCCTGGAGGTTTTGGCACGGCTGAGTTTCTGGGCTTTGGAGGGGCTTGGCTGCAGTCTCTGGATAGCCTGGTGCTTCCCAAAGATTGACCAAAGCTCCTGCTGTGGCTTCCAGGACACCCTTAAACCTCCTGTTTTTCCCCTGCAGCAGGGTTGGGTCCCACAGCAAAGCGAAGGGGCGAGCGTGGCATCGCACGGTGGCAGGAACAGGCTGGTGTGACCGGCAGCTAGGGCATGTTGAACCTGGTTGCTGGTTAAGGTCTTGCAACAGAGCTGAAGTGACAGGATCGTCTCTGCTGTCTCCCTTGCATATACCTGGGTTCGGCTACGTGGAGTTTGAAAGCTAGGATTTACCATGTGGCAGGCTTGGCTAAACCAGCGTGACACCCTGGCTGTCCCTTCATGGTATTGGTAACTGGAGCGCTTTTTGGGATGAAACGTCAGTATGGGCTGCAGGGTCCTGGATATGGGAGTCGTGGGGGTGTATGAGAAGCTTTGCTTTTGAAATTAAAGCTCTTGCACAGTGGCTGCAGAGGAATGTGACCCAAGAGCCTCTCAAAGACAGATCCCACCAGGTGATTGGAAAGAGCCCCAACTCTTATTAAAGTTTGGGAAGGGATGGCACTTGTCTCGCTGGTGCCCAGGGCTGGCAAGGCTCTCTGCAGCTGAACATAGCAATGCAATAGTTACTCTCTGGTTCTGTTGCCTTCTTTGTGGAGGCCTTTTTTTCTTTTTTTTTTAAAAGCCAATAAGAACATTAAACCCTTCTGGCTTTCTGATAAACGTAGGCCTAACAGGTTTTTCTTCTCAAAGGGAAAATATTTTTGCTCTTAATCTTGATCCAAAAGTCTCAATGACACTGCGGCAGATCGCTGCTCCCGTGCAACCTGTGTGCTTCTGCTGGTGGTGCGTGGGTGGAGGGCTGGAGTCAAAATCAATTCCTGTCGGCCCACAATAAATTAAGGAGTTGGTTGCAGCATGCCTGAGAATGTTTTCAGCTCTGCTTTGCATTGTAGATTAGTTCAAAACTGCTATGAAATAGAAATTGGTGACCAAGGTGATGAAATTACTTGGGGGGGGGG
>JAVKLA010000039.1:15341200-15352985 GCA_034782735.1 Sagittarius serpentarius | reverse complement strand
TTAAATTACTTCCCCCCCCCCCCCCTTCTCTCTGTTATAGCGCCTGGAAGTGACGTTGGCGAGATGGCGATACCTTGGCATGCTCAGCTCTTATGCTAAAAAGGCACAGGAATATACTTCAGGGTGTATTTATGCAATGAGCTAGATAACTTTCAATGCTGGATTTAGCAGCGGTTAGATTGAATCTGTAATTGCTGCAGTGTGCACACCAGCTTGCTTGCTTTGCATGCTTTTGAGGTGGTGCTGGATTGGGCCCATCTGTCCCATGTAGCACTGGTGGGTCATAGTCAGACCACTGGGTTTGCATGCGGCCGTCAGTGCTGCAGAGAAGACAAGTGTGTGAAAGTAAGTGTATTTCCATAAAGTAATGCATCTAGGAATCGATGCATCTTCTACGACAGATGAAATGTAGGAAGCACTGCATATTTAATCTGTTAATATTTAAAAAAAAAAAAATCTTAACTGGAAAAAAACCCCATCTGAATGTGTGCTTGGGGGGGGGGGGAAGAACATAAACCTTTTGGTTAGAAAGTGGAGATTAAAAAAACCAACCCTCTGAGACAAGGCAGAACAAACAGCAGTGTAGATCAATTGTAAATGAATTCTGTTGCTGATTAGCTCTTCCCAAATTTGTCATCTACAAGTCAGAAAATCTATGATTGAGTGACATAAAGAAGCAATTTTAAAAGCAGTAGAGAAAAGTAAGGCTGCCTCTAGGATTACAGCTCACAGCTTTGGAATTCACTCTTTGAAGGAAATTGGTGAGTAACAGATTGCAGTAATGCAGCATATTTGTATTGGTCAAATTCTTATTATGATTGCAGTGAAAAATGATGTTCCTTTTTTTAGGAAAAGGAAATTAAATAGGCTTGGTAATCCATGTAAGGAGATTGGCTTACACTAAAAGGGGAGGAAAGAATGTGAAGGCTAATCAGATCAATGCATTCTCTTGAATCTCTCTCATTAAAAAAATAAAATCAAATTGCTACTGAATTTCCAAGGAATCATATTGAAATGACTTTTACTGCCTTTTAATTAAAAAATTATTTCAATCTGCTTGAGTCTCCCATGTAAGTGGGCTATCAACTGTTCTTAAATATTGGCTCATAAATTCCGAATAGTTCTTTAAATGGAAGAAAATAGTATCCCTGGTCCTTCAGCTGAGCGTTACAGCCCAGATCACGGCAGGGTGAGAACTACCATTTGTACTCGAGAAATCTTCACGGGCTAATTTAGGTGCACAGCTTCCTTCTGGATGAGGCTTTTAAGATTGTTATTTATGCCGTCTGTCAGGGGGAGTGCTCGGTCTCTGATGTCCGGCTGCACAGCCGTAATCAACCTTCTTATGAAACCTTTGGGAATTATTATGTGCTTAGAGAGAGCTGGATGGAGGTCTTTGAGATGGCCCAAGAAGGATTTTCACGTGTGGTGTAATGCATTGCCCCCCTTGGCTGGGTAGAAGTGGGGCTAAGATGCACAGCTGGTGAATGGTTCTGCAGCTAAGCCTCCTCTTCTGCAGAAAAGACATAAAGAAAAAAAAAACCTCATACCTAAAGAGAAAAATGACCAGGAGAGTGCTGAATCTCTTGCACAGCATTACTTACGACTGAAATGTTTGCTGTAAGGAGCTGGCTCCTGCTGTTAGTGCACCAGTAAGAAATGTTGAAAACACATACTTTTTTTTTTTTTTTTTTTTTTTGGCTGGGGGAATAGCAAGAGCCCAGCACTGGATGGTGGTCTTCTACTCAACCTCTTGCGGAGGACAGGGTGACAAATGGTGGTCCTCCCTCTCTTTGCAGAAAAGCTGTACGCGCTGGTTGGAGGAGGATAAGGTTTGACCGTCAGGCTGCGTGCAGTGTGGTTCTTGTGTTCCGCGGGGCCCCGCGGCCAGCGCTGCAAAAGCACTGCCGCAGATGCACGGGAGCAATGCGTGTGTGAGGCTGACCCGTGGCTGCCCGAGGATTAGGCAGCGAGCTGATTTTAGGTGAGATTAGGGGAAGGAATGGTTACTCGTGCCTGTGGTCCTGCAGGAGGATGGCGTGGCTGCTTGGCAAACTGTGCGTTGGGCTTTACCCTCTGTAGAGACCAGGGGGACGAGAGGAGGAAGATAACTGGTCTCTGGGCTGGTGGGGTGTTTGCCGTGGGCTGAACACTGGGAGGCTTTGCAGGTGTTTGGTGCATATATGAACAGCCCTGCACTGCTCCTGGTTTGCTGTAGGTTCACATCTGCCCAGCTGTGCTGGGTTCCTATGGCAGCTGCCTGCTGGGGGCGGGAGCTAAGATGGGACTGAGATGCATCCATCGTCCATCGGCTGGCCCAGAGGGGAAAGCAGCCGTTGCAGTGACCTAGAGGTCACGCGCTTACTGCAAGGTGTGTGATGCAGCGTTGTAATAAATGAAGAAAGTGCTTGCATTTAAATGGATAGTCTTGAAAAGAGGGGCAAGGTCTGCCTTGAAGACCGTTTGCACTGGTGTAGCCTTCGTTGTCCTTAGGAGTGAGCTTTGTGATTTCTGAAGAAAGATTAAAGGTACGTTTCCATACAGAGTAGCTCTCCTCTTCGGTGTTTGCTGAGAGATGGCACTTGCGTGCTGGAATTTGCAGCAGGTTTGAAGCTGGAGGTGATAAGCTGCTTTTTGCCCTCTCTTGCTTTGTTCATAGGCTGTTTATTTAAATAACGGCCTGGAAATGATATTAGTAACCCTGTACGTCACATTTTGCTGCCAGTGAAGAATAAACAGTGCATTTGACATTTGGGGAAATGGTTCACTTTCTCAGCGATGTGGTTCAGAATCTAGTTCTTGAACTAATGGACAGTATAATGCTATTTTTTACTAGGTTGCATTAGATTTTTACCTTGAAGATGCTCTGTAAAGTGCACTGCATTACTAGTATTAAATAAAAGCAAATGCTTCACATCAAACGAGAAGGCAGTCTTTGAACTGGTGAGAGGTTGAAAACCATTTATTTCTCTAGCTTGTGATGCTTCACTGTGACATAAGCATGAAAAATAATTAGACTCACTAGTAAGTAAATATTGGATCCTGAAATACGTCTTGAAGATACAGCTCTGGAAGAAAGTAACTTCTTCAGATGCACATTGGTTCTCCTGGATTTGTCTCACACCAAGAGCTAGATTGCAAAATTACATTCAGAAAACTATGTCACAAGAACATTATTGAGGGTGAAAAGTTTATGAAGGTTATGAACAAACTAGGCAATCTCTGCAACCTCAGTTTGGTTTCTTGTGTCCTGTGCATTAGAACACAGCCTTTAATTATAGTATCGTGTATTTTTCCACAAGCTTCTTCCCTTGTGTAAGGGCACTGAATGGCTGTCCCTTAATGAGCCATTTTCTTTCTGCTTGTTGTTTGATGCCTGGTTGATTAAGAACTTTCAAATGGCACTTAAGGACAGAATTCTTCAAAATTTTCAATTGCATGTGAATACTTTATTTTTGTGCTGTTGCATGATGTTCAGCGCTGAGTAGTAGCATGTTTCTTCCACAGACAAAAAACCTGACGTTCTGAAGGAGCCTAATTAAGACCTTTCTTGATTGTGTTCACTGCAGTGTAGCAGTACATATGCAAGACGTAGGCCTTGGGTTTGGGTACAGCCTCTTTGGTTAATGCTGGCTTTGTATGCTCCACGCCTTTCAACTTTTGGAGCTGGCAAGGCAAGGAGCTGGAGGAGCCATGTCCAACTTCCAAGTACTTCAACTTTGCCTTTAAGTTAATAAAAAGGAGCAATAATGCACCAAAACCTGGGCTTTCTTTTAAAAAACAGGAGGTTTCAAGGTTGAAAACCAAAAAAATTTCAACTCTTGCTCTCTTCCCCTCCCCTGAAAGCACAAGTGAGTTGGATCCGTGTATATTCTTGCAGATACAGCAAAAAAACCTCAGACTCAACCGCACCCCCAGACTGTGACAAAAAAGTTCATGTTTATACAGACTTTCACAAAATCCTGTCAGAAGTCGAGTTCTGTTTCAAAGTCTGGGAAATGCTTCAGCTAATTAAAGAAAAGGTCAGCAGGATTTTTTACTGTAGGCAAAAAAAATAAAAGATAAATCTTTCTCCTCTGCCTTGTTCTCAGAAGCAGTTGAACCACTTTGGCTGAAATTAAAATTTGCCCGAGGCAGACAAAAGGCATGCAAAGTTGCAGTCCAGATGGTTAGAGCTTGGCAAAATTATAGGTAAGTAGGAATAGGGTCTAAAGATCGGAAGCATTAGGCAACTGTAATATGCAGGGCTACCAGCTCTGCCTATAATCACTTACAATATTTAATCTACGTGTCTGTTGCAGAAAGCTATTGTGCTGTTCTGAAGTGTGATCGTTCATTCAGAGATTTGGAAGCGACTCAAAAGCTGTAGTTAAAGTGAGTTTGCTTGCAGAATGTGGGAGGGCTTTTTATCCTCTGTATATGTGACATTAGGAACGCGTCACCTCCTAACAGCTAGATCTGCGTGAGTAATACCTATTGTGGTCATGCAGACCTTCTCAGGTGTGCATGTTGCTGTTCCACGCTTCCTGTAATGGGTTTGTGCAATATATGACCATAACAAATCTTGTTCATAAACAAATCTTTGATAAGTTTGAGTTTATTCCTGATTTGCTGATGCATTCATAATGAAAACTTTTGTTCTGATCCTGTAAATGGCTATGCCTTTTTTTATTCATGTTTGCAATGCTGCAGGAGTCAGCGTGAGCAAATTAAAGCGTGTGTGGATATTTGTGCATGGAAGACATTTCAATACCATTTTTTTTAAACTCTTTGGGGACTAATCCAGCAAGAGAACTTAGTTTATGGACTGAGAAATGATCACCTGTACAAGGACTTGACTCTAAACACTATGAACATGCCAGAAAATGTTCAGAGTTCCTTAATGTGCTCAGAGGAGAGGAGGAGAAATGGAACAAGAGAAGAAACAAAGATGCAGTTCTATCTGTAACAAGAGTTGAGCCTGTTTTAGGTGGCAGGAGCTGCAGAGAAGATGCTGCAATAGCCCCACTTGAGCCTGATGTCACCCTTTTGTGGATGAAGCGCCGCTCAATTCCGTGAGTAACATTGCTGATCGTGGTTCATGGGGCAGTAGAAGGTGGAAAGGCCACCAGCAGGCTGGAGCAAAGCTTTAAGTTGTACCAAAACTCTGCTTTTTAGTTACTCTGGGTTAGAGCTAATCTGCCCTGTTAATACCAGGTTTTACTACTAAAACCAGCTGTTAGGTACACAAAATGATGAACTGGGGTGGTGACCTGAGCCCTTAGATCTTTACGGCTGTAAAACTCTTGTGGAAGTGTGGTTGTTACCTTTCATGGCCAATGCCTGTTGTGTCCGAGACTTTCTGCCAAGGCTTTCCTGAGGAAGCAGAGATATATCTCCTCTTGTGTTTTCGTAGAGGTCTGAAAGTGCATGTAACTCACTGTGATATATTTGAAGGCTCCAGGAGGAATGTTTGTGCATGTACTGGTGCTGAGGTCGCAGTAAAACAGTGGCAGCTAAGCTCAAGGATGAAAGGGGACAGAAGACAGGACTCCTACGTGTTATTTCTGAAGATGACCCTCTGCCTTGTCTTGGGTGATGCACTAAAGGGGAGGCTTAAGTGATCACTCTGAGAGACAAGCAGAGTCAATATAGCACTTTTCTTCCATCCTCTCTATAGATGATTATAATTTTGGGTTGCCACCTCTGCATGCAGAGGTGTTGGAGAAGGAATTTAAGACTGAGTGGGGACTGAGCATCAAGTCTTGCCTCCCTGCTTTCCTCCAGACTTTACGTGCACCTTCTCCAGAAGAGCATCCAGCTTTTCCGCCCACTCCCAAGGCAGAGGCACTTGGTTCCATGCTCCCTATATTTTAAATTTGTTTGCTTTTCTAACCTGCCAGTGGCTAATGCTTCGTTTAGCTCCCTGGCCCCCCTCCCCTCCTTGGCCGTGGTTGCTGGCTCCTCTGCTCCCTGTAGAGCACCCTGTCTCCCTCTCCCGGAGTGAGATGGTTGAGGAGGTCATGCAGTATTAATAGGGAAGCAGGTCTCTGATTTTGTTTCTGCTTATGGACTCTGACATTTCTGATGTTTTCTGAAGTGTAAAATGTTTCCGAGAAAACAACAACTTGGTTTTTACTGAAAAATTAATTACGTTGGCACTTTCCCCTTTGCGGTGGGCTTTTGTCAGAGGACAGAGCCACTAGTGTTAGGGGGAAAGGGTGAGATGGTGAAAGGACAGCAGTAACATTAGAGAGAGGAAATCTGCATTAAGGTAAAAAGATCTAATTAAGCGTTGATTATCAGGGAACAATATAAACTCTTCAGAAGGTGTTACCTTTAGTGCACTTACTGTATAGAGCTAATTTATACATCCAAGTTTGTCTGCTTCATAAATTACGTTAATTACAGTTAACAGACTATGACTTTCTCTGCTCTTCAGTGGTGTTCTCTGTTCCTCCCCTCCTCTCAGTGCAGAGATACACCTCGTACAGCAAAGCACGTACTGCTTCTCTCGTGCTGCTCTGGGGAGTGTGTGGAGGTACAGGTGGGGAAAAACAGCCGGGTTTTGTGCATGTGTGCACTTCTTAAGAGTTAGAGATCTATTAAAAAGTACAAGGGAAGGCAAAATACCAAAGGGATGTCCTGTTGATCCTTTCTGACCTTTCAGTGTTGGTTTTCTTTGTCCTTTGAAAGGAAGGGATCATCAGGGAGCCTCGATTTAAGAATAAGGAAATGATGATGTAGGATTAGGGGCAGCTTGTCCACCTGAATGACAATGATGTAGCATTGGCTTATAAATACGCATACAACTGTTTGTACCTAGCCCCTGTGTCTTATCTTGCTTCTCTCTGGGGTTTGCAATCCAAGTGTAAAACAGATGACAGCAGTTGAGTATGGACAAAAAGGGGATGCAAAGACAGGGGTGTAATGATGAGCATGTGAAGAGCTGTGGTCTCGGCATCACAGCAAAAAATGGTGGGAAGGAGGAACCTGAAGGCATAGAAGTAAGTAGCTTTGCCCATGTTTCTGGCAGCCCTTCAGGTGTACTGGAGCATGGGAGAAAATTAAGTAGTCAGTCAGTATATTCGAATTCCTCTTTTATTTCTTCAAACAGTCTTAAAGAAGAAAGGGAGCTAGAATATGGGCTGATAATATGAATGGAAAAAAGGAATAGTTATTGTATTTGGAGTTTGCTTGGCCATTAGTATTCTATTAATTTTTCCCCTGCTTCTAATGATATGAGGAACACTGGATACACTTAAAAGGATGCATGCCATTAAAATGATATCTGACAACAGTTCCTTCACTGCTTATGATGCTTTTGATTGTTAATATAGATAAAATGTAAATGATCAGAATATAAAATCTCCCTTTTGTCTTTCTAATGTTTTCAGCTGCCTATTAAACAAATTATATGGGAAAGTGAGTAGTCTGTTACTTAGTGCAGTGGTGTCACCCAGATACTTTGAAATGCTTAATGGCATAAAATGAAGTGTCCTTGGTTTGTTTGTTTTCCTACTAGTAATGACATTTTAGGCTAAGTCATAGTTGCTCCTTCAAAATGCAGTTGCCTTGTCCTTACTACATAATCGTATTTTTTATGTATTATGGTACTGTCTTGCAGAGTATTATGTCAGGTTTTTAATAAGCTTTTAAACCCCTGTAGCATAAGGGTGGCTCTTCTATTGGGCTGAATTCTCCTTCACTGAAATGCAACACTGCATAGAAGTGTCCATCTCTTTCTTTATTTCGTTGTGTGTGTTGTTCTGTAGTCTAAAAGCATGCAGAGGATGCCGTGCAGGAATGGTTTCCTGCCCAGGACCTTACAGCATGTGTGTTTGTCTGGTCTCTGTTGCCTCCCTGTAAGAGGTAAGGGGGGAATAGTTGGGGACTACATCTGTTTTTAGTGCTTGCTGCTGCATGTATTGGCCTGTATGTTTTGCTTTCTCTGCCTCCTGTAATACCATGGTCTTCTCTTGCTTAGGGGAGGAGATGACAGCTGTTCATTGTCTATAGCAGGGTATAATAATAGGGACTGTAATAGTTGCTGGTCAACGCCATGCATATTAATGGCACCTATAGGTGCAACTGAACACTACTAGCAGCTTTGCCGATGACAGCAGTTCTGCTGAAAGGTCCTCTGAAGGAAGGAGGTTTGGACTAGCCTGATCGAGATGTAGTTAGTCACTGCAGCTGCAAAAAATGGAAGCGTATGTTTATTTGTGCACCACTGGTCTTGCTCCTAACCAAGTTGCTTTTGTAGGCAGCTTTCATCCTGTTATGGGGAGCGTGCTTTGTTCTGGCTTGAGTGTCTTCATAGCAAAAGGCCTGTTCCTTCAGCCACGGAGCTGAAGTGCTTGCTGTCTGGCAGATGTAGGCATACAGTGCTGTCATGTCACTGGATTTGTAGGACGTGCCCTGACTTCTCCAGCTGAGGATGTGGTCCACAGCTTCACGCAGCGCACAGCTGGCGGCTCGCACGGCCCTGAAAGCTGTGAGGAGACGCGTCCTGGCTTCTGACCTCTGCTAGAGGTACAGCCTGATTGCCCTTTGGCAGTGGGCTGGAAGTGTCTTTCTGCAGTCGCATCGACTGCTCTTCTGCCAGCTATGTAGTCCTTCTGCATAACTTCGGTAGCAAAACATCTTGTACCAGCCTGTCCCTTCTTCTGTCATTGTATGCAGCTACGAGGCGGCATTGCGTCCTCCTTCGTGCTATTTAACAAACTTCACAAACTCGAACACAACGTTATTACTGTTGCAGAGGCCTGCTAATTAGTTAAAACCAAAGGTTAATGAACGATTACGATAAGGGTTGTGTAATATGATTGCAATAGCAAAATAATTAAAATTTTAAAAAGCAGTTTAATGCATCTTTGATGTGGTGCCTGGGGAGTAGGCAAGAGTCTTGTTTTAATCACTTAATAGCAGTTTAACAAGCAAGGCGGTGTAGCAGATTGAGGGGTGTTAGGAAGTGCAGTGTTGATGCAGAATTCAGTGGGATTAAGGGACCAGCTCAGTAAACAGGAGCTGGTCAGCACTAGTGGGGGGCTGGAAACCCAGGGAGGGCAGGGCACCTAAACTGCCCAGTATTGCTTCTATGTGGGGCTGCAGAACTGGCTACGTGTAACAGAGAGGGGCTGGCCAAAGACGTGAAAATCGTGGATGTTCCCGCCATCTCACGCAACCCAGCAACAGAGCATCCAGCTGCGTGAGGGCTGGTCCAAGACTCTTGACTTGAGCAGCACATGGCCAACTGCATTTTTGGGGGCAGAAGAACAAGCAGCGGGCGCACAGGGCTGAGTCGGGGGCTTGCTGAAAACCTCTGCCTGGCAGCAGTCCAGAAAGAAAGCACAAAACGCTGCAGCGGGGACTGGGGTCTCCAAAATGGGCTGCTGGGGAGCCTCAGCACCGGGTGAGAGCAGCTGTGGGGCTGGTGCTTGCTCAGGGACCAGGACAGGGTTGGTCTGTTGTGTCCCCTTGGGCCAGCTGGAGGGGAAGAGACCCTGTGTGGGTACCTCCGGTGAACGTGGTAGGGGAATGAGCTGTAGTTCTAACTGTGAGCTGTTTGTTTTCCAGAGCGGTGTCGTAGACCTTGGTCATCCATCTGCTGCTACTGGTGTTTCAGGGCATCTTACGTGTATTTGTGGCTGCCCTGGGGCACTACCCAGACTTGCACTGAGATGGTTGCATTGCAGGCCACCGGGATGAGTGGTGAATAGCATGGTGTAGCGAATAGCAAGGAGGCAGTTTTGAGGTTTTCCTGTACAGAAAAGTGGCAGATTCTTCAAACTTGAAAATGCTGACTTGAAAGGCAGTTCCCTGTCTCTCACAAGGCTAGATTTGCCCTTCTTGATACGGTATTTTTGTGTGCAGTTCCCTAAAGCATGGACATTTTCTTTAAGGAAAGAGAAATACCATCTGCTGTTGCATCATAAGCAGAGTCTCGGGCAGATATAATTGGTAGCTGTAAGGTCAGAAGCTGATGCTTCCTTCTGCTTCTATTTTGGTTCCTTCTTTCAGGAAAACTGCAGAGGTGTCCCTGGGTGCATGGGACAGCTTTTTGGTATTCTCTTTCCATTTTAGTAAGGGTTGCATCCAAATGGAGCGAAGCATTTGCCATCCACCCTCCGCAGGCAATAACATTTCACGCTTTCAAGCCGGCGTCTTCCTTTGGGAGTTGTAACTGTATGCTGGCCTAGATAAACATTAACAGCAAGGATTATCTTTCCTTTGACGTTTAGGGTGCATGGAGCCTGTGGGATTCTGCTTTGTGTTGACACAAGTAAGTGCACAGTTGCAGATGCTCAGAGGAAAGGCCCTTTGTCAGCTGTAGGGACTGGTTGCTGCTGTGCAGTGGTGGAAGCTTTGGGGTGGTCTCCGGCTATTTGCTTAGCAGCTCCCAGCTCTTGGGTGCTTATCTGAAAGCTAAACAGGCCTCTTTCCTTGACAGGTCAGTGATGAACGCACACTTCTGACTGCCATGTTGAAAAAAGCAATTTTGCATAGTATTCTGCACTGCAAGTTGGGTATTTTTTTGTGTAGTACTTTTTTGCTTTCCTGTAAAATGAGGTAAGTAATTGTTCTGTATT
Organism: Sagittarius serpentarius; assembly: GCA_034782735.1. Lineage (NCBI taxonomy): Eukaryota > Metazoa > Chordata > Aves > Accipitriformes > Sagittariidae > Sagittarius > Sagittarius serpentarius. The sequence continues at coordinate 15,342,414 of JAVKLA010000039.1, read as the reverse complement.
GACAGCTGGCTTGTAAATTAGCCACTCACTTGCCAGACAAGGAGAACATGGAAATGCCTTACGAGCACTTCCATGTTTTGTGATCGTTTCAATCGCAGAATATTTAGAACCTCTTTGCATTGGTGCAAAGTAAAATAAAACGTAGTCTCTGACAAGTGCCAAGACAGGCGCAGGAGGAATCGCTTCTTGGAGGGTCTGATTAAAAAAGGGGTTTGCAGAGAAACTGCTGCAGCCCCCAGGGAAGGGGGAGCACTGGCTTTTGGCTGTTAGTTTCATTCAAGGTCAGATTATGTTGATCTAAATTGTGCAACTAATTCCATCAACAAGCAAGATTATTTACATAGCAGATGGAATTTAATTTGGGTGCTGCTTCTCCTGCATCTCTCCCTGGTTTTGTATTTAGGTTGCACCTGAAAAAATAAACTGATGTCCATGGCAGGAGTGAGTTTATTATGCTTACCTTGCTGGAGAGGTGTTGAGCTGGGTATTTCCCTTACGGCAACTTACTTTTTATTGGTGTTTTTACGGCCCTTGCTGTAGTTGCCATTTGTCTTATTTGACTTAAGAGCTCGTCCTCCAGTTGCTCTGTTTCTTTGATTGCAGTGAAAGGAGACAGCTGCTTCTCCACATGTAGAATTGCTTTCTTTTGGCCTCTGTCCCCTGCTCACCAAAGTCCTACCCAGAGTTAATTTTGGTGCCTTTGTAAATACTTTCAGTGTATAACACAGCAACAGTGGCACTGTGTAGAGAATCCAGGAAAAAAATCAATTTGAGAGCTGGGCAGAAAAATGCCTCTTGGCTAAAGACATGTTTCAGCAAAAAAACAAATGTCACAGCTTCCATTTTTCATAAATCCAAGCTGTTGTCTTCCAGCTACCGTGGCCGAGGAGGTCTGTGCAGCTGCCCGTGCCTGGTGCATGAGCAGAGCTGGGGTTTTCCACAGGGCATCCAACGGAGGCTTTCCATGGGAAGGGCTGAGCTTTGTGCACGCTTCTCACTTTCCCTTCTTGCTTTATTGCATGATACCCTCTGGAAGCAGGTGTGAATGATACGATACCTCTGCAAAGGGTTGTACAGAAATGTCAGCCCTCTGACTGTCGTTTCCTTTGAGAGCCAAAGCAGGTGCTAGGACATTGGTGTTGTGACGGGTTGACCCTGGCTGGACGCCAGGTACCCACCAAAGCCGCTCTCTCACTCCCCCTCCTTGATTGAAC
>JAVKLA010000039.1:15320316-15341100 GCA_034782735.1 Sagittarius serpentarius | reverse complement strand
GCTTCTAGCAACTTTTAAAGAAGCCACCCCTGTGGCCCCCCCGCTACCAAAACCTTGCCACGTAAACCCATTACAGTGTGTTTTAAGAGGAGCATGTGGCTTTGTACAAGAACAGCAGCATGTTAGAGGTCTGCAGGTGGCAAAAATCTGGCTGTCAAAGAGGGGACCTGAAGAGGCATGGGACAGGACTGTATTCGGTGGGGTGGGTCTGCTGGCATGCACAGGGGCCAGGAAAGCCGCTGCTTCCCTGACGGGAGAAAATGGGTAGGTTTACTCTAAAGTCTTAAGCATAATGAGCAAATTGTGCTTTGAGATTATTTTTTCTCCCCTCGATGAATATCTCCATCTAGAGCTCAGCACTGGTCCTGAAAGGGAGTCACTTTTCTTTTCTCTTTTATATCTTTTATATTGCTCTGAAATTCAGACTTACTGTGTGGCTTCTGCCCTTGCACTATTGCTCTGCCTGTACACGGCACAAGCATCCCTCTCTGCTGCAACCTGGTGTCTTGTCTCTTCTTGACAAGATTGGGTCCCTTCTACAGCCCGGTGAAATATGAAGCGAAGAATCTTACAAGTTTGCCAAAAGCACTGTGCTGTGGTAGGACTAGGGTCTGTGACCAGCTCTTCCATAGTCCTCAGATAAGCTTTCATTAGGAGGTGAATGGAGATAACCAGTGTCCTGATAGGATCTGAGCTTTCAGTAAAGTAATAATTACAGTGCAGTAGACTTTTTTCCATTAACAGGAATCTCCTTCATCTTCCTCTTTTTTGTGTTCTGGTTAGAACAGCTTGTTTTCTTGGTGCCTGCTCCCCTCTTCCCCCTCCTTCCCGCTCCTTCCCCCAAAAAGGAGAAGGAAAAAAAAACCCAAACCCACAGAATTCTGGAGAAGTAGTTCAGATTGGTTTCTTGGATCAAGGCACTCCCATCCTTTTGGGTCTGCGTTTCAAGACTGCCAGCAGAAAGCATCACCAGAGGCACAGGGCCGGAGAACTGGCCCCAGGGAATTGGTTTCCCCATGACAAACTGGTCGCCTGCCCACGATTGCATTGCTGGAGCTGCGTGGGATTGGAGAATCGCTGCTCTGTTCCTCGGAGGGTGATGACATTTTCTTGCCTGTTTGGATTTCCAGGTAGATAAGATGTCAAATGGAACTAAACCAGCATTCCGCTCCTGAGAGTGGGACCGAGATTTTTATCTTGCTTGAGACTGTTGCTCTGGTATTGTCTTTCTGCTGGAGCCCTACTAAGTGTTTAATAGGTGCACTGGCTTCTGAGATTACAAGCACTTTGCCGGAAACCCCATTTTGTATACTGATATCCCCTGAGGGAAAGCAATGCTCAAGTGTTGAGAGAGTGGATTCTGTTTCACCCACCTCATATTATTATTACAAATCATATTATCTTAATGAAACGGGGATCCATGAATTAGAGAATCCGTTGTGTTGGCAAAAATTAAAGATGCATAGGAATTGTGATCATGTTACAATAATTGCCTCAGTGGTAACATTAATGCTTTTTCACTTCAGTTGCTCCTTGTTGATTGAACAACCCTTTTCTGTAGGCTATAAATCTCAATGGCTCTACTAATAAAGAACTAAATAGTCTAATAATCTTTCCAAACGTAGCATTGCTTCACTGTTTTAGGAGACAGCATCTTTCATCCAAACCCCAGTCCAGTCTAGGAAGTGTGGCTGTATCATAGCTATACAGTGACTTACAACAGTGTCTTTGTTACTTAACTACTTCTATGGGAGACAGGTTCAAAATTTAAAAAATAGTGTGGTTTACAGTAATAGAGAACTTTTAGTCATTTGAAGCGGGAGGTGAAGAACCCCAGTGAAATGTATGTGGCGAAGGAGCCCTTCTTGCCGTGCGTCCAGTGCAAATAATGAAATGCTGCAACATAGACATGGCAGGTGTTTGAAACCTGTATTTTTACGTTATGGCTGAAGTACTGTTTTGCATCCTCACCCGATCAGTGCTCATCGCTGTGTTTGCACAAATGATGCTGCAGGCAGAGGTGCCCGGTTTGGATGCTGGAAAACCGGGGTTTGAGGTAGGGGAGCTGTGGTCATGCAAAGAACAGAGCTTTTCTCAGCTTTTGTTTTCTGTACTTTGAAGAAAGGCATGGGACTGTCTCCTGAGCAGGCATGCCGTCTGCCTAAGCACTCGCTGGAGAGGCTGTAGAGATGGTTTTCTCCAGATTGGTTATTCAGATTGGTGAGAAGAAACATTTAAAAGGTTCTTGGCTTCATAGCTGCAGTTAAAGGTCTTATGAATGGTTTTTCTTGCAGCTGTACCCAAAGTAAAGCCCCAAAGCGTTAGATGCTGCTTTTTAGCTGTCACTTGAAAGGATCAAAAAGTGTTTAGTCATTTGGAATTGCTGCGTTTGTTGGATTGCTAAAGGACAGCTTCTTGGGGAATCGGAGAAGACGGACGCTCGTACACATAGCTGCTGGTACCGTTTATTTTCAAATCCGAGTGACATCATAGCCTAGCAGCACTAAATGTAGCAATATTTGTTTTTTTTTTTTTTTTTTTAAAACAATGGTGTTTAAGTCTTGAGCTTAAATGTTTACCAATCCAGCCACTTACTGGAAAAGCAATAGGAGTTCAGTCTTTCAGGAAATCAGCAGTGACTTGCAGTGCTGCTGTTAGAGCTTGGCATTCGTATGGCGACCCGCATGCTGATCCTACGGCCTGTGCTCTTCTGCAGATTCAGCGAGACACTGCTGGTGATGAAGTCACTTGGCTGTCTGTGAGTTTAGACTGCCATAAATTACTGTTGCTGACTCGAGAACGCAGTGACCCTAAAGCCCAAGCCTCCTGTAGAAAACACCCTGATCTTTTAGCCTGACAAAAAGTGTCTCTTCTGTAGGCAGCTGGTGTCTCTCTTGAAGCTTCATTCTGCCGCTTTTCTTGCACATCTGCTGGTCCCCTGGGCTGGGGACTGCAGTCTGTGCAAATCCCCTCCTCCCAGAATCGGTGCTATACCTGCTGTGGAGCAGATATCCTGGGTGGGTGTGCAAAAACCTGTGGGGACTTCAGTAAACTGAGTTATTTTCATACTTCTTTTTCATGCGGGATAAAGAGTCGGGAGCCTGGTAGAGAGATGATTTTGGGACCTGCTGAAAGCTGGGCTAGAAGTGGCAGATGCAGAAGAACATTGTGATAATCATAAAATCTGATGGCATAGTATGCTTGCCTTATGGCAAACAGTACTGCAGCTAGTTAATGCTGCTTCTTTCTCTGTGGAGATGGGCCCCAGCTGCACTTTCTTGATCTCTGGTTAATCTGTTAGGCTCCCAGCTCATTAATGGACTGTGAAGCCCAGCTCCTCAAATTCTTCAAAAGTCTGGGTATGACCTTTTGTGGCTTTTTCTTTGTGCCTCTAGGATGTAGCAGCTTTCCATGCTGTGGCAGACTAGAAGAGAGCCGCTGCTATTTTTTTCTTTTTTCCCCCCAGGAAGCTTATCTGCAGGTTTGTGGGCTGCAGAACATAGGCAGTGGTGAGATTCACAACTGGACCGACATCTTCGGTGGGCTTAGTGTGATTTTACGTGCTCTGGAACATGTTTGTATTGTAAAGACAACACTCTGGCAATGGGCTTAACCTTTTTTTTTTTTCTCTCATAGCTAAGTAAGCTTCTGCTGCGGTATCCTTGAAGGTATCTGTATGCCTTTACCTACTTACAGGTAAAGAGTGCGTATATGTGTTAGAGACACCAAACGCATCCCCTCGCACTCTTGCTCCTCAGACTGCCTGCACAAAGTAAGTTAAAGCTTTGCAGACGTACCCAACATTTCCATTCCCTGTCAGCAATACCACTCTCAGTTCCAGAGGATGAAAACCAGTACCTGGATAAAACTTAGTGGAAAGACTGGGAAGAAGCTTGGCTGGTCTAGCAAGGGCTGTTTACAAAGTGTTGTGACCAACTCCATCATTCTGAGTGATGCAAAACGCTGAGCCAGCTTTGGTAGCTAAAATGCTTTAGGTGGCTTTAATGTTTTCATTGCCTGAAAGAGGCAGACGATATAGTTTTTGATGTGCTGGTTTTTTTTTTTTGGGGGGGGGGGCGGGGAGGTGGTGGTAGTTGATAAAGTGCCTAGGGAAATAAATTTCTTTTATGTACTTGAAAATCCTTATTTTGTCTGCATCCCACTTACATCTTGGATTTCCTGTCAGTTTATATGCTTTCTGATAAATGCCTTCCTTTGGTGTAAACCAACCTGAATATTTAAGACATGGCATTTTGATTAGCTAAACTATAGATTTGCTTTGACGTGTCATTTCTTTTGTTCTAAAATACCCTGACAATTCATATCTGTGGCAGCCAAACAAGCAAATTTATGTGTGAAGCTATTGTTCATTCCAGAAGTGGCACTGCTAAATGAGGCAGAGTTTAAGCATTTGATTTCCCCCCCTCTTTGCATGATGGGAGGTCCATTTCTCAATAATGAAAACAGTTTTCTTGCAAAATTCAGTTAAATGAAATATCAAACATAAATCAGAACCAAGCTCTCATTGAGTTCCCATATGTGCCTATTGCTGCAGTGATAACGCTGGAAAAGCATTCATTCTTCAAACTGTTCTTTTTGTCTCAATATATTTTTTTTTTTCTGGAGGAAAAAAAACCACGTAAAACAATAATGAAAACCAGTTAGAGAAGTTTAGTGGGCTGCAAAGCCAGTCTTGATGATGCTGTGTCTCCCTGCCTAGCAGATGCAATGTAGGAGGGTGGAGGGATCTGGGGGGGCTTTCTGGTCCCTCTTCTACCTAACAGCAAGCTTAAATTCACCTCCGTCCCTTCTGCTGGGCAGTTGGCCACTTTGGCTCTCAAACTTGGAGGTGTGGTACTCTCTCCCAGAGCACAGTGGGGCTTTTATGAGCCGGAAGGGTTTTTGGAAAATGCTGTTTTCCTGTACGCAGGGCTGACTCGGACCACAGTTGTTGTCCATGCGCTGGAGACTCTGATGACAGTGTCATGTTCATGCCTTTCTAGGCTCTCTAAAATCGCGCATTTTGTTTTGAGACATAATTTCAAGAAGTGTCAGTGCCTTTATTTGAGAGACTGATCCATTTGGATGAAATGAGGGAAATGTTGGGGCTGTAAAGCCCTCCCTCAAGTCCTGATTTCTGAAAATCTTTGCTGCCAGAACCAATATTTTTTTAAAAAGCCTTTTTTTTTTTTTTTTTTAAGTTTAAAAAGCTGCTGGTGAAGCTCTTAGGAAAAAAGTATGTTCACACTATGTTAGAATAAGATAATATAAATGGCTAACAAGGAAACGTAGGTTAAAATAATCCAGATATATCTTGGAAAATCTATTTCAATTATGTTCTGTGTGCTTTTAGTGGAGACTATAAATTCTAAAGAATTAAGAGAGCCATAAAGATAAATGTTATAGGAGAGTACGTCTCACATTTCACCTTCAGAAATTAAAATATTTGCTGTGAAATCAGACATTATAAGGGTCACTGCATTGCTTGTGGTCATTAATAGCAGGAGGTGACTGTTGGAAGAACTAAGGGAAACCACTTCCCATAACATGGAAATTAAATGTGCAAGTTACTGAAAATTCCCTTCCTGTGAAATGGCTTGCTAATGCCAGACTGTGTGCTAAAGGGAACTTTGCTTTATATTTCAAATTTGCATATGGACAGACCATCTAAACTTGTATCTGCCTTGCATGAAATATTGATTAAATTAGCATAACATGAGGTCATTTTTTTGTTTGCCCAGTGTAGCTGGGCAGTAAGGAAGACAAATGAGTTGTAACCAAGAAGTTAATGTTTGTAAGTGAGAGTACACGGTAGCTCAGATAACAGGTACCACTTTAGCATACCGTGTACCTGCGCGTTTGTGTATTTCCAGGGGTGTATGTCTCTCGTAAATGCTAGTCTGCTGCTGTTTAGGTAATATTTGTATGACAAGTACCAATTACTTTTAGACAACTACTGGCATTGCACTCAAAGCCACCCCCAGACTTTCATGTAACAACATTTTCCATCCAGAAAGACAGTAAAACCCAAGAGGCAGAGTGTGCCTGGCCTCTTCCTTGTGGCTATGGAGGGGAGGGGGATTGTTGCAATGTAATAAATTGCATAATATTTCTAAATGTGAGAGTTAACACTGTAGCTGACTTTGGGCTTTTGGATGCTCGCTTTGGTGTACTCATCTTATTTGCTTGCTAATGGATTTCTGCAGGTTCCCATCCTGTGAAACGCAGCTGTGGGTGCTCCTATACTGTTGGTTTGATACCATTTTTTAAACTCTTCTCTGTATTGCTTTTGCATAAGGCTGGTGGTAGCCTAGTTCACACTCCAAATCTTAATTTGTTCCCAGTCCCTGGACTGAAGTGGATCAGAGAGTTCCTGGAGGCAGGGAGCAGAGGGGGCACTTGGTCTGGGGTCTGTGTGCAAGCCAGCCTGCACCATTTAGCGCAAGGACCAGGACTGGTTCTTTGGCTCAGATCACCCAGCAGTGTGGATGAGCCATTTGTGTTTGGAGAAGCTATATAGAATTTAGCTCCAGAAGTTTGGTTGTTTTTTTTTTTCTGTCCTATGAGGAAAAAAAAAGAATCCCAGAAAGCAACCTTCAGTGTGTAAAGACAGTGCAAACATTGCATTGTCATGGCTCACATGACAGCTTTCTAATAACAACCTTTTATTTCTGAGACCCCCAAGGTGCTGGCTCTATTGAGGTGGATTTTTACATCTTGACATTTCTGCCTTGTTCTGCAAGAGGAGTGATATCCGGGAACACAGCCAGGATGCTCCAGTGACTTCCTCGCACTGAATGACGTGGTCCCCGGGGGGCTGCCTGGCAACAGTTGGGCTGATAGATGAGCATCTTAGTCCCAGGAGTCACACACTACCGCAGACAGGTCAGCAAATACAACTGTTAAGCATTGTGCTGGTAGTTCCCGGGAGGTGGAAGTATGCGTGCTCCAGCCTGGTCCTTGCTGTGCTTTTCCAGGGAGGAGAGGAAGGAAGAGATGCAGCAGGAATCAACTCTTTCACTTAAACTGTCTTTTGCTTTTGCATCGTGTGTCTTGTGTTAACTTAAATACCAGATTTATTTCTTGTAGGTCTCTGCTCATGGGCGACTTGCTCACAGGCTGGTCTGCAAATAGATACTGAACTTTTTTTTTGGCTGGTGGGGTAGTCTGGTCTCAGAAGTGATACTTCGGAGTTGCTAGCCTCTGGATTCCCTATCTCTTACACCATGAGACCCATCATGTAGCTTTTGGTTCAAGGAGTGAGACTTGAGAAGTGTTAATGCCTCCTCCCCCCCAATGGCTATTAAAAACAAAGCTGCTAGGGATGAGTTGTTTAGAGAAGGAAAAAGCATGTGTTGCTGATCTGGGGCAAAGAGGCATCTGTTTACCCTTGTTTAAAACTGTATCTTGATGGAAAGCTGTAGAAAGGATGGGGTGAATGCTATCAATAGACTTCAAAACAGCTTTACTTTAGCCAAACTGGAGTCTAGTATGAACCCTGCAGTTTGTTTCTGAAACCAGCCCCTATTCTTGTAGCTTTCTTCTGGATTTCTTGTAGTTCTCTTGCATCTTCCTTAAGAGCTGGCACAGCAGAGGGGATTTGGTATTCAGTTAATATTTCGCCCTTTGACGATGCAGAGCAGAACAATTTTCTCCTGTCTTATATGTGGCACTCGGCATCACCACATGTGCCTGCGTGTTCTTGCCCCATGAGCAGCCTCAGGTGCTTTTTCTGCTGTCCTTCTCCCCATCCTGGTGTTTGTTGGTCCGTGTGGCTCCTGCTGTCCTCGTGGAGGACAACCTTGGGCTCTCGGCTGAGCTAATTGAATCATCTCTCCCATTTTTCAAGATGCTCTTGAATTCTAGTCTTGTCTTCCAGAAATTTGAGAGTTGTTTTTTTTGACCTCCCCCCTCGCCAGCGAGGCAGTATTCAGGCCTAGGAGAATTCCCTAGGCGGAGCGATAGCCTCCTGTAAGTAGCAATGTCTCTTACAACCACCCTCTCTGGGAGTTTTGTCGTCTGCTATTCATTAAGCAATAAGGCCGGGGAGAAGATGCTTTGCAAAAATCAGCTAATCCTGTTTTATGCCAAGGCTGCTTGCTTTCCTTCTTTAAATGCTGTTAACCAAGGGTGGCAGCGTTATTGTAGAGGATAATGGCCTGCAGGTTTTGTGCTGTCCTCGGACCCAGCCCTGTTTTTCCGCCAGGACTCTGGGACGCTGCGCACACCGTGCTGCCTGCGAGCTGCGCGCCCTTCGCCAGCAGCGTCCCCAGTGTGCCTGCACCCTGCTTTGGGGTCCCCTCCCGTGGGAATGTGTGAACCTTGCTGCCTTTTTCTGAGGCTTCCTGTGTCCCTCAGTTCACGTGGAAATAGTGGTCAGTCTGCAGAAATGTCCCTGGGTTCGTTCTGTCTAGAGCCCTGGGTTTTAATCTGCGGACCCCTTGCTGGGTCCTCGGTCTGCTTCTGAAGGAGCTGTGAAACTAAGAACACCTGATTGTCACTTGGCGTAAATTTGCTGTCCAGGTGCCTGTGCGTGTGTCATCTTTTGGGGATTTTTGAAGTGCGCAAAACTGAACTATGTGGGAAAGCACTGGGATGCTGCGAAGAGTTGTGCCTGGTGCTGTGCTTGGTCTCAGGAGTGGCTGTGTCTCGGCAGACCTCTCTTCCATATTTGTGCATACAAATAAAAACTGCGATTCAAACTGGCCCAACCTGGACTGGGCTTCGTGACTTAGTGGTGGGAGAGACTCTAAAATATTCATATGGTGAATATACAATGTGAAATGTGGGAGACAGTGCAAGAAATTCAGTGTGCTGAATTGCTGGAGGAGTATGGAGTTACCAAGTCCTCTGATCCTCACTGGGCATTAAACAGAGGCATAAGAGGGAAAAAAAAACCCAACCTACCCCTTAGGAACCTCCTGTCTTAGGTGTGACGTCTCCAGTCTGTTCACTGAACAATTTAAGCTGGAAAGGATGTCTGGAGCTCATCTGGACCAGCTGCCTTCTTGGGGCAGGGGTTGCAGTTTCCAGGTTGCCTGTGCTGCTTGGTGTACTGCCCCAGCACACCTCTGTAAGCCCCGGGGCTGCCTCCTGCTGTTATACTGAGCTTTGCTTGATGCAGCATGTGCCTCTTGCGTTTGGCTCCCTCTCCCCTACCATGGTCTCTCTATTAGCGTTGCTGTTTTTCTGCCTTGGTGTGTTGCTGTTTTCAAAGATGTCTTCTCCCTCAATTCTGATCCATGCAGAGTTGCAGGGTTTATATGAAGAGGTGATTTGCTATTGATTTAACTGGTGCCGTTCATGTGCATGAATCTTTCTGTTCAACTTACTGAATTAACTTGGGTCAGTAAGTTTACAGGGGGCACCAGTTAAACCAATAGAAGCAGCTTGAAATGATTACCAGATGCCATGTGCAAAATGGATGAGTTAACAAAAATGATTTAGGGCATATAGGGCTCACGAGGTATAGTAATGTCCAACAGCACATAACTGTGAAATATTAAGCTTCATCCTGACATCATTAAATGTGATGAATCTCTGCCTCCGACGCTGTCCTCCAGTGAGCAATGTCTTGAACATGCATGACTAATGCAAAAGTGTTTGATATTTGGGGTGACATGGACATTTCAAATGTTGTCTGCTTTGTGGAGTGCGTTTCCTACCTTGGGACTGCCCGGAATTTCTTTAAATGCAGCCTCCTCATACTTGTTCTCAGCATTGGGATGTTTGTGTTTTCAATTTCTCATTCTTCATTAATGATGTACAGAAGTGTCAGTGGGGCCTTCCTCTTGCGTTTGTTATTTCTTGCAGTCATTGACACAGAGGCATGTGTGATAAAGACTCATCAAAGTCGTCATTACTCTGCACTTATCTGCACTGAACTGTCTAGTTTGTGAACCTCTTTTTGATCTAAGCCTGTTTCTGGCTACGTGAGTCATTATTTACATTCCCGTAGCACTCCCTTCTGAAGAGCACACTTCTCTTCTGTTTAATTCATGATCAAAATATATTAGTGTTCATATTTGTCTCACTTTTTAGCGCAGCATGCATAACGGTAACTTAAAACCCACCCAGCGTCCCAATACTGCCACTTGTCTTGATCTCGGGCTCAAACGCCTCGCAGCTCGTTTCTGCTCACTGCCCCAGGCTGGCTGTTGTGGAATGACTGTGGGTCTGGCTTGGCTTGTCACTGGAGAGGCTTTGATCACCGCCAGGAGAGGAACCTGGATTTGTGGTTGCCTCCTGGCACAGCACAGAATCTGTGCAATGAATTTTGTTTCATGCATGGTCGTGTTTTGCTGGGGAAAACTGACAAAGAAGCCAACAGCAACTTGATTTGTCTCATTTGGTTGTATTGCAAGGAATATGTTAAAAATATAAATGTATCTTGTGGGGGGAAGGAAATGATATGGTGGAGGTAAAGCATGTCCAATCTGTCTCCTTGTTCAAGCAGATGTCCCATACCTGTCCTCAGGTGAGACCCTGGGTGGCCATAGCAAGGACCAGCAAGCTGGCACACAGCCCTCTGTATGATCCTGGAGCATTGTGCCCAAGCAGCTCTCCCGCCAGCCTCCGGTGGGCTTGAGGAGGTGACTCCCAAAATGTCTGCCCATAAATATAACTTCAACCTAATTATGTGAAACAATTGCTTGGTGCTGGATGGAAAGAGTGGTGGCTGCCCAAAGGTGTGGCTCTGAGCTCCCAAAAATCTGTTGTGCTCGCTGTTCGGTCCGTCTCCTTGCCCTGCTATTGTGGCTGCAATCAGCACTTTGGGGTTTCCGTGTACTTTTGTACGGGGGAAGGAGGTAGCTGCAGAGAACTGCAGGGAGGCACAAGAAGATAGCATTGGTCGTCATCACGTAGAGACCTGGGCACTATGTTTTTGGTGGCAATTTGGCACACCAGCAAGTTGGCTACACAAGATTGTGAGTTTTTGTTAAAATTTTCTGCAATGAAAATAAAGGCTTTTAAGTTAAGGGATGTAGGCAAGTATATGAAAGAAATTCTATTAATAATGTAACACCTCTTTGGTGGTCTGAAACTTTGCTTGCTGGTATTCCTATCCCCTCCTCTTTCATCCTGGTTTGCAGGTAGATGGAGGTGTGGTTGTTCTTTATCCATTTTGAAGGATTAAAATAGTAAGTAAAATTTATGTTCTCTAACTACTGTAGGCTGCAAATAAACATGGCAACTACTTGGGTGCTGTTGGGTGCTGTGATAATTACAGAGTATTAAATGACATTGAGATAAAATCCCTTATGAACGCACAACGGCTGTCAAGGTCAGGGTTTAGCAAAGCTTGTCATTCCCATGGCTTAAAACGCAGATTGCATATCAAGTCCCAGTTGGCCTCCTAACAGCGCTGAAGCTTTTTCCACCCTGCAGTGGCACAGAAGTTTGAGCATTTCTCCTGAAATTAGTGAACTGTTCATAAAGTCAGGTGCTGTTGCAAATTTAGCTGTTAAAAAGATCATTTAATTCCATTTGGACACTTGAGAGCTTACTGGTTAAGAGCAGTGGTAGCTTTCTTGCAACACTTGGTATGCTGTTAAAAGAAAGTCCTCGCTCCCAGTTTTATACAATTAATGAAGAGGTTGGTTGTTTCCTTCCCCACCCCCCCAAAAAAAAAGCTTAGCCTGGGTGACTGCAGAGAGAGGCTTGAAAACCCAACCCAGTCTTGACTTAGACTAAGATGTCAGGAGACAAATAAAATGAGTCTGCCTTGTTTTTATTAAGTGGTCTTGATTTTTAGCCTAATGACTTTCCTGTTTTACTGCTTTGGGTGGGCACGTGGTGAGCTGCAGAACAATATGCCTGTCTGTCCCAAACCCAGCTCTCCTCTGAGCTGCTTTTCTCCCCCTCTCCATCTTCTATTGATCTTGTCACCGCTAGGCAAGGTTTCAGTCTGCCTTGCTGGTACCTTTGTGGCCTTGGGGAGCATCCGCAGCGTGTGCTGCCGACGAGGGGGCTCTGGGCACGCTGGTGGGGTGCTCTGCTCCGAGGAGGATCCCGGACTCTCCCCTGCCTCTCCATCATAGCTTGCTGAGCCCCTTGCCAAGTTCCCTTGTGCCGTGGGACGTGATGGCATTTGGAGAGCGGAGGGATGGCCAGATGTGTACCACCATGTGCCCCTTCAAGTGTTCTCGTCAGCTCCTGGGAGCATCGCAGCCCTCCCCTCCCACCCGCTGGCTCCAGCCTCACCATGCAAGGAGCTCTTCCTCAGCGCTTGCACGTCGGAGCCGGCAGCGTCCGGGAGGCACATGCTTTATAACTTGGTTTATCCGGACCGAAGGGGATTACACTGCTTCTGCTGTCACTTTGACAGATGCTTGCACTTCATGTGCTGAAGGGACTTGCTATGGTTACATTTTAACGGAGGTATCATATAAAGAGAATTAAAATAATAAGAAAATCCCAGTAGCACAGCCTGCCAGGGACCATGGGGGCTGGTGGAGGGCGGGGGAAGGAATCGGCAGTCCTGGGCAGCGTTTTTCTCTTTGGATAGCCATTACTAATTTTAACAGGGACTGCAGGCACTTGCTTTGGTGCTTCTGCTAGCAAAGTCATGCTTCCTGAGAAGGCTGCTTAATTACAGCGTTTTTGCTCCAGTCTGAAATTTTTTTTGACTAGCCGGTATGGAATGGAATTGGATCTCTCTGGAGCATTGAGGTTGGTCAGGGTAGAAAGAGTAAGAGGGGAAAGTTACTTTAAAGGGAATAATTCTTGGGAAACTTGCATCAAACTTTGCCTGGGTTTATATCGAAATACCACTTATGCTGACATTCATGTGGCTGGTGTAAGAGAGCAGAATATAGTCTGTAATTTGGGCTGCAGCTATTCACAGAACAAGGCAGCTGTTGCATGCTGGACCACTAGCCAGATGTCAGCTAAATCAGACGGCATCCTCCTCTCCCTCCCCTAATTTTTTGCATCGCAGAATTGTCTGTATTGGGCTTGCTTGAAAAGTAACTATTGACAAGGGAGAATGTGCCCCACTAACCATGAGCTTAAAACAGAGTATTTGTCTAAAATTTGTTGCTTATTCTTTGTTTCACAGCTTCTGTCCTGTGCCCTGTGTTACTTGGTGGTTATGGGACTGTGGTGGTCCAAAATCACAGCTCCCCTTTTAAAAAAGAGTTTCATTTCAGTAACATAAGAGGAAGAAAGCTTTTCAAGCCAGGGCACGTGTTGTCTGTGTTAGTAAAAATTGATGCAAGAGACCAAAATTAGAGAGGGGAAGTGATAAAATGCCCCTTTTTTTCCCTTTTCTGAGCGAAATTAAAATATACTCTTCCTGCAGATGGCTGGCTATACTGGAATGGCCCATATGTGGCATCATGTGTGCGCAATTACACATTTCATCTTGATAACTTTGACGCATTTATGTAGCCGGCTGTTTGTCAGTCATCAACTTCAGCCCCCCTCCAAAGAGCCGGGATTGTTCGTCCTTAATAACATTCTAGATCTGCTTTCTTCTCAGCTGAATGACAGATATTAGCATATTCCTTTGGAGAGTGGCTTTGGGTGTTTGTACGTGGCAAAGAGCAGTTGATGGGGTATCGACAATCACAGCTAGTCTGTTCATCATTAAGCTCAGTAAGAAAAAAATATGTCTGAATCTGATAATGGAGAGCACAGAGGCAATGCTTTAGTCCCAAATCCTTTGCTTCCTAGTAGGAAAACAAATCTGAAGTGTGGAAGTACCTTGGGGAGGTACCAACAGTGGGAACTTGCAGGTACTGATGTAACTCAGCACATGGGGTTTATTGGACTGAATGAGCTGTGCTCATGTTTTGTGTATTTTATTTTTTTTTTTAAGTGAAGAAGACATCTGTTTTCTTTCTGAATAACTCTTCCCTGTGGATGTCTGGGACAGCTATTCTGTCTTGTGTCGCTCGCCTGTTGGTATCAGAGGTGGATCCTGGGGGGTCTGTTGAAAGAAGCCTTATAAGGGACAAGGTGGGGTTTTGGGCTGGATTACAGTTCCTGTTGCCTCTAATGTGGCAGATTTGGGTGACTAACCGTCCAGCAAACCCATCTGTTTGGGATTTAGAGGAAGTATAAGAAAAGCAGGAAGATGCCTGCTCTGTCGGTAGTATAGCATTAGAGCACACAGTGGGAACAGTTCTAGTCCATCAGCTGCAAAAATGATCTCCAGAAGTAAATACCACTTTTCTGCACACAGTATCTGTTTTGATTTTCCTGCATGTGCCTCAATTAAGAATTATGCTATTAAACTAACTGAGCAGAGTGGTGCGTGGGGACAGAGGTAAAGCTGTTTACGCCTTATTAGATGGAGGAGGCGAAGGAGGCAAGTCCCCTCTCCCCAGGCATAGCCAGGTGGACTCAGCAGAGCATGCGCTCGTTGTTTTGCGAGGCTTTTTGGGCTCAGTTGTCAGCTGGGACTACAAGGCAGAAATTAATAACCCTTGTATAAAGTTCCTGGTACCACTCCTGCTCAAAGCAGAGGAAACAATTATCAGTTGCAATTACAGGTCACAGTTAACAGGGCGGTAAGTAGCATAGTGCAGCAGCACAGATGAAGGTGGCTGTGGGATTGTCTTTTTCTTGACGACGCAGAGGATGGGCAAGAAGGACAGAGTTCCTGCTGCTGGTCTTTCCTCTCTCTCCTATGTCCCGTACCCAGCCATATGCATTGCTCTCTCCCTCTCCTTTTGTTCTCACCTCTTTGTTGAAAGCATCTCGTCCCACCTTGGTTGTTCTTGTTCTTGGCCCTTTGCTAACCTGAAGGTGTCCCAGGGCTGGGGACAGTGTGGATATCTCAGGGGGAAAGATGTGCTCCATGTCTCTTCATGACCTTCAGACAAGAACTGTGACAGCAGCCTTAATTCAGGATTGTTAATTCAGTTTGTTCAGTATCTCCTAGGGTGTCCTCTGAGCAATAGGGTTCTGAAGTGGTTAAAAAAAAAATAAAAAAAAAAATTGCCCCAGTGAGAACAATAACTGTCTAATGATTGCTGGCTTGCTGCTTTTCTTGCACCTTGCTCAGCCCCTTGGGTGCTCTTGAGCAGCTTGGGGGCTGCTCTGATGTCGTGCCCCGTTTCTGTTGTCCTCCTACCAGCTACAGGACGGAGGGCTTTGGGTACAGCCCCTGGCCCTCGAGCCGGGATGGCTGCCACATCCCTATGGCAGTTCAGTGCTGGATAGGGAGGTATTAGCTTATCTGCTCGGAGGACCCTTTTGCAGCCAGAACGGTATTACAGACCTCTTTGTACGATGCTGCTGGGCTGCCATTTGATCCATGAGCTCTTCGTGGAGAGATGAGGAAGAGATTCCTGCCGAGGCAAGCTTCCAGCATTTTTCTTAGCAGCTTGTTAGCCCTGGCCATTCTTTGGTGTGTAGGTGATGAAATCACCCTGGCATCCCTCCTGCAAGACTGCAAAACATTTATTTTTAAATACAATAGATCTACAGTTGCCATCCTGCAGTGTTAGGTTCACCATCCTGTTCAGAAAGTCCTGACAATGATGCAGTCGAAGCAGACTGGGTGAATGATGCCTCAGACCTGTGGCAACACAGAAACCAGACTTTTTTTTCCTCCTTTTTTTTTTGCCAGAGCGTAAAAGACATGCTGCCTTTTTATTCCCCGTGGCAGAGTATTCTGTGTCGCTTCTGAATGGAGCCCTTGGGAGAGGTGCAGAAAGAGCAAGGGGGAGGGAAGAGCTCAAAGGTGGGTTGATCTTGGGCATGGGTCAAGCGGACATTTCCCCTACCAGCGAGGGAGAAGCAGGGTGGGGAGGGGAGGAAGGTGCAACTGGGAAGCATCAAGCAGATCTTCCTGCATATGAGGCAGGAGGGATGATTTCTGGCTTCTCCTGCGCTGAAGTTGGCAGCTGCAGGTGCCCTATGATTGATGTGGTGGCTGCCTAAGTTAGGAATTGGGCTCTGAGTTTAATGGCCTGATGTCCTCCTGAGATCGAGGATGTATCTGAGACCTGGCTCTGCCCCAGGCAACTGTCCCGACGTGCACTTTGTGGTGGCGTTTTGCAACCTTCCGCACTAGGGGATTTTTTAATTATTATCAGGCAGCCAGGATTCTTGCAAAATGCTGTTAGTTGTTTTAATGCTGTTTTATTAGTTAATAAATTGTTTTAGCTGTAACTTTTTTCTGTCATACTTTGGCATGGGGGTGCCTGGGGAGGTAAGGAAGAATCCAGAAATCACGTGAAAGCTTTTAATAAACCATCAACGCTTCCTGCAGTGCAGCCCCTTGGGGATTAACTGCTCTGTACACGAGTGCACGCTCCCTCAGCCTTCTGTGGGTGGCATCGCTTTGCCTTCAGCTGGCAGGGTGGATGCTTGACTGCTGTCTTGCACATAGTAAATGTGGCTTAACTCCTTTTCTCTGTGTTCGGGGAAGCAGTTCCAGAAGCTGGACAAATCCTTTAAAAATAATGGGATCAAGCATGTCGCTAAACCCTTGCATGGCCTTGGGCTGGGGTAAGCTCCTTCCTTGCGTCCAGGCAGATGACGGCTGGAGGTCCTGAGCACACTGGGCTGAGATGCCTTGTGTTGCTGTTGCACGCTGGTGCATGCACGCTCAGTTCTTGCGCCTCCCAGCAGAGCTTTAACATCCAGCTCCAGCGAGTTTGCAAGGAGGGGAGCCCGAGCCAGGGTGCTCTGCATGCAAGGTACACCCCAAAACCTGGGGAAGAGCCATCTTCCCCAGCACACGCTTCACACCGCGCTGTTTGAATGGAGAGTTGGTGTGGCCGCAGCACTTGCTGTATATCTCTGCTGCTGCGTTCACGGGATACGTTTGCCATTTTCTGGGGAAAGCTTTTATTCGAGGTTGGCTTTTTTTTTTCTGAGGGAGGAGAAATTAATTACCACCCTCGTTTCTGTTGCTGCCCTGCAGATCAGAAATAGCCAGGAACTTCTTAATGTTCGAATGGTTTTCAAAAACAATATTTCTAAATGTCAAGTTAATGTGCTCTGGGAACAATGCGATTCAAGGACCCAGTATGAACATCAAATTGTATCTGCTGCCACAAGGACTTGTGGGATTCTCTGAGGCAAACACAGTGGGGAGACTTAGAGTTTATTTCAGTTTTTTTTCAATCTTTCTTCTAAAAGCGAAGTTTTATTTTTCTCATGCCTGTCCTCGCCACAAATGCAGACCAAACCTGTCTGAGATGGCAGATTAAAAATGAAACCCTCATGAATGAGAAATGTAGCCTGCATTTTTTATGATGGAGGAAAAAGTAAACCCGTTTTAAAATGTGCATATTTTTTAAAAAGTGAATGACTAAGTAGGTGGGATGTAGGTATCAATAAATATTTATTCCAAAGAAGTAATCTCTCAACAGAATTGGAAATTGTCTCGTCCTTTTAGGCAATTAAAAATTGCTGTTTGTTTTTCGGAGTGGAGGTAACATTTTCCAGTTTCTTTTGGAACGTGTCCACCATCAAATGAAAAGCTTCACCGCTGCATGGCATTCTTTTTTTTTCCCAGAGTAATTGCACTAAAAGGACACTCTGATTTATAGGATGTATTGTAATGATCTTGAAATGAAGGGGAGGAAAAAGCGCAGCATTAGTCCGAATGCTACGTATGGTGAAACTGCTCTCTGAGAAAGAAGTTGGAAATGGGGGTCTGTAATCTCCAGGTGGGCTGATGGTGAGCACCGAGGCTAGGTCACAGCTGCCCGAGGCAGAGAATTTAGGGACGTGGCTGATCCCTGTGTTTCCGGGGGTTTTGGGGAAGGCTGTCGGTGCCTGCTGAAGCCAGTCCCCGTTTCCCATTTTTCTTTGGAAACCTTAGTGTTGGACACAGTGGCATGTGAAACAGGACAAGGAGCGGAATGGCGACGGCCGTGTTGAGCTGTGAAATGCCAGGGTTGCCCTGTCCTGCACGTGCTTGGGTGGGGATATCATGTAGTGGGACCACCGGGTCCTTTGTGCCCGAGGGGGCCCTGCTGCATCGTCTGTCGGTGCGGTGAGCGGTCCTCTGTCCCTCGCCGCGGATCCTGTCCATGTCACCCGGGTGCCCCAGGGCTGGTCACCTCCAGGCTCCGTGGCCAGAAGCTGGTCCTGTCTTCCCGCAGTGGTCAGGACCGTGTGCAAGCTCACAACACCCAAAAGACCGCACCAGTTAGGAGAGAGTGGCATTTAATTTTACAGGAATAATCAGCAAGAGTCATTTGATTTCCTTCCCACTTACCTTTTAAAAAATGTGTCGTCTTATTAACTGTGTGCATGTGCACACACCTTGGTTAAATGGTGTTTTTACACCAGCTGCTCTAAATGCATTTTAAAGAGATGAAGAATGCGTACACATCAAGGTCATATAAATTAATAATTATCTAAGTGCTTTTGCCCTTTTCTGCCTCCAGAAAAGAAGTGAGGAGGGAGAAAACTTTAAACTGCTTTTTTTTTTTTTCTTTCATCTCCCGAACTAGATTTCAGGGATGATCTCAGGCACTGTTGTTTCGACTGCAGCTTCGGGCCGATTTGTACTTTGTCACCCATTTTACTGTCACGTTGCCTGTACTTGAGCTAGCACGTGAATTTTAATTTCCAAATGTGTTTGGGTTTGTAATTCATATGGTGCAAATAGATTAATCACGAACCACGCAGAACTTGTAATTATCAAAACTTGGAGTACAGAAGAGGTATAAATCATGACAGCCCTGCTTTCCAGCTGCCAATTAAGAATGGGAATTTAAGCTGCCTAAGCATGGAGGGCTTGGGCTGGGAGGTTTCTGTTTCTGTGTCTTGCAGAAGAGTTAATGAAGAAAGGGCTCGCTCATAACTTCTCATTAAGCAATGACTGAATTTATGAAATGTTGGCACTACTGGAATAATTAGGAGTTTTCTATTATTGATGGGCTGGACCTTAAAAGAGACGTGTTTTCTCGAGGAGCCCAAAGCCCATGCCAGTGCTTCACGCAGCAGCTGGAAGCGTCCCCAAGCCACATGGTGCCTGCCCGGGCTGTGCAGTGTGCTGGGAAGAGGAGCATGTCATCAGGTGGGCCTCTCTTGCTGCCAGGCTAAACATACGGTCCCATAGGTGATGTGGGGTCAGGCTGGCTGGTACAGAGTGGGAGGAGGCAGGATCTAAACAAGTGCATACCTGCACTCCCTCCTCCTTGGTCACCTTGGGATGATGCCGGGGGGTAGGTGCATCGTTTACCAAGGCGTGGGAAGGTGGCACTGTGCACCGTCGTCGCTGCCCGCGGGCCATCGGAGGAGAAGCATTAAACCTGACGAGAAGAGCTAGGAGGAATACTCAAATGCTATTTGTTGCTTATTTTGCCCCATCCTTTTGTTTGCATCGGCGATGCTTCAGCGGTACCCAGCACGCCAGGGACCCTGTGCCAGCACCCTGGTGCACTGGGCACTGCCGAAGCTGTGGCCACGGAGCAAATACCAGCAACCTCGACTGTTGCTGGCTTTGTTCGTACCAGACCAGAGGCCTTGCCTCGTGGCAGTAGAGTTGGTCTTGCACACTCTCCGGGGGGCCTCAGCCTGCAGGCATCAAGGACTGGCAAGGCAGCGTGGTGGCTGACGGAGCCGGGCAGCCGCAGGTTCTCCATCATGATTCCCAGGGACGGTGGGGACGTTAGGCAACCTTGTAAGCCTGTTGTAATTTTAAAGCATTTTGATAATATTCCCCTCAGCTTTAATGTTACATATCCCTGCGTATGTACCTCAGTAATTGAAAGGGATATCGGGCAAATTTGATCTGTCTGGCTTTGACTTATGCTGTCCTTATCTTGGCCTTCGTGTCATTAAGAAAAAAATTGGTATTGATCTGAGACTATACCACTACATTGTGCTGCAATTTTTCTTCCTTGCTAGTAGAATATAAATCGATAAAAGGCAGCTGTTTGCGACGCGGGCCAGATATGGTGCTGTCATTTATATATTGTAAATCCAATGATAGCTGATCAAATCAGTGCGTCTACTGTTCCAAACCTGACATGATTGAATTGTCAATAAAAAAGATTTTACAGTAAGGGAAGGACTGCTGGCAGTGTAAATGCCTGGAAGCCTCACTAAGTTTGATACAAAATGAACCAATAAGCTAGGCTATTACTATATAATTCCAACAACCAAAATATTTGGAAACTTGTCTTCTCACATGGAACTGGAGTTGTGTGGGGGGAAACATTTCAGTGCAACTTGTTTGAAAAATAATTATTCTGAGACTGAGGAATATGGATGGCTTCTTCTGAAATGGAGATAGCATATATATTGGTAAGGACTAATAGAAACAGTATGGGACTTCTTTGAACTAAAGATGTGCCATTTCAGTGCATTAGAAGGAAGGTTATTAGAGTTTCTGTTTGCTCAGAAACAAATGGTACAGGAAGGCGTGTGATTGATAGGTTGCCAAGAAAAGGCTGGCTCTGCTCTTGTGTAGAGTCTCTGTGAACATGAAACCAGAATATGGTGCATGTTTTTTCCTGGACTGCAAAAAAGACTGTTGTGACAAATCTGTTCATGAGCCTTTTCTTGGAAATTAGGCTGGAAGGTGCTGCAGCCGGTGCAAGGTGGCGCCGAGCTGTTTAAGTGCTGATGGAGTTTGCTGCTGTAGCTTCCCTGAGTTAAATCCCTTTCTACTACCCAAAGACCTCACTGGGCCGTGTCTCTGCCCAGCTGGAGGAGAACTGCCGGCAGGCAGAGAGGCTGGTGTGTAATCCGCTCCCCCGCATCCCTGCGGGGGACTGGAGCACCACTTCTGTGAAGAATGGTTGAGGCAACTGGGTTTGTTCAGCTTGGAGAAGAGAAGGCTCCGGGGAGACCTCATTGCGG
>JAVKLA010000039.1:15287594-15318764 GCA_034782735.1 Sagittarius serpentarius | reverse complement strand
TTTGTCTACACCACCCCCCACAACCCCCCCCCCCCCCCCCCCCAAAAAAAAAAAATTAAGTCCTTTGGTGAAACAAGCCTTTCCCTGTCTGGCGGTGGCCATCAGAGGTCCCTGGCAGAGGACGGTGCTGCAAGAGCCACCACGGGAGGGCTGCCTCCCCCGGGCTGTGTGGGAGATGTGGGTGCTGGCGGGGTTGCGCTCCCCATCCAGGCTGGGACTGCTTTGCCTGTGGCTTGGGGTGGCTGCTGCAGATCACCTCCGCACCCAGCCGGGGCGTTCACGTGGCTGGTTATTTAAGCCAGACCCTCTTTGTCTTGCATCGGCATTGGAGGAGGAGTGTGTGCAGTCAAATCCATGTCAAAGTAGCTTTAGAGATGACCACCTTCTACAGTGAGTGCCGCTGACCCCTCTCTTTATGAAATCAATTATTTTGATTTTTGATGTACAAAAGTGAATTGCTGTCATGTATATTCCATGTGAGACTTGGGCTCACTCTGCTTATGGCTGCAGCTACGCCTCCCTGCTCAGGGTGTTTGCATGGGGATGACAAAGTAGTGTAACAGCTTGGTGGCGTTGGAATAACTGTACGCACACATGAGGGATTTTCAGCTTTAACTTCAGATTTGACAGCAGAAAATGTGAAGTAGCAAAGCTCAGAGGAGCTCTTAACATTTCCTGTAATTATTTCCCCCCCTCCTTTTTTTTCTGCTGCGTGCAGGCTAACATACTGGCATTGCTAAACACGAACCTGCCACTTGCTAACTCTCCTTTTTTTCCCGTCCAGTTTGCGTCGCTTTTATGCCACTTGGGCCAGCAGAATCACTTTGTTTAGGACGGGAACTGTAGCTAATAATTCATTCAGGAGCAAAGGAGTTTAGCTTTTTCTCCTTAATTTTCCTTTCCTAGCTCTGGATGCGAACACTGAAATTTGGCTGTTTTAGGGAGTGCCATCTGCATCTCGGTGTTGGGGAGGGTGGGCAGCCCCAGTCCTTGCCGGGGCCGGGGCGGGGGTTGGGGGTGTTGAAGCTGTGCCATCCCGGCTCCGGTGCCGCTCAGCCTGCGGGGAAAATGTGTCTGAATTTCCAGTGCCGCATCTGGGAGGAATCATTTGTGGTTTGGGGCCGTTTGAAATCACATCTTGTGCTTATATGCAGCTTGTTAGGTCGGGGGGGGATAAATTGCATGTCAGCCTGGGAAATGGGGAAGAGCAAGACCTCCGCATTTTAAAACTGGTTGGTTTTGTTAATTTATAAAGGTAAAGGCTGGGAGTCCCCCAAATCAGGGTAGAGTTACCTTGATTTTCTGGAAAAAAAAGGGGGAAAAAAAAAAGTGCGGAGGTTTTTGCGGCACTTCCGCCTATCTTAAGCTTGTAAGTCTTTGGGAGACTGGTAAATTTTTGTTGTAGTGGGAAGGTAAAGCTAAGGATGAAACATGAGTGTCTTCATAGGAAAGATGAATTTGCAAAATGTTTTGCTGTCTCATTTCAGTGGAAGCATGTGGTTTTCAGTTCCCATAACCTTGGGGCATTATGAAATCGTGATTAAAGCCCTAAGAACAATGTGACTGGCATTATAATTGGTAAGTTTGAAAAATGATACATTGTGAAGTTTTCCTTAATTTGCTTTTCTTGTCTTCCAGCACTACAGGTCACATTTTCAAGCTTTTTCCCACAGCAGTGAGGGCTGGATTGTTTTGGTTTTTAATTGTAAACTGAGGTCTTTATGTAATCCGCTCTGTCCAAAGCTGGGGCTTCAGGAAAACAACAGATTGTGCAAGATGTGAGAGCAATTCCAGCGGCTGGGTAGAGATTCAGCCTTTGTCAAAGGTGAAACTTTGCTACAAATATCACTTATTGGAGTGGGGAATATGCCAGTTTGAATCCAGATGGTATTTACATACCTAAGATGACATGGTATGAAAATGTTCACCATGCAAAGAGCAAGCTTTCTCATAAAAAGTCTGTTCAATAGGTATCTCTATTTTTGCTTTTAGGGGAGAAAAATAGTCTATTGGCTGTATATACAAATTGGGCAATAATTTAGATAGTACTTGACGATGGGAAATCAGAAGCGCAGCAGTTGCTCTGGGTAGCAGAGATGTAGATGACACTTCTAGCTTTTTATATTGTTACCCATTTTTCAAGGTTGTAGTCTTATTTACCTGGATGGTTAATTCATTCATGTGCATTTAAAAAAACCCCAATGCAGGCTTCATGGAGACTGCACGTAAAACACAGAGGCTTAGTAGGGTATTAGAGATTCATTTGGGTGCCTGAAATACAGAGGATCTTTGATTTGGTTTGTGTCTAAGTGGTCTTTGTTTAACTGATAGCTGCTAACTTTGTTTAACTGATAACACATGTTGTGCCGTTACTGGTCTTGACCTTTTTCCAGTTAAACTGGCTTAAAATGAAAGTGTTTATGGGGAGATTCTGCAGCCCTGGCGTCCATGGGCTCTTTGTCTGGACGCGGGGCGGGGGGGGGGGGTTTGCTGTCTGGGGGGAGTTAGCAGAGCGCTGCATGTTTGCAAATTTTAATGGCTCTTGCTCCAGACAGCTTTTAACAAAGTCCCTGCACAGCCACCCTCGGCAGGAACTGCTTTTTCCATTGCCAGTTTTGGTTTTCTCACTGTGGTTTTATTGCACTTAGATTTCTTGGGCATGTAAAATGCCATCAAATTGGTAACAGAAAGAGGAGGGAGGTTTGCAGCGCGACCTCGGGCTTAGCAATAGCAGAGCAGGCTGCTGCGTGCAAGGGAAAAATGAAAGGAGTGCTTTGTGCCTGACTTTGTACGCTTTGGAGAAAGGCTGGGTCCATGTCTGCGTGGACCTGCTTTGAGCTGCTGCTTCTGGAAGTCAGGAGGAGCTTTTCCAAAGTCTGTCACAGCGAATGGACCGCATTTGGGGAGAAGTGTCAGCAACAGAGCGAGTCCGTCCTGTCTGATTGCCGGCAGCATTTTCTCTCTGCCTTTGACTCAACCTCCGTGAGGCTGCTGCAACCGCCGTGCTGAGCAGCCCCTCTCTGTGCTGGTGGTGATGCTGTTAGTTTTGCTCGCTTGCTTTCCCCATCTGCCCTGAAGACGAAGGGAATCTGTGGAGTGTTTTGTAATGGAAAAGCACGTGGGGAGGGCAGCCACGGAGTTGCAACATGGCCGTAGTCAAGTGTATTTACCAGGAGGGCTTTTGTGGGTGCAGGGATGTTGTAGAGCATCTTTGCTCCTCTGCTGGCACCTGCTCTTTCCCTGCCTGCAAAGGTCCCTCCGTTAGCCGATTGACAGAGGGGGTGGGTTTCACCAGAGGGCCTCCTTAGATGAATGGGGGCGCAGAGTGCCCATCAGCTAGGGCAAAACTGCCCTGGTGCTTTGGCGTTTGTGTCCCGGCTCAGGGGGAGACTGCTCTGGGCACCTCCAGGAAGGTCCTTGGGTCTTGTATGAAAAGCTGAAAACTTTGAAGAAGAGTGAGGATGTGTAGAAGAACGCTATTACTTCAAACAGGAAAATGTACTTTGGTATAAAAATGGGATACTGTCTGCAAAGAGGATGCTTGCCCCTTCTCGTCCATGTTGAGACAAATTTGTTCCTAGTGCCAGACACAGGCATACAGGTCTCCCCTTCTCTCTTTCCAAGGCTCTTCTCTGTGCCATGGTGCTGCATGCTGCTCGAGCTCGGCTACGACTCGGGTGAGAGAGGTCCGAACCCAGGTCTGAGCCTTCTACTACCCTGTAGGTCAGATCAAAATAGCAAAGTTGTGTGGACTTTCAGAGACACGCTGGGGATGCGGGCATAACTCTGGGCTGTCAGCGTTTAATTTCTTTCCTTTTTCCCTCCATCTCTTTCATGTTCTTGCGTGGGAGGCTGTGCCATGGCTGAGCTGTGGTGGATGCTGACAGTCTGAGTTCTCCTTTGCCGATGCCTTCAGAGGACAAATAGCAAATGATCAATTCAGAGAGTGGAAAATGGGCTGGCTCTTCTTGCCATCTCTAGAGGCTGTAAAAACTCCCATTCCTCTGTTATCAAGAAGGATCCATCTCTGACGTGCCCAAGCCAGTCAGTTAAGTGCAGACCTTACAGGAAATTAATTTTTTATATTCTTGACAAGAAGTCAACAAAGAATAGCTTTTCAAGGGAAAATATTCTTCCTGGCAGGAGCAGTGGTGGGGTTGGCGTAGGGAAGGTAGTTGCCTTTGGACCAGAAATCTCTGGATTTGAACCTGAGCCCTTTCCACCCTGATTTTTCTCCATGGGTATAAAAAAATCAGGTGTTGATTCTCAAAGCAACTGAATAATTGTACATACTCAAATATGTCAGTGCTTCCACTGCAAGAGGAGTCTGTGGAAGAGAGAAGCAGCAATGTGGAGGTTTAGAAAAAGGTGATGCCTTTTCTTATTCAGCGGAGTATCTCTGTAGAGGGAAGCATGCAAGCGCTTACTCAAAGACTCACTAATGCATTAAATACCTGGATTGGGGCCTCTTTAGACAGGCCATGGTACAGTACATCTTTGAAATGACCCTCAGGGGCTCTGCCCTCCCTGTCCAGCAATAAACTAATTCCCAGGACTAATGGTAAAATTCTGCAAGACATGAATTCCCAACTTAAATAGATTTACAGTAAGTTAATAGATTTTCCAGCATATCTCTTGCAACCTATTTGTGGTAGCATCATTTTAACATGCACAGTAATTGAAAAAATTGTCAGGTGATAGGATTTATAATCCTCTGACCTGTGTTTTTCATGCCTAGGAAAGGCTCCATAATAAACTTAACATTTGCAGCAAGGAGTACCTTGTGTGGAAGTGTTCAGAACGGAGGTGTGTCTGGGTGGTAACTTTTCTTCGGGAAAAAGGGTTCTGGAGTCAGGAGAAGCTATTACTTAGCAAATGCCACCAAGAGGGTCACATACTTACGCACTGGGAGTTGCAGAATAGATGAGTCGGAACATTGTAACGATGAAGATGAATCTTCAGCTTCGTTAGATAGTATATTCTGTGTTAGTTTCCACATGCAGCCTTTGAAATACGCAGTCTTTATTTTGAGCGGATTACGCTGAAAGTATCCATTGGAGAAAGTGTTTATTTTTTTCCAAGCATATTTGTTCTTGCTCCTTTTGTTATCATTATTTATAAATCAAAAGTTATATTGATTTGTAGATTACGCGTTAAACCATGTCTGAGCAGTGGTTGCTCTATTACTGAGAAAACCAGCTGCCATAAAACTTTTGGTAAATTTATTGATCGGTACTCTCCGTGGTTTCTCTTTAGAAAAAGAACAAGCTGAATTTTAATTTACTGGGAATGTGGCTGAACACGTGGCCCCCCTGTTCAGCAAGGGATTTAAGCCTGCGAGGAACTTCCGAGAGATGAATAGTGCCATTACTTTGCAGAGGATTATTCATATTCTTGCAGGAAAGCCAGTCTGGAGCGGGCGGTGGAGCCGCGGGTCGATTTCTGGCAGCAGTGGTTGTGAGCCTTCCTCTTGAAAGCCAAATTATCATCTTGCGCTCCTGTTACAACGGCTGCCTCACTCTTACAAGGGGGAGTAAGGAGGCGATAAAGCATCTTCCTTTTAAAATGAGTGTTAATCAAAACGGGGCTTTGAGTCAGGGCAAGCAGGACGCAGGGACCACGTGGGATGCTGGGTATGGCCCAGCCGTGGGCTCAACTGGTGCTACCAGGATGTGATGTCTCTCCTGCTGCTTCTGCCCTGGGCAAGGACCTGCCCGTACATCAACTTAAAAACCAAACCCAACCAACTAAAGAAAACTCACAAAAAAACCCAACCACCCAACAAAAACCCCAACCAACCAAAACCTCCCACCAAACAAACAAACAAGGAAAACCCACAAAAAAACCTCAACCAAAAAACCCCACTGAACCACCTTCCCCCACGAACGAACAAACACACACCCCAATACCCAGCCCTCCCCCAGCAAAACAGCCAGCATTTTTGGGAGCTCTGCTCAAGATACCCCAGAGGGAGGCAGGAAGGAAAGAAGTGAGTCCAGTTGTTGGAAAGTGCTTAGCCTGGAAACTGGGGCCATGGGTAGGTCCTCCTTTTTTTATGGGTGAAGATGGTGCCTGGGGTTTGTGTGTCTGGGATGTCCTGAGCCCTGTTGTAGTGGTGCTGGTGTAGGTATGGTGTCCTGTGTTCCCCTGTGGGGTCTCAGACAGGATGGGGTTTTGGGTACCCTGCTCCATGTTGAGCAACATGCTGCTAAATACTCTGTGTGTGCTCAGCGAGTCGGATGCTGGCAGGGAACGTCAGAGGGGCTGGTTGCGTTTGTGCTACTGATCCATGGTCTTATTTCCGTGTTGGAAACCCCTGTCCTTCTCTGAGGTGTTTTGAGGCAAAAATCAGCTTAAAATCATTAAATTGCTTTTGAGAGCCTGGGCACTGTTCGGTGTCTTGGAAACAGCTGCTCCTTAGGGGAAGAGAGTCACAACAATGTTGGTTGTTGTATATTACTGAGCAAGTGCCTTTCCCAAGTTCTGCCAGCACAGGTAGGAAGCCGTAATCAGAAATAAAGGGGTTGGAGTGACTCAAAAACAGTCTACAGGTGCCCTTAAATAAGTGCAAGTCCTTCGTGTTACTATAGGGATCAAGAACTGATCTTCTGCCATTTGCTTTTCATCAGACAGTTGAGATAACTTTAAAGAGAATTTGGCCAGGGAGATTATAAAGGAAGGAATTTGCTTCTTAAATAAATAGTCTGCTCTCCATTGTTGGAGACTTAACAGGCTGATAAAAGCCCACTGGAATGAAAGGGAGCCTGGAAAACTCATCTCAGATCTGCCTTGCTCTAAAGTTACTGAGACCAGTGCACTTCCAAAGACTTTTTTTTCGAATTTTTGAATACACACTCAGTTTGACCTAGTGGCTTGCTTTATCTTAATTTATTCTGATGAATAAAGGAATTTGCTAGGCATGTGTTTTTTCAGAAATTGCTTATAACTTTTAGCTTAAAATAAATGGAGGAACTACACAAACTGGTGTCCTGGTCTTTAGAAATGCTTGGCTTGTAAATTTGGGAGGGAGTGTATGTAATCACTTGCCCTCTGCTTGAAATGTGGCTCATCATTTGTCTTTTAAGAGGCATGCTGCTTTTTCGGTATCTTTATAACCTCATTAGGTGGATGTTGGAGCCTCCAATTAGTAAAATATGGCTGGGGGGGCGGTGACCAAGAGCTGGTTTCCTTGTGTCTCCTCTCTTTTTTGGAAATGCACTTTGTGTTTAAAAATAAAAACAAAACACAGCCACCCCAGATGTGGCTTTGCAGTGGTAAAATGCCTGGGTCTGTGATATCTCTGTCTGCTCAGTTACCCAGGGCAGAGATGCTCCTTTTACTGGGGTTTTTGAAGCTGTTCCTGCTGCGCTGGGCTGTGCTCCCTGGCTGAGCAGCTAGCTCAAAATAAGAGTTGTAGATGGAGACTGTTGTCTCTGCAGCAAATTGGAGAGGCAAGAGAGACTAGAAGCAAGGAGTGTAAATATTTGAGATTAAAAAAAATTGTGAAGGTGAAAGTTCCCCAGTGATGTGACATTAGTTCTGGGCATGTTATTGATATAATTAAAACATAACAAAAGCCTGGTGGTGCTGTTTTCAGTGATTTATTTTCTGTTCTGTGGGATTGCTTTAATTAACTCTTCCCCTTTGGAGGGAAAGAGGTAAATATGAAATGTTTGGAGTGTATGTATTTCTGCGTGTGGCTGCAAGCGAACTCCTCATCAGCTGACCCCGAGTTCTGCCAGCTCAGCACTCCCCGCTGCCTTCCCACGAGGCTGGGTTCGGTGAGACCGCTCTGACCCCAGCCCTCCCTGCCCTGCGGAGCAGCAGTTTGTTTCCTGCTCGCTCTATTGCAAACTCCCAGCCATCTCAGAGAGCACTGGACGAGGATAAAGACAGCGTTTCCTTTGCAGTCAATCACTTCTGCAGGAGCAGCATTCACCCCACGCGAAGGGTGGGTGCGGAGTTGGATGCTCTCCAAGCCGAAAGCTTCCCTCCATCCTTGGGCGCTCCTGCAGCCGGGCTCTGCCGTGCCCCTTCCCAGTGATCCTGCTGCACGGTGCATCTCTAAACTGGTGCCTGGTGACGGAAGGGAGCCTGGACTTGAACCCCCAACCCTTATGTGGGCTTCAGCACCAGGATGGGGGCATGGGGTGCATGGGGAGAGGTTTATCTTTGGTCTGACAGGTTACCAGCACACCAGAGATACTTTTCGCTGCAGAAGCCTCTTGCATCCCTCTGCCTCTGCTTTTCCTGCTTGTGCTCCCAGGGCTCAGTTTGAGCTTGCTTCTCCAGGCCCTTATTCCTGCCATTCCCCTTGGTTTTGATAAAGAATCATGTTCATCCACCACCCGTGCCAGTCCTGACTGTTTGCATTTTTAACTTTGTCTTTATTAAATTTTCAAGAATCTTTTAAGCATTCACACATCTGTCATGGCACAAAGCGGAATATTTCTTGATGCTCAGGAAAACAAATTATACAATAGATGTGCAAGCCATACTTAATCCAAAGCGCCACAGCCACGTGTTCAGGTACAAAGACCCAGAAAAGACTACTGCGGAGTCATTCTTGAGAGGGTTTCTGCTGTGAGATTTTTTGAGTTTCTTTTTGAAATTTCACTTAAAGTATAGGTTTCCTATGTTGAAGTGGGTACTCTGAGGGTCTCCAGAGATCTCTCAAGGCATCCTGGTGCCCCTCAAAAGAAAAGCTGCTTTTCTGTGGTCCCCTCAAACTTCCCTAACCCTGGCTTTTGCTGTTGTGAGATGCAGATGCCTGCATGGCGTATGGAGCGTGGCACCGAGCTCCTTCCAGGCAGGGTCGGGTCCACGCGAGGGGCTGGTTGGAGGTGGGGAGCTGCGGGCACCAGCACTTCTTGTCTCCTTGCTTCTGGGCTTGTAGCAGCTTGCGGTGATGGGCTCTGCTGTCTGCCTTAACAAAGTTTTTGTGCGTGGGATATAAATAATAAATGGGTGAACCACAGTGTGACTAATTGCCTAACAGTCGGACTGTTACCTAGAATATAATAGGAGTGTGTTTTCAGGGTGTTTTGAGTGGGTATAATGAGATGCTAGCACACAGTATTCTTACTAGAAACTTCAGGGAGTGTATTTTAAAATGCTAGGCCACTAGATAAGCTGAACAATTACAAATAAATGGCTTTGAAGCCTGGCATTTTGATAGGCGCAGATAGTCAGAAGAAGATGCTTTTCTGACAAGAGTATAATGATTTGGCTTTGGCTGGTGAGCAGCAGTGGCTTTGGAAACTTTTAACTTGGCTCCCGCGGGAGCGAGGGTGATGGGCATGAAGCTGGAAGGAGCCCCCTCTCGTTTAAAGATTGGGCTGAGACCTTTCCCCTCTTCGTCTGGTGGTGATGGAGCAAAGGCAGAAAGTGCAAACCTTGATGGCTTAAAATTTAGAAGACAGAATAACTGAATTGTTCTAATTTTTCTTAGTAATGCTTTGAAGCTAATCTCATAAGCTTGGGAGCTCAAGTCCATGATTTTTATGGTGACAGTATTGTAAAAGTAATCCAAAAGGCTATGTCATAGTTGAAAAAAAGCATTTCCTAAGCTCTAAACCCAAATGGGCTCAGAAAAACAAACCCTGTAAGAGCAAGCAGTAGCACCATCTGATGGGTTTTGTAATGCCACAGACAAAAGTAATTATGCTGCTTAGAAGAGCTTTTGTCTCCAGATAATGTTGTTAAAAACTTGCAGTGTAGCGTAAATCATAACGAAACAAATCTAGAGTCTGTTCTTATTGCTGCCAGGGGAAAATCTCTTGGATTTTGTTTCCTTTCTGCTCAATATATTGCAAACCTTTTCCAAGTTTGTAAATAAATATTACCTGCTGTTTGAAAAATGACTTGCGGTTCATCTCGCCAGTAGTGCCTGTGGCAGCCAGGCTGTTATTACAAACAGTTGTTTCTCTCTTGGTGAGCTCTTTTGTGTGTCTTTCAGGACACAGGCTGTTGCAATGAGTCTGAAGTTATCTGATTCATCGGCGATACTAAAGAAGTATTTCCTTCTTTAGAGCTTACTCACATGTGGATGCCTGTGGCTCTTTTTGCCGCTTCCTAGCAGTACTGCGGCAATTGCCACGTCAGAAAATATTTTGTTGAGCTGACAAAACCCAATACTTTTAGCATTTCCTTGAAGAACATTTGAATTCCCATCCGTGAACATTGGTGGGTTTTTGGAGGGGCTGAGCATTTTTGGTTTTTAGGTGTATGGGACTTTTTTAAAGTTTGGAGACCGTGGTCCTGAAGGGGACACAGCAATTGCGTTAGGACCAAGTTAATTAACTGACGAATTTTCCACTGCCCTGCCTGGAGAGCCATATTTTTGCCTCAACAAATTGGAAACAATTCCCGCAGGCTGAGGGATTCCAGTGCCTGGTTGTCTCCTGATGTGATTTGTGTCCTGAGGAGTGAAGGGAAGAGGGATTTGCATCGGTAGGTCGTTTCACAGGCAGTAAATGAGGTTTTACCGTCAGCAGGGAAGTGCCAGAGTGCAGGAAGAGCTGGGGCAGCTCAGCAGGTGAAGTCTGGCTGGGCCTGGGGCTCTTCGGCTCCTGTGGTTATTGCTGCGCCTTGCACAGAGAGTTTGGGTGCCAGGTCCTGGGAGTAGGGACCCTCCGGGCAAGGCATCTGGGGAGCAAACCCAGAGACATAAGGAGAGCCTTCGGAGCCTGAAAGAGGGACTTCAGCAAATCCACCGAGCTTCGGGACCTGGTTCACTTGCATCCATGGAGCAGTTGCATCCATAGATGAGATTTACTGGGGGAGAAGGGACACATTCACACCTAAGAGGCATTTAAAGTGCATTTTGGTATGTAGAGCTGGTGAGATTTGAAAATGGTCCCACGGGCAGGACAGGAAAGCCCTGTGTGCAACGTCACAGCCTGCAGCCTGGGGTGCTTCCAAGCAGCAGCATCCCGGGAAAGGTGCACTGAATCACAAAATGCATCATCATCTGCAGAGGGAGAAATTCAGCTGGATGCCAGTGATTCGTGTTGATCTCAAGGGAGGTTTCTGCCGCACAGAAATCAGTTTCTTGTTTGTTTTACAATTTGGGATAGTTTGTGAGGATTTGCCTCTCTGCCACAAAGTGCTAGAGGAGACAGCCCTGAAGCTTTTATGGGGAGGTAGCAACACGATGGTGACACCATGACCTTGTCTACGATTACTTGCCTGGCTGTCTCCCAAAAAATAAAACTAAGCCTTGTCTTTTACTAGCTCTTGGTAGTGGAATAAAACATGTTGTAGTTCCTGCATTGTGAAGGTGTATCTTTACGTGGTCAAGATAAGGCTTTGAATGTGGGGAGACAATTGCACAGTTTTTAAGAAAACAATCTTTTGCAAAGGTGCAAACGGGAGTTGGGAGCTCAGCTCCTGATGGGCAGTGGGAGCAGCCGTGGTGGGACCTTCCCTGCTCAGAGAGAGCTTTATGGCTACATGCTTTGTGTGCCCGGATGTCGAGAAACGTAAAATCAAGGTTGTAGGTGCAGTTTTAACCCCTTGGTGTCCACGTGCTGAGGGGCACGTGGGTCGCACAATCCCGCACCTCCACCCAACTTTGTTCCCTTACAAGGTGCGCCATGGAAGACAGGCTGCTGATGCAGCAAGTTTTGCTGTGCAGCTCCCTTGTCTTTGGTGTGTCTTCGCCAAAGAGGACTTGCGTGCTGTGCTGCGCGACGCACAGAGAAGGGCAGCTGTCCACGTGGGAAGCTTGTGTTTGCAGCAAAACAAGAGCGGCGCAGTAGTGGAGGGGCAAGCATGAAGCCCACGGCATGTCGTGGTGTCCGACTGCCGTGGTGGATCCTGCTTTCCCCTCTGCCCTGCTGCGTGCCAGCTCCCACCTTCTGCCCGTGGCCACGGTGGTGCAGGGAGGTGGCTCCACATGGCTGCAGCGATGGCTGCTGTGGTGCTGGTTTTTGGTGAGCTGGCAGAGGGAGGACAGATCTCCCTGTTTCCGGCACCACACCTTTCCAAACACCTTCAGTTGCTTGTGAAGCTGCACCCACTAAGCTCAGACCTGGGGGTGCTGGATCGGGGCTGGGTGCTGTCTCTGTAGCTGCCCTGTCTCTGCAGCCACCGTTGGATTTCAGCTCTTGCCCCTCTGAGGGGATGCCGTGCGAGAATGGCTCGCTGCGGTCGCTCGCACCGGCTCCTTGCAGTTCAGGCGACTGCATCACATAATCTCTTAAATAAACTCATCAAGTCCCAGACTCGGCTGGAGCCTCCTGCAGCCTGGGGGAGCCAGCAGGTTAATCCGGAGCTCCTCCGGCCGCAGCATTGGCCCCTTTGAAGTAGCTGCAGCTTAGGAGCGAACGCGCCTTCTCAGGAAAGCTGGCGTTTTTACTAAGCAGCAGACTCTTATTATCTAAGCCGAGAACGCAGTGATTTCCTTCTCTTGCCAGTAATCCCCACTCAGGGCACTGTTATGCTCTTTTACAATTTATTTTCTTTTCTCTCATTGCCAGTTTGCAGTGGCCATGCAGCTCTCCCTGGGCTGCGTTCTGGGGAGCTTTTGCACCTTGAAAGCAGCTTAGTCCTTCCATCCTGGCTGCTGGAACTGGGCAGCAATTCCCCTCCAGGTGCTTCAGCGAGAGTCCTGCTAGGAAAATAAGTAATAGCCCATGCTTTTCAACTGGTGCCTGATAACTGTGGTCTAGAGTAGAGATTCAGCTGTGTCAAGCATCCTTTGGGAGCCCTGATAAGCTGCCCTTGACAGAGATAGCCAACAGATGTACAGTACCAGTGCACCAGAAATGATGCTTTGCTGGTGATGATGCTCTTGCTCTCATCCTGCATACGGTCCCTTTGTTTCACCTGGGCACGGTATGGTTCTTCACATCCATCCTGGGGTACAGCACCGTGGTGCTATGGGGTGTGAAATTGCTCCAAGGTTTTGTCCCTGTGCTGACTGAAATGACTTTGGAGTACAATTTGTATATGCGTTCAGTTCCTTTAGGTACCTGTGGATGAAATGTGCTTAAGAGCTACCTAGGCAGGAGTGACTTTCTGGCATGGTGGCCTGCAGCAGCTCAGGCTGTCATCTCCCCGAGCCAGACTCATGGATCAGGGCTCTTTAAATTTTAGTGCATGCAAAAGTGGTGTTTTGGGGGGTTTTTTTTGGTTTTGTTTTGTTTTTCCTACTAATCACGTAAGAAAGTATTTTAAAAGCAGATAAATAACGGTGTGGCATGGTTGAGTTCTGCTGTGTGTGCATAGCTGTGGTGATGGAGACTGTAAAACGTGAGCTCTGCTCTGCCATGCAGTACCTTTGCCTGCTGGAAGTTGGGTGTGCAAGTCTGATGCTATGCTTTATCAGTGCTGTTAAGGTATTTACTCTGCTACTGCTACACCTGCAAACCGGCTGCCTTAAATTGCGGCTTTTGAAAATGTCCTTGAATTAAAAAAAAAAAAATAGAAGAAAGAAAAGATTCAATTGTCCTCCAGCAATAGGAGTTTCAGTAATGCCATGGTAGGAGCAGGGCAGATTTTGGCAGCAATAAATCCAGGCTGTGGGATTTTATGGGGGATCAGAAGCCCGTGCCGCTTCTCTAATGCGGCGTTCCCCTCTGTTTCCCCGCGAGGCTCACTCGTGGGAGCGCAGGGGACTGACCTGCAAAGTTTCCTCCTCTTTGAAGTGCTCGGAGTCTGGCCGTGGGTCACTTCTGCTGCTGGCAGCTGGGGCTTTAATATTCTTGCAGCCAGCCCTTTGTGAGGAATATTTCAGAATAAGCAACTACTAGGGGAGTTCAGTGTGAGAGATTCTGGATGTGTAAGAGTCTTTTTTTTTTTTTTTTTAACAAAGTTTATTATTTCTTGCATCTATTAATAGGGCAGCAGGAGGCTCCATATGCTTTTATAGTCCCTGTTGCGCTTTCTAATGGATATATGCAAAAGCTCCAAGGCGCATAAAATAGATACTTTTAGCCAGTTATTATGATAAAAATTATGTGCATGTCATGACCTTTAAAGCAGTGGGACTGCGTCTGCATGCTTTTCTGATATGCCACTGTTCTCGATTCCTTTCTGAAGCATTTCTCGCCATAGGAGGTTTGCATAGGAGCTTGGAATATTTTTCTAATCAGCGAAGAGTCTCTTGGCTCTGATGATAACTTGCAAAGCACAGAGGGGCGAGAAAAGGGAAGGGGGATGACTTTTTCTAAGGGAACTAACGGAGAAGAGGTTAAAGGCGAATGGTGAGGCACAGCATGAAAATCCTGGCACTGTCTGCAGTGCTGTCAAAAAAAACACTGGTCCAAAAAGTTCTTTGTGCTCTTTGAGGCAAAAGCTATTCTGGTGCTCTTGAGGATAAAGAAGGAAAAAAGTTTCGTAATCCATGTGCCCTATTTAAAGAGACTTCTTTTGTTTTAAAACTTTTAATAACAGCGCAACCAGAATTTGCTCTGCTTGCATAGCCTGCACATTTACCCCGCTCTGTGTCAGACATGCCGTTGTGCCTGGAGAGCTTTGCGATGCTCTGTGTGGGTGCGAGGAGCGAGATGCCTGCTGTCGTGGCAAGGGAGGCATGGAGAGAGGGGCTCTGTCCTTGCACCGCTGCGTCCCTCAGTCTGTGGCGTTAGGAAGGCTTGC
This sequence comes from Sagittarius serpentarius, assembly GCA_034782735.1. NCBI lineage: Eukaryota > Metazoa > Chordata > Aves > Accipitriformes > Sagittariidae > Sagittarius > Sagittarius serpentarius. The sequence continues at coordinate 15,304,160 of JAVKLA010000039.1, read as the reverse complement.
CCTCGTCTGGGAGCGCAGATGGTTGCTTCGGGCTTGCTGGGGCAGTCCCGGTGCGGGTGTTGGGAGCTGCGGACAAAACGCTTCAGTGGCACGGCCGGGAGGTGTGCGGGCACCAGATGGGATGGAGACTGTTTGCACAAGTATATCGGTAATTTCTGCTTTGATCGCTGCTTATGCCATAGCTTTCTGCATGCTGGTGTGGGGGGCAGCAACAGCATTGGGGTCTCTGTCCCGCCAGGCGTGCCTGCGTAGGGGCACCCAGGAAGAAAGAGTTGGAAGTCCTGGAGATGTGATGGTCTCAAAAGCTCCTGAGTAATGAGAGAGGTTATGCAGGGCGAGCAGCAAGGCCTGGCATCGCTTGTGATAGCGTTGATAACAAACCCCTGTGGAGCCGCATCAGGCCACGCTCAGCTGCATCCCAGCTTTAACAAATGGGAAAAATAACACTTATGGTTTTAAAAATTAAACATTCCCTTTAATTATTGAACGTGAATAATTTTCATGCAAATTGAGCCTGGATGTGTGTTTCTAGAGTGACACAGTTGAGAGCAGTTACATCGCAGGGTGTCAGTGACCTGTGAACTGAGAGGCTGTTCATTATTTTTAGCATTTTATGAATAGCACCCTAGAGGGTGGGACACAAGCTGGTAGAGAGATTTGGCCAAAGAAAAATACTTTAGTTTGCACTGGTGGCCTCCCCTTGTAATGCTTTAACTTGCAAACTGGGGTTGTGTGTAGGTATGTTGTCTTTACATACCTGGGTACAGATATTTTGGAAGCCTCCTGGTGAGAAGGGTTGGAATTAAGGGAATAACCGGGCAGTGACTGTGCTGCTGGAGGCTCTCCTGCTCGCTGCGTGGAGGAGGTGTGGGCAGACAGTCCTCAAGTCTTTGAAGGTGGAAAGGGGAACTTGCACCCTGGCTTTTCCTAGCGAATTGGTGGTCTCCATGTAAAACTTGAGCTTCACGGGGCAGTTTGGCACAACCTGATGTGTGTGAGAGTGGTCCTGGCTGGGCACCCGCAGATGGATGCTGCGTCGCCGGCTCTCAGCATCGCTTTGGACCACAGAGTAGCTCATGTCTAGGGCAGATGAAATGTTGGATCTGGAGCTGAAGGGAGCCTGTGCATTCGGGAAAGCTACAGCACGGCAAGGGCTTTTCAAATGGCTTTGAGGACACTTAGTGCAGGGCGGGTGCTGGGGGTCAAGTCCGAATATCCTCTGTGATTAAGCTCCTATAAATATTTTCCTTTTCATAATGGAATGTCAGCATTTACTGTTTCCTGATTTTAAACACTGTAAAGTTTGTCAAACATTTATCTCTGTCTTAAATTAAGCCTCAAGATAGAATTCCTGTTAATTTCAAATCAATATGAAAGGGGGAGAGAAAGAAATTGCAGTCTAGCCCTTTTCTTGAATCAATATTTTCTTTAAAAGCTCAAATGTTAACTGGATCATAGTTTTTTGCCATTTTGAAATGTAGCTTGTGTTTTAAAGAATGTATGCATTTCCCCTGAAAATCGCTGATGCTGGCAAGTTCTGCAGCAGGCACAGCTGCCAGCAGGCGTTTGACCCAAAGCAGGCAGGATGGGACCAGCCTTTGCAGCAGTAATGCGGTATAATGTTATCCTCCCTGTTTCTGAGCTCATCGTCTCTTAATAACATTTTTTTTTTGTGTGTGTGTTCTGTTTTGCAGAAGCCTTTGAAATTGTAGTACGGCATGCAAGAAACTTCACCAACAGCATGTTTAGGACCCACTACCAGAGCATGGGGCCCAGAGCTCTTAAGTTTGTTGGAGAACTTTTTACTGACGTCTCGCTGTACATATTGGGCTCTGACATCAGTGTTAATGACATGATAAATGAATTTTTTGACAGTTTATTCCCTTTGGTTTACTCTCACTTGATCAATCCCGGCTTCCCTGATCCCTCCGTGGAAATGACTGAATGCCTGCGGGCAGCCAGGAGAGACCTCAAAGTCTTTGGTAATTACCCGAAGACGATGATGACGCAGGTGTCCAAGTCATTGCAGGCCACGCGAGTCTTTCTGCAGGCACTCAACCTGGGGATCGAGGTGATAAACACTACTGACCACTTAAAATTCAGCAAGGACTGTGGACGAGCGCTGCTGAAGATGTGGTACTGCTCACACTGCCAGGGGCTCCTCCTGGCCAAGCCCTGCGCCGGCTACTGCAGCGTGGTAATGCAAGGATGCTTGGCAGGCGTCATAGAGATCGATAACCACTGGCGAGAGTACATTGGGTCTCTGGAGGGGCTGACCAAAGGCATGCACGGCATCTATGACATGGAGCATGTCCTCCTGAACCTCTTCTCCTTGGTGCGGGATGCGATCGTCTATGTGCAGAAGAACGAAGGAAAGCTCTCGACAACCGTGAGTAGTTTTCTGCAGTTCCGCTAGCTCGCTGCCACGGCAGGGCTCAGTTGTGTATCGATGAGCTCTACATGTTGAAACCAACCTACCCCTTTCCTCCAGTCAACAAACCCCAAATGCTCCAATTACCAGCTCCTATCTCCTTCCCCGCTCCCAATTCTCTGATTCTTTAAAAAACTTTTGGTAGCATTTGAAACCGGTGTTTGTGGGGCCTGGACTTCAGTTAAGGGCTTTGCCTCTTTTCAGGTTGGTCAGAGCAGAAGGGTCTGAAGTCATCCTGGCATCAGCCTTGTACCTGGGGTGTGAGATTGGGAGCTGAGATGTCCCAGCATCTTCAGTACTCCCTGGGCACTGTACTTGCCTTGGGTAGCTCTGAAAGGCTGGACCTGCTCTCCAGGTGTCCCTTGCCTCCTTCAACATCACTAAAACGTACCTGCAAATAGATGCCAAGTAGAGGCATGTACTATGGCATCCCCTGCTTCCTAATTTACTAAAGGAGATCTGGTTTTCCCTCTTTTGTTACCTCATTCCAGTTTTGCGCTGCATTTAATCCTAGGGATGAGGTTATTTCTTACTTACTAGGAGCGACCTGACTCTTTAAAAACGCGTTGTGTGAATTTCTGAGCCTCCCGAGAAACTGAGGCTTTCGTGTTCAGAAAATCCTGCTGCTCTGAACACCAAGGACAAATGGACTGTGGTAACACGATGCTTGTTTTGCAGAGGAGATTTTTCTTGAGACGCAATTGAGCTGCTCCGTGCAGGTAGGGTAGAGTTGGGGATGGGGGCAGAGGTGTGGGAATGTTGTATAGTTTGCTTAAAGCTGACGATGATTAAAATCTGCCACTATTTCCCTGTTAGCTGCTTGTTCCTGTTATTCTTGACTCCTGTTTACAAAAGAAGTGTGTTTATGTAGGTCACTGTAGTACTTGCACTGTAAGTAACTCTTATCTTTTTTGGGGGACTGCGGAAATGTATTGGCTTATGGATTTTGAGCTACGTGGCATTCAGCCAGCAGCACTCTTCTGTGCTGTTTTATGTGCCATCTTTGCTCGGTGATTGCCTGAGACATGCCACCGCACGTATGCAGGTTGTGAAATCATGTGGCGGCACTTGGGTGGTTTCACGCTCCCTGTGTAGTTCGGCACACCCGGTGCAAGCTCTTCTCATGGCTTAGAAGGGATTTAGGGACCAAATCTCCAGTAAGTTGGATTACTCTTGTGTTGCAGTGACCAGGAGGAGGCTGTGGCTGAGGGCTGGGTTTTGCTGTTGGTCACCCAGGCAGATGGATGCAGGCAGGACTCGTGAGCAGCACTTTAGGCTCCAGGGTACAGTGCAGAACACTGGCTTTCAACCTGCATGCCATAGGCCCTTTCTGCAGAAAATCCGTTTTACAGCAGCCTGCCGAGTGTTTCTTGTGTCCCCGAGACCACAGGGAGGTTGCAGCTGACGGGGTCTGGGGACAGCAGCTCTGCCGGGCTCGACTTCTGCTGCCGTGGAGCCAAGGCAGGTTCTTCTCCCGTCGGTCAGAACCTGTCAACCCTCTCTGGAACAGCAAAGGAGCAGAGATGTAACTGTAGGTTTAGCTTGAGGTCAGGTGAAATGGAGGATTCATGTTACAGGTGATAATGATGTATACCAGAGAGAAAACCCAGCTCAACTCTAAGCCCAGTTGGCATTTCTAAGGCAGTAAGAAATAAAACTTCTACATGTAGTGTGAGCCTATTTGATCTCAAAAGATCAGTTGACATACTCAGCTGTGAGCAAAAGCATCCAACATGCTTTGCACCAGCAAACCTGCCATGCTTGCAGGTGCTAAGACAGAACAGAAACGTTGCCTGTACAGGCTGTATGCCAGATCCTGCAAGCACACACAACATGTGCGTTGCTGTACAATCCTGAAAGGGTGTTTGTCCTCCCATATTCTTCTTTTATTGGCACAACAATAAAAATGCACTTTTTCTTGAAGATGTCCATGCATACAGTGACGGAGCATGACTGTCAGTTATATTATCGAATACCAAGACCTTGATCTGCCTACAGAGAATGTGTTTTTGGGAGGACAAGTAGCTGGAATATCACTAAAGTCAACACAGGCCATGGCAGTAGAGCCATAATCTGCCCATCCTCTGCCAAACCAGAACATAAATTGACTTCCTTTAAAATAAAAAAATCATTGAGCATTGCAAAACCATTCAGTGCTTTCATACTTGATAGAGCTGTTTGAATTCATTAGTGCCATATATAGTTAGGTACTTATTTAAACATAACTCCTCTTGATTATGTAATACTTGAGTGATTCTTTTATTTGCTCTAGAGACGTTTTTGAGTTAAGGAGTGCAGAGGGAAAACATCCAGGCCAAGCCAGCCAATTGTCTGGCAATTGTCACTATAAGGAGAATGGCCACTGGGTTTTTAAAGTTTATTTTTAAAATACCGGTGTTGCTCAGCTAAGGCTCTTACATCAAACCTAAGCCCAGAGCAACTTTTTTTACGAGCAGAGAAATAAGGCAGTAATGGAAGTGCTGACAGTCTTAACTACAGCATTGCAGATGACCTGACTCTGATAGCCAGTCTGCATCTGGGATCTGGGGTAAGTATCTCTGCCCGTAAGGGATAGAATACAATTTTTTTAAATTATTTTGTATTATTTTTTTTTTAGCTGGAATGAAAGTTTCTCTGTTAAACTTATCAGCACATCTCGAGTTTCAAAGAATATACCCAGAAGCAAACAGTTGTATTTACTGTTATCCTGTAAATATGATTGGTTTTAGACACTATTGTCATATCGAAGTATAAAATGCTGTGGGAGTTGTCTTTTGAAAATGTGGGGCTTTGCTCTCGTGCTGGCTTCTCATATCAACCTCTTTTACTACTGACTTTGACCACCACTGCTTCTGTAGGCAAAGTTCAATTTACCTGTATGTTATTAAGGATAATGACAGCTTATTTAATTGTTGTTAAAATCCCCTGGAATTATGGAAGACTTAACTTCCATGCCTGTAGTGATTACAGCCTGAATAACAACACTACCGCCCTTGCCTGTCCTTTGGCCTTCTTTGGTTTTTCATGGCATTGGTGGCACTTCTGTGGCAGTAGTTCTTTCTCCTTGGTATTTCGGGTCCTCGGGTGCGTTACCTGACCGAGCATCCTTCCTCCATGCAGCTGCTCCTTTGTCCCCCTCGCCACCCACCCCTAGGCTGGGTGCGGGCATTTGCGTGGGGCCCTGGACCCCTTTTGTAGCTTACAGCAGACCTGGCTACAAAGGGCACGTGAACTTGAGCTCCAGAGGTGTTGCAGAGCCTCCAGGTTGGTTTCCGAGCAGCTCTGCGGTCCCCACGACCGAGGAGTCATAACTGCTGTTAATCTGCTTTTGGAAACTGTGCGCCTGCAGGCATGCATTTAAATGTAAGCCTACTGCTGATGGTGTTCCTGGTATGTAAACAGCAATGCAGAAGAGTGAATTCAGTAACATGGCAGTAGGCAGTTCCCATCCCAAGCCCTGCTTTAATAGCTAATTTGGCAGCGGTGGTGTGTTAGGGCTTTGCTATTTCTGCGATTTGTCTGTTTAAAAACTTCCCCTCTAAAATATGCTATTAAAATACTTTATCAAGGAAGCTGAGTCTCAGGGCAGATTGGGAAAAAAAAATTCTGTCTAGTGCTATATCTGTACTAATTTTCCTATCTGCTACTTTTTCCCTGGTTGGAAATGTGCCTAGTATGTCCACCTCTTGTAGATATTTTAATCATGAACGTAGAGAAGAGTGATTTTAGTCAGTCTGTGCTTTCTGCCACAAAGAAAGACAATCTGAGAGGTGCAGTACGAATAAACTTCATAAAATATTCAACCCCAGCACCTCTTGAAGTTAATACTTTCTCTGCTATTGGAAGTATGAGAGACGACAGGTCTGGGTGTCTTACATAGCTAATAGTTGATCTTCTCTGGGGTTCCCTGCCTTCAGCCAGCACTGCAAATTTATTTTGAAAGGTTGCAGAGTTGAGGTGTGACGGCTGTGGATCTGACACAGATATTAATTTATCTACATAAATACTTAATGCCCGCCCCCCCCCGAATACCAATAACTCATCATCATCATCCCAACAGAGTGGGAAACAACAGGCAACTCATATATAGTGAGACACGAACCAAAAAAGGTGGGTGGCTTGGGGTGAGGCTGTAGCCATGTACTGCCTGTGAGGAGGAGTATGCACGGCAGGTGTGAGTTGTCAGGGAAAGGGATGTGGATTTTGGCTGTGCTGGCTGCTTTGTCCTGCACGCCCAGCAGGACGCGTGTCCCCTCCCAGCCCTTCGGATCAGGGTGGCAGGACTTCTCCTGCCCTTTAGCTGTCGTGCGGTGCCTCTCCGTCTGGACATGGAGCTGCAGTCGCCAATCCCCGCATCGCACAGCGGGACTTTCTGCTTGGCAGGACCCATACGTGTTAGCGTAATTAGGGTCGGGCACGGAAGATAACTCTGGAGCTGATGTGTCTGTAACATGACCGAATCTGGGAATGAGAACGGGTTGCAAAGGGATACAAGATTAGTCTTACAAGTCTCATAGAAAAAGTACCTTATAAAAAACTCCAGCAACCCACTGCCAAAAAAACTTATCAGGAAACTTCACTTAGTCCAGGCTTGTCAGGCAGGTGTGCCCCAGCCCGGGCATCTGCCTCTCTGGGGAGAAATGCAAAGACGTGGGCTGACAGAGCTGCCCAGCCCCTGCTGCTGCCCTTGCCGTCGGTGGAAGCGTGCAGCTCTCAGCTCTATCTGCAAAGTATTGCCTAGAAAGGAAAGAGCAGGGAGCTCAGTAAATCATTTTTCTTCACTTGGAACTGATGGCTGAGTTTCTAGAAAATCCTGTTAAATTGCAAAATGAAGGTAACCAGACCTTTGTTCAACCGATCGCACCCACCTGTGCTGAGGGAGGGGAGCAGGTTTAGAGGCAGGGTGCCTGTGCCGTACGGGAACAGGGTGCAGTTCTCGGTGTGCTTGCCCTGTGAGCGGATCCCTGCTGTTTTACTTCCCTGCAAACACCTTTAAAAGACTGCTCAGGTCTGGGTTAACAAGGTTATATAGCTGTGCTGCAGAGCTGCTGAGGAGGTGAAGCCACCAAAGCCGGAGGGCTCACCCCAGCCAGCGCAGGCAGAGTGCCGGGTGCGAACCCAGCTCTGGTGCTGGCCATGGGAAGGTGCCAGGGGAGCCCCAGGGAGGAACAGAGTTGGGCAAACTGGACCCTTGTTTGCCCTTGTTTTTTTGGGGAATCCTGGTAGGGAGACGATGAGTGTGCTGAAAAGATAACCAGCTACTTTGGTCGCTTGTAGCACCACAGAGAGAAATGTTGCTCTGTTGCAAATTGGTGTAGAAATTTGCAATACCAGCAGATGCACAGGGAGGAAAATCAAGAATATGTAAGTAAAGGGACTTTTGGCACCCAGGGATGAAAATACCACCTGTTGCCATACACAGTGATTCAGTGCATTTGTCAGCACAGCAATGCCAGTGCAGTTTTCCCTGGATGCTGCCCGGGAGCTGCTTTTGGAGCCGTCTCACCGGGTGACGTGCTGGAGGCTGCTTTACTCGGTGGGTTGCAGTGGCAGGGAGCTCCAGTGAGTTTTCCTTTCTGCTAATGGATTTCTTTCTGTGCTAGAGCTGGCAAGAGACTTGTGAGGAAAGCTTTGAAATTACAGCGCTGTTCGAGAAGTCACTCCCTTTGAGACGCCGAGATCGGTTTCTTTGTACTTTTGATGCGGGTTGCTTTCTCTTGGCATTGCTCATGGGATAGTCTCTGTATTTTCAGTTTCTTTATCGGCAAAGTTTAATCCTCAGGCTGTTCTCTAATGCTTCCTGGTAGCTAGCTCCATTTTTCACTTAAAGCTGGAAATATGGGCAAGGTTTTGGTTTTTAGTAAGCTCAGACCCACTCACAGCTATCCCAAGGTGTGTTTATCATGTACTTTTGTTAACCATGTTGTGATAGGCAGTGTAATGTGCCTGATAAGGTGTGTTAAAGCAAGCATCTATTCCTGCTGCAGGATGAAAATAAACCTGATCAGCAATGTTCCTGTTCCTGTGAAAATACCTTGGGAGTATTATGATTCGTTGTCTGAAGAGGTTTCAGATATTAAAGATTTTCTGATAATTAGGGAATCGTATGGCAAGGCACTGAACTGTAAGGGGTTGATTTTGATCTAGAAATCTCCATGTAGTTGGCAGCTTGGCTGGGGCTGAAAGAATAAGGCCAAAAATTATTCATGCCTGCAGTTTTGCAACCCAGCATCAACAATTTTGATCCAGTGACTTTGGCATGCTGCTGGTCTTAAATCTTTGGTTTAATGTTCATACACGCAGTAGCAAATTAAGGGTCTGCATCTCGTTTTTGGAAGGGACTTTGGCATGGATGCTCTTGCCCATCACTTGCCTTTCTAAGGGGGTGAGGCTCAGAGGTTATTCTCAGCCTAGTGAAAGTTTTACCTCTTGCCTGGCCTGGGGAGGGAGGCCATTGTGTCACACTTAATTCACTGTCAACAGCTTTGCCTCTAGAGGACATGGGTAGCATGACCAAAGACGGTCAGCCTTGACCTTTTTCTGCTGGGGTCTAGCATGGGCAAAGTGGCATGCTGGTCTCCCCTCCTGCTTGCCCTGATGGCGTGGTGAGACTTTGGGTCAATTTGTCAACGAACTGGGTCCAGACAAAGAAGAGCGAGTGTGTGGGGCTGTGCAGAGCTGCTAGGTGGAAGCAGTGAATGTGGCCAGTGATACTCAAACATGCCAGTGCAAAGCCAGAAAAGATGGCACTGAATATCAGCACGGATTTAATTTAAAATAGCATTTGATTTTGCTTCTATTTGTAAACTTTTATATTGTTGTCTCCTTTTTTGCTCTTCCTCTGTCCTTTTAACTGGACGTGTTCTAGCCTCTGGCATGTTGTGCCATTTCAATGGAATTTGCGGTGATGCTTTTTTTTTTTTTTAATTAAAAGTAGAAGGTAGCAGCTATTGGTGTCCCCTCCTCCCTGCACGCACACACGGCAGCATGGGGAGCATTTTTTGACAGCGCGTTTGATGCCCAGCCCAACTTTGCAGTGCAGCTCACACGGTTTTTTTCATTGACTTCAGTCAGCGGCAGATCACTCAGCTGGTGGCAACTTCATCCCCACTACTCTGTGGCTTAAAAAAGAGCTTTTTCAGGCTGCTGCATTTTATGGGCGGGAATATCATACAGTGCCCACTGAGCCTGGCTTGATCTCACTTCAAATAGTGTGCTGGCTCCAGCGCGAGTGAGAGGCATGCAGGTTGCACGTGGCGGGATGTCTTGCATCTTTGCTGAGCTGAAGTGAGAACAAGCATAAAGATCTCGTGCGGATTAATTACTGGTTCTGTGTACCTGTTTGCACTTGGCCTGTTCCTTGTTTTAGTGCAGGAGCTGATTTTTTGTCACGCAGATGGCTCCCAAGCGTTTAAGAAGATACTTGGTTCTGAGATGCCCTGACGGTAGTACAAAGAGCTAAGAGGCAGTGGTGCAGGATATAGTCTTAACAGTAAGAAATGAGGGTACACAGCTTTGCAATATTATGCAGCTTTCTTCACTGCACAGAGCAGCATCTTTTTTTCTCATCTTTCTTCTTTTTCCTGGCTCCCATCACAGCTGTATTTGGCAGCTGGAGACGGGATGCTTTGGGATGTAGGAGAGGAGAGAGCTGGTGATCGTGTCATCCAAAGCAGACTGAGCGCATTGCAGGGAGGGGACGTATGGGAGTGTCTGTTCCTTGGGCACCAGGCTTTAGGCTTTGAAATTCCAAGCTCTCTCATTTTGTAACAGATTGTAATGGTCAAGGATGTAATGTGAGGTCCTGAAGTAGCTTTGATTTAAGTGGAAAAAACCCCTGAGTTTCAGGCTGAACCAAAGATCACAGCATCAGAGAGTTCCCTCCAGGTGTCTTGAGGCTTCAGCCGCTCCAGGGGCTGTGGGAGAGGTGCTGGCCAGGGAGGAGCTGCCCCTCCGAACAGGGAGGGCAGGGGCACAGCCCAGTCGCTGCGGGGTGTATTTGCAGCTGAGCTTTACAGCTGAACCTCCTTCGGCGTTAAACCAGCCTTATGCTTGGGGCCCTTGCTGAGATCCAGATTTAGTTTACCTGAAGGATGCTACAAGCTGGTGCATGGCAGAAACAGGAGGCTTTTAGGTCTGGGCTGACCTGCCTGGCTTCCGAGGAGCCTGCAGAGAAGTTACATCCATGGCATGAACTGCCTTTCTTCTTATTTAGCTTGGTCCCGACCGTCCCTCCAAACAAGCCGTTGCCTTCTACACTCTCTGGGGAATTGGGGAGCTGTCTCTGGGATTCTCTCTCAAAACTGGCTGTGCATCTTTGTTTCATCAGAGCGATAAACCCCCCAAGTATCAGCCCCGCGGACACAGCTCCCTCGCTTGCTGTCCAGATTGCTGCAGCCTCCGGCGACCTCTATTAACATAGATGCCTTATTAGCAAAATATATTCTGGCCCATTTCCTTTCCTGAAGATTTTTATCCTTGCTAAGACCCACAGCTTTGCAATGCCAGACTCGTGTTCACCAATATCCATCTCTTTATGCTTTTTACGCTAAACCCTCTTTTGGCCTCATTATCCGTGACTGCAGTTTCCACTAAGACCTCCATCTGGGGTCATTTGCCGGGCATCCTTCATCTTAACTGTGCTGAGTTTACTTCCAGTGACAGTAACCCCCGTGAGTGTTGCTGCCTTAAAACTAGAACTAACTCTCCCATTAGCAATGCTGATGAATGAGCCAAGAACAAACCAGAAACTTAAAAGCGACCCTCTGCAAAGCAGAAATAGTGCCCGGAGCTGGCCGGGTGGAGCAGCGGCATTTTGTTTTGCGCTGGAGAGGACGAGGGGCTGGGTTGCAGTGAGTGTTTTGCTTTATTTTGAATTCTCTGCCTGTGCGTGGTGCCGTGGGTTATATCATTTTTACATCTTATTGTAAAGTGGCTTTGAAGTACCAGGCGTGAAAGATGCCATCTACAAATACATTTAGCTGGAACAAAAAAAATTACAACAAACAGTTGAGGCAGGTTTTTCACCTGTCCGCTGCAGCAATGCACCCGTTGTTGCTGGCAGAGCTCTTGTGCAGTCCTCTTGGGTTACTGCAAAACAAACCGGTGGCCTTTTCCATCCCCACCTGTTGTGTTCCCCCCTAATAAACCCTCAAGGGCATGGAGCCTGCTCTTAGAGGGTGAAGTTTGCTGCTAATAGCATTATTCTTCCGAAGACTCATTTGAGTGAGAGCAGGCTAGCTGTAGAAAGCTGTGCTGATAGCCTACAGCTACTTTCGCGGAGTCATTTCTGTTCAAAAAGGAAAAAAAAAAAAAAAGAAAAAGCAAGCCAGCAGTTGGGAGATTTAGCAATTCTTTATGCAGGTGTATCTTTCGAACCTAATCACTTTTCACACCTAATTCTCTCCTGCGCTATCAGCAGTGGTAGAGATGATGCCCTTAGCCACTGACCTGGAGAGGGCAAGTGAGCCTGGTGGTTAGTGAGGATAATTTGGGGGTGACTGATGTGCTCTGAGTTAGGTCTTTCTAAAGCTTAACAGCTCTTGGATTGCATGTATTGATCTGTGTCACTGTACAAATAAACTTCATGCTGCTGGTCTTCAGAGCACCAGAGAGCAGGTATTTCCGTAGATACCTCAGGTGCCTGTGCTGGTATTTAAGTCATCCACCCTCTGTCCCCTCCTTGAGGGACAGCCCAAAAACCAGGGAGCAGAGAGTGCTTGAGGACAGCAGGAACCGTGCGAGGTGATGCTGGGATGGCTCTGACCGGCAAAATGGCACCAGTAGCTCAGAGCAGATGGGCCCAAAAGGTTTGCCTGGCAGATGCTGAAAAATGTCCAGGACATCTCTAAGCCTTGCTTCATGCAGTTCCGATTGCTGGGTAGGAGCCACAAAGCACTTCAGTAGCACTTTCTACCTGAAGATTTTGGTGCAAGATTTTTACCTTTTCAGTGAGCTGCGGAAGTGCCCAGCTTACAGCTTGCAGGGTGAATGGAAAGTAAGAAAGATGCACAAAAATGCATTAAAAGTACTTAGTCCTTTTTTTTTTTTTTTTTTCAATCTAATGCTTCCGCTCCCTCATTTTGGAATTGTTGCATATCAGTTTATTGGAATCTGCTTCTCGTAATCAAATTCTAGTCCTCAGTTTAACAATGTTAATAAAGGTGGTGCGATAAAGGTGAATTAATTTCATTTCTGTCTGCAAACAGCCTATTGTTGAATGAGTCATTTTAATATATTAATCAGACATGTATAGCATTGTAACGAGGTTAAAAGCGCACACCGATTTCCATTATAAAGATATTCTCAATCAAGCAGAAGCTAATCTAATGCTGTAAGTCATTCTGTAATTCAATTGTACTAACCGCAGTACATGTAAAAACAAGATGTGTTACAACAAAGTCTCAGAAAAGCCCTGCAGATATTTATGTCTTTATAGAAAAGAATGATTTACATTGTCAATAAGCCTGATTTGTCTTTGGGAAAAATATAATTCCTTTATCATGAGCAAAAATCTAATGGGAGTCTTTTTACCTTGTCTGCCATGTTTTGGGTAAATTATCTTGGTGCTGACCTTTAATTGGATTAAGCTAGGACTGACTGTCAGGGGAAAGAAATTACTGTGGATCTGGTAGCTTCAAAACTAAGAAAAATCAACAGATGAAGGAAAAAAAAACCACAATTAAAAAAAGAACACAGGGCCTTCCCGAGCCCTTTGTTGGCCTTGAATGGATTAATTTTACCAGCAGCTAATCTCTGCTATGCAGAGATATTTTTACCACTTTCCATTAATAACAGTTATTACGCTTCTGTTTTAGCTTTGCTTGGGGAGATCCACGGCACTGCCATGGGGAGAGCCTCGTGCACCCCTCGCTGGAGGCTGGATGACGCGCTGTGGGGTTGCTCCGGGCTTAGCTGGGAAACAAATGGTTGTAATTATCCTGCTGAAGGTATTCAGCAACCTAAAAGCTGTTTGAATGATTTGGTGAGCTTTGGTGCCTCCAGCCTTGTTGTTTTAGCAGAAACTGGTCTTTGGAAAGAGAAGGTGGAAGGAGGGAGCAAAAGGTGGCTGCTGGGGGCGTTATTCCTGTGGGGAGGTTAAAGTAAGTAGGGTTATGGTCCCTTGTAAGGGATGGGTGTGTGGGGAGGAACGCTGGGTACTAAACCCTTTGGGGTCGGAAGGGTTTTCCATTCAGCTCGGGAAGGGAGGAGGGCATTTTATAGTGAGAAATACTACTAGTGGTGTAAAAACCTTTGGGATGGTTTCAGTACAAGTATAAATCTAAAAAGCTGCGTACACCTGTGAGCACGGTCTGCGCAGGTTGCGAAACAGACATTGCTTTCTACCTGCTTCTTTGATGTCACCAGTTAAAGCAGAGTTAGTGGTAAGCCTTGTGTGCTTTATTTTTATATAAATATTACACTTGCTATTGGATTGCTGAGAGAGAGAGAACTAATTAAGGAGATGGGATATCATCAGTAAATTTTTCTTCCCTGAGATTTTATGAGCAGTAATTTGAAAAGAGCTATATTAAAGTCATTGAGGAACAAGTTAATGTTGCATTTCTAAGAATATTGCCCTTCTACTCAAAGATTATATTCAAGAATAAACAGTGTACAGTAGCTAATTGCTAGCTGACACATTATAATAGCTTTATACTTTCAAAATTGAATGGGTCTGGTTTTAAAAAAAAAAAAAAAAAGGAAAAAGTCATGCAGTAACTTTTTAATTATTTAACGATGTATTTCTCAAAGAATAATTGAATCTCTGCTCATGGCTGCTGGGAGGAAGTTGGACTGGTAGGTATTGACCACATTTGCAACTCAGCTGACACGGCTGCTGTTAAATAACCTATTATAGGCCCTGTCTCTGGCCTGCTGGCTTACGTTCCAGACTGATGGCAGGTATCTGTTTTTCCTCTCTAAATTAAGCTGCCAGGAATGTATTTCTCTCGGATTGTTCCTTTCTGTAGCGCCGTAGGCACAAACATGGTGTGATATTAAAACCCACAGAAATCTGCGAAGGAAACCAATTAACCCAGGGAAGGAAAATAACAAGCGCAGGGCACTTGCCTGGAGCCGTCGTGCTGCCCGGCTTTGCCCCGTGCTGTTTCTCGTCGCCCTAGCCTCGGCGGTGCAGGGGGGACACCCCTGCGGGCAGCGGGGCTGCCCTGGCTCCGCTTCCCCTGGCTGCTGGCGAGACCGGGCAGTCCCAGCCTTTTCACCGCCGGCTCCTCCAAGAGAGTCAAGAGCCTGCAGCCTGCGCTGAACTTGGTGCTCTCAAAGGGGTTAGTGTTTGGTTACTGGCGCTCCGCAACAGGCAGAGGTGCAGAAAGTGATTTTTTTTTTTTTTTTTTTTTTTAAGTTCTTGGTCGAACCTGGTCATCCCTCAAGCCAATTCCTTGCTTTGCTTCTCAGACTGTTGGGATGGAGTATATTTAATTGCCTGGAACAGGAGGGTCTTCTAGGGACCTGCAGTTGCAATTGTGCAAGTATTATAGTATGCACAACACACAGTTGTATAATTGCGGTGTATTTAGCATCCTTAGCAGAAACGGGCTTTGCTACCTCGAGTCCAAATTTTCTGGCAAGTTAGATGATTCAGTGCTAATGTTGAAATCAGCTGGTTGAGTTTGGAACATCTTCAGCCTCCTCAGGGAATCAGAGTCCCGAAGGCACAGCAGCAGCCTGGGATCAGGAGCAGCCGTGCCCCCAGCCTCTGCCGTGCCCCCATGTTAGCCACGCAGCACGCCAGGGGCTCGGGGCTTCTCCCGGAGCTGGGCTCCCGGTGCTGTCGCGTTTTGTTCCGGAACCTGGCTTTGGTCAGTCTAGCACGCTCCTGCTTTTCTCTGGATTTTGCTCCCGCATCTTCCATTTTGCTCTGTTGTCACCTTTCAGGCAAGGCTGACTTCTCGTTCCAAGAATAAAGCCTTAATTTCGTTGTCTAAGAAACATCATATTGCGGAGATCTAGCTTAAAACCATAATGGGTGCATTAGTATGCTACGGGGCCCTGTTCCAGGAAATGTCTCCGCTTGGGAAAACTGTGTAAGCGTGTGCTGAAAATTAAGCAAATCATTTTTCCTTGACTCTCCCAGTTGGTTGGCTGGGTTGGGTCCGAGCCCTGGCTGGGGCACCAGCCGCCTGCCCCGCAGTTTGCTGCCGAGGTCCGACCATCAGAACCGAAATACCAAATTTTGTGTTAAATATGGAACTGACAAAACACTGGAGGGAAACACTGACTTGGAAAGTTGTGCTTTAATTATATGTCATGGATTATAAAGGCAGAAGGAACAACTGTGATCATTTAGTCTGACTTCCTCTCTACCTATAAATAACAATAAACAGCCTTTTGCTTAAACACAAAGCAGCTTTCTTTGGTGGATTAAACGCTGCATGCTGGGGACGCCAGGAAGAAGAAACATCTTGTTTGCATTATTTTATGTGGGTTTGAAAGGGCTCGACTCAAGCTGAGGTCACGGTTCCTTTGAGGGAAAGGGCATCCTGTGCTGGGAGAAGCTGGGTCAGCGCAGTGGTCGGGATGTGGTGGGACAGAGTGTGGAGGTGCCTTGGATGCTGCGGCACATGTACGGGGCACCAGGCCTCAGGTCCTCCTGGGGACAGGGTGGCATGCCCTAATAGGAGCAGTGATGGAAATGCAGTGGTGGTCTCTGTCTGGTTTAAGCTATTTGAACCCTGACGCAACAGGGGGAAGTGCAGATGGGGATCATCCAGCTTCAGCACTTAGCACCAAAGGGTTGAAACCCTTAAAAAGTCCCTTGCGCTCCTCACTGCTCTTCAGAGCTGCTGCGCCCACGCCCTTATGCAGGGGTAGAGCGACCGCCTAACCACGCGATGTATCAGGCCTGTCAGCTCTTGTGCCACCTCTGTCACATCAATACATGTGGCTGTGTGGGGAACGCATCCTGCTCCTTGCCCTTGGGTCGCAGTGGGGCATGGCAGGCGCCTTGGGCAGCAGCTGGGCTCTGCAAGGGCGGCTGTGCGGTTGGCTCCTCTTCCATCAAGTCTTGAGCCCTCTCTTGTTTTTCTCTTGGTCCGTTGTCGTGGTTTAACCCCAGCCAGCAACTCAGCACCACGCAGCCGCTCACTCACTCCCCCCACCCAGTGGGATGGGGG
>JAVKLA010000039.1:15248946-15284585 GCA_034782735.1 Sagittarius serpentarius | reverse complement strand
ATGGGACGAAGGGTAATGGCTTTAAACTGAAAGAGAGTAGATTTAAATTAGATCTAAGGAAGAAATTCTTTACTGTGTGGGTGATGAGGCACTGGAACAGGTTGCCCAGAGAAGTTGTGGCTGCCCCATCCCTGGAAGTGTTCAAGGCCACGTTGGTTGGGGCTTTGAGCAAACTGCTCTCATGGAAGGTGTCCCTGCCCAGGGCAGGGGGGTTGGAACTATATGATCTCTAAGGTCCCTTCCAACCCAAACCCTTCTATGATTCTATAAGGTGTGCTCAGCACCATGCAGCCAACAGGCAGCTGCGCGTGGCCACCTCCCCGCGGCGGCGTCTGTCCATGGGTGCTTTTGCCAATGGACCGATTTTTCCAACTGTGGGGCCAGTGGCAGCTATCGGGTGGGGGGAGGTCACGGTGGTAGCCTGGTGCTTCTGGGGGAGGCGTGCGTCCTGGACGGGTGGGCTGTGCCAGAGGAACCGCTGTGGCCAGGTGCAGGGAGCGAAGGCTTTGCCTGCCCCGTATTCCCCTCCTGGGCTCTGGTGGGACGTTCCTGCCTGGCTGTGGGCTTTGATGGCAGTCGGAAGGCTTTGCCCTGGTGGGGTGGGGTGCGTGTGTCGAGGGCAGTTTGGGTCTTGCAGCTCTTGTGGGGATGGAGGTCCTGAATCTGCCTTCTCCAGGCATCTCCTTGCTGGTTTTGATTTCCCCCTTCCCACCACCCATTTGCTTTATTTACCCGAGGAGCATCGAGGGGTGATCTCTAGCCACTCCAGGAAACAAAAATAAATGACTTCTCCTGGGTCCCAAACCAGTGCCCCAGGTCTGCTGACCCTCGTATTTCCAGTGAACGAATACCAGCTGGTGGGTCAGGTTTTGATCTTGGAGGTTCAGCTGCTGTCTTTCCCTCTAGTTTGTTTCTCTAAATGTTTTCAGTGGCAGCACTGAGAGGCTGAAGGCAGCAGAGGTGGTACGGCGCCGTGGGCAGAGGTAGGTCTGGTGCAGCCTGGAGTCCCTGGAGTGTCCCCTGTGCATAAATAATTCCACTTAACTTGGTCCTTGGGTGCCCATGGACGTGGGCACTGGCTGAAGTATGTTGCTGATACTTAAGTGTCTGCTGGGCCAGACGCTTAATTCTGTTAGCAGATGCTAAATAGGTCTTGCTTATTTAGTGGCCTTAACTTATTAAATCAGGCAGCAATACTCTCGGAAGAGTAGTGCTGGAAAAGGGAGCAGAGCGAGCTGTAGGTTTCCAATTTCTGCTGGATCAGGCCCCTGGAGATCGTGTGATCTGGTGCATTGGAGGCAGTGCTATTGCAGTGACTCATAAACAGATGTGCCCAATTTACATTGCAGCTTAATACTTTTGTTTTAAAAAAAAATGTTTTTTCAAGACAAATGTGTTAAAGCAGATGTTTCCAGTAAAACAAATACTTGTGTGATTTACAAACAACTTCCTACCGCCAGAACTCATTAGAAAATGTGGAAAAAAGAAAAATGGTTTTGTGTAGCAACAAAAAGATAAAATAAAAAAATAAGGACGTAGTAAGGAGGTATTTCTACACGTTGAATGAAAAGAACTGCTGTGCTTGGGTTGGAAAGCAAGAGGTTTGGAGTGATTTCGATTGCTAATAGCAGTAAGACTAACCCTGACCAGTCGCACACATTAAGGAGCAGAAACCTGTCTGTAAAAATACTTAACCAGCTCCTGTTATGTAGGATACGGGGTGATTGGGACCACTGTGTGGGATTGCCCGGAGGCTCCTAAATTGCTTCCATCCCATTGAACCCAGGGATTGGACTGCTGCAGGATTGCACTAACCCTAAAGCAAAGCAAACAGTTGCAGTCCCTGTAGCAAGCCCTGCTCCAAGGGGAGCAAGCCCCTCCTTGGGCATCTCCCCCTCCGCGTCCCACAGCAGGATGGGATGTGCAGGGGGATACGTTCTCTGCCTCTGCCTTGACCTGCAGCTCAGGCTTTCTGGGGCCACGCAAACCCACAGTGTCTCTGCATTTCCTTGAGGGGGGGCTGTGCAGGGCTGTGCCCGTTCACCTGCTCCTCCCAGTTTTTGGGAGGCAAAGGCAGGCATGTGCTGAGAAACTTTTGTTGTTTCTGGTCTCTTTGGCCCCGCTTTCCGCCCGGCTCCGTTGCGGGACTGCTGTCACACAGTGCCTGTAAGCCCGGCACTCATGTTACATACAATTTGACACCCCATGTGGTCTTAATGGCTTTACCAGGCTGCAGCTGCAGCACAGCCACTGCTTTTTGTTAGCTGCAGGGGCTGGCAATCCCTCTTTGCCTTCCAGCTCTCCACTGCACAGGTATCATATTTTTTTAATGCATTTGTCACCTATTCATCCAGGCATTTGTTGCTAAAGAAACAGTGACAGTGGATGTTCGTGGCTCAGCAGGCTGCTCGTCTAAGTCCATCGTTGCTTGGCACCTGTGCCCCGGGCAAATGGCTCGACCAACTTCTGAGGGGACATGAAGTCATCCAGACAGGTAGAAAGACGGGGAGGCATCCAGCAAGCCCCAGCCGAGCAAAACGGGGGGCTTGGGAGGCAGAGAAGGTTTTGCTGCTTTGCTAGAGCATTGCAGGAAAGGCCTCTGGAGCGACCAAGGCTGCATGAGTCCTGTGCGATGCGTGTGCATTTGACCCAGCGAAGGACGCCGGCCCTGCAAATGCTGCAGCGAGGGTGGTTTCTGGAGCATCTCGAAGCACCCATGCATGTTGGGGTGCTTTCCCGTGGCTCTGCTGGCAGAGCTGCTGGGGGATGCCTCTCACGGCTGGAGGGGCTGGGAGGATGGGCAGAAAAAGGCGGCCTGGTCGTCTTCCGCAGCCTGTCCCACCCAGCGAGGGGTGACAGAGCAGCCTGGGCGGCCAGCGGCACAGGAGGAAGCAACAAGGATGATTTGAGGAGCTTCTGTTGCTTCTCGGCGCATGGATGCGGGATGTCTCGTCAGGGCTGTCAAGTTCACTGTCAGGAAAAATGACCGCTAATGTCCGAGACCTCTTGAGGTGTCCGTAGAAACAGGGGCTGAGCGGATGCGCTGACAGATGGCTGTGGGACAGGACTGCTCCTCGCCCTCCCTGCTCCCTGGTGTGTCTGGTTTCCGTGCTTTGCCATGAAGAGTGTTTTCAGAGCAAAACCTCAAATGGCTGCCTTCACAGGGTCCCTTGCTGGGACGTGTCTGGAGGAATTAAAAGCATCCCAGGAGGAGGCAGCCACCGCTGCAGAGCGACTTGGAGCACTCAGAGGTGCTTTTCCCAGCTCACGCATCAGTACTTGTGAAGTCTTGTTGCAACCTTGGCTCAGTTTTAGCCGTTAGTGAATGGAGGCTTGCGCTTGGCTCTCGGGGACTGTGAGGCTTCAGTGCTTAATTAATCTCTGCAAAGCAGAGGGCGTAATTAATGCCTGCGGTGTGCTTTGAGACCCTTGGGTGAAAGGCAGCGTGCAACCGCTGTGCTTTGCTTTTCAAGAGCAAAACCGCACGGTTGGGTCAGTGAAAATCGTCACTGGCCGGTACCACGTGCCGTGGCGCAGCCATCCTGGGATGGCCGCTTGTTGTGTCGCGGTGTTTTGGGGTCTTTTGGTCTCTGCCGGTGCTGTCTCAGGGAGGGCCGTGGGCAGATGTAGCCCAACACTTCTTCTGTCCCCTCCATGCTACGACTCTCCCCAACCAGTGCAAATTGTCCTGGGGACATGGAGCCAAGTGGAGAAAAAACCTCCCCTCGCTCCTTAAAAAGGGGACATCTCCATCTACTTTCCTGGTGTTTCTACACAGGCTTTTGTAATTTGTTCCTGAAATACTTTTGTCTTTCGGCTGTTTCTTCAAACAAAGGAGGAAAATCGCCACTGGTAGTTTAGTGCCTGTTTTAGATTAAACCATCCTGCAAAGACTAAGCGAACCTGTTAAAAAAAAAAAAAAAAAAAGTATATTTTGGTAGCTTAGGGACAGCCAGACAAATTTCCTTCCTGATATCTATAAAGCTTTTTTTCTCACTGTCACAGTGTTTTTGTGGGTGTTAAACATAAAGGAGAGGAGAATAGATTGCAGGTATGTTGAGTTCCAGCACAATCCACTGTCATTATTTAAAGAAGATGCTTTTAACAAAGTCTTTAAAATTACGTCCTCATTTATCAATTGTGAGGTGTAAAACTGCATGTCGTACAGAATTGTTCCCTGTCACACGCCGTCCTGATGCCGTTGCACCCACTCACGCTCTGGGTGATCTGCAGACGTTTTACACCACTTGCCACCGAGCATTAACAAAAATAAATTAACGCTTTAAAAGCGTAAGTGTTGTATTTCATAGGAGTCAGGCAGGATATTTGGAAGGGAAAGAAATGTAAATAGAACAAAATTCTTCAGCAAGATTATTGATATGACAGGACTAAAGAGCTTGGGATTCTGTGAAAAGTGCCTCTTTTCATCCCTCTAATAAGTCTATTACTTGCACTCGGGAATATTTTAAGGTCCTTTTCATGCTGAATCTGGAGTTGAGCATGCTTTGCATTTCAAGCTTTGTCTATGAATCACTAGAAGCCAAAGTTATTCCTGCTTTAAAATAACAGGAGCAGGGAACAGCTAATCTCTTTTCATTCTGAGTCCTTACATTATTTTACTGGACAGAGTTTGTGTTGGCTACAAAACAGGGCATTCACAAAATCTATGAGAAGGAATTTAGTCTAAGAATGAAGCCTAGATTGCAGTATGCATAAAGACTCCTTCTCCTAAGGCCATTAAGAAATTCCAAATCTGAGCTATTTTGAACAGTGACATTAAATTAGCCTTGCTAATTCCAGTAATTCAAGCCGATAGCTGAGTTTACAAATCTACTAGATGAGGCCTTCCCATAATTACAATCTCAATGTGCTTTTCAGCTAAGGTGAGTTGGCACAAAAAAAAGATAAATAAATAAAAGGGGGGAAAATGCTCTTTCTGTTCTGGCTTTTGAGATGAATATCTCTGAAGAACAGTTAACCGGCTGTATTGCACCAATAAGACGTCCCCTGTCCTGGACTGGTAAGTTCATTTTGCCTCTAATGTGCAAGTGAAATGCAGAAAAGAGACTGAATTTTTCCCTGCTTTGTTTTTTCTGTTGTCTCTTTTCAAAGGAGCATTGATGCTGCTGGTGCTTCTAGTTCTGTTTTTAGTTGTTTATTTACAGGTAGTAATCCCTGCTGGGAAAAGAAAGAGTCTGACTGTGTTACCGTCTTCTGTGGGGGCGGAAAAAAACCCAGTCTTTGGTGGATAAATTCAGGCTAGAGCAGGTGGAGCAACGATACAATGCAGCAACCCCACTTATTCATCTGGAGAATTTGATTTCCAGATCCAACACAACTACATGTTCCCAGAGTGATGGAAAGGTTTTGAGGATATGTTTTCAAAGCCATAAGGCACAAAAACATGAAAAAAAAAAATATCGAGTGCATTATTTAAAAGGGTGTTAATTTTATTAGAACTGAGCTGAGCTAATATAAGGGTGAACGTAAATGTTCACATCAGCACTTAACTTGGGCTGCAATGTTCATAAAATGTCCTTTTGATCAAGCTGTAAGTGTTTTGATCCTTATTCTATGAGCATCATTCAAAGTGATCTAACTGTAGCTCCAAACAGGCATCTGCAGCTGCAGAAGTCCTTGAGCAATAACAGGTCAGGAACTCGAATGTGTGCTCTGCTAGGAATGCTAATATTGCAATCCTTTTTTTTTTTTTTTTTGTTCCAAATAAGAATGAAAGCATAAAAACTCCCATGAAATAAAAATTCCCAGTAGAAAATTGTCCTGCCACCATTCACTGTGGATACTTGAGTCAAAATATTAAACAAAATGCTGATTTTAATCTATCATCATAATAATGGCATGGCTGCTAAATATTTTGATATCATCGGCACGAGTGTTTGACCATTCTCCCGTTGATAACATTGTCACCATTGGCACAGCCAAGTGAAACATTTTGATTTTCAGAAGACCACCCTGGTTTAAGAGGACGTTTTTCTACTGGGCGCCCGCAGGGTTGGGTGCAGCTCCTGCAGCTCACAAAACCACAGCAGCACGTTGCATGGTCCCACAGAGGCCGTTCGGAAAAGAGACGGGCCAAAAAGCTTGCAGGAGGCTGGCAGGCATCTCCTCCTCTCCCTGGTGCAGCCACATTTCCTACCACTGATGCATCTTGCCCACAGGCTCAGGTACACGCAGCAGATAATGCCCCAAAATAGTGCTTAGGGTAGAAAGAGCTGTGCTGTTTCCAGGGGCTGGGGGGGAGCTGCCGTTGCTCCCCGAGGCCGGGGTGATGGCCGGGGAGGATGTGGTGGGGTGGTGCAGCGCATGAGCCTGCCTCTTTTTTTCTGGGAGGGTGGGAGAGGAGGGCGGCTGAAATGCAGTTCTTGATTTCCAGGAAGCTCTTATCTCTAATCTCCGTAATCCGTTTTAGAGAGGATTGTGTATTTTTCAAGGGATTTACAAACTGGATTACATAGCCTTTTTATTTTGATTTTCCACCCTGATTGTGACATTCCTGAGGGTGAGCCGTGAGTGCTACAGATAGGATGGAGGGGGAGGCATTCGTGGATTTGGACCTCAGAGCCCCCTTGCGTTGTCACCTCCTCGCTTCACTGCTCCCTGTGCCGCTGGATGTGTCCCCAGAGCAATGTGGATGCTCCCACGTGAGCTGTGCATCCCCATTCCCGGTACCCTCCGTGGCTGCACGTACAAGCTGACCTGGGGAGGTGCCAGCCGGGAGCCTGGGGCCGATCCCCTTGCTCCCTCCTGCTGTGCAGGGACAGCCAAGGTGGTCTCCTTGAGCTCCATCATGGTCCCAGCTGTGAGCACTGGTTTGATGAGGGCCCAGCTGCGGTTCCCCAGGCATGACAGGGAGACCCTTGGCCTCCAGGAAAGAGCAAGTGTGGTGAGAAGGATCCAGCACAACCCAAGCACCGCAGCGGCAGAGTCCTGGCGCTCAGCGGGGTGATGCCGGTTTTCCCGTCGGAGCTGCCACCACCATCCAGCTCTAGCTTTCACCACCATCGTTCCACCGGTGCTTTGGGACCAGGGTTTGCTCTCGGTCTTGGGGGGGAGGCAGGGAACAGGAATCAGCCCTGGTTTTGTGTCAGAAGTTGCATGCACCCAGTAAGCAGCTGGGTTCAATTTGGGTCTCCCTCTGCAGCCATGCAGAAGGCAGTGCAAAGCCAGGTCCTGGTTTTAGACTGCAGCGGCTGTTCCCGGGACTCCTTCCAGTGCAGGGAACGTGACCTGAAGCTGTTAAAACGTTCTAGCCTATGAACTGAACCCTTCTTTTTCTATATAAAGTGGGAAAGTCAGGTATGGTGATGTTTCCCAGGGCCTCCTGCATTACCCCATTTTTATAGGCTGGAGTGACTTTAATGTTGTTTTAATACAGGGCCCGGGTTTTGTTTATTTATTTATTTTAGCAGCTTAGCGCAATTAAAAAAGCCGGGTGGTGCGGTAGCTTCTCAGCTCCCTTCCCTTGGCTGTTCTTCTACCTCAGCCCGCGCTCTGTGCAAACATTCCCCCGGCGCAGGCGGGGAGAGCTTGCTCTCCATCCGCGCCGGTGATCCCAGGCAGTGTAAGAGCACAAAACCTCGGGGAGTTTCTCCAGGAGCGGAGGCAGGCTGAGCAGATGCCTGTGTACCACCATGCCTGAGCCTACCTGCGGGCTCTACCTGTGGGCTGAGCAGGTATGTCCGTGCCCAACCCAAATTCTTGGGTTAGGACCCAAAATCTCTCTCCAGATATTTTCCCTGGTGTCATGAGTTGCAGCCTGGTGGAGTCTCTGTCAGTTTGATTCCCGGCTGGGAGCGCTGCTCAGGCACTTTATGTGTGTGCTCCAGGAGCGAAACACCAGCTGCCTTTGATTTTCTTTTCCTTACAAGCATAAGGTAATGATGGATGTCCAGGGATTTTTGACTGAGCATAGACATTACAGAAAGTCCTGGCCCCTTCTGATTGAAGAGGCATGTTCCTGGTTGCCTGCTTGGAGCATGAATGCCACGAACCCCAGTCTCCATGGCCTGGGCCCTGTTCAAGTCTGGTTTCCACACGCAGTGAGTCACAAAGGGAGATGTCATATGTTCCTGGGTGCTGTAACACCACCGTGAGTTTTCTAATCAAACATTGAGAAATATCCTTCTGCCTTGAGGGCTGCTTTTAGCAGCTGGCATCTGGAAGGCAGGGACCACTGCTGTTCCCCATAGGACTGCATCTTGGCGGGTCTTGCTAGTACATGAATGTCACTAAATGTCCTGAGCTTGGGGAGTTGAAGGCCAGCAGGTAGCAAGCAAGAGCTGCCTGTCCTGGTCATATCCAAAGAACTTTGTGGGGAGCAAAGATGAAGGAGAAAATTTCAGTTTGATGTGATGATGTTGTTTTTGGTCATTAGAGGAAATGTGAAGCATTTCATTTTGCTTTGCTATCACTGGGAACGTTACCCCCCAAAATCAAGATTGTCCTGAGATGTCTCAGGTGACAGCAGAGTGATCAGAAGGGATCGCTTTGTGAGTTTAGATCTTGAAGGTCTCCAAAGAGGGAGAGGGTGACTCCACCTCTGGGTGGGCTGAGGTACATGGGGGATCTGCAGGAACATTGCTCGACCCAGTCCTGTATTGCTGCCTCATGAATCACTTCACTTCCATTCATACTTTTCTGTTTCCAGCTTTTCCTCTTTTTCTTTCTTGACTCCTGCCTTTGTAGATGCTTTTGGCTGTCCACGTTTAACAACCTATCTCTGAGTTCTTCTCTCCTAAGTTCCTTTAGGTAGCAGCTCTTTTTCTGGACAGTACCGCTGGGTATGAGACTGGGACATTCTGCTTCATCATCAAAGTACAAGGACTCTGGCACTTCCAGTTAATAATGCTAATGAGATTTGTTAATTTTTAATAGATTACATGAGCGCGTTTTGCTCAACACGTTTTTGTGGCTGCGCTCTACAAGTACAGTTCAGAAACTCTTTCACTTGCTGCCAAAGGGAAAATGATTAATGCAATTGCAGACGCCACATTCTCTTCGGGGTAAATCTAGAGCGCACCAAGGAGCAAAGAGGAATTTAATGAGTACATTTTCAAAGTAAACGTAGGCCCAGGTCATAAATGATAGGCCTTCCTCGCCACCAGCCTCTAGCCAAGGTGGGGTGGAGGAGTAGTTGCTTGAATTGGGGTCATGGTGCAGCCCCTCTGCCCGTGCCATGTGATGTGTTGGGGTTTTGGGGGTGTTTTTTCCCTTTGCCCCATCAAAAGCTTGAGGGCATCCATGGACAAGACTCTTCTGGTAGTGCTGGAGGCTGGGGAGCCAGGGTGTGTGTACCGGCTGCCTTGCAGAGCTCATGGCCGATTGCCCCATGTACCCTGAGCAGCACCCAGTTGCACCCCTGGTGTCGGGCTGAGCTGGAGCTTCCTCACCTCTCCGCTGGATGACTTGGTCCCCCCAAATCAACCTGGTTGCTGCCCCCAGATTGCTTCAATCCTGGGGGAACTACCCCCACATCGGTGCCAGTTTTGTTGTGGTGCCTGCGGTCTTCGGGTCGCTCGCGAACACACGCTGCAGGCTGCCGGCCATCCGTGGCACACCGGCAGGCAGCCGGGATGCGTCGAAGAGGCAAGCAGGGGAAAAGTCTTGGTTTGCAAATCAGCAATCCCAGACCCGATTCCCTTGGGTTTCTGCCCAGGAAGTCGGTTTTACCGCTTGCTGCTGAGCCGTGCCAGGCTCCCTTGGCCACGTTGCCGACGGCAGCAAGATGGTGTTGAGTCGGATTTTTTCTTCTTTTTTTTCCAAATCCATATTGCCAAGAGCCGCACCTCCTAAATTGCTGCGGAGGAGGTGGAAAAGCAGAGGCACAAGACCATGCACATGCTGCACATCCATCTTGGTGATCTTGCAGCCGTGCCAACACAAGCGTCGCGGCCAGCCCCGGCTCAGCGCTTTAATTACATGCCGGCGCAGCCGCACCTACGGCTGGGCTGTTGCAGCTCATTGTGCAAGAAGGCAACTGGCAAACCTGTTGGTGCTTCAGGATTTTAGTGGTAATAAGCCAGAGGGCAAAACCTCTCTGGTGAGATGAAACCATGCTTGGCTAGGAGTTTGGAGGAGTTTAAGGTGTTTTGGAGAAGCAGAGGGTTGGGGATCCCGGCTGTATCCATGCAGTCGAGGCTGTGTGTGCCATGTAACTCCATGAATGGGTTCAGGTATTGCCTTTTTGGAGGCAGAGGTGTGTTCGTAGTATGAGCTGCTTGCGTGAGAAAGCCAGGTAACTGGAGGCTGAGGTGAGCAGAGCTTTTGCTGTTCCAACAGGAAGAGTTTGGGATGAAATTGGACTGTTCTTTTAGATTTCAGGTGCAAACACCTGTGAGAGTGAAGTAGTTGGTGTTGTAAAGATGGAGAGAGTTGGGAGCCAGGGTCAGGCAGCCTGGTCTGTGGAATCACAGGCTCTTATGCTTCGCCTTGTAATGAGTCAACAGCTTGGGCTTGACTCAAACATCTCTCCCTTTAAGAAATCCAATCTTGCTTTGGAGACAGTCAGAGTCTCCTGCATCTGATGGCAACTTGTTCCCCACACTGATGAGGCTTGCTGCTTAAAAAAGTTAAATAAAGCAGTGCACTCTGGGGACTGTAATTCTTGTTGGCGATGGTGGCATGTGCTTTCCTAGAGCAGTCCCGAAGGACATACGCAGGCAGGTGTTCATAACTGACCACAAGAGCTGCAGGACCTTGCCAAGCTGCCCTACTTGTCTCTGACATTTCTACTCGATGTGTTTTGCACTTACTGGAAACACATGGTCACGATCCCTTCCCTAGTCCCTTCACACCACAGAGTTTCCATCATCTGCAAACGAGGGTCGTCACCACATCCCTGCAAGCTCTTTGACCCCTTGGCAGCCTTGTTCGGTGAACAGGCTGCATTAGGCATGATGGTTTTGCCTGGGGGGGATCCCCTTCGCACCCGCTGCCGCTGTGCGGGGCACCAGCAGACCTATCGAGTGACACGGCAAAGCCGTTTTCATGCACGGCCATCCGTTACGCCTTTGTTACTTTATTAGGTCCATCACTGGGGCCATCGGCCGGGGCAGGCTGGGCAGGCGGGCAGCCCAGATGCCTGCCTGTGAGATGGCATTGCCTGGCTCCGGGCTCCAGGCAGCAGCCGAGCCAGCCCCCGGGAGCTGGGCACTGTCCTCTTGGAGGTGGTTTGCCAGAGTGGCATTTGCTAGGAGTTCTTTGCTTAAGACCGTGGTGTCCTTTTAGGGGTGAAAAGGGGTGTTTCAGTAGGCAGCGGTGGATTTGGCACAGGAATGCCTGCTGTAACGCTGCCCGCGTGCCAGTACTCATCCTCCCGGCTTCTTCTGCGCCAGCTGCCGTGCCGTATTATACCAACTCAAACCCAATCTCTTCCCGCTTCAGCCGTCTTTTATAGCCGTCTCCAACGCTAGTGTGCTTCAGCAAGAAGAGTTTTTTAATGATTCTGGCCCAATAAGCTTGTGCAGAGTCAGTACACCTAATTCTAGTCCTAATCCACGGAAAAATGCCGCCGCTTTATTTTGCGGATGCGGAAAGTGGATGTTGTAGGGCTGGCGGCAGGTTTTGTCATCCACGCTGCGAGACCATTGAAGCTTTTGCCATCCTGGGAGCAAAGCGCTGCAGCTTTGTGTTAGAGGGGCTTTTGTTACAAAAGATGCTTCCGGAGCGACCAGCTTGTGTTCGGCTGGAGACCTTTCACCAGCTGCGTAAGGACTCCGGGAAACGGCACGGCACGCTCAGCTTGCATGCAGGGAAAAAAAAACCAAAACCCCAAAGCTAGTGATTGACTATTATTTTAAGGGGATTATCTGATCTGCAGCCCAGAGGACAAGAGGGGCCAAAATGAGTGAAGACTGAATACGTAATTAGTGCAGATTGTTGGTAATACCCTCTGGACTCTGACTGATTATAAACAGAAACAGATTTTTCTGGTTTCCCCTCCCCCAAAAAAGCCTTTGCAGGCCAAAGGGCCACTTTGTAGTAGAAACTATTGCAAATTAAGTGGGTGATCAGAGCTGGGGCAGTGGAGACATTTAATGCAGAAGATGACTGGGGAGTGGGGAGGCAGAGGAGCAGCTTCTCTTGGGTTATTTTCCAGCATAAAGGCAGAGTTTTGCGTGGAAGAGATGGAAATGGCATATGTGGGAGGTTAGTTTCTGTTACCCCGCCAGCCATCCTGCAGCTCCATCCCTGGTACCGGTGGGACGTGGGAGCAGGAGGTACAGGGATGCGGCAGTGACCTGGACTAACCGGGGATCATAACGAAGGCTGGAAACCACAACGGAGCCCTCTCAAGAAGTACCTCATTAGGAACATTTGCTAATTTGGAAACACGGATTTTAATAATAATAAATAATAATAATAATTAATATTTATTATTATATATTATATTATAATAATTTTTAACATTGTTACTGCCTGCACCTGGTTATCAGCTGCCTCAGGTCTGTTAGAGGCTAATACTTTTTATTTTCCTTTCCTCCAATGTACCAAAGGTTATTAGAAGTTAAGTGAAAGGGATTTGCAGTAGTTATGGACCCATCATTAATACCAAATAAAAGATGTATGGCTAAATCCGTCAAGCCTAAGAATACACTTGGGCACGAATAAGCCCAGAGGAGGAAACAATGAAAGGAACAGAGGAAACAAACAGCACACCCAAGCACTAGACTTCTGAAGCAGTTGAACAAGGCTAGGGAAATAGCTCTCAAATCTCCGATGACAAGAGGGTTTCTGTTCCCTTCTCTTTAATTTGGTCAAAGAAGATGAATGAGAGAATTGCCATTGCCATTTGAGTAAAATGCCATGATTTAAAATTTGACCGTTACTCAAGTTCAGGTGAAATCCCAGAATATGAAATTTACCCGTGTAAAAGATGTTTGAAACGATCATTTTGGTACGCTTTGGCTGAACATTTCCAGCACCATTCAGCTGCTGCATTACGAACCGTGCAGGAACTCGCATCTCATAAATTACAGCATCACAGAATGAGACTTTAAATGGGAACGTCAAAACCCTTTGTGCTGTTAAGGACCTTGCTGAAACACTCTTTTGTTTCAAATTTCTTTTCTAAACTGAAGGCAAGAGTAGTTACTCAGTTCCTGTGGATTTTTTTAGGTTTGCTAGGATGTCCAATAAGAGAATATTCTGCCCCAAAAGCTCTGCTGGTCGGCTGCAGATCGCTGGCCTGGAAGCACGCAGGTGCCTGATGGTACTGTGACCCCATGGGGCATCTTTTAGGTTCTAGGAGTCTTTGGGGTGTGTGGAAACACCTTCCAAAACACACCAGGGCAGGCTGTCATTGCCCTGATCGAACGTTGTACCAGCTGAGGACTCGTGTAAAACAGCCAGCAGCGAAATAATCTGTTGTGATTTTGTCAGCTAAAAAGCCCTTCACTTATTCTGCAGAAATGAGCTTGGGAAAATAAGATGGTGCAGCCAGGCTGCTCCCAAACCTCCCCAAAGCCTTGTGCCGGAGGGACTTTTTCTTTCTGTGCCTGGAAAGCAGCACGGGATGGGCAGAGGCGGCCTCCCGGTGAATCCCTTTCAGGGTGGCACCTTTTCCTGCTCTGCCCGTGGGTGTGCAGCTCCGGAGGATAGCAGCATATCTGTGCTCTTAAGAAGAAAAGCAGGAAAGTTGTGGAGAAGAGCAATCGTAGTGTCTGTGGGAATCTCCTGGAGAAGTCAGAGTTTACCAGGCGGGTTTTGCTTGCACCTGGCCCTTTGTGTGCGTGGC
This sequence comes from Sagittarius serpentarius, assembly GCA_034782735.1. Classification (NCBI taxonomy): domain Eukaryota; kingdom Metazoa; phylum Chordata; class Aves; order Accipitriformes; family Sagittariidae; genus Sagittarius; species Sagittarius serpentarius. Next base: position 15,270,829 of record JAVKLA010000039.1, on the reverse strand, counting down.
TATCTGCTCCCTTTCAGCCATTTCTGACCCTCTTTGATGGCCTGGGCTGACTCACTTGTCACGCTAACGTTGTTATGCTTTTGTTTTGGAGTCTTTGGGTATTGTTGATTAAGAAATACTGTCTGTTTGCCTTGGCAGTTATGCTCACTGGATTGATGCAGTGCTTTTTAGCTGGAGTGTTTATTCAGCCTCTTGGATTCTTTCTCGGAGCGGGTGGTGGGGTGGTGGGATGATCCAAACCTGTCAGTATGCAGGAGATGCATGAGGGCTTGTGAAAGGCTTGAGCCAGGGTCTCCTCTGATGGAAACCACCAGCTTCCTTCACTTCCAAAGGCCAGGCTCTGGGGATGAGATGAACAGGCTTAACTCATTCCCATCCGGGCAAGAAACCTGGACCCTAAAGGAGACGGCAGCAGCCCAAGAAGGGGAGTGAGGGACCCATTTCCTTGAGTCAAACATGGCTGCACCCTCTCGGTCCAGATGCTTGGCAGGTACAAATGCCTCAGGTGGATCTGGGCTAATGACATTTTAAAACACCGTTTGCTTTTTGTTCTTGGCCCTGAGAATTGCTGGTTTCTTGCCTTTCCACATTGTGTATTTGGACTTTTTTATTCCTCCCTGTCCCAGGGAGACAAGGGCGACTGTGACTTTCTGCTCAGCAGGTCCTTTGCAGCCAGTGCTGGGTTGCCAGAAGCTTTTCCCCCATTAATGTCATGCTCCTCTGCCAGGACTATCAAAACTTTTATCCTGGGCATTTTCTTGGGTTGGAGCTCCCATGTGCATCGTCTCAGAAGTCCCCATGTTGCAACACCAGCATGGCTGGGGTGCATGATCCATTCACATTCCTCGCTTTCCAGCGCTTTGATGAGGTGGACAGGGGATGGGATGCATGTGTTGTAAGTGCTGTAAGGAGCATATTTTGCACAAGCTTACGTAAGACTGCAGAAATGCAGAGCTCCTCAGGTCCTTCAACCCGGAGGTATTTGGTGAGCAAGGCCCTGTGCTGGCTCTGGGTTCAGGGGAACTATTTGTGCTTACCCGGAGGACTTCCTCACTGCTGCACACATCCTTGCCGTGCCTGGGGTGCAGGCATGATTTACATTGCTAAACACCCACTCCGAAGCTCAGCTGATTTTCTTTGGGAGTAGCTCTCCAGTAATCCAGATGCCCTTATCTCTTCTGTTTTCTTACTGGGGCACCTTATAGGTGTGATTTTTTTGGTTCTTCCAAGTATAAAGTTTGGTGTAGGGTACAGTGAGGCTCTCTGGAACCAGGGCTGGGTGCAGGACTAAGGTGTTTGCTAAGCTTTTCTGGCCCACCCATGCCACGATTCCTGCGACGGCACTCGGACCCAGCTGCTGGCACGTGCTGCCCTGGTGCTCCTGGTGCTGGTGGGGGCTGGATGTGCCACGCATCAGGATGCCAGCACGCATTACCTGTTACTGACCACCTCTTCTCTTTCGGCTTTCAGAGCTGGCGTACGACCTGGATATGGATGACACCTCTGCAAACAAGCAGCTTCTGAACCAGCAAAGCAAAGACGGTGCTGCAGTCCCCAGCAGCGATCCCGGGAGCGCAGCCCCCCGCCCCGGCCCTGCCGTTGCCGTCGCCCTGGTCCTGCCGCTGCTGCTGGGTCACCGGCCGTGAGCGGTGCCGGCGGCATCGCTTGGTGTCTCTCCATGCCTTTTATTAATGAAGAAGATATTCAGAACCTCTTCTGAAATATATGCACATTTCCAAAGACAGGGCAAATGACTTGAGTCAGTTTTGTAAAAGAATATGGTATCTTCACACAAAAAAAACCCTAAAAAAGCATTTGTTCTTGGTAAACTAGTAAATACGTAACAGTGCTTTTAAAAGATAATCCTGTTTAATATAAGAAGGTTCGTATTAAATTGTGTTCCTTGCAGATTTTGAAGACTGAGGTCTCCCTTGCTATTAAGTTGAAGACCATATTTCATCTTGAGTTGTTTGAACACGCACGGGGTACAGAACACCTACGATTTTGAAATACTCTCAGCAAATATCAGACCTCTGATCCTAGTTGACTTAATACAGATTTTGTCTGTAGTTCAAGCAGTTTTTGTACTTACTCCAAATTCAAGGCTCACCCCTAGGAATCTGGCCAGGCACATAATGCGGAGGATGTGTGAAGACAGAAGGAGAGAGAAGGTCAGACATATGACAGGAGGAAAGATGATGTGGAAGAGGTGTTGTCGTGCGCTGGGATTGTTGTGGAGACGTGCTCCTGTGGGCACGAAGCACACTTGCATCGTGGCAAGTTGCAGGTGATTTTGCTGCTTGCCTCCCAGCCAGGTCCTGTGAAGCCCTTCAGTGCAGGTGGCTGGTCCCCACCAGCATCTGTGTGGCCCATGCAATGCCCTGGTTTTATTCTTCAGAAGCGAAGCACCTCCTTTCCCACGGGAAATCTGCAAACACAGCTCCAGCCAAAGGACAGACAGCGTGGATGTACATGCCATGCTTTACGGGGATGAATAACAGGCGTTCATCGCATTTTGCTACGAGGGAGGAAAAGAAAAGGGTTTGCAGGAGCCCGAGTCGGATGAGACTTTTACTCATGTGTTTCTTTGCATGTTACTTTACTTAAGCTATCTCTAAAATAAAGGTCGGTTGCTCTATAACGGTGTGCTGGAAGTAGCCTCCCATGTGTGCGAGGTGATGCTCTGCCTTGTTCCTGGAGTGGGCAGCCTGAAAAGGCCAACAATGCCTAGCTCAGGGGCACCATGGAAAGGCTTGGCTTAGTCTGATTAAACGGATGGGCTGGGGCCGTGGAGTGTTTGGTTTGGCTTGGTTCCTGGCCAAAATGGTTACATATTTCTGTTTAAGATGCTGCCCTTACTAGAATGATTATATCCGCAGTATCTTAAGCTGTAGCCTGTGCATATGTATATGCATGCACACACTCACATGCACGTGCATGCTTTAAATATTTGTGTGCCTCAGACCTTTTTAAAAGCAACTTCATGTTTGGGAGAAAGTAGATAAATCCGACGTGTGCCATCAGACGGTTTGAAGAATGGAAACTTGGCCCAGTCTGAGTGGTGGGGCTGGTCTGGCTGACCCTGATTTGGAGCATTGGGACTGCGTGAAGTGCTTCAGGAGCCGTGGCAGAGGGAGGGCTGGCTCCTCACCCCGCTCCTCTGCCTGGGGACGGTAACTCCCAATTCACCGCTCCTGATGGAGAGGAGCGGATCTGGGCTAAGCCCCGGCATGACCTGCTGGTTAACGGTGGGAGGGCTATCCTCTGGGTTTCAGACGCCTTATCTCCCACCTGCATCAGGGGGAGCGCTGGGGATATTTGGGCAGCGCTGGTGCCATACAGTAGTCCCATGAGTGCTGATTTTTTACATCCATGCCAGTGTGATGTGTATTTGTATAAGCATATTTGTATTTTACATGTTCACAAACCAAATTGCAATCCTCTCCGTCTCAGAATCGCCGCTTGCTGGGAAGCCCTCGGGTCAAAGGGGTCCCAGTGCACGGGGGTGACATGGGGCAGAGCCACCGGCGGTGCTGGCAGAGGCATTTCTTCATCCTCCTGCTGCTTCGCTCTCGCGTTGGCCCAGCTCTCCCCATCATCCCTGCTCTCCGCGCCGCGGCTGGGTGTGCCTATGAGCCTCTCCTCCACCAAAGGGAATATTTTATTAGAGCCACTTGAGTTTCCATCGCTTCTTCCCTTCTGATCATTTCCTTTCATCCCCCTGGAGCGCAGGGGGTGGGAGCGGGCCGCTGGGTTTGTTCGGAGATGATGTGCTGTCTCTGCCTCGCCAGGTATCGCTGGTACCGGCGCAGGGACGTTCTTGCCTTTAATATAATGTCAGAAATACTCTGTGTGCTGCTCCTTCCTTAGATAAGCAGCAGGACGGGATGGTGGCGCAGGTTCTTCTGCAGTGCAAGTCCAGCCAACGTGCTTGCTTTCTCAGGGAGACGGCGTGGGCTGTCCCTTGCTGTGTGTCTCACAAAGCCTGCCGGGTTTTCCCACTCTGCATCACCGCAGCGCAATGCTGACGCCTCTCAGCAGAAGACCCCTCTGGAGCACGCTGAGCCCGGTTTCCCATTGCACGCATGTGCTGTTTAGCAAAGCTATGCTTGTTGGAGACTTTGTTATGATAAGAGGTCACAAAACCCAGCCTTTGAGCCTGCTACCTGCCAGGTTTATAAAATAATGCATTATAACTCGAAAAAAAGCTGTTGAATTTTACCCTGCAGTGGGTTTGTGCGTTTTAACGGGGGTTTTGCAAGGGATGCCCTGGCCACCAAGGTGGAGTAAAGCTGGTGTTCAGTTTTGGGCAGTGTTTTGTTCCCATGTTGTGAGAAATAAGGAATAATTGTTCCCTATTTGTTTCTCTACACCACCTCTGCTTACTGTGACCTGTGTTGGGATGGGACATCTCCATCAGGAGCTGGGCACTGTCACCTCCCTTGTGTATATGTACCTGGAGCTCCACGCCTTGTCCCAGGGCTCACAGGTTTAACTGCTAACAAACAGCTGAGATTATTTCAATTTTTCAGTAGTAGTAGTAGTAGTAGTAGTAGTATATATTAGTATATATGTTAGTAATGAGTATACGTATCATATATACGATAATATATTTATATGAGTCAAGGAGATGCAGGGCTTGAGCTGACGGCAGGTGCCGGGGCAGCGTCTCGGCTGCGCTCACAGTGCCACGATAACGTGGCGATGTGGCTCCAGCACTGGCGGTGGCCGCGTCCGGCCAGCGAGGCGTGTGGCCAGAGTAAATATCTGTCTGGTTTTCTGCCAGTGAGAGAAGCAGCTGAACAGAGGGGTTTATGTCTCGGAGGTGCTTCTGGAAAAAAAAAGAAAAAATTGGAAAAAACCCTTTTCTAGATAATTTTTAGCCCTGTGGTGAAACCCAGAGCCGGTCCTGAGCTGTTGCTGACTCTGCTCCCCGAGTCTCCCCATGCAGAGCCACGGGCTCGTCGGTGCAGCGTGGCTGCCCTCCGTCTGCCAGCCCCATGTCCCGACGGTGCCTCATGGGCTTGTCACCTTGTGCCGGTGCTGGCTACAGGCCCAGTGACCTTGGGGAAGGTTTCCAGTCTCAGGTGGTTGACTCCTTACCCCCTGCCAGTTAACCTTAATGCTTCCTGGCCAGTTTTGCAGCTCTCGTTATGCTCCGGTGGCAGCAGCGGGGTGGCCGGGAGCAGGAGCGAGCAGCACCGCACTTCATGCAAAGCCGTTGCGTCTCTGGGTGGGTTTGCAGGCAGCCTTGGAAAGGTGGCAAAGCCGGCACCTTTCCCCGTGTCTGGGGGTGGTGATGAGATGCAAACATGTGCTTAGCATGTGTAATGTATTTCTGTACTAACCATGCATCAAATTATAATTTAAAACCAAAATATTTTTGTTGGGTGGGAAGTCCCAGTTCATTAATCAATCGACTAATAGTTTAGTGCTGGAATGGTATAATCTAATGCATTTAACAGCTGTTAGAAACAGCTGGTGCTCACGGCTCGTGCTGTTTTGGGAAGTGAAATCTAGAGTGTCTCAGTTTTGTTTTTCAGGGAGTTTTCCAGAACTGCTTGTTCATCTCCGTGAGCAAAGCCCTCAAGCACTCTGGAGCGGGGACGTAGCGGGGATATGGGACGGGACTCTCTGGGGCTTCCAACTGAAAGAAAATCCCCCTTGCCCAGAGAACGCAGAGAGCACCAGCCATGTCTGTAAACGTGGCAGCCGGACACGGGGGTGTTCCTGTGGGTTTGCATAAAGGGTACGCATGTAATCCCATGCTGGCAGGTGTTTTGATTTGCTTTTGAGTCAAAAGTGGTGTGTGCTGAGCTATGGGTAAGGCAAGGGAGATGCCACCAACCGACAGGGCAGTTCCCGGTGCCTCCCCGGCCTCGGAGGGCTCTCGGTTGGGGCACAGGCCACGGTCCCGGTGTGGTGGCACGCTGGGGACTGTTGTGCCGGGAGGAGAGGAGGTGACTGCCTTGCACTGCTTCCTGCCCTGCTTTCTTGGCAGCTGCTGGTCTGTGGTGAGACCTTCGCAGCCACGCAGCTGGGGGGGGGCGTCCCAGGGATGGAAGAGGCACAGGAAGCAGGAGGACAAGCAGGCTGCTGGCGGGGACCAGACGTGGGTTGATGCATAAGTCTCTGATTTAAAGTACAGGAAACCACACAAAGACCTTAAAATGCTCAAAACAGCCACGTGCACTGCTGAGACGTCTCCTTCCAACCCCACAGCAGGTAGCTCAGTGGTGGGACCAGCCGTGGCCGATTCCACTGGGCAAGTCCTGCTCTGCAGGCTCTCTAGCTCACCTAAGCCAAAGCGTCTCAGAAACGTCATTTGGTTCCCAAACACTTGGGTGCCTTGGTGGGAATTTTCCTGCCCTTTCCAGCAGCACTGCAGCTTAATGAGTGATAAATGCTGCTAAAGCTTTACCAGCTCACGAGCCACGTGCCCCAGAAGCAGGTGTCCGTTCCCAGAAACCCGGGGGTTTTTCAGTGTGAGCTCCGCAGCTGGGGGTGACTCAGCTGGGCATCAGCAAAATCACCAATCCTCCTTGTGCGTTATTTGTTCCCTTAGCAAGGAGCCAGGTATGGAGGTGTCAGGGAGATGAAATCTGCAGCCGGAGGGGAATGAGGTGAAACCATCACGTTGGAGGATGCTCGCTGGTCCTTAACATGGGAATTTGGGTTTTCTATTAGGGGCACAGTGAGACTCTCTGTGAAGACAAGCAGTGGGTTTTGTTCAGCTCCAGCCTGCAGCTTGCTCATGGGAAACCTCACTAAGAAGTAGAAGTCGGGGGAAAAAACAACCCAAACCCACAAACAACCCCCTAAATAAGCTTGTCAAAATGTTACTGAAGGACATTCCCCAGAGATGAGGTAACTAAAATTTTGATATAAGCAGATGAAGCAGCCCTGGCATGTTTATACAGTCAGCGAATTTACTGCCTTCAGAAAAAAAAAAAACAACCAGAAAAGCAGTCAGTATTAATCAAATATAGTTTATTTTGTCAAGCATTGTATCCTTTTGAAAATAAACATCCTGGTGTTGTTTTGCTGAGAGTGTGCTCGGGTCTGAAGTACGCATCCATGCCTCCAGGCTGCAAAGCACCGTATCCCACAGCCCTTCCGGACGGCTAACGCCATTCCCGTGAAAGCCGTCGCCCCCGGCTCCCGGCGAGGCTCCCCGCAAAACCTGTGTCAGCCTTGCAGCCGAAAAGGTTTGGAGAGGGAAAAAAACAAAACAAACAAAACAAAAATGCTTGCTGCTGTGGGGTTTTTCCTCCTGGGCACTGCGCGGTGGGGTGGGAGCTGGCGCTGGTACCCGAGAGCACTTTGTGGGAAAGGCAGGGCCCCGTTAGGGACTTTTCAGGGTTATTTCAGATGCTCCTTGGTTGAGCCGAGGGACACAGAAGACTTCTCCCAAATGTGCCAGCACATAACCAGTGTTGAAAACCACACTTTTCCGTAGCAGAAGTACAGACCTAGCCTCACCCTCCCAGTTTAGTGCCTGTCTTCTCCTCGCAGGAGCCCAGCAGAGACCTCAACAACGGCTTGCAACGAGTCAACACGTTTGGGGATCTCTGCCAGCAGTTTTTGTTTGCTTTCACTGCCCTCTTTGCGGTTAGTATTCCAGCACGCAAAGATGCTGCACATCGTGAAAGGAAATCACTCCTGGATCCGAGCAGTGCAACCACCTTTCGCATCCAGCTCTCTGCAGGCAAATCACTAAAAAGAAGTTGAAAGCCTGCCTGTAGCAGCCTGTATCCTTTCAGTGTCATATTATATTACCATCCACCAAGTTAGCAAATGGGAAAATAAACACGGGCTGGATAGCAAAGCAAGAGGCTGTTTAATTACAGATGTTAAGAAGAATGACATTTGTGTACATTCCACCCAGAAGTGGATTAAAGTGGTGACCTTTCCCGTGGTGTGAAACGGGTTTGTTGTGGAGCGCAGGCATCTTGTGTCACTTCAAGATCTGCCAGACATTTTGTTGCCCCTGTTGTTTATGGTTAACTTTGGATGATGTCTCGTGAAGCTGAACCTCAGCAGCTGACAGCGTTTTCTGAGAACTTGTCATTTGGACTCTATCTAGCAAAATTCCTGGTATTGGGTGTATTTGTTCCCATTTGAAGGAAAAACAATACTTTCTGGAAAAAAAAAAGTAAAGGGAGGATGGTGGCATAAGTGACTCATAATGTTGAGCTGAAACCTGCAGAAGGATCCAGGATTTGGCCCAGGGTGCCAGACCCGTGGCGTGAGTCACTGCTGTTGCCTGTCAATGTGTGTGTGATAAACAACTCCCGAGCATGGTAGCCAGTGCAGACACTTTGCCGTGGCGGTGCCACAGAGGCATTGGGGCCAACTTTGCCATGCACAACCTCCCGTGACCACATCAGAGGAGAGGGATGCTATTTCCAGCCCACCAAGGTACTGGTGCAACCTTGTCTTGCTTTCTTGCAATCCTTCTAGCAGGGCCCTTGCTCCAGGTCGGTTTTTACTGTGCCTAACATGCAACCAGCCAGTTCTTCGCTGTTCTGCTGCTGGCAAGGATGATAAAGCAGGAGGGCAAGGGAAGAGGAGCTTTCACAGTGGTATCACCAGCCTCGGTGGTGTGAAATCCCCTGCAAAGGACTTGCTCATCACCTTGCTGCACATCAGAGCAAGCCGAGGCTGAGCACTGCAAACAAAGTCGCCCATGGAAGCCCTTGCCAGCGCTTCCAGAAGATGCTGGTGGCTCGGAGGGCTGGGCAGCACAGAGCAGGGAGATGCTATCTTGGCCGAGGAGCAAAGGCGCTAATTGGCGTGGGTAATTGCAGAGAGGGTCAGACCCAGTCTGCGGGTGGACACTGATTTGGTAATGAATGACTGATGGCAGGGAGGGGGCCGCTCTGTGCTAGTGGCCAGGAGCTTTTTCCTTAATTGCTGCCTCTTAACAACTTGGAGCGCCAAAAGGATCACGGGGTGATGCTGCCCTGTGCGGGCCGCCAGCCAGCCTTCCTTCTTTTGGGGAGCCAGCGACCCGGAAACGTGGGTGCATTGCTCTGAGCTGGGTGCCTTTAGGTGCTATGGGCCAGGGTACACGGGTGAGCCCTGCCTCGCTTCCCCGTGGCACCGGGGTGAGGGGCAACGTCTGCTGCCTGGGCTCGGGGTGCAAAGTCCCAGTCTCTGAGGTTATTGCTGGGGACACAATTTGGGGTGTGGGGCAGGGTGCTGCAGCCGCCTGCTCTCAGCACCCACAAAGGGGCAGGGAGCCTGGCAGCTGGGGGGAGCTGTGGGTGCTTTACAGAGGGTGTATGGGGGCTGTGTTGCAGTTATGCAAGGTGGAGCCTGGAAAAATGGGTATCTTTCCTAAACCTGGAAATACAGAAACCTTCCCTTTTCAATCCCTCTTCTTGCATATTTTCCTATTGCAACACACAGAGCCACGTGCCTTCTGGATACACGACAAGTGCCTCTGGTTGTGTCTCCATTGCAGCAGCGGGAGGATTCTGGTGCCGTCCCAGAGGCTCTGCTGCCCTGCCTGCAGCTGCCTGCCACCCTGCCTGCCTGCCTGCCCTGCTCCCTGGTGCTTGGGCTGAAGGCGCTGCTCCGGCCCTGTGCAATGGAAACCCTCTGCCAGGAGGCTGATCCACACCTTGCAGCTTGTGGCAAGAGCCACACTGGAGCCTTTTTGGTTAGAGATGGGAGAAAAACCCTTGCAGGGAGGGGTTGAGTGTCTTCGTCATGGTCCCGCTCTCCTGCCTGCAGCATCAGCTAACTCCCACGTGCCCCTTTGGAAGAGGCGGCTGGGCTGGCCCGCACTGTTGCTGGCTGCACCTTCCCTTTTCCTCCAGGAGCTCCAGCCCAGCAGTTGCCTTTCGGTAGCTGGCAGCTCCGTAAATTGCCCCTACCCACAGCTGCTGCTGCTTTCTGGCCCAGGTGTAGTTGGCAAGGGAACGTGTGGAGGGTCGCTCATGTGGGGAGGAGCTACCAGCTCCCAGAGACGCTGGGGGTACTGGTGGGGGGGTACAGGACTGTCCTTGCCCTCTCGCCACCTTGAGATGCTCCTGCAGAAAGCAAGGGAGATCAAGGCCTGGGCTAGGAAATGGTGACCCTCGCCTTTTCAAGCCATGGCAGAGGTAACACCTCTTTGAAAGGCATAGAGGAGACGAAAACCATGGCTCCAGCCTCTGCTCCAGCCCACGGTGATGCTGCTGGGGGGCTCGAGCAGTCCAGGGGTCCATAATAAAAGGCTGCTTTGGGAAGGAAAATCTTCATCGGCATAACAGGGATTGCCATCATCCCCGTGGCGCTCAGGCAGAAAGACCAGCTGGGGAAATGAGCTCAGCTGCACGGGCTAGCTCTGTCCCGCAGCTTGGAGACAAATGTTTAGCAGCCGTATATCTGCTGGTGAAAGAATAAATAAAGACGTGGGTCTTGCACCTTTTAAACACTACATGTCTGCAGACTGCGAATGTGGGGATGAGATTTGCATGTTGCCTTATTTAGTATTATAAAAGCTGCGCTGCATTTGTGGAAACTGCCCTGCAGACACCAAATGTGTGACCACAAAAAAAAAAGTTTTAAAAAATAATAAAAAAAAAAAGGCAAAAAAAAAAAAAAGCAGAGAAGTGGAGGCAACATCTTGTCACCAGCGCCCCAGCTCCAGCTCTGTGGTGATGCTTGAGGGGAAACCATTGCCGGACCTCCCGCTTCCCCTCATGCTGTTGCTGCGTCACGAGGCTGAAGGATTTCACCACTAATAATTTATGTCTCTCCCAGGGACAAATGGAGAAGCCCGCTGATGTTGGGGACTAACTCGTGTCCCCGCAGGGTCACCACTCAGGAGGATGCAGGTGCCAGACGCAGAGGGGAGATGGCAGTGGCTGCCATGGGTGGCACGAGCTGTTGTCCCCAGTTTTGAGGGGCAGAGCAGGGGGTGAGGGAGAAGCAGGAGCCCGTTGGGAGGTCTCAGCACAGGGTGCAGGTTGGGTGTGAGTGCGACGGGAAGGAGGGGACCCCGAACTGCTCTGCGTGTCGCTGTCAGGTGGCATCAGTGTTGCCTCCCTCTGCAGAGACTGCCACGACGGTCACTCACTCCTGGGGAGGAAGAGAGCCCTTGTATGTGATGGCATGATGATGATGTTGGTATAATAATAATAATAATAATAATAATAATAACAACAATAATAACAATAATAACAATAATAACAATAATACAACCGCTCTGTAGCTCATCCTGTATACTCACTGAAACCTCTGTGCGGTTCCTGTGCTGCTTGCCTGAAACTTTTTTTACAGCCTTTAAAGAATGATCATTTTAGGCAAGATATCGATCATTTAATTATTTTTAAGGAGACTGATTGATCCCACTACCTGATGGGCTGCCAGACTCCACCTCTGGCAACTATCTGGCAGAAGCCCCTGGTCATTGTGACCTTGACCTGCTAATGCAATCTCTAAAGGAGTAACTCAAGGTCCTCATGTTCCTCTGTCTGCTGACTGAGGGATGAGTGGATTCCCCCCCCCCCCCCCCCCCCCCGCTGCTGAGACAGCTTTTACCACCTCTTTTACACAGCCTCACGTGGCATTTTGGTTAACACTCTGCTGTTTGCTCTTGATCTTATTCTCGATAGCGTGGGATGGGCGGGCGGATGGTTTGCAGGCCTGCCCGGAGCACCTGGCCGGGCTCTGGGCCGCCGGTGAGGGCCTCGTTCCTGAGCCCCCTCCTTGTTCCTGTTACCGCTGTGACACCCAAGGGAGAGCCGGCTGTGTAAGCAGGGGCAGCCGTGGCCCGGGCAATAAAATGGCTGCTACCTGGGGTGCAAAGAAAGGTCAGAATGAGCCACTGCCAGCATGTTTTTCGGAGGTGCACGCAGGAGCGCACAGGAGGGCTGAGGGGATGCTTCCTCAGTCCGGCCAAACCTGCTCTGCCCCTTTCAGGGGGTCTGCACCGCAATGGCTGCTCGTCCCCGGGGAGAGTTTGGCCGAGGGAATTGTGCAGTTCATGGTGCTTCATCCCAAAGTAGTCACGGTTAGGCAAAGTGTTAAATAAAAATGAATGTGCTCGGTGTTCCCGAGTGCAATGAGCACTGAGGTGCTCACCTGCTGTGGAAGGTGCTAATGCTTCACCCCCTGCCATTTTTCAGCGCTTACTTTCCCGTCAGCCCCCTCCTTTCCACGGGGCCCTGGGCAGGTATGCACCAACGCTGATTTCCAGGCTAATTAAAGCCTTCATTTTTGTATTTTTCCCACTTGAAAGCCCCTCTCAGTGAGGCCAGATGCTCTTGCTTTTGAAGCACACTTCTGCTGGGGGCTGAGAACATGCCCCAGCGTTGCTATCACGGAGGGCATCCTTCGTGGGGAAATAACTCATCGCTCCAAACAAACAACGGGAGGGTGCTGAGGCAGGAGGGGCACCGGCGAAGCAGCCCTGCTTCACCTCACCTTCAGTGAACCTCTTTTGGGAGCAGGCTGCCTCCAGGCACCCTTTGCCTGGCCAGCTGCAAGCTGGGCATACTGCGGAGAGGAGGGCAAGCTTGCAGGGCCGGGGGATGGAGAGGAGGGGACACAACCGGAGGGAGAGGTGGGACACAGCAGCGGCTGGCAGCTTGCCTGAGGGTCACAGCCGAGCCTCCTGTCTGCACAACCCGCCTCTGGCAGGACGCAGGCAGCGGCTGTACCGCGTCCCAGCGATGGAGGAGCCCGTCCTGCGCCGGGTCCTGCAGTTGAGATGTGGCTTAAGTTACTCAGGAGCATGTCTGTGTCTCTGAGACGTGTGTGCCGGCTTACGGGCTCTGGAAAAAACCACCCACAGGAGCTGGTGTCATTGTAAATGTCACGGTATCGTCATCCCAGTGGCACACGAGCTGGTGAATGAAAAGAATTTTTAAATTAAGAAATAATTAATTTGAAGTTCCATTCTTCCCGTCTGGTTTTGCATGTTTTGGGTGTGAGTTTTCAGTTTTCCCACTGCAGCCATGGGACTTGAAGAAAACAAAACCTCTTTAAAGAGCTGAGACAACAATTTCAAGTGCTGGGCACTTACATTAAGTATTGTGAAATCTAAATTGCAAGAGCTCAGCACCGCGGACGGATGCTTTCAGACCTGTGTCGCAGAAGAGGCGCAAGCACACAGCTACCTGCTGCTTCGCTTTCTCAACCGAAACGAAGATGGTGTGAATCAGAATGAAATTTTCTACGGGGAACTTTTGCTTGGCCATTAATACCAAAAACTACTGAATGTTTGGGGTTTTTTTACCCTTGTGGGGAGCATCCAAACCATGGGCTTCATGGAGGCTGATTGGTTTTGGGGGGACGGGACAGCGAGCATGCTGCAAGGAGGAGAGATGGTGGTTTTGCACACAGGAGGTTTCAGAAGCGAGGCATGAGCGCAGCACAGAGGTGACATCCCCGGACCTGCTGTTTCGGACCGAGGTAGAGCCAAGGCGGTGCAAATCATGGATGTAAGAGCCAGCGGGATGCCACATCCCCCAGCGAAGGGCTGTGAGGCTGCTGTTTTGCATCACCCCCTCAAGTTACTCCCCTGGTGGAAGGGGACATGGGGCTGTGCTTGGGGGGGGTTCCCAGCCTCCACACTGGGGGTGCTGAGCGCTGCTCCCACGTGGGCTCTGGATAGTGGAAGGACATGGCAAGGGAAGTCCCTTCTTCTCCCCCCAACCCTGGCCGTTTTTTTTCTCCATCCTGTCCTGGATGTGGCTGGAGGCCGTGGGCTCTCCCAACCCACAAGCTGGATTTCCAGGGGCCAGGAGCGCGCGGGCTGGCCGGCCTCGCCACGCAGCCCTCCGCGCCTCCACGGTGGGGACGGCCGGGGCAGCACATCAAAGGGGCAGTGACTGCTCCCACCGTCCCCATCTCATGTGGGGCACGCTCCCAGCCCCGTGGCGCGAGACCACCCGTGCCGCCCCGGACATCAATCAGCCCCGGCTGAATCTCACCACTGGCCACCTCCCTGACCCCACTATCTCCCTCCTTTTCCCCTGGGATTCAAGTGCAAATGCTTCGGGGCCATGGGCTGTACAGCCCCTCGCACCCGCCCGTCTCAGCCCTCGAGGTTTGCCTGGGCTGAAGCGGGATCTCCCTCCAGCCGCGAGACTGCTGCGTCCTGGCTGATTTACAGCAGGAAACATCGACCTGCAGGGTAACGAATAGCTGATCTTTTTCCTTTTTTTTTTTCTTTTTTTTTTTTCTTTCTTGCCTCCTGATCAGCTATTTCAATAAAATGACTTTCATTCCACCCCCCCCCCGCCTTTCTCCCCAATCTATGCCCAAACCGCAATATCGGTTAAAAATATCATCTGTGAAAAGAAAAGGCAAATAAATGAGCACATCAAAGCCAGCTGTCTGGGGCCGTTCGGTTGGGAGCAGAAATAGGGCTAGGCCCTGGGCCCATTATCTTGCTGATATCTAATGCCACTACTTCAGAGTGTGAGAATGGAGCCTTTTTTTTCCGCAGCCGAGCGTACCGGCCCCACTGGTGTTTGGGAGCACAAAGGCCGTCATCCACCCCAGCTCTCGAGACAGACTGTTGACATGTTGCTCTCAGATTTCATTCCTGAAAATCTGGAACTTTATGCTGAACAAATAACATGATCTTTTTCCTTCATCTGGAAAGGATAAAAACAATTGCTGGCACTTGGAGCAGATCGCTTTTTCTTTTCCTCCCTCCTCCCTCCCGGCTTTCCTCGCAAGCCCCGGCTCGTTACTCGCAAGTCACAACTCGCATATTTTCATTTGAAAACTTTAAACCACGGGGGGTGAGGGGCGAGAGCGGAGGGGAATGAAAAAAGAAGATTAAAATAGAGGATTGCAAGCAGCACCAATATAACCATGAATGTCTGGCAGCCCAAGTGCTGCCCCAGCCCCGCCGGGTGGGGAGGATGGAGTGAAACGAGAAGCGCTTGTGGTTTTGGGGGGACACGGGCGAGGGCTGCCCGTGCTCCTCATGGAGGAGCAGCGCCCGGCCCCGCAGCTCATCCCTGCTGTGGGATGGACGGTGCCCTGCTTTGTCCGTTCAGGGGCTGGGACAGCGGGGAGGCTTGCACCCCCCCCAGGACCCACATTGCCCCCGCTGATGGGCATCATACCTGGGATGGGGACGCGAGCTGTGACCACCTCGGTCCAAGGCAAGGTCTGGTGAGTCCTCCTCAAGCAGCGGGACTTAAGCCAGCCCTCACCCCGTGCCCCGTTCTCCTGGGCTGCTCCTTGACGGGTTCTGTTTTCGGCATGGCGCTGTCAGGGAGAGGAGCCGCGTCAGCCCGTCCAGCCGACCCGGGGAGCCGGAGGGCGAGCAGTGTGTTCGCTGCTGATATCTCCTGCCCGCAGCTGTGGCCATTTTAAGCAGGTTTTGTTTCTTTCACCTGCGTAAGTATACACGTGTTCCACTCTGTGTTTACAAATTGCCTTTAAACAGAAAGAAGAGAGTGCCTGGGGGTAAAAAAACCCATTATTTTATCATTATTTATTTTTATTTATCATTATTTTGTTGATACTGAAGCTCTGTACAAAACAGGACTGGGGCAAGCCCTGCTCGGAGCTGGTGCTCCCCCTGCTCACTTTTGACCCATTTGGCCTCCTATGTCCCAGGTGATATTAAAGGGGCTAGCCACTTCTGCCCTCCTCTGCTAACAAAATCCTCAAAGGTGCTGACACGCATGCCTGCTGTAACGAGGCAGATGTCTACAAATGAAGCGCTTGCTGGACCGGTGCCCGGGTAGAAGCGCTTTGAGGGGAAAGGCAGGCCCTAGATGAAGTGCTGGGTGCAGCAATTAGGATCTCTGGAGCTGCCCCTGGCAAGCTCACACTGGTCTTTCCAAGTTCCAAGAAACCAGCTGTGACCTCTCTGTTCACCATCACGGTGCCGCTCCATCCGTGGACAAGCACAGCTCGACCTGCAGCACAGCACGGCACCCGCGCTGCCGGTGGAAACCAGCCTCCTGCCGTCAGCGGTGATGCCCGGCGCCAGAGGGGACCAGGATGGATGACAACTGCAGAGCAACGGGCTCCCTCTTCCCCTGGCTCTGCCCCGTGGGTTTTTAGCTGGCACCAGGGAGTTTAGGTAATATGCAGATATTGCTTATTTTTAAGCAGCATCAACTGGCTGGGTTATCTGCTGCTCTGAACGCACCTCTCCCCCTCTCCCTCCTTTTCATGGTAGGAGGTTGTTTCCTGCTGCTCCAGACAGCACTTGGGGTTGTCCCCCTCTGCCCCAGTCTGCAGGGACCAAGGCCACATGGCCGGGAGGGCCACCGACAGCAACCAGGGGCCATCTCCAGCTGTGCCGTGCCGGCCACACATGCCAAGAGCTTTGGGCTCTGCCGAGAACAGAGTATGTTTTCTCCATGTACAGGAGATAGGAGAAAAAAAAAAATACCCGGCTTGAATCATGGCCAGGGAGGTTTAGGTTAGCCGTTAGGAAATGCTTTTGTGCAACAAGATCCCGAGTCGGTAGCTGGGACAGGCTGTGCAGTCTTGATCGAGGAGGGATTTTGAGAACAGAGCGGGAGAGGACAGCTCGAGGTCGGTCCTGCTGGGCCAGAGAGGGCGGCAGCAGGTACATGAAGCTTTTTGCAGTCCTAATCTCTGCAGCGCTGGGGTTTTGTGGACCCCGCAGCTGGGTGGCGTGCTTATTTGTGGACCAGGAGACAGTACCTTTAATGGGCGAGACTAACCCCAGCGGGCAGGCTGGAGTGTGTGGGCTGTCCGTGCTACTGCTCACAGCACCCACAAACCTCACTCTGCCCCTGCTCTGCCAGCACCCACCCTGTGCCAGGCTGGCACTGGCACCAAACCAACTTAAAAGGGGAAAAAAAGCAAAGAAAAGCAGCCCAGGCAGTGATGCCTGCTCTAAATATAATCCAGAGTGCCTGGAGGAGGGCTGAGCAAGGGATTGCCGCTTGGAAGAGATGGAAATGCAAGAATGACTTGTGGGCTGGTTTCCTCTATCATTCCCGAATTATGCCATTCATCTTCTCCCCTGCCCTCCAGCTGGGCCTTCCCGTCCACCCACCCTGCCCTGTGCGCTCCCACCGCCCCCCCTTCACGTCTATAGGAAGATCATGCAAGTGTGGATGGAGAATTAAACGTCATGGCTGCAATTCTCATCGAGAAAGGCCTGGAGGAGGGAGATGCAGGGTCCCATCCTGCCACCCAGCCTCCTCGGTGGCAGGCAGATGTATGGCCCCTCGGGACGGGAGGGTGGGGACATGTCCTTGGGGATGCTGGGCTGTGGGAAGGGCTGCGGGTGAGCCGGCATGGATCCGGGATGCCAGCCCCACTGCCAGTATCGGTCCGGTGAGCCACGTGGTGGCTACTGGGGAGATGCAGCCCAGGGACCCTCTTCACCCCCCCGCGACAGGGGAGTGGGGAGGAGAGGAAGCTGTGGCCAGCTCTGGAGCAATGGTGACTGACGTTCGCTTGCCGGGAATCTGTTGGGGAATATTTTTATCTTCTGGGTGTGAGTGTGCTACACGTCAGAGCCATCTGCCACACAGTCATTTTTGGGAGAGCTAGGAAGTGCAGGCATGAAAAATCTGTGAAAGTGAGTGCATTCCTGCCCTTCAAAGCTGTGTGTCCCCAAGTCTCCTCCCTGTGGTGTCTGGGGACAGATCTGGGATGACTTTTTGTCCTGCTGGGGGAGAGACAAGCTCTTGCATTCCCTAAAATGGAGATAGTCTTGAGCCCCGCACAGCAAGCCCCATGCGCTGTTCGGGTTCAGACACGGGAAGCTGAGTGACACCCTTGCAGCAGCCTCGTTGCACGCCCAGCCTGTCCCCGCACCGTCCTCTTAGCATCTTTCCATCTTGCTTCAGTGTGCACAGCACCTCACACCCTGCTGCGGAAGAGCCTGGCCGGTGTTGGCCCCCCCCTCAGAAGGCAACGAGGAGCTAACCCACCCCTTACCCCAGAGCCAAGCAGTTACAGCGGGAGGTTTCTGTTCGCTGGACGGGATGAAGGAGTCCTAGGATAAAAATAAGCGATAAAAATAAATGGAGACATCAGCCCATGCCAAAGCACCGGATCTGCTTGCCCTAAAATATCAGGCCATTGACATTTGAAACCAAGATTCGGAGCATCATTTTGCAACTAGCAGAATCCCCCATCCTTGTGACAGATGCTCTGGATTAAACACCTCCGGAATTTGTGGTATCTGGGGTTTTATCAAAGGAGACTGTTTCCACTCGAGCCTCCCTCGTTCCAGCCCAACCGCTCTGCCGCAGGAGAGTGAACGCACCTGGTTCGGGCTTACAATGAGCTGTCTCCTGCTGATGAGCTGGAGCTGATGAGCTGGAGCTGGGAAGACATGCCTGTCCAGTTCCCTTTCCGCAGTTCCTAACCTCCTTGTGGTCCAAGCTTTCCTGCCGGAGTGTAGGATTTAATCACCCTTAATGATAGCCAGCCCAAGGATTGCATTCAGCCAGGTTTTCCTAAAGGGCTACACCTGAAATCTTTATCTGAGTACAACCCCCCAGCAAATTCTGTGACAGACGACTGGAGACACCGCAGGGCTGTGGCAGACCTCTGGCCAGGACCAGAATTAAATCAAACCAAAAGCTTAAGCCCTCGTAGGACCCCAGCAGGATTTTTCGGATGTAATCGGTGCCACTGCTGGGCTGGGGGTTCCTCTCTGCTGCCAAGATTTGTCGGTGCTAGAGGACTGCCCCACTCCCGCCAGCCTGAAGTGAAAACTGGTCCGGCGAATCCCGCGCAAGTGGGAATTACTTGTATTGACCTTTAGCGTAAGCCGGTACATCGCCGATGTGGACTCGGTCGATACCAGTAAGATTTATACTGATTTAACCACACACCCATGAAGGGTTTGTGCCAGTTCCTCCAGAGCAGATTCAAAGTGGTTTTAATTAAACCGACATAACTTTGTTGTGCGGACGAAGGCTCGGGCAGAAGCAGCGCGGCCAGAGGGCTGTGCTGGAGAGGAGAGGCGGCATGCCGGGGGAAGGTGAAGAAAAACTGCGGAGGAGCCGGGTCTCCTCTGGTTTCTCCTTCCCTACCCTTCCTTCTCTCCAAAATTGGCAGGGCTGCAATTTTTCCACTGAATGAGATGACGGAAATTTGAAATGCCAAGTTGTGCAAGGCCCGTGGCATATGCTGGAAGAGGCTCCGTGCAGACGCAATGCGGGTGATGTCACCTTGTCTCCGTCTCCTGCACCGGGGCCAGTGACGGCTGCGCCAGCGGGTCCGTGCAGCAGCCAGCTCTGCCCAGCTCAGGGGTGCCTGTGCTGGTGGCGGGGGCATCTTGGGGGTCCCCCCAAATAGCAGAGGAGACTCCCAGCCAACTCTGTGAGCGGGCAGAGCCGAAAAGGCTCCGAAAGCGCTGCAGGCAGCACGGGCTCAGCTCTCTGCCGGGTAGGGGAGATGGGGACATGAGCCCCAGAATCAGGGAACATCCTGTCCCACCATGGCAGGCCTCGAGGTATCTTCTAGGGCTGAAAAAGTGACACTGGGTCTGGGGGCAGAAATACTAATGGGGAGAGAGGAGAGTTTTGGGGGAGGTGGGAAGTCAGAAGTTTTGAACCTGAAAAAACCCTCAGTGTCTTTTTAAAGCTAAACCTTGAGTTTTCCCCTCTGCTTTTCTCTGTCTTTTTCTCCTGGGAAAGGAAGAGAAGTGGGGAAGGGGAATTGCTCGAGCCGTTTGGGGTGAGGGGGCTGGGAAGGTTCTGCCAGATGTGAGAAAATGCTGGAGAATGTGTAACTCAGAGAAAAATTTCTTTTTTTGAGAGAGGCTACTTTTCTGTTCCTTAAAAAAAAAAAAAAAAGAAAAAGAGTTTTTCATGAAAAATTTCAGGCAGTCCCATTGTTTTGCTGCAGCCTTTGATTTAACTACTTGATCAAGTATTTGACAAAACCCTCCATGTTTTTCAGGAGGTTTCTTAAATCCCGCCGAGGTATGGGATTATGAGAAACAACAAATGGCAAGCTGTCTCTAACCCCACAGACTTTCTCACTCTCGTTTTCTCTCTCACTTTGGAATAAAAAATGCAGTGCTCCCTGCTGAGTTCTCTTTAAAATTCACATTGTCTCTTCAAATAAAGGCTGGGAGGGTGAGGTAGTGCTTTGAAAACCAGAACTCAGTCATACATTGCAGGGCCAGATCCTAGAGGATTATTCTCTCTCAGGACACTTTATAACTTCATGAGAACTTCTGGCCTGGCTTGTCTCACCAGCACAGTGTGAGTGGCCCCGATGAATGGCAGGGTGACTGAGATCCCTACACCACTTTCCATCAGGACGGCTGGATTTGTTTCTGGAGACTTTTTAAACCATGATAAAGCAAACTCCAGCTTTGCCCCTGGGGATGGTGTGGCCCATTTCCCATGCAGGCAAGGGATGGATGCTCCCTGCATCCCTGCCGGAGGGGAAGCCCTGCCCCAAGCAGGAGCCTCTCTATCGCCGCTGGCCCAGGCTGGGCTGCAGTAATGTGGTTTTTGCCTTGCTTTTAGTGTAATTCCTCGACTGCAGCAGCCTGCGCTGCCCCGAGGCTGCGGTGAGCTGCCGGTGTCACCGCTGGAAAGTTCAGAGCTGAACAAGCAGCTTGTTCCCACGAGAAGTGCCTGGCAGGGCAGCGTGGCCGTGCTTTGCTGTCGGCACGCTCTCGCCAGGGAAATGAATAGAGGGTCTTTTCCTCCCGACCTGCCTGGCATGTCGCTGACAAAATCTTGAGAGCAAGCGGGTGAAGCTGGCAACTTCCTTTGCTGTTGTTTCAGTCTGTCCTTCCCCAACGTGGCAATAAGATAAATGGGTATAGTAAGGCAGCGTATTGAAATGTAACCGCTGCAGATTTCTCTTTTTTTTTAATGATGCTGTCACCAGGCCATTACACTGTCATGGGGCAAATTACACTGTGGCGAGACACAGCGCCAAGCGCAGACACACGGACGCTGCAGCAGGACAGAGCTGCCTGTGCAGCATTCGCACCCAGGGGACACGGACACTGGGACCTCACCATGCCAGACAGGGAGCAAGGTCTCTTTAGGCAGACCCTTTAAGTGACATTACAGCCCAGTGAATTTATGACAGTGCCTGTCCTTCTTGCAGCACTATTTCTGTGATTTTCAGTAAACAGAAGCAAGCAGCAGCTGTTGGACTTAAATCCTTGGTTCAAGGGTTTAGCGGGGCTTGTTTACATCTATGCTTGTGACTGTGTGCAGGGCCGGGGTACAAAGGTGGAAAAGTGGTAGGAGCACCTTGGTGTGTGTGTTTCTGAGGCTTCTCTCCTGCCAAACTTTTGGGAACAGAAGATCGGTGGAAAAAACAGTCGGGTTTGACGAGTCTTTCATGCACATAGCTCAGACCCGTCTCAGCGATGTCAAAATTCATCAGCTTAGTGAACCTACTAAACCTGCAGCAGAGCTGAACAGCACAGCTCCGGTTAAGGAAGAACAGCCAACCCAGCCTTTTCCAGCCCCTGCCAGGGAATTTCTCCTTCCCTTGCGGGGCACTTCGGAGCTAGGGATGGATGGGAGCGCGGGTGCCAGCGGGGAACTCCCCACGGCCGGGGGATGCTCAGACCCGGCTCCAGCATGCGGCCAGCCCTGCTGGGAGGCGAGGAGCTCGGAGTCCCCGGGCCGGCGGGGAGGTGGCTGCGGGCAGAGCCGGGGGCGGCGGTCCCGGGCCGGGCTCTCCGCGGGGGTCGGGCGGGGAGGGGGCGCCGGCTCGGGGCCGGCCCGGCGGCGGAGAGGGCGGGCAGCCCCGGGCTCCGCTCCGCCTCGCTGGGCGGGCGGATCCCAGCTCCTGATTTTCCCGGGGGCTGCAGAGGCTTGTCCCGGCCCTGCGCGATCCTGCTTGGCTGCCGCCCTCCCCGCCTCCTTCCTCCTCCTCCTCCTCCTCCTCCTCCCACCACCACCACCCCATGTGCTTCCTGCCGGGCCAAGTT
>JAVKLA010000039.1:15204763-15242579 GCA_034782735.1 Sagittarius serpentarius | reverse complement strand
CCCCCAGGAAGGAGGAGGAAATTCTTGTTAGCCAAAGAGGTCAGGGTGTGTGTCTCCTCCCCGGCGGCCGGGGGCCGAGGGTGGGCTGCCAGCTCTGGTCTCCGGGGCAATAGCCTCCTCGCATTCCTCACATTCCTCCTGCTTTCTCTTTCTTTTGAGATTATGAAGATAACTTCCTTCTCCCATTGCGAAGCAATGCGAGGGCCTGGCAAAACTCTTAAATTTCCCTCTTGCTCCCTAAATTACCTTGTGTGCTCCAAGATGCCCCATAGCAAACCCCTCCGGTGCCCTGGAAGGGGCAGTTTGTGCTGTTTGCTGGGATTTGTGCATCTTTGGAAGAAAGCTGCTGCTTGAATTTTTTTTTTTTTTAATTGCCAAGCAGTTTAAAAGCGGATGATTTTGTCGTAGCCCGTCTTACCTGCTTCCTGGTTTGTTAAAGACTTTCCTTAGTGTTTTATGAAACTATTTTGCCTTTCTAGAAGAGATTTTTGGCCGTCTGTGTTTTTCTTTGCCCATGCAGCATGCGTGCAGCCCTGCCGAGGCTGCGGCTGAAGCGCTGTGATTGTTCTGGGGGATTTCCTTCTTGGTTACATCTTTTTGGTCCAGGAAAGGCACTCAGATAAAAGCAGCGTGTTGGGAAGAGGGGAGCTGGTGAGGAAGCGTTGGTGGCTTTACACGCACCGGGCTGGTGGCAGCCACGTGGGCTGTCAGCAGGCTTTGCCCCTGTGAGGATGGAGCTATGATGGTTTTCTTAGGACAGTGTTTTCTGTTTGCAAACGGCCGTGGCTGGTGCAGCTGCCTCCCCCACCGGTTTGTGCTTTGCGGTCCGGCACGTCTGGTGTCCCTGTGGGGCCTGGGATTGGGGCGAGATGGGATGGGGAAGGGGTGGTAAGGTGCTGACAAAGTGTGATGCTTGAAAGGGTGGAGATGGTGCTTAAAAAGTCGGGGTGTATGTGTGTACCTGCCGGGTGGGATCAGCCTTCCTTAAGGGCTGCCCAATGTTGATTTTAATGTGAAATTAGGGTTGTAGTGCCTCTTTCCCAATGTAAAATATTGTCTGATTTCTCCTCCCCACGCTCCCTGCCCGCCAAACCTCTCAGGAATACTTGTCTTTTTGTTGTTCATCT
Organism: Sagittarius serpentarius; assembly: GCA_034782735.1. Taxonomy (NCBI): domain Eukaryota; kingdom Metazoa; phylum Chordata; class Aves; order Accipitriformes; family Sagittariidae; genus Sagittarius; species Sagittarius serpentarius. Next base: position 15,241,452 of record JAVKLA010000039.1, on the reverse strand, counting down.
TTTAAGCAAAGAAAATCTGTTCATTTCCAGTCTTTCTACTCGGATTTTCTGTGATTTACGCAGTTGGTGGCCGATGGACTTGGACGTGTGTGAGTTTGCTGTGAGGGACTCCTCACTTGGCTGATTTTGGCGTAGGAAAGGTACGTGGTCAGCAGAGAGGAGCTGCCCTGAGCGAAGGATTTCGAAGGAGTGTTTCTCTTAATGTTTCCAATTTAAAAGTTGAGAATTGTCTGGATTTTAAGCAAATTCAGATGGGAGCAAACAATGATGAAATGTTTAAAATATGTTTCAACATTTTTGTGGGAATAGGAACAGTTCTTATACAGGCCAGGCTGTAGCTTTCAGGAGGTGAAAGTATGTGGCCCTTACACATTGTCAGCATTGTTGCTGCTTTTTTTTTTTCCTTCTTCTTTTTTTAAAAATGCTCATAGGAAATTGGCTTTGGTAATTGAGTTTCTACAGAACCACAACATCCAATAGCTGTTCCTTTCCAGGGGTCACACTTAGGTTAGTTTAAGTAATGTGCAGTCGGTTTAACCTCTTGTGGTTTGTAGTGCTATTCTAGAAATTACTGGTGATTTGGGGTGTGTTAGAGTAACAACTTCACAGGAAAACCCCAAATGTCAGGGTGTCTGTTTTTCGGAGAGCTCTGACCGCTCGCCCTCTGAAAACTGGGCACCTCTTGGTACATCCCTTTGAATTGGAAAATGTAGTTAAAGCCTTTATGGCCCGTTGACTTTCCTTTTGAAAGAAGCTGAAATAACCCTTGGCAAATTGTTTACCTACGTTGACTTAGGACATCCTCCTGCTTCGAAGCACCGTGCAGAGCCCGTGCTGGATGCTTGGTGTTGGGTTGCATTGCCCTGCATGGCTGGTCCCCTGGCATTGGCTCTGATAGAGGAGCAGCAGTCCCCCGGACCCCGAATCCCCAGGGTTTAGAGGATTTGCTGGCAGCAGAGGGCCAGCTTTAAGAAATTATGAGCTGGGGCTTTAGCTTGGTAGCATTGGCAGTTTGGTATAAAAAGCTCTGTGTTGCAGGTTGCGATGACAGGGGGTGATAAATCACTCTTGGCTGGTGCTACAGGTTCTAATAATGGTGTTTTAAAGAGATTACATGGGTTTTAATACAAAGTTTTTGCTTCTTTGTACTCTCCTGTTTTTAAAGAGCGGAGCCTGTTTCGATTCAGCATTCTTGGAACATAAAGATGGGGCCAGGATTTTTACGGGGCTGAAATGCAGTTTTTTTTCTTCTACAAAGACGAGGATCTTGTTGGAGTGTCTTTATAGCCGACTGTCCTCTTTATAAGGGAGCTTGCTTGTTTGTTTGCTTTAAAGGTAGCTTTGCCCCCTGGAAGATGAAAGAGCAAGCAGCTTTGCCCAGCTCCGGTGGGTGCTATTAGAAAGAAATGTGTGATAGGGAGAGACTTTGCATGATAGCAATAAAGGGGAAAAATAACCTCCTGCAGCCTCCCTGGCTTTTTTTGACCCGTTCCCGTGAGAGGGCAGGGCATTTATGTGATCAAAGAAACCAGCACAATTACAAGCTTGATGGAAAATAATTCCCTTGCCAGGTACACATGGACACCCGAGTGGGCTTTACCTTCGCTCTGAGTAGTGCCAGGTGGATTATTTTTGCCTACCTGCCAACCTCTGAGTTTCTAAAGCATAGTCGCTGGCGGTTTTGGGGGAGCACAGCGTGCCCGGTGGGACAAGGTGGTGAGGCATCAGCAGCAATGCCCCCCTGCCAGGGCAAAGGCACTGGGAGCAGGCAGCTGGCAGAAACCCAGCGTGCAGATCAGAGGTCAGAGCGGTGCCACTGGCTTGGTTTGGACTGGAGGAAAACAAACAGGCTTCCTCCTGAGTTTTGGCTCAGTTCAGAGACGGAGCTGAGGGTGCCACAGGACCGTATGCTTTTCTTCTTGGTGGGGGGAAAAATGGCTTTGATAGTGTCTGCTAATGATTCAGCGCTGTTTACATAATAATTGTGGTTCGCTTTCATTAGCTCTCATAATGAGACTGCTTTCTTCTAGTGCAGTTGCTTGCTGGTTTGGTTTTACATGCTTCTGCCTCCCTGTTCCCCGAGCACGGCAGCGGGCTCGCACTGGGGTGAGGAGGCGGTGCGAGGGCTTTAAGTCTGGCCTGGCCTCCCTTCCCCGGCTCCAGGCGTGGAAGAAAGCTCACAACTTGTCATTGCAAAGGAGAGGAGGCAAAGGGAGCTTGTATCGCTGGGACAACTTCTGAAAGACCCAGGTGGCAGTTTGGAGCATCATAGCGTCTTAGTGGAGCTGGGTTTAAATCCATTTTGGGCGATTTCTCAGTACAGTGCTCATCTGTGTACTAAATAATCTTGGTTTTAGTTATTTGCAAGGAAGGGAATCCACTGACCTGTTTCCACAGGGAGAAAGAAGCCAGGTCCTTTCACCTCTGAGATCCACCGTATCAGAAGCACTCACCTGTGATGGTCGATGTGCATCACGGATGTTGTTTGTGTATATGAAGCTGCTGGATTAACTGCTGCAGCCTAACCTTCATACAGTACTTATTTGCTTCCCGTGTCTGAGTAATTGTGAACGGTGGCGTTGCTGTATGACAGGCTGCCAGCGCCTGCCTCGCGCAGCATCCCACCGTCTGAGCAGCGGTGCTGAGAAACCGCCGGGTAGCGCCGGGGGATAACACCCACCACTGAGCTCCTATTAAATAAATAATGCCACTGGAAGAAGGATACAATAGCGTGAGTGCTACCTTTTGAAGAGGTAAGGTTGGGTGCTGTTTTCTCGTTTTGTTTTGGGATTTTTCCTTTTTAGCTTAATAGCGGGTGCATTATGGTTTCAGAGCAGCTCTGACGGCAGAGCTGAGTGCCAGCAGGCAGGGCACGGCCAGCATAGCTGACGCTGCGGGCTCAGTGCTGCTCCGGAGCAGGATTAGTCCCCACGGGGCCGTGGGTGCTCGCCCGGTGGGTACGGTTGGGAGGGTGGGGGACTATGTGTGTGGCTTTGCAGATGCCTCTTGCCTGTCTCGGGGGGCGCACACCCTCTCCCCTTTGGCTGCAAGTGACCATTTCTTTAGAAATATGCCCCAAATGGTTTGATGCCAGCGGTAGATTAAGGGATTGGCTGCTGGAGGGAGGGCCTGAGCAGAGGATGAGTTGGCTTTCTTCTCCTTTGTAAAACAGAAGTCTTTTTGGGGGTGTGGGAGGATGGCAATGCTTTCAGCCATGTGGCTTCTGCTAATTAATGTGAGTTAATTGGGGCTGGTTGGAGAGCTGTGGCTTGGTGGGTAGAGGAGGCTTGAAGGGACGGGGCTCAGGGCTGTTTCTGCCCTGTTGAATCCAGCCCACCAAAGGGACACGGGGATCCCCGTGGCAGGCGCCTAGCTAGCAAACTCTGCATAACTCAGCCCTCCGCTTTATTAAAGGCTCTTTTATACCACTTTTTTGCCGTAACCCCCATGAGAACAGCCAGCCTTTTCAGCAGCCTGAACCCTCCCTTACCGGGAAGGCTTCTGCACGGGAACAGCCTGGCTGACACGGTGCTGCTCCAGACCAGCCCCGAAGCTGCTTTGGAAACATGGTCTGCGAGCAGGCGAAGATGCCAGGCGAGCCTGGCGCTCCCGGCCAGTCTTTGCCAGCCTTGCCGAAACCAGGGATGGGTCCGCTTGCCAGCCAGCCAGCCAACTCAGTATGATACTGAAAAATAGTTGTGGCAAGTAGGGGTTAACTTCTAGGTATCAAAATATGCACGGAAGGTTAAACGAGACTTCCTCCTTGTCAATGAATTATGGCTTTAAAATATTTGCATTCTTTCGTGAAAGATTTAGGAATAATTATATAGCACTCAGGGGCAAGGCATAGCCAGATAAACTTAACAACTCTATAATTTGTACTCAAGGCAGGGTTTCCTGTAAATGATAGCTTTGTTTAATTTTACAATACTGCTTCCAAATGTTTGCTGGGTATGAATTGCCAGCTAAACTGGACTTGTGAATCTGGAAGGCTGTTTACTTGTTTGTTATTGCAGACAATAAAAACTGCTGTATTAGGCTAAAACTTGGCATCTCCTTTACAACTTCTAGGCATCCTTCCCCAGGCAGGTTTGGTGGGGTGGGCAGCCAATGTAGGGCGCAAGCAGCTTTCCAACTTCTCCGAACAAAAAATCCCTGAGCTGCTCTAGGATCTCCTCCTGCTCTGCCTGCCTTTTTCTGGGGTTGAGAAAGGAACGCTGCAGTCGCAATGCACATACTTTATTTCCATTACTCAAAGCCGGAGTCATGCGTAGTTACAGCCAAAGACACTTCAGCAGCTCTGGGGATAACAAGATAGCTGACAGACTGGAATGCAGATTTATCAGGGGTAAAAACTGGCAAAATTCCTTATTTCTGATTCTTCTTTTTAAATAGGCCCTTCATGCTCCTGCTGCATGAGCCCACTGTGAGTTTTAACCCCTTGTGTTCTCCCAGCTGGATCTGGGGATGTTCACTGGGGCTGCCCGTGTGTCTTCTGGGACTAAATTGCTCAGTCCCACTTAGTTTCTAGGTGTTGTTTTTAAACTGTGAAGCTCTTCCAGAAATGTTTTCAATGGGTTTTTATTTGAGAGTGCTGGCCTTTGCGCCAGATGTGTGTCTGAGTGACCACAGAATGTAAATTTTACTGTATGTTGCCTTTGGACTGGCAGTTGGGGAGACTACCGGGCAGTTAACATAGGAGGATTGTGCCATGAAATCTGCTTCCTTGGGATTTGATTCGTATTAATTTCTTTCAGAGCCAATCTCTTTATTGGCTTCAGTTACATTTTGATGTAGAGCTACTTTTCCTGTGCCTTTGTTAGGACCTGGAAATACTTCTATTGCTATGAGAAATAGGTCGGCTTCGGCTCTATGGCTTGACAGTAATACATATATATATATATATTAATATTCTGAGACATGAAGCAATTTCTTATTTGGGAAACAAGTTATGGTAGAAGCAGCACACTTGGAAGTTCAATAGATTAAGTGAAATCCCTCAATTACAGGACCTAGGTTCAGAAGACAAGTCAAGCTGTTTAGTAAGAGTTTTAAGTTAAAATTTAACCTTTTCCAAATCTTCTGCGAGCAGCTTGTGGTGCAGCAAGGCCTGCCTGGTGCCAGCCCAGCGCGGGAGCCTGGGGAGAGGGCTCTGACGTCGCCGTCTGCGGGGTGGGTGGATTTGGAGCTGGTGGTTGTGCCTGTGGTTGTGCGTCTCAAGGAAAGGAATGCCATTGTCTGAAAATAGCATGAGAGCGGGAGGGGGGCTGTCCCTAAGCCTGTAGCACTCTTGAAAATGTTCTTCTTACCTGGGGGCTCAGGTGAAGCTTCAAGGCTTGGACTTTTGTCCCGGGGTATCCAGGCTGGAAGGCTACACTTCTCCCATCCCTGCCTTTCTCTTTGGTAATGAAGGATAGGAAACTTTTCTTTTAAACTTTTTTCTTTTTTTTTTTTCCTTTTTTTTTAAAGCAGGAGTAGAGTTTGGGGGGAAAAAAAAAAAAGCCTTGACTGGTGAGCAGGAACACTGATGGCTGGCTGCACTGAAAGCACTTGAAACGTGGTCGTGGTCAGCACTTGGGCTCTCATGGGAGAGTTGCTAACTGACGCCTGCTTTTCTGCCCCGTGTGCTTTCTGCCCTCTCCCTGCATTTATCTCCTCGGCTGAGCCCCAGGCACGTTGATTTGAACCAGCGTGGCCCCTCACCGCTTTTCTGCGGGCGCTTGTCTGGGTGCTTCTTGGCCTGTTTTATCCTCATGCATCCACAGGACAGGTTTGTCCCCACAGGGGGAAGCTGCTCTGGTCTCAGCCCAGTCATCCACTGGAGACAGCCGGCCCGTGCGGGAACATGGCACCGACGGCAGCCCTCACGCTAAGGCCTGGTCTCAGCCCTGCTAGCATCGCTTCGTGTCGCCTGCGGGTCGCTGAACGCCTCCCTGCTGCAGGGACTGCCCATCTCTCTCCTCTGGGCTTTTTTTAGCCGCAAACCTTTTATAGAGTGTTTTTGCTGATGGAGGGTGCCAGGACAGCACGGCAGCGGCTGTGGGGAGGGTGAGAGCCCCTCTCCCTGCTTGGGAAGGACTAACATAACTGGTAAATGCACCCCATCCTTCCAATCACCCATCCCTTCCCTGGGGCTCCCAGTCTGCTAGGGGCTGTTAACCCTCCTGCCAGTGGATTTTGGATGGTACCGCCTCGGAGGTGGATGGCAAAGGTCCTGTTTGCACTTGCTCCGCCCCCCAGGTAGCTCAGGGCCGCGCTTAAAAAGACAAAATAGACCCCTTTGATGCCTGCTAGCAAAAGCCTCGGTGCAATTGTCCCCTGGTATGATAATGCGCTTTCGGCTGGGCGTGTTGTTTTTCCACCCTGCCAAAGCTGTTTGCACAAGCCCAGCTGCTGTGCACAAAAGGGGATCAAAATTCGGGTCTGCAGGTGGAGTGTCTCTGTGGTACCTGGGGCTGAGGTCTCCCAAACTTGCTTCTTCCAAAATACCTAAGAAAATGTGACCATGTGTTGGCTAGAGGGGAGGAGACCTTCCTGGGTGGGTGTAGGGTCTGTTGCTGGCTGCAGGGCAGATCCAAGCCTTGGGTCCCTTTACAGGCTAGGGAAGGGTTTCTGCAAAAGTAGAGGCAGGGCCTAGGTGGCTCGGCTTGCGTGGGTGGCATGAGCCATCCAACGTGTGGGATGGGCAAAGCCACCTCAGATGTGGGGAAGGCGAAGTGCCATGTTCCTATGCAGAGCAGCACCGAGAAGGCATGTGCCTGTGCGGTGAAACGTGTTTGGAAGGAGGGTAGGGAAAACAAAAAGATGGGCTTGTCTTAAAAGGCCTCCTGCCCTCCTTGTGGGCAGTTGTCCTCTGCAGCTTTGTCCTTCACCTGGGATGCTGCTGTCCCTCCTGGGAGGATTTTGCTCAAACAAACTTGGTGGCGCGGAAGCTGACTTTCAAATCGTTGAAAAGATGCTGAGATTTATCTACGCTAATGTGAGGAGGAGGAGGAGTGCCCGTGTGAACCTGCCAGCAGATAAGGCTGGTGTTCAGCTGCGCCGAGGAGGGCGGGATAGATAGGGTATCCTGGAGAGGGGGAGAAGGAAGAATTTTTAATTTTGTGATATCCTTATCTTAATCTTTTTTCCCCTCTCTTCCACCCTCCTCCTTGCCTCTTCCAGGGTAGGCTAAACTACTCAACCTCTCCTTTTCCACAAATATTGGCAGGCTGCTGGTTCTAGGCCTGGGGAATACATTGGGAGTCTGTTCCAGCAGCGGGATGGGTTTTTGGGCGTAGGTCGCGTTTTGCTGGCTGAGCACAGTGCGCTGCTTGTGTGAGCTGGGTGGCTTCTGCAACAGATGCCCAGGCTGTTAGAAAAGTAAAGCTTGGTGGGAGTAGCAGGCAAAGGCTTAAAAGCACATTTTTCAGGTAAAAATCTTATTTACAAACTCAGCTGTGGTCTTAGCTCTGAGGTGGTGTGTCTAAGGGGAGATAAAAGTGAGACGTGGGAGGTGTAGGGGATGGTTCAGACCGTCACTGGTGCTGGGGGGGCCGCGCTCCTGTCCCAGTGCCGCGGCTCCCAATAAACGCCTCCAGGTGAGGAGGCAGTGACCCTGGCATTGCGCTCTGCCACGGTGGCATCTCCCAGCGGACGTCCTGCCTGCCATGCCCGGGCTAAGGCAGAGCTGGGGTTGGTGCCTCTTGCGTCTCCGGGGCCTGGAAGGCATCTGCTCCCCTTTTTTTCAGGGGGGGCTAAACTTGTGGCTGTGCTGCTTGCTGGAGGGAGGATTTCCACCAGCAGTTTCTCCCTTCCCTCCCTGGCTCTTAGCTGTGTACGGTGGCCCAATTTCAGGGGTGTTTCAAAGGTCTTGGGAAAGTTGCACCTTGGTTTTTTTTGGCGCTGGACTTCCCCTGTCTCCTGTTGTGCCGCTTATTTGCCTTTCTCTGTGCAATGCTTCAGGCTCCACCGTGTGCGTTTTTGGAGGTTTTTCTTATTTACATGAACAGTTCTCAGAAAGTTCATCTGAAAAGCAGCTTTTCTTCCTGGGAGCAGCCAGGAACCACTAGTGTGTGATCTTTGTGTATAAAGTTGCCTTTCTCTGCTTATAAACAGTGGCCCTAGGATGGATGTGCAGTGGGCCTGTTTAGATTTAAATCTGACCCACCTCCTTGTCGGTGCTGACATCCCCATTGAGCAACAATGCTCTTTCCTGCCTTTTGCGAGAACACGTGGTGTGAGTTTTTTAACCTTTAAAATTGGAAAGTCATGTCAAATTGCGCTGTCCTGCTGAAGACAGCAGCGTATGATTTTTTTTAAAAATCTTTTTTTGTTTTTTTCCCCCCACAATATCATATACACAGATTGCTCTTTAATCTTCTGTGCAGCCTTTCTTCCGATGGCCTGGCAAGCCAGAACCTGATAGCCACAGAGAGCCCACCGCGTGTCGTGATAGCCCCTGTTAGCTGTGGCTGTGGGAGGGGGTGAGCCGGGAAGCACGCGTGCGTGCCTTGGTCCTCTGGCTGTGGTGGAAGAGTTGCTGCGAGATCAAGGTCTGCTGGCCGTCCCTCCCAGAGCCCTTCATCTGGGCTTGTTTCCCCAACCTCGTCTGGGCTTGTTTCCCCAACTCTGGTTCGCATCAGATTGACGCTAGCTAATTATTTCTGAAACCCCTTTAATTAGTGCCTCTTTCTGGTCCAGCTGAAACTGGGAAATTGTTTCTACAGCCATGAGCAGAGGGAAGATGTGGGACAGAGCAGTGTCACCTTCCTTCCCAGGAAGGCAGGCTGGAGCGAGGGGCTGGCAGCATTGCCGGGGTCACTGGTGAAGCAGGAAAAGCCTTTGTGTGCTTTTGTGGGCAAGGCTGAAAAATGCAGCGTGCTACAAACTTGCTGCTTTACTGGGCGTTCATAGTGTGCAGCTTCGTAGTGAGATGTAGTGTGGGTTCCTGCAGATAAACTCATCATTGCATTGTGGCTGTGATGCTCTGGAGAAGCATCTCTGGGTCGATGGCAGTGGCTCCTCTGGACTCCTGTTGCAGAAAGCTGCTCTGCAATGGGCCCAATGAAATATTGGGCCCAAAACTAGCTTGTTGTGGAAAGGGCTTTGCCTATGTCCAGGCTGAGAAGGTCGTTGTCCTGCGCTGAGCTAAACTGGGAGGGCAACCGGGGAGCTGCAAGCGTGGAGCAGCGTGAGTTGCTCTGCCTTCCCTTTGGTGCCAAAACGCCCTCCGTCTTGCTATGAAAATGTCTTGTGGAAAACTTTCCACTTATAACTGAAATCTCATTTATGTCTGCCCAGTACCTGCTCTTGGACTGAATTTTATTTTCTAAGGAAATGAGACTTTTTGGTTCTTGGGGTGGGGGTGGGAAATAACCGCTCCACCAACTTGCAGCCCTCTCGCCCTCAGGGAGCTGGTAGCTGGGAGCCAGTGGGGGTTTGTGGCAGAGGAGATGGTTTGTTCCACAGGAGCAGCGCAGGGCTGCGTGGGGCAGTGGATAGCGTAGATCTCTCAAACTGTCTTAGTTTGCGGGCCCTCTAAAAATTAATTTGGGGGGAGGGGGGGCACAGTCCCCTATACTGCAAGCTTCAGACTACTGCCTATGTGCGTGCTTCTACAGACCCCTCCAGTCGCCCCTGGACCACAGACCACAAACTGAATATGAAATGCTTAATAAGAGCCAAACTGTCTTGAAAAAATGTGTGGATGCGAAATGCATTTGAAAATCTGGCCTTTTGTATATCTTCTGCTGGAGTCTCTTAACCTGCTCTAAATTCTTAAGTTATCTGCACTGTTACTCTGCTTGGCAAGCTCTGTAGGCAGGGCAAGGGCTTTTTAATGTGGGTTTTTACATAAATAAATGCGCTTGTGAAGTACCATTGACATATGGAAAAACTGGTGGATGCTTAGAGAAGAATTAGCTGCTTTGTGATAGCTCTGTGCCAGTTCCTTCGTTTGAATATCTTTACAAAACCCAGTTGTAGCAAAGCACGTTCTAAAAAAAAGGATGCATATTTCTGTGGCTTAAAAAGAAGAAAAATCAAACCCAAAACCACACACCCCCCCTCCTTAGTAAAAGTTTTGTGCACATCAGAAACAAAGACATCAGCATTTGCTTGTCAGAGCTAATAAAGTTTCTTTGGATCTTAATTTTTCTGCTTGATTTCACAAAGTAATTGAAACTTCCTTTTTGCTGCAAGCGTTTTTTTTTTTTTTTTCCTTTTTTAAAAATATTGTTAAAAGAACATCTTTTGGTCAGTGACTTGATGGAATTTTGCTCAGAAGGCAGGCGCGGTTTGGGTGCACTGAGTGAGTGGTCAGTCAAAGCTTATAGGACAAATTACTTGTGTCTGCAAGTTGTTCCTCCAGGTTGAGAACCACCTAGACCAAATAAACATTTACAGGAGCTTTTGAGTATGTAAGTGAAGCTTTTGTAATAGCAGTGATCTGATAAAACCTTAAAAACCAGGGTTGCCATAAAGAAAATAGTAGTTCCACTTGAGGTGATAAAACCCACATCTGGTAAGCTTTGCTTGCTACCTCCTGATGACCGGTGAAACAGCACATAGTCCCTGCTCCAGAGGAGAGGGTGCCAAACTGCCGGTGCCATACCCTTGCCGTGGAGGGGACACACCAAAAAAAGTTAATTTGAGAGCAAACCCAGTGGCTTTTGAAGAAGGAGCATCCTCTGGCTCTCACTTGCAGTTGCATGACTATGGTGTCTTGCTGCCTGCCTCCTGGCCCGCACGACGCAGGAAGTTTTAGAGGTTAGGATAAGGAGGGGCCCGGGTAATTGAAAGCAAACAAACAGCGAAGACAAAAAAAGAAACATAAAACAGCAAACCCAAAGCCACAAATAGAAAACAGACTTTCCAGATTGATTAGTTCAAATTTGTTTATTTGAAGTCCCAAAAGTTCGCATTGTCGCTCTTTCGGGGTGTCTCTCAAATTTGGCAATATGTTAACCATGTGTTTTCAGATCAGCTTTTCGCAAGAAAGACCTTGTTTTTTGGTGTGTTGGTGTTGCCTTAAGCTTTAAACTGAAAGGAGGGTGTCAGGCTCCAAAGACTTAATTTGTAGTCTTGATGTGCAGGTGCTGCTCTTTAGACAATTACAGTCTGTAAGACTGTTGTTTTGTGGAGGATTTTCCTTGGGCGTGTTAGAGTACTGAGCATTAAGACATGTCACCGATCACTTTTTTTTTTCCACGTCCCTACTGCAAACAGGTTTAGGAATACTGACGCATTTACTGGCTTTCGGAATCAGTGGAGATCTGATAAAGTCTGGCTTTACTCTTGGTTTTCAGGGTGTTTGGACTGGAAGGTGCTTCCTACCTTCAGAAACAGATCAATACTGCAGCTGTAATATGAATTTTTTTTTTTTTTTACAGATTTGGCTTAAACACCCCCAAGCCCCCAGACAAAGGAATTGCAGCTCCAGCCTATTAACTGTTGGCCGTTAATGAGGCAGGTCTAAATGCCTTGATTGTGCCTGAGATTTCTAAGCTGAATCCTTTCCATAATATTAGTATGGCAAGAATGCCTCCCAAGGACAAGCAATAGCTTCCCAGTCTTTTGCCGTTCCTCTCCAGGAGGCAGTAAGTACATTTTGGGTTGCGCTGATACCATCTCGTGCTTTGGCGCTATCAAAGCGGGTGGAAGCTCCCCGCCGCTCCGGCAGCCCGGCTCTGATGTTCTCTCACATCCAGGCGCGTTGTTTATCTTTAACCAAGGCTTGGATAAACTTCCAAAATAAATTAATGTAGTAGCCCAGCCCGGTCTGCTTTGGTGGAGGTTTTCTGGAGTGACTCAAGCATTATAAATATGAAAGTAGCTAGACTTCAAACGCTGCTTTTGGACCAAGTTTTCATAGTTGTCTCTTAAAGCAGCAAAGGCAAACCTTTCCTTGAAGAAAATATTTTATTTTTTTTCTACTTAACCCCCCCTCCCCCTCTCTCTTTTCATCTGCACCCTTCATTCACGTCTGCCTTCCTGATTAAGAACTAATCAGTGAAGATAGATTAGTCCGGGAGCGTTGCAGCCCTTGGGACCAGTGCAGCTCTGGCAGGTCAGAGCTGGGAGGCACCGTGGGGTCACCGTCACCGCCGCGGCGGCGGAGGCGGCTGGCTGGGCCGCGCTCGAGTGCACGGAGGAATGCGGTAACAGGATTTAAAGGAAACGTACAAAACTAACGAGGATTAAGGCTAATTGTCCTATGAGGGGTGGCAGGATGTGGCCATGTGGGGAGCGACCCTGTTCTGCAAGGGGAAAGTCTGGTAGTTGGGGTCTGTTTGTGGAGGACTTGGGTAGGTTTTGGTTGGTTTAGTCGCTGCATGGAGAAATGGAAAATAGTGGATTGGAAAGGAAAAAAGGAAAAGGAAGAAAAAAAAAAAAAGTCAAGTTCTTCCGTAAAGACTTCAAGGCTGTTGGAGCAAGTATTTCTGCAGTTGGTGGGAAACATCCTACAAATGAATGATTATCGCCGTGCCTGGGCTCTGTTTTTGCTGGCATTGCACAACTGTCGCTTTGTGCAGGGAGCTGACGTCCCCCAACTGCTGAACGCTCATCCTGGGGCTGAGCTAAGGCGGGTAGGAGGCCTCTGACTGAAGGACTTTGCGTGCCAGTGAGCTTGTTTTGAGAAACGGCATGATGCTGTCAGAGGTGTTTTGGGGACCTTGCCTCCCCGCGTAGGTCAGGCTGGTTACTCAGGTCTTGCAGAAAGGCCACGGGTATCCCTTGGCTTGAATAATAGGGGATTTGGGGAGTGAAGGCCCTCAGGGTTGGTCCTCAGCGAGCCAGAGTGGCGTGAAATGCTGGCTGGAGCCGACCATCCATCAAGTGGGACCTGAGGGAGCTGGCGGCCAGACCAAAAGAGTTAATCGCATCTTATTTCTGTGCGCTGGGGAGGATTTGTCCTGGAAGAAAGTGAAGTTTGCATGTAGCCCAGCCGGAGGATGGAGGGACGATGCCCTTTGATGCTGTGGGTACCAGCAGGACCCTCCGGGCTGGCAGCACACCAGCAAGGGCAGGTGGGGCGCGGGCATGGCTCCGGGTGGTGGTGAGGTACTGCTGGGTGAAGACTGATCTCATTCAAACCAGGCCTGGAAAGAACATTGTACCCAGTTGCTCTCGTCTATATGCTGGTGTCAGACACCAGCCAGGCAAACTCCTTGTTACTTGACTTGGTGGCAAGGGAGGGGAATCAGCGGTGGCTGTGGGGTCTGCTGGGCAGGGTCATGGGGCGGCACTCGCCCGTGGCTCTTGGCAGGTATGGATGAGCAACCTGCCCAAGTGAACTTGTTCTTCCTTGGCCCTCGGGTTTTAACATTCCTGATAGGAGCAGTCCAAAGCTCACAGTTTTCTGTCGTGTGAGGTGCCTTTGGGGATGACGGGGATGTGCAGAGGCAGGGGAGGGTGCCCAATTTCTGGGATGAACTGACAGGTTATAGCTGGACTTTGCTACACCTGAACCCTTGAAGCTTTTAATCTCTTTATACTTTCAATTATCAGAATTCATAACTCCTGCCCCCCAAAAAACCCAAGAAAGTGATAAGTCTTGCAGATTGAGAAGACGGAGTGTTTCTCTTCAGTGCAGAACCTTGGCTCACCGCCCCCCCCACCCCCGCCACCCGAATGGGATTCCTGGGGATCAGTGGCACTGGGTGCTGCAGCGTGGGTGGCCAGCGGCACATGGGGCGGCAGGAGGAAGGAGATAAGGAGTCGGTGCTCTGGTCTGAAGTCCAGGCTGCCTTTGCAGGGTGGGAAGTAAGCCCTGATGTTGGCAGCTGCATGGAGAAAGAGACTTGCGTGGATTTTGCTGTCAAAGCAAGGGGAGCAAGAGTAGACCTCCTGTCCATTTCACCTAGGACTTCGGGTGGCCCTGGCTGGTCCTGGCTCTCTGCTGAGACCCTGTATGCTGCTCTCTGTCCTCCCTGCCCAAAACCACCCAAGGCAGGGTGGAGGAGTGTGTCCTTATGGACGAAAAACATCACCCTGCTACTTTCCAGATATTCGCATATTTATTTGTACACTGCCCTTCAATATAGTTGTCTGCAGCTTGGTGTTGTGTTTTGGGGATTTTTCTTTAATCCCCCCCCCCCTTTTTCCTCCCCTTTGTATAAAGTTGGTCTCAGAATTGCAGCAGGTTCTGCAGTGCCTATTTTGGATCCTGCAATAGAAAATTAATCTCTCTGGAAGTTAATTAACGTCATTCTTGCGTTCCAATTTATAGATCAGATTATTGTTTGTATAAAGCCTGGGATATTTTTTTAATTTTATTTTAAGTTGAAAACAGGAAATTGTGGCTGAATTTCATGAGCTTTGTTTCTTATTTAAGGAATTAAAAACATCTTTAGGTTTTGGGGCTTTTTTAAATTTTTGTTTGGGTCATAGCTGCTAGTTTACATGTCCTTAGTACTTTCATTGCTCTTGGTGTGCTTCTAACACATGGAAATGGTAGCTCTACTTTGTGTGATGGTGCATGCTTGTTTCTGCTTTTGCAAGCAGGAAGACTTCACTTCTGTCAAGCCCGTGTGTAGCTGGTGACATTGAAAAGGTGAGATGTTTGGAGGGGCTGACTGCACAACCGTGGCACCAGTGCTTTGGGACAGTGGTCCTTGCCTTGAAATGTGCTGATGCCACTGTTTGAGAGAGCTGTGGCTTTCCATGGTTGTGCAGCTCTCAACTGGGGAGATCTGTATCAGACAGAGTGCCTCCACAAAACCATGAACACCTTCTTTTGCATTTTTTTTTGGTCGTTTATTGGTTTTTTTCCAAATAAAGCATGAATCCCCAGAATTACTAGGGCTGTATGACCTCAAAATGTTGCTGAAGCTTTCGAGGGTCATCTGCTGCCAAACCTGGGACTCGCCAGCAGATGACCAGTCTGCTGGCACAAACAGGTGAGTCCGGGTGCATCTCACAAGAAACTACTGTGCGGCTCTGAAACACGTTTTTGTGCATTGACACTGGAATCGGCTATGTTTGAAAAGGAAAATTAAAAAAAAAAAAAAAAGAATAAAATTACTGGAAGAGTGGTTGCCAACGGCGTGCTCCTGCTTCTCCTGCCCGTCCATGAGTGGTGCCTTGCTGCACTGGTGAGCATCCTGAGAGGTGCCCGGCAGAGGGGCTGGGGAGCACAGAGGGAGAAGGGCCGAAAGTAGAGAGAGAAAATGTTGTTAGGAAGGAAAAATGGTCCAGTTTGAATGACAGTGTTTGTGACGGAATCCGTTTTGGTTAAAAGCAGCTTTTTTGGCAAATAGCCCAAAGCTTTATGGGAAAAAAAAAAAAACAAAACCCCAGGCAGTTTTCTTGGCTTTGTTTTGCCACCTTAATGGGGAATTTGAGGAAAAAAGGAGAAGTCTTACAAAGTAACTGTCTCCCAGCCAGATCTCTTCTATTTACTGTTCCTCGTGCCTGAGGCTTCAGTAATTCTGTGTATTTGCTATTCCCTGTAAAATCTGCAGGACAATTTCTGTTGACTTCTGAAGTGTGATCACCGGCTGTATGCAGGGTTGGTTTTTTTTTATCGTGACTCTTATTTTTACCTTTGCGTGTAGCCAGAATTACTGACTGCAAGTGCTGGGCTTTCTAGCGGTTCTTTGGTGGTTGATGGAGGGACAGGGGCACTCCCTGTCTCAGCCGTCCCAGAGATGGGTGTCCCGTGCACCTTGCATATCCGTCTGCCTCACCAGAGAAGTGAAAGAAACCAAAGATAATTTTCAGCATAAGTTGTCTGTTGTGTAACACCTCTCACTTGGGGCACGTATGCAGAGACATGTTATGAAAAGTATTTCATCCCTAAAGAATTTGGTGATAATAAAGAGAATTTGCATTTCCCAAGTTCTCACTCAGCCATGTCAAGTAGGGTTTTTTGGGTTTTGTTTTTTAATTAAGAAACAATTCTTGGTTTTCATTGAAGGTGTCTGTCTTAGCCAGAGCCGGGGGAATTCTCTAGTTAACCAGAGCTATTTTACTCTCCAGGTTTGCTTAAATAGTAAGCTTAATTATGTAATATTTTTTCCTTGTATATTCAGGTCTTTGTGTGGTTTCTCTCTCTTTTGATGTTTGCAGAGATGCATTATCTTCATCTGTCTGGTTTGTGTTTGGTGTGCCGCTAATTGACTCAATATCCTGTTTGTTGGACCGAAAGCGTGCTCTATCATGGCATGTTTTTCCAGGGTGTAAAACCTTGCAGTATTCGGGCCACCTTCGAGAAGGAAATCGTTGATTGTGCTGTGGAAATGAGTGGTGGTGGTATTTTTCCTCAGGTGAGCAGGGTTTAACTTTAAATGAACTCTCAAAACCCTGCTGAAAGTGAGATTCTGCATCCTTGTTGCTTGGACATCACCTGCAAAGGGTGCAGGCCTGGGGTCAGACGGGCTGTAGAGAGATTTTGGGTTTGGTCCTTGGGGACATCACCTGAACCCCTCCATTGCCCCAACCCCAAAGGGAGAGCCGGGCGGGAGAGGACCTCGGTTGGCTGGAGTTGCTTTTCCGGGGTGCTGCAGAGAGCGGAGACAGGTCTTTGTCTGTTGTTTGGGGCTGAAGGGCTGCGTTAGGAGCATGGGAAGGGCTCTCCTGGTCTGCCTCCGCCTCGGAAGGATGTCCCAGAATTGCTCCGGTCGGCCTCAACGGGCAGCGTTTGCCTGGACTTGGTCCTTCAGGGACCTGGCTCTGTCATCAGCTCGAAGACGAGCTTTGTGGTAATTTGGGCTTGGACGGGTGGAAGGAAAGAGACCTCTTTGTGTCCTAAGTTGCTCTTTCCAGTAGAAAATTAAGGTTCCTAATGTGCGTTTGGCTTAATGTACACACATGGATATAAATCTCTCTTGTTCTCTTCAGTCCCTGACCCTCTTGGCAGTAAATTTGGGAACCCGAAGCTGTCAACAAAGCAAAATGGAAAAATAGAAGCCAGACAGACCTCGGTTGTGTACGATATTTTAAGTAACTGTAGGTACGCGCTATGGAAATAATTAGGATTATTTGTTGTGTTGAAGGGAGGTATGTCACTGAGGTATTGTGTGCGCTGGCGTTCCCCACGCCTGCAAGATGGATTAGCAGCTGAGTTAACAGATGCAGTAAAGCTCGACTGAAAATAGTTCACTGTTGTTAAGCGTAGGTGAAAGGGCTTTGGTTTGGGTATCAAAGAGTGTATTTTGACTACTTGACAAGCTTGGAAAAAAAGAAATCATTTCAATATTATAAGCTTTCTCTGTGAGTCTGGGGAATTTTTCTGTGCCATTAGAGTAATCAGCAAAAAACTGAAACGCACGTTGATTAATAACCTAAGTGGAAGCACAGGGGAAACAAGTGGCTTTAACGTTAATAAGGCAAATAAACCATTTGTATAAAACGGTTGCTAATTGAGGTGGATGTTAAATATGCTGCACACTGGCATGTGCTGCCGAATTGCAGTGCTTCCTAACCCTACCAGTCAGCTTCAGGAGCCGACTGCACGTGAGGACGTCTTCTGGTTTAAAAAGTCCTGGGCGGTTGGAGAAAAGGGGTGCAAGTGGGGACATGCACCCATGATGGTTGAATCCAGGACTGGGGCTTCTGTGGCTGTGGAAGGGCTGGAGCCCCCGTGCCCACCTGGAGGGCAATGCTGGCTGCTGACCTCCACGGCGAAGACCTAGGCTTGGGTATGTGGGGTGCTTGCTCTCTTCTGGTGTTTTTTTTTGGGTTTGGGATCCCAACGGGAATTGCAGATGTTTTGAGGAGGGAAGAAAGGAAAGCTGACTCTGATTGTGTGATGGTGGCCTTTAGGGTGGGAAATGATTTGTATGGGAAATGGGGTATGTTATTTTGTGTCTGATGGTGACAGATGTAGGGAGGATGCTGCACAAAGCACTTCTGGAAGCGTGCAGTCGGAATAGTGGTTTGGGCTGGAAATAGCACCGTGTGCTCAGGAGCATCACAGGAGGTACAGCTCTGAATGTCCCAGCCCAGTTTGACCCGCTGTGACCAGAGGGTACCAGCAGTGCTGTATTGTTTGCGGGATGTGAGCTTAAAAACTTGTAATTCTGAATTCTGCTGTCTTTCGTGGACGTATTGCTTCTATTAGTGGGACCTCAATGCTGTTTTACATCTCTTCCTTCCTGGCACGTGTCCGTCTCCGCAGGAGTATTCTTCCCAGTAAAATAAACACAAGTCCCACAGCAGCACTGCTTTAAAGCAAGCAGGGGAAGACTGACCACCTGGCGAAAAAGGAGCGCTCCGATAAGAGCCATCAACTAAAAATATGTTTGCTGCTTACACCAGGCAAAAAGCACGCCTTCACGCAGCGTGCGTCTGCGGCGGCCGGGGAGCAGGCAGTAGGGTGGTGGCTTTTTTTCCTCCCCCTGGTGTTTGCAGCTTAGTGTCATTTCACCTGGAAGTATTTATATGCCAAGACACTATCTGCATTTTTGTAGTGCTCTTCATTAGCAGATACCTAAAAGCAGCATAAGCAATGGTTAGGGTTACCCAGCCTTGCCTTGGGGGGCAGGGGCTGTTGTGGCTGTGGGATGTGTGGTTGTGCCGATAGCCCATAGGGGTTACGGCAGCACCGTCGCAGATGGGTAAGAGCTCGTGGTCCATTCCTGGGGGTGCTCAGTACCCCGGCTCATTTTTGTAGCCAGGAAAACTAGGCAGTTTTTGGTATTTTGGGTACAATTAAAGGTGATTGGATTGGGTGGCTGGTTCGGTAGCCTTGTCTGTCTCAGTGACTCTGCTGGAGTTGATCACAAGCTCGCACTTTTTTCTTCTCGTCCCTTGTTAACGTGGGGCCGGAGCAGCGGAGCTGTGCTCAGGGGTGATGCTAGTGTTTCTTGTCATCTTTGTTGGGGGTTTTGTAAAGCCTTGGTAGCATGTCAATTATATATGATGGGTGGAAGCCTAATATTCTGTGATAATTAGAAGGCAAGTCTAGTGTGAAATTGGATTAGAGCCTGGCATTACAGTCCAGGATTCCTTTGGTAGTTGGTTCAGAGGAAGTCATAAAACTCTTCTAAAGATGACACAAACTGATGTGTGCTAGAGGGAAGAGGCAGAGCACAAGGCCGAAATGGTGTTCCCGCTCACCAGTCCCCCAGCAGTGTTTGCCTCCCACTCTTCCACCAGCCCACCTTATCCCAGCCCATTTTCTCACATGGAAGCAAAGTCCCACAGTAACATCTCAGACCATAAACTGCTTTTGGCTTGTTGACCAAGCTGCAATGAAGGGCTAGACTGTGTATGGCAGTGTTTTAAAGAAATAATCCCCCCTGCCTCCCAGCAAACCACTCCTAAAAGTTTTTAGCTAGTTTTGCAGCTAGGTATACTTAAAGCATGAACTTGGTCAAGGCAAGGAAAAGCAGGCTGGGAAGGCGTATTAGACATCCAGAAACAGCATTTTGAAAAGGTCTTGGAAAATTGGTGAAGGGAACTGCTTTTCGAGATCATGGAGCCCCCGAGTTTGTGCTGCACACTTACTCATTCGATGAAAATTTGTTTTCTGACGCATTGCAAAATAGTTACTTGATTTGGAAGAAACTCTGTGTGCCTAGACTCTGCTTAATGTGGTGTTTCTGTAATGGCTTAAATCATAAGTTTGCAAGATTACCTTTCTGAGCACATTTCCTTGGATGTACAGATGGTAACATCGTGTACCATTGCATTTCTATCTTTAAACCACCACCTCCGTTCCCCAGAGGTGTGCTGTTAACTAGCCAAGGAGCAAGCTTCTTTCGTAATTTTGGTCCCTCATTTCTTTCTCTGTATCCATATGCAATATAAAATAGAGAAAAAGTCTTGCTGTGACAGGCCATGGGAAAGATCTGCTGCAAATCCATGACAAGCTGCAGCAATGGTGTGCATATGGGGTGGATATTTGGAGTCATTCTCTGCTGCTTAAGCTCTTTTTGCCATGCAGCCCCCGACGTGATGATTGCACACCCTGCCAAACAATTCAATAAAAAGCCTGACTTGAAAGGAAGCTGTGACAGAGTTATATTTTTTGCTGTGCTCACATGGTGATAAATTACAGAAGCTGCTGAGTCTTTAGCACTCAACAGTAGATGAAGAGTTGCCTTGTATGGGCATTGTTTGATGAGTTTTAACTTCGGAAATAATTATTGTTGAATGTGTCCTTGACAGTGAGCGCACATCATGAGTGTTCTTTACGTGATAGACATAAACTGCTTAAGTGGGCCTAAATACTGATGTTTCTCACTCCTTTTCCTTAGAGGAGTTCACTGCTAGTTGGAAAGATGGAGTGTTGTCTTTGGTCTTGGCTCTAGGTCGGGGTTTTCTGTGTGCATAACTGGTCCATGCTCACGTGGACCGCTGGCAGCAGCTGCTTTCCAGGCTTCATCGTTTTCATTCCCCCGTGTGCTGTGGTTGTAGCACTGTTGTGTTTTGAAGCTGTTCTCTGATGGTGCTGTGTTTTCAGGTCTGTCCATGGAGGCGTAAGCAGTTCCCAACAGCTGCTCACTGAAGGGGCATGTGATAGATCCATCACCCGAGCAGGTGATGGGATGCTCGGATGTTGCATTGCTCTCCCTGCAAACTCAGGCAGGGGATGAGTCCCGTGGGTGAATGCTGAAGGGAACAGCTCTGCTAGCTGATTTAAAACAAAGGCTGGACATGAGATTTCCCATGAACCATGTCAGTGCCTGTTGCTTTGCTCAAGCGAGGATATATTCTCAGGGATGCGGAGGTGCTAAGGACAACCTTCCCTGTGGGAAAATGGGGACCCCAGTGTCTTCTAGTGACTTTCTGCTGGTATCTCCCACTGTGGTGTAAGAAAACTGCAAGAAAAGCAGCCCATGGCCCTAAACTTTCTAACACTGGGTAACACAGTGCTTCCTCCTACGATTAGCACTGAGTAGCCAGAGCGCCTGAGCTCCAGACAGAGCTAATTCTTGGTCATAAGCCAAGACCACATAGTGCTGACATGACTGAGAAATATCTTCCATAATTAGATTGCTTGGTCATTCATTTTTGAATGTCTGAGTTGCGTTTTTGGAGCATAATTTCTTAATGATCAACCAAATGGGATCTGTGCAAGCTTGATTTACTATCAGTAGTGTTCTTGCCTGGGCTTTGAATGTGTGTCCCGGGGAGGCACTGTGCAAATCTGGGATGACGGAGATCAAAGAAAAATGATTTTGCTTTGTAACGTTAGGTGGGATGGTAACTCTAGTTTAATAGTATAAATAGATATTAAATTGTTACTTATATTTGTGAAATATATTGGGCCTTTTTTTTTTTTTATCATAAAGAAATCGGTATAGTTGTTAAAACCACTGTTTTATGGATCCCAGGGCATCTGTGGACAACTTCGGAAGTGTCTGCAAAATGTAACTAGGAAAAGAAATCCCGCTATCGGTAGGTTTGAATTTGCCAAGTAGGGTGGAGGCTTACCCCTCCAACACAAAAGAATGGGAAGTATGTAAGTTGTAACCACCAAAGGCAGGCATGCATGATGGAAATTGTACTGAAATAATGAAGTGCATTTCAGGTAAAATATTTCCAAGATACACCCCCCCCCCCCCCCAGAAATTCAGGGGAAAAAAACCCCAACAAACTGTTACAAGAGTTTTTAAATTAAATTATTTTGACACCTAGCTGTCACTCTAGCTGTAATTATCGCTTTGCTGCTATTTATGTTTCCCATTGTGTCAAAGAGCCTTAGTCCCCTATGGGAACTGGAACAAAGAGATTCAAAGTGAAATAAAGTGGTGGTCATTTTTCTTTTTTTTTTTTTTCTGGGGCACTTTCTTTTTTGAATGCTCGCTAGTAAGGCAGGGTTGCAGAGGAGTGCCCAGGCACACTTTGGGATGGATTTGGTGGGCAGGATCCGAAAATCCTGGGTGCACCTTTTCCTCTCTTTTAAATGACTTATCAAGCTAAATGGAGCTGCATCCCTCGGTGCTGTGCCCCTTAATGCCGTGTATTTGCTGCCGGAGATGCTCCTATGAGAGGGAAAGAAATAGAGTCCATGAAAGACAAATATATATGTAAGGAGACAGCGAGATTTTTCTGTTTTCTGAAGGCTGTGCCTAAGCAGTGCTGCTTCCCGTAACAGACTTTGAGCTTTCTGTAATTCAAGAGCAGCGGACGGTCTTGTGCAATAAATTAGCTGTGGCAGAATTATCTGTCGGTCAAGGTCTCTCCATAATCCCAGGGAAAGCAAACAAACCCCGTAGCGCAAAAGGAAAATAGATTTAGGAGGAGAGGTTCTTAGGAATTATATATAGAGATAGATATAGATAGATACAAAAATATTTCTGTCTTATTTTAACATGGTCCTTAAGTGTCTGAAAGGAGAGATACTAACATTTTTGGGCTAGAAAGTCATGCAAAGTGGTGCAAAGGTTCAGTAGCTGGGCGAATGATGTCGTTATGAGATCTTGAACAAGGCAAGCAGAGAAGCAACCGCCCATGTTAGTCAGCGGCAGGCTTTGTTTTGCACCATGCAAAAACTGCCTTTGTTTCTCTAAACCCACTTTTGATGCTCTAGCAGGTAGGATGGCTCTTCAGTAAGTGCATGGTTCACAGCCTGTTGTGAAAAGATTATTTTCTGTGCAGGGGGCTGACAAGTCCTTTGCAGCCCTGGCAGCGAGCCTCTGAACCTCGGTGGTGGTTGGAGGTTGGTGGTGGCTTCCAGGGCGTAAGCAGGTAGGGAAGAGCCTTCGCTTCTCCATCTGCTTCCTCAGGATGAAGGATAAGGTTTGGCAGTGAGGTGTGAAATGGGAGAGAAGGCAGCAGCTTACATGTAGGCTGTGTCTTTTAAAATACCATCTGACTTGGAAGGATGAGTTTCTCATCCGAACTGCTTGTTTTGATCATATCTTCAGTGTTGACAAAAATTTGCACAATTTGCCCAAGTTTGAACCACTTTAGCATCAGCCCACCTGCCTGTGATAGTGCCGCGTTGTGGGACCTGTCAGAGAAGCTGGAGCTGAGGGTTGCTACGCAAAGAGTTTATTTATCTTGGCCCACAAAACTTGACAGCAGCATTTTATTGGTGGTGCTAGAAGAGGACAGCTTCATCCTGTGCTGCAGCGAGATGCTCTAAATGCACATTATACGGGGCCAGATCCTGTGCCCAGGTTGTCTGTGAAATTTTGAAATGGAGCTATGGTAGATACTGAAGCACTTTGAATCCTCTGACCAAGCCAGCTTGAGCCAGATGACTCTTAGGAGGGAGTTATCTTTCAGGGTGAAGGAAGAAAAATCTGTTTGAATTCTCCAGAAACAAACGCCCAGTTTCGCCCAGGATGATGACAGAAAACTGTAAAATTAGGAGCTAGGAAATATAAAGCTTTTTCATGAGCTGTTGCATAAACCAAGTATATTTTAAATTGGTGATAACTGTACTTCTGAGAGAGATTTCTTCTCCTATGATAAGTGGAGGTGGGGGAGGTAAAGAAAAAAGGCTTTATCTGTACAAAAAGGACCATTGCCACTGATAGTGTATTGTGTATTAACTGAGTGAGTTGGAAGTAGTTAAAATACTCAGCAAAAACTTCCATGGAAGATATCATAGTATATACAGGTCAGTTTGCTGGTTCTTCAAATTACACTGTGCAAAATGAGTATCTATTTTTTCAGTTTATTAACTGAATAAATAAGAGGACACTTTTTAATGTTCTTGCAGAAAGACAAGGCGTGGTATTTACATGTGTTGCTGTAAAGTTCCTCTACAGATTCAAGTTTTGATATGCCTGGTCCAGTGCTCGCAGTGAGGGAGGTTCTTCTTGAGAGGAGATGGTGCTGCGGGTCCTTGCAGCCCTGTCTTGCAAGCCGACCTCTTTGCCCTTGCATAGAGAATCCTTTTAACTCGGGATATTTTATTCTCTGCTTTTCAGGTGACCACTTGAAAGTCTGCTCGCAAGGCTACACGTGCTGCTCTCAAGAAATGGAGGAGAAGTACAGTCAGCAGAGTAAACATGACTTCAGAAATGCCGTCGTAGAGCTTAGCAATCACCTACAAACCATGTTTAGTTCCCGATACAAGAAGTTTGATGGTAAGTGCAGAGACCTTGAACTTGCTCTCCTTGGGATAAAATGTAAAAAATCCCCATCCTGTTGTTCTCCATGCAGTTGTTCTGCTCTGCCTCCCCCTTTGCTGGGGAAGTTCACGACTCGTGGCTCAGAGGGCAGAGCATGCCTTGTTTTGCAATCCCGTGAGAGAGAAGTATTTGCTGGTTATGGCTGCATGTTTCTCAGAGAGATCTTCCCTTCTGATTAACCTTTTGGAAAAACCATTTCGCTCTTAATGTAAGATTGCAGTTAGTTTTGTTGGTGCATCCCCGCAGCGCGTGTAATTGTAATGTGCACATCTTGCAGCCCCAATCCACAGAAATGCTGATCTTTCCCAGCGTGTTGTGAATCAACAGGGTTTGTATCCATCTCACTTTGCCTTTGGGGCTAAGCAGAGCAGCAGATAAATACAGAGGTGGTTTTGTGCGGAGGCTGAGGGTTCAAGTGTGATGCAGGGTCAGAAGCAAAATGAACAAAGTCTGGGCTGAGTTCCCATTGCTCGAGTGGCGCTAACTGCTGACTGATAAGCAAATGACTGGTTTCCGCATTGCCCTTGGATCTGCAGCAGTGTCCCGTCAGACTGGGTCTCCATAGGGCACGCCTGGCTCATGGGAGCTGCAGGAGGAAACTCCCTTCGGACATAGTTGGCGCGCGCCCTTCCAGCATTGCCCACCTTGCAGCCAGGCGTCTGTCTTTCGGGAATGCTTCTTGCAAACAGCTGAAGTCGATGCCTACGCATCGGGCATAGCACCCGTCTGAGGTCCGAGCAGCATCTCTCGGTTTTGCTGAGCTCTTGGTTGTGGCAGTTCCCACTGGGCTCTGCAGGCTCCTTGGTGCTCCCAGTTGCTGCGGCCCCTACGCCTGGGTGTCTCCAGAAGGGAGGACCAGAGCATCAAGCTTCTGCCTGGGCTGTCCTTGTTGGCTAGGGGAGTGAGGTGACACCCAGTTGCACATGGAAATGTCTGAAGAGTCAGGTGGACTGCGTTGCTGAGACCGTCGTTCTGCTCATGCACCGTCATCACTGCCTGGTAGTAGAGGGCAATTCCACCACGCAGCTCCTTGGGACCTTTTTGTCCCTTGTTCAGTCATAAGTTCAACATGGATTTTCTACTAATATCCCAAAATGTGTGACCTGAACATCCCAAGGGCCTCCTCTACACTACTGCAGCAGGTAGCAGCCCTTTTCTTTCAAAAGGGGTTGGCACTCGGGTGAGCGAAAAAGTCCCTGGGTATGAAATTGCAGTGAGTCAAAGTGGAATTATGCAATCATCTTGATAGCATCTAAATCTGCTAGCTAAATATTTCCCTTTTAACCTCTGTTGTCTCTACCTGCTGGTACACCAAAGGGGTGATAGAGAGAGAACCAAAGTGTCTAGACTTGCAAGCTTATTAAATGCAGAACAAGACCCTTAATGAAATCCAGCCCATAGATAAGCCCTTTCAAAGAGACCAGAAGAACAGCATCTGCTTCACCTTAAATGAACGACGAGGCTTTTTGAAATGCTGCATTGGAAACAAAGAGCATGCACGGTTCAGTGTATTAGCATCCCTGACGTGGTGCAGACGTATTGCTGCTAGGTGTGTCTGCCTGTTTGTAGGGTGAGAGATGGCTGCAGGGCTGCATGACGGCAGGAGGATGTTAAGCTAAGCTGAGTTGGATACCTGTCAAAGCACAAGGCTTCACAGCGGGTAAGCTTTGATAGGGAGCCCTGTATGAGCTGTTTTGTTTGTGCTGTGTGGTTCTTCCATCAGCCCCTTGCAGCATGCCCTGTGCTAGTCTCACCCTGATCTTAGCCCTGGGAGTCCTTGACAGGGAAATCTGGAAGGGGATGGTGTGATCCTCTTCCTGGAAGCTGGATTTACTGTGCCCAGCCTGTCCCTGAAGGGTGTTTCTGTGCCCTGTATGAAACTAATGAAGGAGAATTAGCAACCCCCCTCAGCTTGTCCCAAAGCCTAATGGCCCCATCTTTGAGAGTTTGCTAATATCAGATCTAAATCTTCATTTGCTGCAGACAAAGCTGATTTAGGGTTTTTTTTGATCTTACCTGGGGTGGAAGCAGAGATTAACTGATTACCGTCCTCCATTATTTGCGTCTTGGAAGACTTTTACTCATGACTGCCTCTCTCCCTCCAGCCCGGTCACTTGGAGGCTGAAGGCACCCCTTCTTCAGCAGCGCTCTTGCTGGTGGCCGGGGCAGGTTGAGGAGTCTCAGGTCCTCAGACTCTTCTGCAGAAATTTGGGAGTGCCATGCCCTAGGCTGCTGTGGTAGTTTTGTTTGTTTAAGAGCCTTCTGTTGAGTGATCGGCTGTTTGTGGTGTGGTGTTTTGTTCCTTCGGTCCTGGTGCTTGCTCATCAGGTCAACTGTGGTCAGTTCTGCCTTGCACATTTGAGTTGTCCTTGTCCAGCCTAATTCTTCCTGCACTTTTTGACGTAGTGTGCCTAAACTACGGGAAGGAGAGACAATCAAGACCCATATATTTGTCCCGACGTCGAGGGGTGAGATTGGAAAAGCACATGATCCCTTCCAGAGCTCTTCCTTTGCATGGGCCCATGCTCTGATTTTAGCGTTTGCAGCTCTTTAGGGCTGCCTCATTACTAGTAGCTAAATCCATTCAAGTGAAAATAAAGCTGACACAAAAGAGCTGTGCACTTTTCTCTGTTTAACAGAAAATCCTCTGCGCTACAGCTGTGTAGAGGGACTGAGCAGGCAAGACGAGTTATTGCAGAGACTGAATTCTCTTCACTTAACTGGTCTCCCAGCAAGTGGGATGAACGCTCCTCTTGCAGGGTGACACATCCGCGTGCTGCGAAAGGCCGCTCCAAGATGCAGCGCAAGCAGCAAACCATGTCCTCCAGCTCTTTGGAAATCTTTGTTGCGGGTTCTCTGGCTGCTAATCTCTCAGCCTTGACATTCAGGTCCGAGAGGCAAACCCGTGCTGCCTCTGTTATGTGCTTGACCTTTGCAGCAGTTGCTGCTGCAAAAGGACAGTTGAAGTGGCGGCACGTCCTTTGGATGGAGGCTGTGATGCCCTGTGGCTTTTGGAGCGTTTGCATCAGCTGTTGCCGGAGCGCTGTGTGTCGTTGGAACCGTTGCCAGAATTGCTCTGATCTGACACCAAAGCCGTACAGAAATGGATTATCTCCTCTTAATCGGGAGCATGGAACAAGCTGCTGATTATCCGTCCCCAAAGGGCTGACCAGAAATCATTTTGTCTCCTAATGCGTAATGTGGCAGCGTCAGATCCTCCTGCGCGTGTTCTGTTTGCAGACACTGGGAGAATACTGGAGCTTTGGAGTCCCATATCTTATATATCCTGTCTAAATATTTGCTTACAGTACAGCTATGTATGCTCCGGGGGGTCTCTCCTGTTGTAATTTAAGCCACTAGCCTGATCTCAGTGTAGCAGTAAGGTATATATTTTCAGCAGTAAGGGAAATGCTTTTTTGATAAAATAAAAAAATACTTCGGGAGTTGTTGGATTCCCCATTGCTAGATGTTTTTAGAGGTGAAGATTTGCTGTTTTTTCCAGCATACGTGGTCTCAGATATGTTTATGGGCTTTATTGAGAAATTAGAATATAGTGGGTGAGATTATCTGGCCATGTAAGCGTCTCCCTCTGTGACAATGACAGCCATGGGAAAGCCACAAAGCTGTGTGACTGTGATGACACCTCATGCCACAAAAGCAGCTATAGCAGGCCTTTAAACACCACCACCCCCCCCCAGCCTTTTTTCTTTAAATCTCCTTTGCCTTGTCTTCACCAGTTAGTGCCTTCCCCCTCCCTCTCCCAGGGATTAATAACATTAATAGGATTAATGGTGACATTAAGACTGCATAAACGCTTGGTCCCGTTTATTAAGCTCGAACTTTCACCTCCTTTGCCCTTTCAGGCTGAAGTTTTCCATGCCGGGGGCTGTGCTAGCCAAGCATTGCTTTGGGGAAATTGCTCAGCTGTTTTGAGGAATTGGAGCAGGGACAGGACATAGCCCATAACTCTTCTTCAGCGTTTCCGCTATTCTGTTGCTTCCTAGATAAGATGTTCTTAGGTTTTTTTTCTTATTAAAGACACCTCCTGAATCTCTCGGAAGACGTAACTGTTGTGCCAGGCCTTTTCTGAGGCGAGAAACAATTTCTTCGTAGGCTGGTTTCGGAGTGATCGGGGAGGGCAGACCCCAAGCCCCCGTGAGCAGAGGGGCTGCTGGGCCTCTGCCCTGCGGGGCCGAGTCCAGCAAGTGGCTTGTTGTTCTCCTGCCCCTGCATTTCACAAGCGCTTTTGCTGTTGCACTTAAACCAAGTCTTGTCCCTTTCTTCTGTGCACTCTGGGTTTAGGGAAGGCAAACAAGCTTTGCAACCCTTGTTGCACGGGAGTGATACCTACAGGAGACGAATGTGAGATGGTCTGTCCCGGGGCTGGGCTGGCAGTAGGTTTAGTGCTCCCGGTGCCCAAGTGACAGAAGGATTTGTACAAAATGGTGCAGCCCAAGCCAGCGTCTGGGAAGCTATTAAATGCCGAGAGTCCATTTCTGATCTGCTCCCCCTGACTTTTCCCTGTTAGCATTTAAGATAAAACAAATACAGAAGTGTAAAACGAAACCCCTTTGGGACAACGAGCGGGGAAAAAAACCAAATGCAAGCAGCAGGAGCAGGCCAGGGGTCCCCGAGACTGTGGTGCACCCACCCCTCTTCTGCGCGGGGTAGTGGGCAGAGGGGCTGGAGAGGGACTCTTGTTCATGGGCTCTGTGTTTGTTGGGCATCTCGGGGCGCCCTTGATCTTCTAGTGCAAGCCCTGTGTTCCTCCTGGGTGCATGAATTACTTCCAATAACTAGCTTGTGGCTGAGTCCAAGTGACTAGCTGGTGGGGGGCAGGGGGCGGGGGGCATTGGGCAAGTACCTTCTGAACTCTGCTGAAACTGGGGGGAAAAAAAACTTGGAATCTTATTTCTGAATTTAGTTTTTGTTCAGATAGCCCTTGGCTTCCAGCTGCTGTCTCCAGGTGGGATTTAGCAGGGAGGTGTGCTGGGACAGTGGGACGTATGGCTGGGAAGTATTAATAATGGGGAATGAGACAGCAGGGACGAGGGAAATCTTTTGGTGGTCTCCTCTCCACTGCTCTGGGCGGTGTGGAGGCAAACGGTGAAAGATGAGCCCTGCAGGTGCCCAGCCTACGGCTCCTATAGTTAGAATTTGGCAGACCATCGGGGCACTCCGCCTTACCGAAATAACTGCCCTTTGGGGACCTTCATCTCGCATTAACTCTTTTATTGGAAACTGCCTGCAAGAGCAGAGACCCAGGGCCTTGTCCTGCTTGTGTGCCAGGGCCCTGCCGTGTCCTTGGCACCCCGGACTGTGGGGTTAGTCCTGGCTGCCGGCACATTTATCTCTGCAGGAGGCAGCTGTGGGTGTCGTGGGACAGCAGGAGTGCCAAGAGCAGAGACCTGGTGGACCTTTGCTTTCTGTGTCAGAGCTGCGTGGTGTTTGTGCTTCTGAATAAAATCTGTGTGGTGGAATGAGCTCTACCATTACAACCCATCCTCTGGCGAGCATGCTGATGACAATGGCATCGTTAACATACAAATAATAGAGTGGGTTTGTTTATCTGCTGCTGCTCACATCTAGATGAAGGCACAGCCTCATTCTTCCCTTTCCAGAAAGGGATGGCACCAAACCTCATACCAACCAGGGCAGAAAATGGTGGGAAGATCCCTCAAATTTTGCAGAAGCAGCAGTTGCTGAGAGCCAGTCCTTCAGACTTGGTTTCAGACCTGTGCTTACCCAGCGTAAGGATGGAGTGATTTATGGAGAAGCAGGAGGGAGCAACCACCAACACACGTCCTTTAGAAAATCCCACTTGTGGGCTTTTGTCTGTGCTTTCCCACTCACTGCAACAATAATGAAACAAATTGTCTGCTGTCTGCTCCGTGGAAGTTTGTTTGTTCTTTGTTTTCATTTAAGTGGCTCCTCTCCATCTTGGGATTTTTAAGGAGGTACATAAACCACTGTGATTTTTTTGTCTTGTTTGTTGAGAAGGGTGATGCTTCTCTAACAGTGGTGGGGACTGGACCTCTGTTTTGGGAGGCTCAGAAAGATCCTGAGGTGAAGTTATCTTAGAAGGAGATCTCAAAGGGGGGAGGCTCCTCTAAGTTGGGGGTGGAGGGAGAGAAAAAAAAATAAAAAGGAGACTTGATTTTGTAACTGAGCAAAGACTTC
The DNA here is from genome assembly GCA_034782735.1 of Sagittarius serpentarius. Lineage (NCBI taxonomy): Eukaryota > Metazoa > Chordata > Aves > Accipitriformes > Sagittariidae > Sagittarius > Sagittarius serpentarius. The sequence goes on along the minus strand of JAVKLA010000039.1, from coordinate 15,211,252 downwards.
AGCAGTGGGCAAAACCACTTTGTGTATGGGGTTGGAGGCATCAAGCAGTCTTCTGGCACCTCAGGTCCAAGCAGTTGTGCTGTTAAGATCACAGTTAAACTGCTCTTACTCTTTTACTTTTTTTTCCAAGACAGGGGCAGCATGCTTTATACTTGGCTACAGGAAATGTGCCTGGTGCTCTCTGGTTACTAATTGCTGTCAACCAGTCAATGAGCTATTGTTTGTCTGTTTAAAATTAACTCTCTCTTCCTCCATCCTGCACAAAGGAGTCACCCAGCCTATGTGCGGCTCGGATTGCTCTTGTAGTCCTGGGAGCGGCTCCCCTGGATGCCCGTTAAGTTGGTGGTGGTTTTGGGGTCTGTGGTGGGCTTGGGGCTGTGATATTCCTCTGGTGCAGAGCTGGAGCTATTTCATGAGTGTTAAGTGTACTGTAATGTCTTATCATGCGGCCATTTGCATGCTGGATGAACAAATACAAGAGGTGGCCCTAGCTGGAAGAGCTCTCTGTGCAAATGTAATGCGATGAGGGCAACTGCGGTAACGGGAACGAGAAAGCCATCCCCACCATTCAGCAGCATGGGTCCTCCTCAAGCTCTTCAACAGCGGTAGGAAGGGAGGCTTGGAAAAATACATATGTGTGAAATACTTTAGCAAGTGTCCCAGAAAGCTCCTCTGAATTGGGGGTATGCGGGAGGCAACCTGAAGGGACTTGCTTTCAGATTTTGCAGGTGATGTTTGCTGTTTGGGGTGGGAAGTTAGTGTGGTGGTACCAAATGGACGTGGGTCAGCAGGCTAAAGCAGCTGAAAAATAATAGATGTGTTTGAAAGGTCAGTTGAGATTGAGGAATGGGTGCAGCGAAAATTAGACATGGGGGGAGTGGAGGGAAGAGCAAGCAGATGGAGGGAAAAGCAGCAGCAAGGGAAGTGCGTTGGGAAAGACTGCCGTTGAGTTGTGGTCATGAGGAGGAGGATGGAAGAGCTGGAAATGAGGAACCTGCTGCTTGGGGGAGAGGCAGCATGGGAGCAGCGGGAGAAAGCTGCTGTAGCTGACCCAGAGTGAGATGCGTGAGCAGTGATGGGCCCTGGAAACAGGGACAAAGAGGCTGCAAAGTCAGGGCTTGTCCTGTGATGTGGGGTCCGGCAGAGCGGGATGGACCAAGAGGGGACCAAGGCCATTTCTGCTGTCACTGCTTTCCTAATTCATGGGACAACTGCTCTGTGCAGCATGATGCAATGTGCTGCTATTTGCTTCTTGAACACAGACAGTGATCTCTGCGCTGTTTTTTCCTCCTCCTTCGTTGCTTCTTATTCTTTTAACGAGCTCGGTCTTAGTGTGATGGTGGTGATCTTGCGCTGTGTATTATCTTCTGCCCTGCCCTTCTGGGCTTCTGCCAGCTCTGGGGTGCAGATGAAGATTATGCTCTTGGGCCTTCCAGAAACAAGGAGTTCTAGAAATCCTGTTTATTGGTGTGTGTGTGTGTGTTTGTTTGTTTTTATTTCCCCAATGAGGCTGCAGCCCACTTTGTTATTGTCTTGAAACCTTTCACTAATCAAGCGAAGTTTGGGGAGATGTTGTCCCTCCCAACTCTCCAAGGTTCACATGTTGGGGCTGTTGCTGTGACACTGGCATGATTTAAGCCTGTACTTCTTCAGACTCTGTGGAAGAGTTCTTCCCATGTCAGTAAGTGCTAACACATGTTTGAAAACAGGACAGAGAAACAGCTTGTGGATTTGCCCTGCCCTTCCTGAGTTCATATTCAATAAATGTGTTAACACTATGTATTCATCGGTTTCTCAACACTTCTGGAAAAAGATTGTTAAGCTATGGTTTGTTTTTCCCTGGTGGAAATTACAAATGTGGTATATGCAATAAAGGAAGTGAAGGCATATTAAAAATAATGAGGCACATTTAAAAAAAAAAGAAAAAAAATCTCCTTTTCCTTTGGAGTAGGTGGCGTGGCTACGGATGGCTTCACCTTCGAGGTGAAAAGAGCTGTGAAACATTTGTCTCTTTTCCTCCAAACTCCTTTTATCTGTCTGGACTGAATTCCGCTTCGCATGGTGGGAGCAGCTGCAGGGTGGAGTTTGCAGCCACAGATGCACCTCTGCGAAGGCGCTGGGACGGTGCCGGCGCCGGCCCCTCTGCGGCACAGCCGTCGGGGCTGCGGCGCGGGCAAGAGCCTTCCTCTGGGAATCCATCTTGCTGTTGTGAACATTTTATGAATAAACCATTTTATGAGAAGATATAATTAATCTCTTCGTGGCAGTGTTCTCCTGTATACACGAGAGAGCATAATTGTCTATACAGACAAGCAAATTAAAGGTTTTGGTAAGACAGACCTTAATTAATCATAATCTGGACAACATATTAAGAGTATACCTGAAAAGCTTGGTGGCAAATTGTCTGAAACTAATTAATTGTGCCCATAAAAATACAGCATGTTCCTTCTGCGTGCTTAGGCCTGGTTTTATTTGCTTTTTAAGGTGTCTTGAGTAATTGCATGTCTACCTGGTATCTATTTGCATAGTTAACTTGGAAAAAACCTTAAACAGAATAAGGCCAGTTGAAAACACAGCTCTAAACTAAGCAAACCTGGTTCATGGGAAATGTGGCATGTCTGGTGGCATTTGGGAACAGAAAGGTGCATGGTAGCCCTGGTCTCCTTTTGGGAGGATGCCAGCACACCCGAACATGGCCAACAGATGGGCATCTGTAGAGAGTACGTTGGCTCAACAGCCTTCCTGAGGTCTTGGGTAAGACTCTCAGCCTTTTTTACACCGCGGTTAAGTTTCCTCTGTTCTATAAAATGTGCGTTTTTTTGGTGATGAGCCCTTGGTCACTTATGGTTTGACTCTGCAGTTGCTGGAAGAGGAACAAGTGGGGTGCTGTGGAGTGCTGTGCTTCTCTGTGTGAGATTATTCTCTGAAATAAATGTGTTTCATGCCTGAGGATCAGGAAGTTCAAGGCAAAACTTTGCACTCCCGCGGTAGTTGGTTATGGGTTCAGCCCTGAGGACTCCCTGCCTGGGGCATGGCTGGAGGGGCAGAGGACCCCCATGCTTCTGTCCTGCCGAGGGGCAGCCGGTGCCGGTGGTGGCAAGAGGCAGCTGGGGCCAGGCGGTTTTGCTGCTTCTTCCTTTGTCACCAGCGTTTCTTGGGAAATGTCAAAGCTGCCTGTGGGTGAGGGGGAATGTGCCCCTTTGATGTGTTCATCTAATTTCCAGGAGCTGCCTTTGAGTTAGGTAGGACTGTGCCCTACAGCAGTGGCCTTTCCTCATCAAAAGCCCTCTTGTATGAAAAACCCACTCTTAATATATCTGAAAATGTTAGCACGAGGAATAGGAAAATGTTGCATGCCTTCTTACTAAAAAAAAAAAAAAAAAAAGATATTTTCAGATGAGACCTATGAATCCAAGATAAAAAAAAAAAAAATTAGGTACAAAAATCCAAGGAAGTGGATGTGTTGTCTGGAGGTGAGATTTGCCCTGTGCCTTGTGGTGGGTGGAGTGATTGTGTTTCTTCAAGTAGCTCGTGTATCTGCAATTTGGAAGAAAGATTGTTTTGAATTATTCTGGCAGTGGAAACTGATGTCATGTGGAAACACCTTGGGGAGGTGCAGTGCTCTCCTGCGCTGGGTTACTGTCAGGGCTGGTCTGCCCTCAGGCTGCAAACAGGTAATACATCTTATGACCTGAAGAAAAGGAAATTGCCAAGTAACTATGGTTATGTTTCCTACTGTGCTCTTTTGTGGAAGGGTTTGTTCAAAAGCAGAGACGACTTTTTTTTTTTTTTTTCCCCCAGGACTCGTTGCAGAAATACCAGATACGTCACATCCACTCTTTTCTTACCATTTCACAACATCTCTAGGCTTTCCTGAGTGTTGGGCATTGAAATTCTACTCTGAAATTCAAATGTGTTAAAAGAATAAGCAGAGCCCAGAGCTGCAGATTGCCTGACTGCAGATTACTGCCTTTTCTACCTCTAAAAGTTAATTGCGATGGAAATGTCATCTTCCTTTGAGCATCAAAGTCCGTAGCATCCGCAGGATTTATTTTGTAATACAGACAAATTTTCAACTTTCTTCTCGGTGTTTGGAAAGGTTTTGTGGCTCCAGTTCCACCGGGCGGCTGGGCTGCGCTCTGCAGACGGCAGTGCTGGTACCCTCGCCCTTGCACTCGTCCTCCCGAGCACCATCCCGAGTGATGCGATGACTTTGCATCAGCAGGGCTTGGCTGAGATGAGTTGAAGCATTAAAACATGGACTTGCTCCCGTATTAGGTTGGACCAGAGCTGGCTGAGCCACGTTAGCCCAGCGTGTTGTCTGTGGTCCGTCCTCTCCGTGTAACCCTGACATCTCTCCGCCCTCTGCTCTTAGCCAGGAGAACCAGGGAGACCTTCAAGCCACGAGCTGCTCCCGCGGGTCAGTTTGTGAAGCCCTTCCTGGTGCTGTGTGTGCTTCTGCCTGTTTGTCGACAAAGGGGCCAGCCCTTGTTCTGGGAGTTTAAACAAGATAGCTGAAGGGAAGAGAGAGCCTGCCATCCCTCCAGATAGCAGCCTCTCGGAGAGCACCGGCAAAGTATGATTTGTCGTCCGTGAAAAATGTTTGCGTTTGACAGCTTTTCACAGGAAGCCTGTCAGAGTGATAATTTAATGAGTACAGATTGCTTGCAACACAGCTGTAAAACGTGCTTTTACAGTGCTGTAAAATAAGCAACTGAGGCCTTTGTGTGTTTGCTTTGTTTGAGAACAAGTCAACTTCTAATACAAATGAAAGGTGGTCATTTATTTTACCCAGCAAACAGTCAAGACGTAAGAGAGGAACCTGCCATTTTTCTTCTTGTGGCAAGGTTAATGCTGGGTTACGTTGGTGTTTGCTAATCAGCTAGTTTCTGTGAAGGGGAGAATTAATATCTAATTAGATGTAGGGAGTTACTAGTCAGATTAGCATTTAATTCATAATAAGGACTTTTGGCTTTCTTCTCTTTGTGGCAGACGTCTATGCCCATGGTTTGCACAGAGGAAAGCTTAATGTTCCTTCCTGTGCCCAAGCCGATTTCTTGACGGGGAGACAGAAACTGAGGATGCAGACTTATAGTATGCTAACAGCTACAGCAAAACGTATCTGTAGGTATCATTTAATCCCTGCTGCTGACCGAGTTAAGAGTGCTGCGCATTGCATGGAGGAAGATGTTGCTGTGCATGTCCCGCTGCTGGGTCCATCCCTGCTTGCTGGCGTGGGGTGGTCCTTTGCCCCTGCTGCCGTGCTTGGCACCCCTCCTCCCCACCTTCCCGACCTCACCCCCACCACAGGAGCCTCGAGGTGCCAGCGAGGCCCACCCGTGGGCCAAGCCGTGACGCCAGTCACGGGGGCATCCCGTCCGCTGTGGGTCGGGGATGCAGGCGCGTGGTGGCGGGGAGGCTTTGCGGGGCGGGTGGGTGGGCGCTGACTCTGTGCTGCAGATGCGCAGCCTCCTCTGTCCTCCTCCCCTTGTTTGGAAAGCGGCACTTGAGAACGGGTGTTTTCTGTCTGTGAAAATGCTGGCTGGCGCTTGAGCCAGAGACGACGGCTTTGCATGTATGTGGTGCCTCCCTCAGCAGTGTTGTGTTGGGGTTTTGGAAGTGGCTGGTTTTGGTGGGAAGTTTTCATTTCCTTTATTTACCTTCCTTTTGGGCAAGGAAAAGCTGGCTGGAAGACTGCAGGTGCACAGGTATTTGCTGCTAATTAGGTTTGCATTTTTTTTCCAGGATAATTAATGGACATACCTGATTCTAGCCCACATGAAAAATTGCTAAGAGATGAAGCGCTTTAAAGCCTGGATACAGTTTATTCAACTTCCACTTTGGAGTGTAACCAATAAAATGAGTTTGGGCAGGAGAATAAATTGGTTATGGTAATATGGATGTATTACTTGCGATAACTTTCCTGGCTTAAAACATCGCTCTGGGTTCCTTTAGATTGGTGGTTGGAACTATTTAATAGATTTCCCATCAATATCATTTCAAAATCTAATTCTTTTTGAAGAGTTTGCTGATGCATCTGCCAGCCTTTGTGCCTGGCACAAAAGTATTTAAATAAACAACTTATTTGGTACTACTAAAAGGTCTGAGCAAAGGAAGGAAGGAAGCCTTCAAAATGATTAAGTGAATTAGAAATTAATATACACCAAGCTAATCTCTATAGTATAAACTCAACAGAAAAAAATCTTCCTGGAGAGGAAATGCCAGTCATGGGAACGAAAGTGGAGGTTCCTGCTGATATTGGACAGAGGACGTGTTGGGTGTTTGAAATCAATCTCTTCTTCCTTGGATCATTTCTCTTGTGCTCCTAAGAGGCTGCATTATATACAGCCATGTCAGGCACTGAGCCCCATGACTTTGTTCGTCAGGAACTTGAAGAATGTTTCAGTTTCTCCAGAAAATGTTTTCTGTGTTAGGCTTTGTTTGTACTGGAGCACTTTGAAGACGAAAATCTGAACTTCAGCATAGTTT